>NC_069399.1:46359684-46450013 GCF_026875155.1 Cherax quadricarinatus | reverse complement strand
TTTTTTTTTTTTTTTTTTTTTTTTTTTTTTTTTTTTTTTTTTTTTTTTTTTTTTTTTTTTTTTTTTTTTTTTTTTTTTTTTTTTTTTTTTTTTTTTTTTTTTTTTTTTTTTTTTTTTTTTTTTTTTTTTTTTTTTTTTTTTTTTTTTTTTTTTTTTTTTTTTTTTTTTTTTTTTTTTTTTTTTTTTTTTTTTTTTTTTTTTTTTTTTTTTTTTTTTTTTTTTTTTTTTTTTTTTTTTTTTTTTTTTTTTTTTTTTTTTTTTTTTTTTTTTTTTTTTTTTTTTTTTTTTTTTTTTTTTTTTTTTTTTTTTTTTTTTTTTTTTTTTTTTTTTTTTTTTTTTTTTTTTTTTTTTTTTTTTTTTTTTTTTTTTTTTTTTTTTTTTTTTTTTTTTTTTTTTTTTTTTTTTTTTTTTTTTTTTTTTTTTTTTTTTTTTTTTTTTTTTTTTTTTTTTTTTTTTTTTTTTTTTTTTTTTTTTTTTTTTTTTTTTTTTTTTTTTTTTTTTTTTTTTTTTTTTTTTTTTTTTTTTTTTTTTTTTTTTTTTTTTTTTTTTTTTTTTTTTTTTTTTTTTTTTTTTTTTTTTTTTTTTTTTTTTTTTTTTTTTTTTTTTTTTTTTTTTTTTTTTTTTTTTTTTTTTTTTTTTTTTTTTTTTTTTTTTTTTTTTTTTTTTTTTTTTTTTTTTTTTTTTTTTTTTTTTTTTTTTTTTTTTTTTTTTTTTTTTTTTTTTTTTTTTTTTTTTTTTTTTTTTTTTTTTTTTTTTTTTTTTTTTTTTTTTTTTTTTTTTTTTTTTTTTTTTTTTTTTTTTTTTTTTTTTTTTTTTTTTTTTTTTTTTTTTTTTTTTTTTTTTTTTTTTTTTTTTTTTTTTTTTTTTTTTTTTTTTTTTTTTTTTTTTTTTTTTTTTTTTTTTTTTTTTTTTTTTTTTTTTTTTTTTTTTTTTTAAAAAAAAAAAAAAAAAAAAAAAAAAAAAAAAAAAAAAAAAAAAAAAAAAAAAAAAAAAAAAAAAAAAAAAAAAAAAAAAAAAAAAAAAAAAAAAAAAAAAAAAAAAAAAAAAAAAAAAAAAAAAAAAAAAAAAAAAAAAAAAAAAAAAAAAAAAAAAAAAAAAAAAAAAAAAAAAAAAAAAAAAAAAAAAAAAAAAAAAAAAAAAAAAAAAAAAAAAAAAAAAAAAAAAAAAAAAAAAAAAAAAAAAAAAAAAAAAAAAAAAAAAAAAAAAAAAAAAAAAAAAAAAAAAAAAAAAAAAAAAAAAAAAAAAAAAAAAAAAAAAAAAAAAAAAAAAAAAAAAAAAAAAAAAAAAAAAAAAAAAAAAAAAAAAAAAAAAAAAAAAAAAAAAAAAAAAAAAAAAAAAAAAAAAAAAAAAAAAAAAAAAAAAAAAAAAAAAAAAAAAAAAAAAAAAAAAAAAAAAAAAAAAAAAAAAAAAAAAAAAAAAAAAAAAAAAAAAAAAAAAAAAAAAAAAAAAAAAAAAAAAAAAAAAAAAAAAAAAAAAAAAAAAAAAAAAAAAAAAAAAAAAAAAAAAAAAAAAAAAAAAAAAAAAAAAAAAAAAAAAAAAAAAAAAAAAAAAAAAAAAAAAAAAAAAAAAAAAAAAAAAAAAAAAAAAAAAAAAAAAAAAAAAAAAAAAAAAACTTCAGTTGCCCAAAATTTGGGCGATGACCTACTTATTAGTGGCAGGTTCCCGCATGGTTTACAAGGGGCGTTCCTGCTTACGAATTTATTAACTTTTTCATAAGGTATTTGGGAGGTATCTGGTAATGAATATGAATTGTGTAATGACTTCAGTAGCTTTTGACAGGGTCCCACATCAGGTATTGAGGAAAATAAAGCAATGGATGGGAGAAATTTTTCCTGGATAAGATGGTGCAATAGGCAGCAGAGAGTTTGCTAAATGGGGAGAACAGGGGGGAAGTGCACGGCGTGTTCACAGGGTCATGTTGGGCCCCTGCTGTTCACATCTACATAAACGACTAGATGGGGCAAAGAGCGACTCGCAAGTTTGCGATGCACCAAAATAGGCCGTCGAATTCATTGACGAGACATTCGGCACTCCGGAAGATTTGAATAGATGATGAGGCGGAATGGTAGATGCAGTTTAATATGACAATGCAAAGTTCTAAATGTGGCAGGCAATACCAAGCCACATATAATAATAATGTAGATTTAATGTTACGGTGCGAAAAGATTTAGGAGTTCTGGTTTGCAGTATCTAAACCAAGAACAGTGCATAAGTGTTCGCAATAAACTAATAGAACCTTGGCTTCTATCAGAAGCATAATAATAGGAGCCTAGGTTGTTCTCACTCTATAATCCTTTGTTGCCTCATTGATAGCTGCACAGTTTTGTCACGATTACAGAATGGATATAATTCTTGGAAAATGTACAAGGAGGATGACAATGTCCTGTATCAAACCTTCCCTATGAGGATAGACTAAGGCCTGAACTGCATCTTAGAAAGACGTAGAATTAGGGGGGATATGATGGGTGTATAAATGAAGACAGGAATAATAAGGTGTAAATAGTGTGCTGAAAATACTAGCCTAGCGACTCGCAGCAATGGTTTTAAGTGGAAAAAATCAGATTCAAAGGATTAGGAAAGTACTGGTTGGTATAGGTGGGATGAGGAACAAACCCAAGTATCGTTTATAAGGCCGAAAGTTGTATAGCTTTAAAAATGGTTGATAAATCATGAGTAGATGTGGGGTGGGTGTAGTTAACCGAGCTGTGCTACCAGTCGGTTGCGTGTTCCTCCCTTAAGTCAATGTGACCGACCTGACTGGTTGGGTGCATTGGCTAAGCCGGTAGGAGACTTGACTGCTGCAGGGCCCTAGGCTTCTGCAGTGTTCTTGTTCTTTTTTAGTTCTTAATTATCTCACCGCAGATATAGCCCTCTCTGGCCTATGCTGCACTTCTTACAAGAGTGATGGACTGAAAACCCCATGAATCCGGTGGGACTGATTACCTCATTTCTACCTCTTACAATTCTACTTTGTACTGGATGATGAGCATGTTGGCGAAACGTTTCTTCAATAAAGATTTCCATGTGTTGCATAAGTGCTCATTCTTCAATTGTGGTTTTCTAAACCCTTCCACATCTGCAGACCGCAAAAACATGGATCTTGTACAAAGACTCAACGCTTGCCCAACTTTGGACGATGACCTACTTCAAGTGGCAGGTCCCACTAGTCCCGCTCCTCCTGCTTAACTCATTCACCCGTATTAAGCCACCTCTCTGGCCATGCTGCATTACTACAAGGTGATGGACTGAACACATCGATCAGGTTGAGGGACTGATTACTCATATTTACTCTCCTTACAATTTTCTTTGTAGGATGATGAAGCACTGTGTGGCGAAACGTTTCTTCAATAAAGATTCCTGTGTTGCATAGGTCTTAAATTTTTCAACTTTCGTTTCTAACCATTCACACATCTGGACCCACATCAGGAATCTTGGTACAAAGACTTCAGCTTGCCAAACTTTTGGACGAGACCCACTACATTAGTGGCAGTCCCTAAATCCCGCCTCCCCTGCTTCAACTCATCTCACGCAGTTATAAGCCCTTGGCCCTATGCTGCACTTACTACAAGAGTATGACTGACCACGAATCGGTTGAGGGATGATTCTAACTCACTCCTTACAATTTCACTTTATGATGAGAGCCTGTGTGGCAAAGTTTCTTCAATAAGATTCCCGTGTTGATAAGTGTCTCAATCTTCAACTTGCGGTTTTCTAACATTTCACATCTGTCAGACCTGCAATCATGGATCTTGGTACAAAGACTCAACGCTTGCCCAAACTTTGGGCGATGACTACTACATTGTGGCAGTCCCACTAAGATCCGCCTCCTCTGCTTCAACTCATCCACCGCATAATAAGCCCCTCTCTGCCTTGCTGACTTATACAAGAGTGATGGACTGAACACATCGAATCAGTTGAGGGACTGATTACCTCTACTTTACCTCCTTACCATTTTACTTTGTACTGGACGATGAAGCCTGTGTGGCGAAACGTTTCTTCAAAAGATTCCTGTGTTTAAGTCTCAATTCTCAACTGTCGGTTTCAAACCATATCCATCTGCAGACACTGCAACTCTGGATTGGTACAAAGACTCAACGCTGCCAACTTTGGACGATGACCTCTTACTTAGTGGCAGGTCCACTAAATCCCGCTCCTCTGCTTCAACTCATCCACCGCAGTATATAAGCCACCTCTCTGGCCTTGCTGCACTTAACAAGTGTGGACGAAACATCGAATCAGGTGAGGACGATTACTCATACTTCACTTCCTTACCATTTTACTTTATGGACTGATGAAGCACTGTGTGGCGAAACGTTTCTCAATAAAGATTCCCAGTGTTGCATAGTGTTCAATTCTTCAACTTGTCGGTTTTCTAAACATTCTCACATCTGAGACACTGCAACATCATGGAATCTTGTACAAGCTTCAACGCTTGCCCAAATTTTGAGATGACTACTTATGTGGCAGGTCCACTAGATCCCGCCTCTCTGCTTCAACCATTCACGTATATAAGCCCCCCTCTGGCCCTATGCTGCCTCTACAAGAGTATTTGGGCTGAACACATCGAACCGGTTGAGGATGATTACCATACTTCTCTCCTTACATTTCTACTTTGTATGGGATGAAGCCATGTGTGCGAAACGTTTCTTCAATAAAGATTCCTGTGTTCATATGTCAATCTCAACTTGTGGTTTTCAAACATCATCACATCTGTCGAACTGAACATCATGAATCTGGTAAAAGACTTCAAGCTTGCCCAACTTTTGGAGAACCTACTTCATTAGTGGCAGTCCCACAAGATCCCGCCTCCTCCTTCTTCAACATCTCACCGCAGTATATAAGCCCTCTCTGGCCCTATGCGCCCTTTCTCAAGATGATGGACTGAACACATCGAACAGGTTGAGGGATGATTACCTATACTTTACTCTCCTTACCATTTCTACTTTGTCTGGATGATTTAGCCACTTGTGGCGAACGTTTCTTCAATAAAGTTCCCATGGTTTAAGTGTCTCAATTCTCAACTGTGGTTTTCTAAACATTCATCACATCTGTCAGACACGCAAATCATGGATTTGGTCAAGACTTCAACGCTTGCCAAACTTTGGAGATGCTACTTACTTGTGGCAGGTCCCCTAGATCCCGCCTCTCCGCTTAACTCATTCACCGAGTAATAAGCCACCTCTGGCCCTATGCTGCACTACTACAAGAGTGGGCTAACACATCGAATCCCGGTGAGGGATGATTACCTATACTTTACTCTCCTTACCAATTCTACTTTGTACTGGATGATGAGCATGTGTGGCAAGTTTCTTTAATAAAGTTCCCATGTGTTGCTAAGTGCCAATTCTTCACTGTCGTTTCTAACCATTCAATCTCAGACACTGCAACTCTGGAATCTTGTACAAGACTTTAACGCTTGCCCAAACTTTGGGCGATGACCTACTTACATTAGTGGCAGGTCCCTAGATCCGCCTCTCTGCTTCAACTTTCGGTTTTAACCACCCTCTGGCCTAAACTGACTTTACAAGATAGCTGAAACTTTCGAAATCATTAGGGCGTCCCTTTTCAAACTTCTCCTTACAATTTTAACTTTTCTGGATTGGGGGTATCGAAGATTAATTGATGGTGTAAGTTTCTCAATAAGAATTGGAAATGCCAAATGGGTTTTTGAACTTGTACAATGCAGAAATTTTCATAAATGGGAATCGGTAAATTCAACGTTTCCAACTTGGCCCCTGACCTACTAACACTGTGAGGCCCTAAGGATCCGCTTTCGCAAATGGTCGTTTCTAAACCAACTCAAATTGTAGACTGACATCGGAATTTGGTTAAAGACTCAAGTTCAAATTGGCAGATAAAGCCACAATAAAAAAAGAGTCAGTTTTAAAGGGGTTCTTGCTACGAAAAAACTTTTTCCTAAGTATGAATTTTGGTAATGGTAATAATAGATTATTGTTTCACTCATCATCTTTTTAGGCCCAAATCAAGGTACTTGATGGTAAAATTTGAAAATGGAAAAGGAGGAGAAATTTTTTCCTTTAGAGGATAGCAGTGGTGAAAATACCAGAGAAAAAGTTGGAAAAAAGGGGGAATAGAGGGGTAATGGAAGGTAAGGGTGTAAAAGGGGTTTTAGTTTGCGGACCCCTGTTTTAATTAAAAACGACAAGGGGAAGGAATAAAGCGGTTTGGGAATAAATTTGGGATGACAACCAAAATAAAGGCCCGAATTATTTTTAGGGGGAAATTCGAGCATTCCAGGAAAATTTGAAAAACTGATGGGAGTGGACGGGGGAAAATGGTAGGGTGCAGTTTTAATAAAAGACAAAAAGCAAAGTTTTTAAATTTGGGGAAGGGCAATTTAAAAAAAGCCCCAAAAAAAAAAAATAAAGGGAGTCTTAATTTTTTACGGATTGCGAAAAAGATTTAGGAGTTCTGGTTACAGTAATCGAAACCCAAACAAAAAGTTTCTTTTAAAAGGGTTTGCAAAAAAGTAATAAGGAAACCCCCTTTGGGTTCATAAACAAAAAGAATAAATAATAGGAGTCCTCAGGTTGTTCTTCAAAATCTATACACCTTTGTTAGGGGCCCCATTTAGGGTTATGTGCAAAAAGTTTTGGTCCACCGTAAATTTAGAAATGGGTATAAATTCTTGGAAAAAGACAAAAGGGGGATGAAAAGTTTATCCCATGTATCAAAACCCTTTCCCCTTTAGGGTTGGGCCCAAGGGCCCTGAACCCGCATCTCTAGAAAACGTAAAAAAGGGGGGGATTGATTAAAAGGGGTATAAATGGAAAAACAGGAAAAATAAAGGGGGTGTAAAAAAGTGTGCTGAAAATATTATTTTAGGGAAAAGGGCTCGCAGCAAAAGGTTTTAAAAATTTGGAAAAAATTAAAATTTTAAAGGGAAGGGTTTTAGGAAAATATGGTTTTTGGGAATAGGGTTGTGGGTAAATGGAACAAACTCCAAGTATCGTTATAAAAGGGCCCGAACGTTGTAATTTTTCTTTTAAAAATAGGTTTGGGGTAAATACAAAGATAGATGGGGTGGGGGGTGGGGGTTTGAACCCCATAAACTTGTGCTACCAGGGCGGTTGCCGTGTTCCCCCCTTAAGCAATGTGACCCACCTGACTAGGTTGGGTGCAAATTTGGGTTAAGCCGGTAGGAGAAATTTTGGGCCTTCCTGCATGGGCCCCGTAGGCCCTTCCGCAGGGGTTCCCTTCCCTTTTTTATGTTCTTAAGGGTTTTTAACTTAACCCACCGCAGTATTTTTGCCACCTCTTGGCCCTATGCTGCACTTACTACAAGGGGTGATGGGGCAGAACCCCCTTTGAATCCAGGTTTTTGGGGGCTGAAAATTAAACCCCATTAATTCCTTTCTCTCCCTTTTCCAATTTTTCTTTGTTTCTGGGGAAGATGAAACCCCTGTGTGGGCCCAAAAAGTTTCTTAAAATAAAAATTCCCCATTGTGTTGCATAAGTGTCTCAATTCTTCAAAATTTTGGTTTTTTTTAAACCATTATCACAACTGTCAGACCGCAACATCCTGGAAACCCTTGGGAAAAAAGACTTTAAAAAGCCCGCCCAAAATTTTTGGGACGATACCCACTTACAATTTGTGGCAGGTCCCACTAAGAACCCGCCTCCTCCTGCTTAACCACTCACCGCAGTATATAAGCCACCTTCTGGCCCCTAGCGCATTAAAAGATGATGGATAAAACACATCGAACCAGGTTGAGGGACTGATTCCCTCATACTTCTACTCTCCTTCCCAAATTTCTACTTTGTATGGACTGTAAAACCCACTGTGTGGCAAACTTTTCTTCAATAAATTCCCATGTGTTGCAAAAGTGTCTAATTTTTCAACTTGTCGGTTTTCTAAACCATTCATAATCTGTCAGACACGCAACATAATTGGGAATCTTGTACAAAGACTCACGCTTCCCCAAAACTTTTTGGACGATGCCCTACTTACATTAGGGGCGGTCCCAAAAAGATCCCCCCTCCCCCGCTTAACCATCTCACCGCAGTATTAACCCACCTCTCTGGCCCTATGCGACTTACTAAAGATGATGGATGAACACACAAACCCGGTTGAGGGATGATTACCTCTTTTAAATCTCCTTACAATTTTCCCTTTTTGTACTGGATGATGAAGCCACTGTGTGGCGAAACGTTTTTTTTCAAAAAAAGTTTCCCCCATTGTTGCATAAGTGTTTTAATTCTTCAACTTGGGGTTTTTCAAAACCATTCATCACATCTGTCAGACACTGCAACATCAGGGAAATTTGTAAAAAGGGTTTCAACTTTTGCCCAAACGGCGATGCCCAATTACATTAGGGCAGGCCCATAAGATCCCCTCCTCCTGCTTAAAACTCATCTCACCGCAGTATATAACCCCCTCTCGGGCCCTAGGGACTTACTAAAAAAGGTGAGGGACGAACAATGAATCCAGGTTGGGGGATGATTACCTCAACTTCCCCCTTCCTTCCCAAATTTTATTTGTTGGACTGATGAACCACTGTGTGGCGAAGTTTTTCAAAAAGATTCCCATGGTTGCAAAAGTGTCTAAAATTCTTCAACTTGTGGTTTTCAAAACCCTTTTATACATCTGTCAGACACTGCAACATCAGGGGAATTTGGTACAAAGATTTCACGCTTGCCCAAACTTTTGGCGATGCCTCTTACTTAGTGGCAGGCCCCACAAGATCCGCCTCCCCTCTTAACTAATTCCACCGCAGTATATAAGCCCCCTTCTGGCCCTAGCGACTTACTAAAAGAGGATGGATAAAACACATCGAATCCAGGTTGAGGGACTGTTTACTCATATTTTACTCTCCTTACCATTTCTACTTTGTCTGAGATGAAGCCATGTTGGCGAAAACGTTTCTTCAAAAAAAGTTTCCCAGGGTTTTGCATATGCCCAAAATTCTCAACTGTGGTTTTTTCAAAACCCTTCATACATCTGTCAACACTAAAAATCAGGAAATTTTGGGGTACAAAGACTTCAACCTTGCCAAAATTTTTGGGCCGATGCCCTACTTACATTATGGCGGCCCCACAAAGCCCCGCCTCCCCCTGCTTCAAACTCCCCCCGCGTATATAAGCCACCTCTCTGGCCCTTGCTGCACTTACTAAAGAGTGAGGGGACTAAACATCGAATCCGGTTGAGGGATGTTTCCCCTCATCTTCTATTCCTTCCAATTTCAACTTTGTACGGGCTGATAAACCTGTGTGGCAAAAACGTTTCTTAAAAAAAAGATTCCCAGTGTTGCAAAAAGTGTCTAAATTTCTTAAAACTTGTCGGTTTCTAAACCTTTCACCCAATCTGTCAGACACTGCAACATATGGAACTTGGTAAAAAGACTTCAACGTTTTCCCAAAAATTTTGGACGATGCCTACTTAATTAGGGGCAGGTCCCACAAAGATCCCACCCCCTCCTGCTTAACTCATCTCACCGCAGTATATAACCACCCTCGGGGCCCTATGTCCTTACTAAAAAGGGGAGGGACTGAAACATCGAATCCGGTTGGGGGGACTGATTCCCTATACTTCACTCTCCTTCCCATTTTATTTTTTGGGACTGATGAAGCCATGTGTGGGGGGGGGGGGGAAAGTTTTTTCAAAAGTTCCCATGTTTTGGCATAATGTCTCAATTTTTAAATTTTGTCGGTTTTCTAAAACCATTATCACATCTGCAGACAGCAACATATGGAATTTGGTCAAAGTTTAAAAAAACCCTTTTTGCCCAAACTTTGGACGATGCCTATTTAATTAGTGGGGGCCCCCACAAAAGATCCCCCTTTCCTGCTTAAAAATCATCCCACCGCAGTATATAAGCCACCCTCTGGCCCTATGCGCACTTATAAAAGAGTGAGGATGAACCATCAAATCCAGGTTGGGGGATGATTACCTCATTTCTACTCTCCTTCCCAATTTCTTTTTTGTACGGGACTGAGAAGCCACTGTGTGGCGAAAGTTTCTCAATAAAGATTCCCCTGTGTTGCATAAGTGCTCAATTCTTAAACTTGGGGTTTTTAAAACCTTCATCACTTGTCAACACGCAAATCAGGAATCTTGGTCAAAGACTTCACGTTTCCCCAAATTTTTGGGCATGACCTACTACATTAGTGGCGGGCCCCCAAAGTCCCCCCTTCCTGCTTAAACTTCTCCCCCGCAGTATAGCCCCACCTTCGGGCCCTATGCTGCATTATACAAGATGAGGCCCTGAACACTCGAATCCAGGTTGGGGGACTGATTCCTCAACTTTATCTCTTACCAATTTCTTTTGTCTGGAGTAACCACTGTGGGGGAAACGTTTTCTTCAATAAAGATTCCCTGTGTTGATAATTTTTCTTTCATTCTTCAACTTGTGGGTTTTCTAAACCCATCATACATCGTCAGCACTGAACATCATGGAATCTGGTACAAAGATTTCAACGCTTCCCCAAAACTTTTGGACGTGCCTTTCTTTAATTGGGGGCGGGTCCCACTAAGATCCCCCCTCCTCCTCTTCAATCATTCACCGCAGATATAAGCCACCTCTTGGCCCTATGCTGCCTTATACAAAGTGATGGACAAACCCAAAAATGAATCCAGGTTGAGGGTGATTACCTTATTTTTATCCCCTTTACCAATTTTTCTTTTTTATGGACTGATGAAGCCACTGTGTGGGAAACGTTTCTTAAAAAAAAGTTTCCCCCATGTGTTGAAAAGTGGCTCAATTTTCAACTTGTCGGTTTTAAAAAAACCTTTTTATCACATTTCAGACACTGAAACTGGAATCTTGGTACAAAGACTTCAACGCTTGCCCAAATTTTGGCGATGCCTACTTACTTGGGAGGTCCCCAAAGATCCCGCCCCCTCCTGCTTCAATCACTCACGCAGTATATAAGCCACCTTTGGGCCCCTTGCTGCACTTACTACAAGAGTGAGGATGAACACATCGAATCCAGGTTGAGGGTGATTACCTATATTCTCTCTCCTTACCAATTTCTACTTTGTATGGACTGATGAAGCCACTGTGGGGGCGAAACTTTTTCTTCAATAAAGATTCCTGTTTGATAAGTGTTTTAAAATTTCTTAAAATTGTCGGTTTTCAAAACCTTTTCAATCTGTCAGACACTGCAACATCATGGATTTGGGTACAAAGATTAAAAAACGCTTGCCCAAACTTTTGGACGTGACCTCTTCTTTAGTGGGGGCCCCATGATCCCGCCCCCCCCTCTTCAATCATCTCACCGCAGTATATAAGCCCCTCTCGGCCCTAGCTGCCTTCTACAAGAGGATGGACAAAAACAACGAATCCAGGTTGAGGGTCTGATTACCTCATCTTTCTACTCCCCTTACCAATTTCTACTTTGTACGGCTGATGAAGCCACTGTGTGGCGAAACGTTTTTTTCAAAAAAGTTCCCTGTTTGCATAAGTGTCTCAATTCTTCAACTTGTGGGTTTTTCTAAACCTTAAAACCTTTGTCGACACTGCAAATCATGGAATCTTGGTTAAAAAAGACTTAAAAACGCTTCCCCAAATTTTTTGGGACGATGACTACTTACATTAGTGGCGGTCCCACTAAGATCCCGCCCCTCCGCTTAAAATCACCCCCGCGATTAATGCCACCTCTCTGGCCTATGCCCCTTCACAAGAGTGATGGACTGAAATCGAATCCGGGTTTTGAGGGTGATTACTCATCTTTTTTTCTTTCCCATTTTCTCTTTGTATGGATGATGGCCACTGTGGGGCGAAACGTTTTTTCAATAAAAGATTCCATGTGTTGCTAAGTTCTCAATTTAACTTGGGGTTTTCTAAACCTTTATCACATCTGTCAGACACTGCAACTCATGGAATTTGGTACAAAGTTCAACGCTTGCCAAACTTTGGACGATGCCTACTTACATTAGGGGAGGTCCCACAAGATCCCGCCTCCTCCTGCTTAAAACTCTTCCCCGCATATAAAGCCCCTCTCTGGCCCTATGCGCACTTACTACAAGAGTGATGGACTGAACACTCAAATCCGGGTTTGAGGGACTGATTACCTCTTTTTACTCTCCTTACCAATTTTACTTTGTATGGATGATGAAGCCAGGTGGCGAAACGTTTCTTCAAAAAAAGATTCCCTGTTTTGAAAAGGTTAAAATTCTTCAATTTGTCGGTTTCTAAACCATTCATCACATCTGTAACACGCAACTCAGGGGAACTTGGTACAAAGATTTAAAACGCTTGCCCAAATTTTTGGACGATGCCTACTTAATTGTGGCGGTCCCATAAGATCCCACCTCCTCTGCTTCAACTCATTCCCGCATATATAAGCCACCTCTTGGCCCTATGCTGCATTACAAAAGAGGATGGACTAAACACATCGAATCCAGGTTGGGGACTGTTACCATACTTTACTCTCCTTACCAATTTTTCTACTTTGTAGGGGCTGATAAACCCACTGGTGGCAAAAACTTTTCTTAAATAAAGATTCCCATGTGTTGCATAAGTGTCCAATTCTTAAAATTTTGTGGGTTTTTCTAACCTTTCATACATCTGTCAGACACTGCAAATCAGGAATCTGGTCAAAACTTAAACCCCTTCCCAAAAATTTTTTGGCGATCCCTACTTACTTAGGGGCAGGCCCCACTAAGATCCCCCCTTCTCCTGTTTTAAACTCATCTCCGCATTAAATAAGCCACCTTCGGGCCCTATGCTGCACTTACTACAAGAGTATGGACTGAACACACGAACCCAGGTTGAGGATGATTACCTATTTTTCTACTCTCCTTACCAATTTCTACTTTGTAGGGGATGAAAAAGCCACTGTGGGGCGAAACGTTTCTTCAATAAAGACCCCATGGTTGCATAAGTGTCTAAATTCTTCAACTTGTCGTTTTCTAAACCATTATACATCTTCAGACACGCAACATCATGGAATTTGGTAAAGACTTCAACGCTTGCCCAAATTTTTGGAATGACCTACTTAATTTAGTGGCGGGTCCCATAAGCCCGCCTCCTCTGTTTAAAAATATCCACCGCAGTATATAAGCCACCTCTCGGGTTGCTCACTTACTACAAGAGTGATGGATGAAAAATCGAATCCAGGTTGGGGGAAATGATTACCTCATACTTCTACTCCCTTACCAATTTTTTTGTACGGGACTGATAAAGCACTTGTGGCGAAATTTTTCCTTCAAAAAAGATTCCCTGTGTTCATAATGTCTAATTCTTCAACTTGTCGGTTTTCAAAACCATTCCCCCTCTGTCAGACACTGAAAACATCTTTGGAATCTTGGACAAAGTTTCAACGCTTGCCCAAACTTTTGGCGATGACCTATTACATTAGTGGGGGGGCCCCACTAAGATCCCCCCTCCTCCTGCTTCAACTCATTCACGCAGTTTTAAGCCACCTCTTGGCCCTATGCTGCCTTACTCAAGGTGAGGACTGAACACATCGAATCCAGTTGAGGGACTGTTTCCCTCATACTCTACTCTCCTTACCAGTTTTTTTGTACTGGACTGATGAACCCTGTGTGGGAAAAAAGTTTCTTCAAAAAAAGATTCCCATGTGTTGAAAGTGTCCCAATTCTTCAACTTGTGGGTTTTTCAAAACCTTCTACATCTGCGACACTGAAACATCATGGAATCTTGGTAACAAAGCTTCAGCTTCCCCCAAATTTTTGGGGACGATGACCTACAAATTTATGGCAGGCCCCCTAAGTCCCCCCTCCTCCTGCTTCAATCATCTCACCGAGTATAAAAGCCACCTCTCTGGCCTATGCTCCTTATACAAGATGATGGACTAACACATCGAATCCAGTTGAGGGAAATGATTTCCTAACTTTACTCCCTTCCAATTTCTACTTTGTACTGGCTGATGAACCCTGGGGGTTTTTTAAAAAAAATTCCATGTTTGCATAAGTGCTCAATTCTTAATTGTGGTTTTCTAAACCCTTTTCATCACATCTGCAGACACTGCAACATCAGGAATTTTGGGTTTAAAAAGATTTTTAAAAGCTTCCCCCAAAATTTTTGGACGATGACCTATTTACATTAGTGGCATCCCACTAAGATCCCCCTCCCCCTGCTTCAATCATCTCCCCGCGTATTAGCCACCTCTTGGCCTATGTGCACTTACTACAAGAGTGATGGACTGAACACATCAAATCCAGGTTGAGGGACTGATTTCCCTATACTTTCTTCCCTTCCAATTTCTACTTTTATGGACTGATGAACCCACTGTGGGGAAAAAACGTTTCTTCAAAAAAAGTTTCCCCATGTGTTCATAAGTGTCTAAATTCTTCAACTTGTGGGTTTTTTCAAACCATTCATCAATCTGTCAGACCTGCAACACAGGGAAAATCTTGGTCAAAGACTTCAACGCTTGCCAAATTTTTGGAC
This sequence comes from Cherax quadricarinatus, assembly GCF_026875155.1. NCBI lineage: Eukaryota > Metazoa > Arthropoda > Malacostraca > Decapoda > Parastacidae > Cherax > Cherax quadricarinatus. The sequence goes on along the minus strand of NC_069399.1, from coordinate 46,435,635 downwards.
GATGACTACTTAATTAGTGGCAGGTCCCACTAAACCCCCTTCTCCTGCTTTAATCATTCACCGCAGTATATAGCCACCTTCTGGCCCTTGCTGCATTATCAAAGTGATGGACTGAAACACGTCCAGGTGGGGGATGTTACCTCTACTTCTCTTCCTTACCAATTTCTTTTTACTGGACTGATGAACCCACTGGTGGCGAAACGTTTTTAATAAAGTTTCCCCAATGGTTGCATAAGTGTTAAATTTCTTCAACTTGCGGTTTTCTAAACCAATTCTTTTCACATTGTCGACACTGAAAACATCAGGAATCTTGGTAAAAGACTTCAACGCTTGCCCAAATTTTTGGGACGATGACTACTTACATTAGGGGCAGGTCCCACAAATCCCGCCCCCTCCTGTTTCAACTTCTTCACCGCAGTATATAAGCCAACCTCCTGGCCCTATGCTGCACTTACAAAAGATGTGGACTAAACACATCGAACCCCAGGTTGGGGACTGATTACCTCATATTCTATTCCTTTACCAATTTCTATTTTGTACGGGACTGATAAACCCACTGTGTGGCGAAACTTTCTTAAATAAAGATTCCCATGTGTTGCTAAGTGTCTAAATTCTTAACTTGTCGGTTTTTAAACCATTCATCACATTGTCGACACTGCAACATCTGGAATCTTGGTACAAAGATTCAACGTTTGCCCAAACTTTTGGCGATGACCTACTTACTTAGGGCGGTCCCCTAAGATCCCGCCTCCTCGCTAAAATCTCTCACCGCAGTATTAAGCCCCCTTTTTGGCCCCTTGCTGCATTTTATACAAAGGTGGACTAACACATCGAATCCAGGTTGAGGGATGATTACCTCATATTCTACTCTCCTTACCAATTTTATTTTGTACTGGACTGATGAAGCCACTGGGGCGAAACGTTTCTTCAATAAAGTTTCCCCTGTTTTGCATAAGTGCTAAAATTCTTAACTTGTCGGTTTTCTAAACCATTCTCACATTGTCGACCTGAACATCATGGAATCTTGTAAAAAGACTTCACGCTTCCCCAATTTTTGGACGATGCCTACTTACATTGTGGCAGGTCCCATAAGATCCCGCCCCCTCCGCTTCAACTCTCTCCCCGCAGTATATAACCACCTCTCGGGCCCCTATGCTGCATTTTACTACAAGAGTGAGGGGACTGAAACTCGAATCCAGTTGAGGGACTGATTCCCTCATATTTCTCTCTCCTTCCCAATTTCTACTTTGACTGGATATGAAGCCAGTGTGGCGAAACGTTTTTTAAAAAAAGATTCCCTGTGTTGCTAAGTGTCTCAATTCTTCAACTTACACTGTACGGGGCCATGAAGAAATCAAGTCATCTATCAAAGAAAAACCCTTGGGCCAATTTGGACTTCATTACAAAAATCCCCAAATGCTTTACCCATGCTGAAGTCACCTTCATGACGTCAAAAATGGGCACAGAGCTCTCGTGAGGGCCTGGCTATTCACTACTTCCACATCAACCCAGATACGAAGAGGAAATTTCCAACATTTCACAGTGCTATAATTGTTACTCATACTTTCCACCACAAAAGATTTTCCTACCAAGGACAAGAAATTCTGTCCCCCTGTGGGCCCTGGGGTCATGACTTCAAGAAATTGCATACTGCTTCACCCCCTAAATGCTGGGAAATGCAAGAAGACCACCAACTCTTGCTGCCCGGTGCCCAACAAAGGACATACTAAGAAACAACAAAAACAAAAAGAAACCCCAACCCCCCAAGCAACCACATATTTTGCTATCCCAAGCTTCAAGCAGACACTACCAAAATACTACATGCCCGCAAGTGTCCCACCCCTTCCCTGCCAGACCTTTGCGCTCCACCCAAAAATTTTTTTGTTGATTTTGTTGCTCATTACAGAAAGCAGGGGGGCCTGGTTTCCTTTAACACCCCATCAAAGAACTTTTCAAATAAATAATTGCCTGGGCCCCACATTCCCTGCATCACCCCTTCACTGAGATCCTAAATCTACTGCAAATTTACCAGCATACTGTGCCCACCGCTGTCACAACCCCCCACTAGACACAGAGATGGACCCAAACAAGACCTCTGAGACGTCGGCAAAACCCCCCAAGAGGTTCCCCTACCGCTTTATCCCCCTGCTAGAGAACTGACCAGTCGGAAATCCGCCCTTTACCCGTTCGCCCCAGCCAAGAAAACAAAACACAACATGCGGTGCACCCCCACGGTGCCACTGTCAGACACTGCTGCCCCCCAACAAGTCCGATATCTGAAGGGTGTATACTTCTACACAACCAAGGGGTTTAAAAACACAATGCTGTCTTCAAAATCCATCTCCCTCCAGGACGGGAAAAGTAAGTATACCTACGACCAAAAAGTACATACACCCTGCAGACAGACCAAACTATCCTCAAACCCAACACCTTTTGGAAGTCAAAGTACACCTCAAAGAGGAAATTAGGATGTTAGAATGGGGACCTTGAAGACGGTACCCCCGTCTAGCAGACATCCCTGACCATTCCCCACACTTTGCTGTCCGCAAAAGTGGGGTGTGGGTCCAATCAACCCGTAACTGCGCCCCCTGCCCGACTGCGCTTTTCTTTGGGGAAGCAGCGCAAGAAGAAGAAGACGACATCCTCCACCGGGGGGGCCCCGAAAAAAGAAAGATGATTATTGTCACCCCCCACCCGGGGGGCCACTCCCGGGTTCCCATCTGGAGAAGACCTGGGCCAGAAGCACCTGCGAATCAACTGAATGAAAATGAACCCAACACCGAACTCCACCAGGAGAGCACAGCGCTAGCACGATGAACCGCATTGCCCTTTAGGGCGGTTGGTGCCGAGCCCGAGTTTTTTCCTTACAATGAGGGGGGTACTTGTGCCTCCCCCAGGAGACTTAGGGCTCGACATCCCTAGACAGGGAGCCCGTGCCGGGCCCCCATTGGAAGGGCCCGGGCCCGGGGAAAAAACCCGGAAATTTTAACAACAAAGGCGGGGACTGTTTTCAGGAGGTTTTTGCTAAGACTTCGGAGATGGTGAAGCGCCCTTGTTTTGTTTAATTTTATTCGAAACAAAACGATCAGTGCTGATTCAAAGGGATTGGTGTGCGGAAATTAGTTTCTTTTATCACTAATTGGGGTCTCTGAATTTCATAAGATGATTTGGGGGAATTTCGGGGTTGTACCAGGCGTTGTTTAAGTTGTCGTTCTACATGCGTTTGTGTTTTTGAGGGGGTGTCGAGGTTTCTTTTTGGGGTTTCCCTCGAGATCTTGTCACAGCCTCCACAGGGTATTGTAAACTCCTGCATTGATTGGTTTTTTTATGTACGGGATCTTCAGGCAAGGCTCAAAGCGTTGAACCACGATTCAGTTTAACTAAAGAAGTCCAATGACAAACACCTTTTTCCCCGACTTTCCCCATTTCCCAAAATAGCAACAAAACCCAAGATTTCAGTTTATCGGAAACCCACAAAAAAAATATCTCACACACTTCTTTCCAGTCAAATTTTCCAAGACCAAAAAAGGATTCTGGGGTTTTTCCCCTAAAAGGGATACCGAATTTGTAGTCCTGAGTTTCTTGACGAGGAATGTATTACATTCACCAAACATTACGGATTTTTACAATTTCCTTCCTTTTTTCATCAAAAACTGCAAGAAAAGAGCTCTGCAGATCAATCTATTTCTCACGCCTTCAACACCGCTCACAACAAGGTTATAATTTTCCCAACAGCCAGGTTGCACTAACAGTATCAAAAGTACTTTTCAAAGCTAACACAGAGTCGCCATCGCTTCTACCACTCTTCAATATAAATGAATCTATCCAGGACAAAACCCAGCACGACCCAATCAATGCAGGAGTTTTACACTATACCCTGTGGAGGCTGTGACAAGATCTACGTAGGTTGAAACAACAAGAAACCTCGACACCCGCCTCAATGAACACATTATCGAATGTAGGAACGACTCAAACTAAACAAACGCCTGTGTACAAACTCCGAAATTCCACCAATCATCATATGAAATTCAGAGAGCCCAATTAGTGATTAAAAGAAACTAATTTCCGCAAAGCAAGTGCCTTGAATCAGACTGATCACTGTTGCGAATACTCAATTAAACAAAACACGGCAGCTTCACCACTCTCGAAGTTTTAGCATGAATCCTCCTGGAAAACAGTAATCCCTGCCTTACATAGTCTCTCCTCGTTGTCTACCACAAGCACATTACAGAGATGTGAACACGGAAAAAAACCTGCCTCTTTCCTTTCTATATTTGTCCAACCTATTTTTATGTTCACCCAAAGTAATATGGTTTTATGATCCTTTTCACTATGTACGAATTATTTGCTCTTCCAATATTGTATTATTTTTTTTTTTTGATAATACTACTACTACCTACTACCCTAGTGAACTCGAAAATAGTACCTCACTTAGTATCTGCACCTCACTCAGAGACCTTTATATACCCGCTGTGTCGATGTATTGTTTGTAATGGCTTGATAAGGCTCCTGGAGAGCGAAACTGTTTGACTCATAAATGTCCAACATTAGTTGCACTGTGTCCTTTTACTTTACAAGTTCTACGTGGGCCAAAAATCAACGGGACCTCCAAACACGTATTTCAGAACTCCAATAGGCAAGCAGGCAGGTCTGACGACACAAAGGGAAAGACTGAGTACACACCGTAATTCACCAAACCACTGATAAACTAAAGAAACTCAAGACTCATCGCCACCCACAGTAAGGGACAACACCTCAATACGAAGAATCCTCGGAATCCATACTATTTATATTCCGCAACTTCTACCAGAATAGTGGTTCTAATACATAGCTGAACACTTGCCAAGAAACTTCTTCATCGTATCCCCATTAAAGAAACACTGTAGAAGGTTCTGCTCACATAAAACTTATCCAATTCCTTTCCAAGCTTACCCAAGTTTTAGACTCTATAAACCCAACTCGGTAACAATCATCAGATGCAGCATTTCTTACACTGACCTCAGCATCTGAAACGGACTATAAATACTACGCGTTCCTTACCACCCCAGGTAGTTCTGTTTGTGTCTTGAAAAAGCCCCACCTGTGTGGGCAGAAACTGTAGTCAATAAAGGATCACATTTACTGCATTTGTGTTTATATTTCCATGAAACCGCCGTTTCAACTTCACCACAATACTGACAAAAAACAGCCTCTTCCACAACCCCATACAACAGTCACATCTCCTTGGAAGCCAGAATCCCCATGTTAAAACGATTTCACTATTCTCTTACTCTAGCCGGTATCCTAAGATTACTAAAATCTTTCCAAATAACCCCCCCTCATCAATGTGGATAACGGCTACCCTTGCATAATTCCATGATCCTTTCAATACCTCTCACCACGACACCTTTCATTTGGTGGTATCCACCTGTTGGCACTGATAATAACAAATCTCAATCATATCTTCACAAAACCTCAAGTCCTTTCCCATTCCACATTACGTGCCTCCTCCATAACTACTCCTACATTAGCGCCCCTCACACCCCATCCCCTCATATACTCCGCTTGATATATACAGACCATTACTCTCCGTTTTTCCTTAAAAAACAGCAAGAAACCTATAACACCCCTCCTTCGAAACATCCATCATAACTTACCTCCTTACTTAACCATGCCCTCCAAATCCCACACAAACTTCAGCACCTCCTCTGCATTTCCACAATATCTAGTAACTCTAGGGAAAAATCCTCTGCACCCCCATACCTTGCTATAGACAAAGCGAATATTTAACACGCCACCTCCTCTGATTTTAAAGCTAAGTCCCTCACACTTAAACCTCCTAGTCTACTTAAAACCTTACCCGAGTGACAGAATCCAAATTTACCCTTCTGCTTGCCTGCACTTCCGCCATATACCATATCCCACTACCTTGATTCTGTCAACCACTGTCCACTAACCCCATCCAGACCCCACCCTATCAATTACCGACCTCTAGTAACTTGATTTCACGATATCTACACTCTCATTCGGTATCATACCTAAATCATCTGAATCACTCTACTCACCTCCTTAACTCCTCCTTACCCCGTAGCAAAAACAGTGGTATCATCCAAATACACAAACGATGCCCCCTCTTTGCACCCACCACCCTTCCATCTCCTGTTTGTCCATCACCCTCTCACAGACTCATATATAGGATTAAGCACACACGCAAAGAGAGCTGGAAATCGGACAGCCATGCTCAAACCCTCCTCTCATCGGTACAACTTTCACCCCAAACCTCCAAGTGGGCACTGTTACCTCACCTCTGCCTCAACATAACAGGGTGTTCACCCACCTCACTACCCCCTACCGAAACCCCAAACCCTCTCCTATGCAAACCCCCTAAGAATCTCTGTCCTCGCATCATTCTGCCAACACCAATATTAACCTAGTATTCCCCCCCGTACATCTCTCCAGAAAATCCCTAATCAAACCATTCCATCCCTCATCTTTTTCCCGGAATCCCGAACTGCCCCTAGTAACACCTAAACCCAACACTTTCCTCATTCTGTTGCCCAATACCTTTGCATAAATCTTGTAATCCGAGCACCTTAACGTCAATCGCATGGTAATCATTCTCAAACTCGGCAATTCCCTTTTTCTTGGGGCACTAAAACGCTGACACCCGTATCTTTGCGATTTCCCCATCCTCCCACTACTTAACATACAATTCAAAACCCCCCACCAGACAATGCTGTACATTCCCCAATGACACCTATAAAATCTTTTTTGGTTGCCATTTTCCCGGGGGGTTTTACCCGGGCAACCCCAAAAAAACTGCCCCCTCCCCCTCTCTACACTAATACTCCCCTCGAGTTGTCACTGTCCTGCTCTTTAAAAACCCAATTTAAAAACCCTTCATCCCCAAAACGTCCCCCCCCCCCCTCCCCCCCCCGAACCTCCCCCACTTCTCCCAAACCCCAAAAATCTGCATAAAAATAATTTTTTTCCGTGGTAAATGGGCCTTGACCTCCTAAAAGCACCCCCCCCTGTAACCCCCTCAATATACGCCAAGGGTTTTTTTCCCTCCCCTTTCCTTTAAACCTCCAAATAAAAAAACCCGAGGCCTATCCCCTTAAAACACCCCCAACCCCGCCCTAACCGAATTGCCTCAATTTTTTTATTTGAATTCCGCCAAACCCATTTCGCAAAAAAGTTTCCCTGTCCTATCTGCCCCCCCCTTCCTCTGCATAAAAGTCATTTAAAAATGCCCTCAAGATAATTTTGAGACATAGCTCCACCTGCCATCTCCTTCCCCCCCCCCCCCACTTTAAAAAATTTAGCGATTTCAATTTTTGCCCTCATTTTCCCCCCAAACCGCAAATCATATCCCCATTCCTAATCCCAAAAAGCTTTTCCACCAATCTTCAAAACCGTAGGGTCACCCTCTCCCTAAGTTCTCACATTTAATTTCCCGTATCCCGCATAAACTCTACTATCCATTACCCTCAAATCTGCTATAACAGACGATGTAGAAAAACCCCACATCGATAGTCCTCACCCTGCCCCACCCATGCCCTGCCCACATAAATCCCATTAACCCTGCCTATATCCCCTAGGATAAAAATGTGCCCCCCCAATCCCCTATTCCCCCACATCTACACTCCAACACGCAAAAATCCCGCAGAACCCCAAAAAACCCCCCCCCCCCCGGAACCACATCACCATTCCTAAAGACACAATTCCAATCCCCACCAATCACCGTAAAAGCAGGTAAACCTCTCAAGTGATATACCAGAACATCGCGTACAAAATCACCTTCATTCTAGCGTTACTAGTTGCTGGCATGTACACACCTACAAAACTAACCCTCCTGGCCCCCCAAAACCCATCCACCCTGACAACCCTCCCACCCCCCCCTCCTCCCAACCCAAGATACACAAAGGACTGGTCTCCTTGACCGCCACAGCCACACCTCCTTTCAACCTCAAAGCATCACATGTAAACAACCTATAACCTTTCAACAACAACTCACATCCTAACCTATGGTTATGTTCCTGCAAAAAAACAGACATCAATACTAAATCTCCTCAAAACCCACTCTAACAAATACCCTCTTGACCTCGGTTTTAAGACCATTTACATTGAAAGTTACACACCTGAATTTTACAAGAATGGCGGCTTCCCCCTGTGCCGCTGAGGCTTACTTGGTCCTCCTTTCATAGGTCTTGGTCCTTCTCTATCAGCCCTCGTTCTTGCCCTCCAACCCCTTCCTGTCCCTTCCGCCGAGTTTCCCCATTGCCCCCCCCCCTCCCGGTCTTGCCGTTGCTACCACAGCTGCCCACATCTTCTTCCCAGGCCTCTGCGCTGGTGTGATGACTTCGTCCATGTCTATGCCCCGCTGATCTCTTGCGGGAGCTACCTCTACACACATATCTTCTGCAACCACATCTTCTTGATGGACCTCCACCACCACATTGCTCTCCTTTTGAACCTCGCTCAAGTCTTCCTTACCCCGCTTCTGTTCATCCATCACCTTGACATCACCTGACCTCACATCACTTTCCACACCATGCTCCGACTCTTCCAAAAAATCTTTCAGCACAGCCTCCAAAATCCCTTCCTGAGCTGAATCTGTAGTACCTAACGGTCTGTCTGACAGCGATATTTCCTCCCCCCCCCCCCGTTTCCACTGGTAGTGTAACACACGTCTCCAAAACCACCTCTGCTCTGTCGACCTCCTCACTCCATAGGCCTGTACTCCGGCTTTCCACTTCACCCGTCGTAACGTCCGCGGCTTCTAATGGCGTATCCACAGAAGCTGTCTCCTGACGCCTAGGGCCCTGTCTCCTGGGGCATTGTGCCGCCATGTGCTCATAAGAGTCACATAAACGGCACGTCTTCCTCTGCCCCGCATAGTGTACAAAAACCTGTGTTCTATGGCTATGCAATGTTACATATGATGGTATCGGCCTCCTCAAGGTCATTTTCAGTGTGAAGGATCCTTCCAGCATCCCCTCGTAAGGGCCGTCCCTCCACATTCCCATGCTCGCCGAGTGTACAGTCCCATAACCACTGAACACATCTTGTAGGCTGTATGCTGTTGCCTCAAAAAGTACATTCCATACCTTCACCCAAGTAAAATACTTAGACACATCATGCAAGCATACTTCCACTGCCGAATTGATAATCATCCTTTCTTGAAATTCGTCGACGATGGTAGAGTAGAAGTCAGCTCTCATGAACTTCACGAAGACCCTTGACATACCATTCAGTGCCACACCATAAAGCTCTTCATTGGGGATGCCATAACAGTCCCTGATAATGCTTGGCAGGAGAACGTTCATCGTGGCGCTGCTTAAAGATCCTCTAACCAGCTCAATGCAGACAGTATTTATGCGCCGGTTCATTCGGTCCGCCATCTTGGTGCTAATGCTATGTTTTCCTCACCAGGTGGCGTGCAAGAGAAACTGCAGAAGCGTCCTCTCTCCCCGCAGGTCGAGAGACGAATGTATCAGGTAGGGTGATTTACCAGGAGTATTACTGTTTGTTCCTTTCTTTTGTTTGCTGGTTACCAGTAATGATTTTGGCATTTATCATTCTTTTCCATTCTTAAATGTTATATTATCATGACCATTGGTAACCAGTTTATTTTTTATTATTACCAGCTCTGTTCCTGGCGTGGTCATACAGGATAGACGCCAGATAGAGTATGACATTTGTTAATGGGACTTATTAACATTATTGGACTATTACTGGCCCTTACCTGTTCTACTTGTGTTGCTCCAACCAAGTGGTAGGAGATTCCAAAACATCGGACTATCACCATCCGCCCAGGATAACCTACATCATTAATATTAGAAGATCTGTCCAGGGCCTTACCTACTCCTACCCAACTACAAGAACCAAAGGCCATTTTCTTTATTATATTTAAATTTTAAGTAAAATCCTCAAAAGTCATTATTCCTATTTTTCCTAGTCGTTTCTTTAGTTATTTTTCCATTAGTTTTTTGTTCAGATGGAAGGCGTTCCACTGAAAGAAAGTAAAGTTATGATTAAATTCTGTGTTTGTAAGAAGTTACAGTGGGAAGAATACTGCATTGTCTGGTACAGTGAGAGCAGACGAGACGTCTTTGTGGAAGATAGTGAGAGAGACCTGGAAACTCTCACTTTCACTCTCAGCCTCAGCTCTCTCACTTTCACTTCAGCCTCAGCTCTCTCACTTTCACTCTCAGCCTCGGCTAGCTCACTTTCACTCTCAGCCTCAGCTCTCTCACTTTCACTCTCAGCCTCGGCTCTCTCACTTTCACTCTCAGCCTCGGCTCTCTCACTTTCACTCTCAGCCTCAGCTCTCTCACTTTCACTCCCAGCCTCGGCTCTCTCACTTTCACTCCCAGCCTCGGCTCTCTCACTTTCACTCTCAGCTTCAGCTCTCTCACTCTCATCCTTAGCTTTCCCACTCTCAGCTTTTAGCTCTCAGCATCATCACCTCTCCCATTCTCAGCGCTCTCACACCCCACCGGACGATGTTTACAGTGTCGGTAGTGTAGTGAGACAGTGTAGTGAGACAATGTAGCGAGACAGTGTGGGTCACGTCACCACTCACAACTCGCCTACACTGAGGTACCTCCAGGTGAATCTAGTACAAATGTACACTACATACAACTGTACACTCACTACATCAGACCACTCATACGCTACACTACATCAGACCTCTCATACACTACACTACAAGAGTGACTCACTACATCAGACCTCTCATACACTACAAGAGTGACTCACTACATCAGACCTCTCATACACTACAAGAGTGACTCGCTACATCAAACCACTTATACACTACACTACAAGAGTGACTCACTACATCAAACCACTTATACACTACACTACAAGAGTGACTCGCTACATCAAACCACTTATACACTACACTACAAGAGTGACTCACTACATCAGACCTCTCATACACTACACTACAAGAGTGACTCACTACATCAGACCTCTCATACACTACACTACGCTACATGTAATTTAGTAAGGGAACAAATGGGACTTGAACTAAGGGCAAGTGTGTCCTAACAGTCAGTCAGCTGGCGCAGTGGTTAACGCACTGACCTGTGAGATTTAGAAGTAGCCGTAGGTACAAGCTTCACCCGTTCCCTGATTTGTCTGCAGTGGCGGTATCAAGACTGAGTAGTTTCGTAACTCCAATATTCTGACTGGGAGGACTACCTCACCACCTGGTTTCAGAGTCGAGACTGCACAACAGAATGGAAAAAAAAAGTTTTAGCAGATAATATATTCCCGAGAGGATAGAGAATAAAATGAAAGAGAAGAAACAAGAGTAGGAGGAGTAGGTTAGAGCAGAGGTGACTCTCACACATCCAGATAAATATCAATCAGTGACTAGCTGTAAGACAGTAATGCCAGTTACCAACCTTCAACCCAGGGTATGTTTAATGTGAACCCAGGGTACGTTTAATGTGAACCCATAGTATGTTTAATGTGAACCCAGGGTATGTTTAATGTGAACCCAGGGTATGTTTAATATGAACCCAGGGTATGTTTAATGTGAACCCAGGGTATGTTTAATGTGAACCCAGCGTATGTTTAATGTGAACCCAGGGTACGTTTAATGTGAACCCAGAGTATGTTTAATGTGAACCCAGGGTATGTTTAATGTGAACCCAGAGTATGTTTGATGTGAACCCAGGATATGTTTAATGTGAACCCAGAGTATGTTTAATGTGAACCCAGGGTATGTTTAATGTGAACCCAGGGTATGTTTAATGTGAACCCAGAGTATGTTTAATGTGAACCCAGAGTATGTTTAATGTGAACCCAGGGTATGTTTGATGTGAACCCGGGGTATGTTTGATGTGAACCCAGAGTATGTTTGATGGAACCCAGGATATGTTTAATGTGAACCCAGAGTATGTTTAATGTGAACCCAGGGTATGTTTAATGTGAACCCAGAGTATGTTTAATGTGAACCCAGAGTTTGTTTAATGTGAACCCAGAGTATGTTTAATGTGAACCCAGGGTATGTTTGATGTGAACCCAGGGTATGTTTGATGTGAACCCAAAGTATGTTTAATATGAACCCAGGGTATGTTTAATGTGAACCCAGGATATGTTTGATGTGAACCCAGAGTATGCTTAATGTGAACCCAGGATATGTTTAATGTGAACCCAGGATATGTTTAATGTGAACCCAGGATATGTTTAATGTGAACCCAGAGTATGTTTAATGTGAACCCAGAGAATGTTTGTGAACCCAGAGTATGTTTAATGTGAAACCAGGGTATGTTTAATGTGAACCCAGGGTATGTTTAATGTGAACCCAGAGTAAGTTTAATGTGAACCCAGAGTATGTTTAATGTGAACCCAGGGTATGTTTGATGTGAACCCAGGGTATGTTTGATTTGAACCCAGAGTATGTTTGATGGAACCCAGGATATGTTTAATGTGAACCCAGAGTATGTTTAATGTGAACCCAGGGTATGTTTATTGTGAACCCAGAGTATGTTTAATGTGAACCCAGAGTTTGTTTAATGTGAACCCAGAGTATGTTTAATGTGAACCCAGGGTATGTTTGATGTGAACCCAGGGTATGTTTGATGTGAACCCAGGGTATGTTTAATGTGAAATCCAGAGTGTTTAATGTGAACCCAGAGTATGTTTGATGTGAACCAAGGATATGTTTAATGTGAACCCAGAGTATGTTTAATATGAACCCAGGGTATGTTTAATGTGAACCCAGGGTATGTTTGATGTGAACCCAGAGTATGTTTAATGTGAACCCAGGATATGTTTAATGTGAACCCAGGATATGTTTAATGTGAACCCAGGATATGTTTAATGTGAACCCAGAGTATGTTTAATGTGAACCCAGAGTATGTTTAATGTGAACCCAGAGAATGTTTGTGAACCCAGAGTATGTTTAATGTGAACCCAGGGTATGTTTAATGTGAACCCAGAGTATGTTTGTGAACCCAGAGTATGTTTAATGTGAACCCAGAGTATGTTTAATGTGAACCCAGAGTATGTTTGTGAACCCAGAGTATGTTTAATGTGAACCCAGAGTATGTTTAATGTGAACCCAGAGTATACTTAATGTGAACCCAGAGTATGTTTAATGTGAACCCAGGGTATGTTTAATGTGAATCCAGAGTATGTTTAATGTGAACCAGAGTATATTTAATGTGAACCCAGGTATGTTTAATGTGAACCCAGAGTATGTTTAATGTGAACCCAGGGTATGTTTAATGTGAACCCAGAGTATGTTTGGTGTGAACCCAGAGTATGTTTAATGTGAACCCAGGGTATGTTTAATGTGAACCCAGAGTATGTTTGGTGTGAACCCAGAGTATGTTTAATGTGAACCCAGGGTATGTTTAATGTGAATCCAGAGCATGTTTAATGTGAACCCAGAGTATGTTTAATGTGAACCCAGGGTATTTTTAGTGTGAACCCAGAGTATGTTTAATGTGAACCCAGGGTATGTTTAATGTGAACCCAGAGTATGTTTAATTCCAACTCAGGATATGTTTAATGTGAACCCAGAATAAGTTTAATGTGAACCCAGGGTATGTTTAATGTGATCCCAGAGTATGTTTAATGTGAACCCAGGGTATGTTTAATGTGAACCCAGGGTATGTTTGGTGTGAACCCAGAGTATGTTTAATGTGAACCCAGGGTATGTTTGATGTGAACCCAGAGTGTTTAATGTGAACCCAGAGAATGTTTAATGTGAACCCAGGGTATGTTTAATGTGAACCCAGGGTATATTTAATGTGAACCAGAGTATGTTTTATGTGAACCCAGGGTATTTTTAGTGTGAACCCAGAGTATGTTTAATGTGAACCCAGGGTATGTTTAATGTGAACCCAGAGTATGTTTAATGCCAACCCAGGATATGTTTAATGTGAACCCAGGGTATGTTTAATGTGAACCCAGAGTATGTTTAATGTGAACCCAGAGTATGTTTAATGCCAACCCAGGATATGTTTAATGTGAACCCAGAGTAAGTTTAATGTGAACCCAGGATATGTTTAATGTGAACCCAGAGTATGTTTAATGTGAACCCAGAGTATGTTTAATGTGAACCCAGAGAATGTTTGTGAACGCAGAGTATGTTTAATGTGAACCCAGAGTATGTTTAATGCGAACCCAGGGCATGTTTAATGTGAACCCAGAGTATGTTTGTGAACCCATAGTATGTTTAATGTGAACCCAGAGTATGTTTAATGTGAACCCAGAGTATGCTTAATGTGAACCCAGAGTATGTTTAATGCGAACCCAGGGTATGTTTAATGTGAACCCAGGGTATGTTTAATGTGAATCCAGAGTATGTTTAATGTGAACCCAGAGTATGTTTAATGTGAACCCAGGTATGTTTAATGTGAGCCCAGAGTATGTTTAATGTGAACCCAGGGTATGTTTAATGTGAACCCAGGATATGTTTAATGTGAACCCAGATTATGTTTAATGTGAACCCAGAGTATGTTTAATGTGAACCCAGAGTATGTTTAATGCGAACCCAGGGTGTGCTTAATGTGAACCCAGGGTATGTTTAATGTGAACCCAGGGTATGTTTAATGTGAACCCAGATTATGTTTAATGTGAACCCAGGGTATGTTTAATGTGAACCCAGGGTATGTTTAATGTGAACCCAGGGTATGTTTAATGTGAACCCAGGGTATGTTTGGTTTGAACCCAGAGTATGTTTAATGTGAACCCACGGTATGTTTGATGTGAACCCAGAGTGTTTAATGTGAAGACAGAGTATGTTTAATGTGAACCAGGATATGTTTAATGTGAACCATAAGTATGTTTAATGTGAACCATAAGTATGTTTAATGTGAACCATAAGTATGTTTAATGTGAACTATAAGTATGTTTAATATGAACCCAGAGTATGTTTAATGTGAACCCAGAGTATGTTCAATGTGATCCCAGAGTATATTTAATGTGAACGCAGGGGATGTTTAATGTGAACCCAGGATACGTTTAATGTGAACCCAGAGTATGTTTAATATGAACGCAGAGTATGTTTAATGTGAACCCAGAGTATACTTAATGTGAACCCAGAGTATGTTTAATGTGAACCCAGAGAATGTTTAATGTGAACCCAGAGTATGTTTAATGTGAACCCAGAGTATTTTAATGTGAACCCATAGATGTTTAGTGTGAACCAAAGTATGGTTTAATGTAAACCCAGAGGTATGTTTAATGTGAACCCAGAGTATGTTTAATTGAACCCAGAGTATGTTTAATGTGAACCCAGAGTATGTTTAATGTGAACCCAGGTATGTTTGATGTGAACCCAGGGTATGTTTAATGTGAACCCAGAGTATGTTTAATGTGAACCCAGGGTATGTTTAATGTGAACCCAGAGGTATGTTTAATGTGAACCCAGGTATGTTTAATGTGAACCCAGAGTATGTTTAATGTGAACCCAGGGTATGTTTGATGTGAACCCGGGTATGTTTGATGTGAACCCAGAGTATGTTTGATGGAACCCAGGTATGTTTAATGTGAACCCAGAGTATGTTTAATGATGAACCCAGGGTATGTTTAATGTGAACCCAGGTATGTTTATGTGAACCCAGAGTTTGTTAATGTGAACCCAGAGTATGTTTAATGTGAACCCAGGGTATGTTTATGTGAACCCAGGGTATGTTTAATGTGAACCCAGAGTATGTTTAATATGAACCCAGAGTATGTTTAATGTGAACCCAGAGTATGTTTAATGTGAACCCAGGGTATGTTTGATGTGAACCCAGGTATGTTTGATTGAACCCAGGATATGTTTAATGTGAACCCAGAGTATGCTTAATGTGAACCCAGGATATGTTTAATGTGAACCCAGGATATGTTTAATGTGAACCCAGGTATGTTTAATGTGAACCCAGAGTATGTTTAATGTGAACCCAGGAATGTTTGTGACCAGTAGTTATGTGAACCCAGGGTATGTTTAATGTGAACCCAGGTATGTTTAATGTGAACCCAGATAAGTTTAATGTGAACCCAGAGTATGTTTAATGTGAACCCAGGGTATGTTTGATGTGAACCCAGGGTATGTTTGATTTGAACCAGAGTTGTTTGATGGAACCCAGGATATGTTTAATGTGAACCCAGAGTATGTTTAATGTGAACCCAGGGTATGTTTATTGTGAACCCAGGTATGTTTAATGTGAACCAGAGTTTGTTTAATGTGAACCCAGAGTATGTTTATGTGAACCAGGGTATGTTTGATGTGAACCCAGGGTATGTTTATGTGAACCCAGGGTATGTTTAATGTGAATCCAGGTGTTTAATGTGAACCCAGAGTATGTTTGATGTGAACCAAGGATATGTTTAATGTGAACCCAGAGATATGTTTAATATGAACCCAGGGTATGTTTAATGTGAACCCAGGGTATGTTTGATGTGAACCCAGAGTATGTTTATGTGAACCCAGGAATATGTTAATGTGAACCCAGAGTATGTTTAATGTGAACCCAGGTATGTTTATGTGAACCCAGAGTATGTTTAATGTGAACCCAGAGTATGTTTAATGTGAACCCAGAGAATGTTTGTGAACCCAGAGTATGTTTAATGTGAACCCAGGGTATGTTTAATGTGAACCCAGAGTATGTTTGTGAACCCAGAGTATGTTTAATGTGAACCCAGAGTATGTTTAATGTGAACCCAGAGTATGTTTGTGAACCCAGAGTATGTTTAATGTGAACCCAGACTATGTTTAATGTGAACCCAGAGTATGCTTAATGTGAACCCAGAGTATGTTTAATGTGAACCCAGGGTATGTTTAATGTGAATCCAGAGTATGTTTAATGTGAACCCAGAGTATATTTAATGTGAACCCAGGTATGTTTATGTGAACCCAGAGTATGTTTAATGTGAACCCAGGGTATGTTTAATGTGAACCCAGAGTATATTTAATTCCAACTCAGGATATGTTTAATGTGAACCCAGAATAAGTTTAATGTGAACCCAGGGTATGTTTAATGTGATCCCAGAGTATGTTTAATGTGAACCCAGGGTATGTTTAATGTGAACCCAGAGTATGTTTGGTGTGAACCCAGAGTATGTTTAATGTGAACCCAGGGTATGTTTAATGTGAATCCAGAGCATGTTTAATGTGAACCCAGAGTATGTTTAATGTGAACCCAGGGTATTTTTAGTGTGAACCCAGAGTATGTTTAATGTGAACCCAGGGTATGTTTAATGTGAACCCAGAGTATGTTTAATTCCAACTCAGGATATGTTTAATGTGAACCCAGAATAAGTTTAATGTGAACCCAGGGTATGTTTAATGTGATCCCAGAGTATGTTTAATGTGAACCCAGGGTATGTTTAATGTGAACCCAGGGTATGTTTGGTGTGAACCCAGAGTATGTTTAATGTGAACCCAGGGTATGTTTGATGTGAACCCAGAGTGTTTAATGTGAACCCAGAGAATGTTTAATGTGAACCCAGGGTATGTTTAATGTGAACCCAGGGTATATTTAATGTGAACCCAGAGTATGTTTTATGTGAACCCAGGGTATTTTTAGTGTGAACCCAGAGTATGTTTAATGTGAACCCAGGGTATGTTTAATGTGAACCCAGAGTATGTTTAATGCCAACCCAGGATATGTTTAATGTGAACCCAGGGTATGTTTAATGTGAACCCAGAGTATGTTTAATGTGAACCCAGAGTATGTTTAATGCCAACCCAGGATATGTTTAATGTGAACCCAGAGTAAGTTTAATGTGAACCCAGGATATGTTTAATGTGAACCCAGAGTATGTTTAATGTGAACCCAGAGTATGTTTAATGTGAACCCAGAGAATGTTTGTGAACGCAGAGTATGTTTAATGTGAACCCAGAGTATGTTTAATGCGAACCCAGGGCATGTTTAATGTGAACCCAGAGTATGTTTGTGAACCCATAGTATGTTTAATGTGAACCCAGAGTATGTTTAATGTGAACCCAGAGTATGCTTAATGTGAACCCAGAGTATGTTTAATGCGAACCCAGGGTATGTTTAATGTGAACCCAGGGTATGTTTAATGTGAATCCAGAGCATGTTTAATGTGAACCCAGAGTATGTTTAATGTGAACCCAGGTATGTTTAATGTGAGCCCAGAGTATGTTTAATGTGAACCCAGGGTATGTTTAATGTGAACCCAGGATATGTTTAATGTGAACCCAGATTATGTTTAATGTGAACCCAGAGTATGTTTAATGTGAACCCAGAGTATGTTTAATGCGAACCCAGGGTGTGCTTAATGTGAACCCAGGGTATGTTTAATGTGAACCCAGGGTATGTTTAATGTGAACCCAGATTATGTTTAATTTGAACCCAGGGTATGTTTAATGTGAACCCAGGGTATGTTTAATGTGAACCCAGGGTATGTTTAATGTGAACCCAGGGTATGTTTGGTTTGAACCCAGAGTATGTTTAATGTGAACCCACGGTATGTTTGATGTGAACCCAGAGTGTTTAATGTGAAGACAGAGTATGTTTAATGTGAACCCAGGATATGTTTAATGTGAACCATAAGTATGTTTAATGTGAACCATAAGTATGTTTAATGTGAACCATAAGTATGTTTAATGTGAACTATAAGTATGTTTAATATGAACCCAGAGTATGTTTAATGTGAACCCAGAGTATGTTCAATGTGATCCCAGAGTATATTTAATGTGAACGCAGGGGATGTTTAATGTGAACCCAGGATACGTTTAATGTGAACCCAGAGTATGTTTAATATGAACCCAGAGTATGTTTAATGTGAACCCAGAGTATACTTAATGTGAACCCAGAGTATACTTAATGTGAACGCAGAGTATGTTTAATGTGAACCCAGAGTATACTTAATGTGAACCCAGAGTATGTTTAATGTGAACCCAGAGAATGTTTAATGTGAACCCAGAGTATGTTTAATGTGAACCCAGAGTATACTTAATGTGAACCCATAGTATGTTTAGTGTGAACCCAAAGTATGGTTAATGTAAACCCAGAGTATGTTTAATGTGAACCCAGAGTATGTTTAATTTGAACCCAGAGTATGTTTAATGTGAACCCAGAGTATGTTTAATGTGAACCCATGATATGTTTAATGTGAACGCAGGGAATGTTTAATGTGAACCCAGGGTATGTTTAATGTGAACCCAGAGTATGTTGAATGTGAACCCAGAGTATGTTTAATGTGAACCCAGGATATGTTTAATGTGAACCCAGAGTATGTTTAATGTGAACCAGAGTATGTTTAAAGTCCAAACAACCCCCTCAACTGAGCTAGCAAGAAAACCTGCTCCTGCCCTGGATATGTGAACCCCATCCTTGGCATATATGTCATTTCGGCCATAGATGTTGTCCCAGTTGTCAATGAATGGTAGTGCATTATCCTTAATGATTATCCAGCCAACAATTAATACCAATTGCTCTGGACAACCATTCATTTCCAACACCCCTTCTTGGCAAAATGCCACATATAACAGGGGGCCCCCCTTCTTCCTAATTATGTGTATTGCTGTCCTGAGCTTTCTAATTAAATCCTCACTTCTATGCTTGCCTACATCATTGCCTCCAGCACTGAGGCAGATAATAGGATTGATCCCATTACCGTTCATGATGTCAAGCCAGCTAACAATGTCCTCTCTCCCAGCCCCAGGAACGCAAACCCTCTGTCGCCTACTCCTGTTCTTCAAACAGAAGGCCCTATCTATGTATCTAACCAGCTATCCCCAACAACAGCAATATTCTTACCTTCCTCGGTGTCATTCATCGTGACGTTCCCAGTAGTCGACTCACATTCGTCGGGTAGCATGGAGAATGCATTAGATGTTTCCACAACAGTTTCCACAGCAGTCTCTTTCTTCTTCATCGTTTCTGTCTTTCCATTCTTCTTGATCGTCAACTTCGTTCCATGCTGTCCAAACACTATTCAGGTTCCCTTCTTGACCTGAGGACTCAAAACAGGAGGACTACTACGAATCCTCTTGTATTCCTCAGTCAATCGCCGTATCTCCAACTTCGCTACCCTCAATTCTTCCTTAAGCTGCTGGTAAAGTTGCTCGATGGAGGGCATCTTGGTTCAGTCCAAGGAGAGCACACAAACGTCTTCACTGAGCTAAGTACTACTGCCACCACTGTTTTAACTTGGTTTTCTGGAGTCTGGTAATGTAGCTGGGCAGCTTGGAGGTTGAAGATAAATGGCTAAAGACTAGCACCGTTCATTGGAAAGAGTGAGTACACAGGCGTATCAGAAAGCGGTCACCAGAGCCAGTCCAAGGGGTAGGTGTCGATAGGAGATTAGGCAGGCGCAGACTGAGAGAGATGAAAGGCAGTGTAGGTCTACCTCAGTGCCTGACATCTGGTGGGATCTTTAGAAACTACGCCTAGGCCAGTAACTTTCTCTAGTGGGAAGTATGTGGAACAGTTGGGTAGATCTACTAGATTACAGGTCAATATAAGTGAACTACAGGTGAATCTGGGATGATACAGGTGAGTCTGGGAGGATACAGGTGAGTCTGGGAGGATACAGGTGAGTCAGGGAGGAGGATACAGCTGTAGTTTGCTGAGACGTTACAGTAAAGTTGATCAAACATGTGGCAAGACTGCTTGAGCTGGAGGAGTATAACTGTAAGAGTACAACTGGAGGAGTATAACTGGAGTCTAACTGGAGTGGACCTCTTCAAGGGGGACTCCTTGGCGTGGTGAAGAGGCTCTTGGTCTGAGGAATTAGACCTGTCGGTCTCCTTCCTCAGACCGAACCTAATTACCCCCCAATCCCCCGTTCCCTCTCCCATCCTCCCCATTGTCTCCTTTTTTCTTTCCTCCTCCTCCTCCCCACCCCTCCCTTTTGCCCTTCCTTTTTGGCCTTTGGTTTTTTTTTTTTTTTTTTTTCCCCACAGGCATGCTAGTTTCTAGGTAGGGGAAAGGGTACCGGAGTCCATCCCATTCCATTGAGGTTCTTGGCGGTGACGTAGTTTGCCGTGGAATCTGGATTGCATGGGGATGTCCCGATCCCTCTCCGGTATCCCGGAGGGTGGCTTTGGGTGTCTCTTGGGCGACGGGTGTATCTCTAGAAGCCACCTTTCGGATTCCGGGGGTGGTGGCCGAAGGAGGTATGCTTTGTGGTGGATTTCTGGCCACCCTCTCTTTTGTCCACCAAGGTAGCTCGGCAGATGTGAGGTTGCTATCCCGGATTGCTGGTTTACTGGCATGATGGGTAGGGTATGGCACGGGTTCCATGCTGCATCTGTGCTACTTGCGGTGCTGAGGTCCTCTTGGGTGCAGAGGGAGATTTCTGGCCCTTTCATTCCTCCTAGGAACTATCCCTCCCTGGTCCCCCCTTTTTTTATTCTTTTTTTTATTTTTATTTTATTTTCTTCTTTTTTTTTCTTAAAAACAAAAAGAAAGAAGTAACCTAACCATGGCAGCCCTAGTCCATGAACCTGCTACCCCCAGGCCCCTTCTTGATACCGCTCCCCGTTCTGACCCCGCCTCGTCTTTGGACCACTCTTCGGACACTCCTCATGCCTCTGTACCTCTTGCCGGTGCTGTTTCCTCACCCGCTTCAGGTACTGAGGCCTAGACTGACTCCTTCGATTTATCTGACCTTCGCTCTCCTCTGACTATGCTTCCGGCCTCTCCCTCTATGGTGCGGCAATTTTCGAATCGCCGACCCGTTCCACGTCGGACCAACTCTGGTCCCATGCCTAAAAGCCAACGACAATTACCTGCTGATGATACTTCTCCACCTTCTCGTTCTTCTCAGAAAAGATCGACACGTCCTTCACTACCTTTCCACACTCAGTTTCAGACTGCACAATGGACTAAATTCTTCACTTTACGACCGACTTCCTCTACTGCCTATCTTTCTGACCACAGTATTGGCAAGGCACTCCTACGCCATGTTGGTAAAGATATTTCTTTTCATGCTCTTAAGAGCGGTACGCGCATCATCAACGTTCAGAATGCTACCCAGGCTCATGAGCTTTCTCGTCTTTCCCATATCGATACTGTTTCTGTCACTATTGAAAAACATCATTCCCTCAATTCTTGTAGTGGTACCGTCATTCTGCCCCATACCTTAGTTCAACAAAATTTCCAGACATGTGGCACTGACATTCTTGAACAGCTGGAACTCCAAGATCTCCCAATCCTCAAGGTAGACACTTACGTTCTTCCTGCCCGCGGGCGGAGACGATACCCTAGCAATGTGGCTCGTTTAACTTTTGACAGCCGTGAACTCCCATCCTCAGTTTATGTAGCAGGACATTGGTTACAAGTTCGAAAGGTGATCCCTACACCACAACAGTGTAGAAATTGCTGGCGATTTGGCCATCCTGCAAAATATTGCAGATCTATCGCCAAATGCCCAGTCTATGGTGCCGATAGCCATTCTAATACATCTTGCAATCGACCTCCCTCTTGCCTTAATTGTCATGAGGCTCACCCTTCGTACTCTCGCCGTTGTCAAGTCTACTTAAACGAGTGGGAAATCCGTTACCTCAAAGAGGCAGAAGGTCTCCCTTATGCCATGGCAGTTTCTCATCTCCACCTTCAAGGGAGACTACCTCGTGTTTCTTATTCCCGTGTTTCAAAACGTCCCCCCACTTCTGGTATCCCATCTTCTGCACTCACCTCTGTTTCTACCTCTCCCATAGTCACTCCTGTATCTAATTCTTTTGCTGTCCTCGGCTCAGACGTCCCTACTTCAACGCCTCAGTCTGATCTCGCTTCTTCGTGTTCTCTCTCACAAGCCTCAGTAGCGACGAGATCTCGTATGACACCTCCTCCCAATCATCCCTCTACTTCTCAAAAGTCAAAAAAAGGTCCATTAACACCTCCTAGCCATCTTCCACCTCCTCATTTTACCTTCCCTGTCTCTGTACCTGGTTCTCCCCCTCTCACTGGCTCTGTTACAAGTGTAGAGGTTCACCCTCCTCCTCGTACTGTACCTTCCTCCCCTGTTCCCTCCCAAGTTTCTTCCTCTTCTGCCACCTCCCAGGTTTCTGCCTCTTCTGTCCCCTTCCACGCTTCTCCAGTTCCCTCCACCCTTTCGCCCCCCCTACCTTGGTAGAGTCCAATACAGTTCCAATCTTTACTCATCCTCCCACTACCATTTCCAATATTGTCTCCCGAAACACTTGAAGCAATCTCTGAATATATTACAGAGACCAAACCATCAATGGACACTGATCCACCCTCCACTCCTTCTCTCTCCTCTGCTCCATCTGCGCAACTCCTTTCTTCACAGCGCACCGTTCCTTCACTGCTTGAACGTTTTCCACTGCCTCCGCATGTGGACTTTTCTAACCCCTCTAGTCCGTAGGAACCCTTACCTGCGGATTTCAGGTATCTTTATCATTGCCAATCATGGCCTATTTACAGTGGAATATACGCTGCCTCAGGGGTAATCAGGGTGCGCTTCAGATGTTACTCTCCCAGTTTTCCCCTGTTGGTGTTTGCTTACAGGAACCAAAATTACACTCTGCTGTTATCTCTCCCATCTCAGGCTATAATTTATTGTATTCTTCAGATCCTTTTCCTGATGGGACCTTTAATGAAAGTGCCCTTCTTCTACGCACTGATATTCCGTACCATCAGCTATTTGTTCGTACTTCGCTGCATTACACAGCAGTCCGTATCCACTTGCATAGGTGGTATACGCTCTGTTCTTTATATCTCTCTCCTTCTCGGGCATTATCTATTCCGGATATTGTCTTTCTTGTTTCGTCATTACCGCCACCGATTCTGTTAATTGGTGATTTTAATGCCCACCATTTCCTCTGGGGGGGGTCTCACCCATTTTGATCCTCGGACTCACACTCTCTCTTGCATCGATCTCTCAGTCTGCTCTTCCTCCGCCGCATTAGACTTCACTTGGTCTGTTCTCCCGGACTCACATGACAGTGATCATTTCCCAATCATTCTTACTTCCCCTTCATATTCACCACCTCTTCACATCCCACACTGGCAATTTGATCAGGCAAATTGGAACCTTTACTCACACCTAACTGTTTTTAGAGAGGTTCCTTCTTCGTCCTCCATCGATGAGCTTTTACACCTCTTCTCGTCCTCCGTTTTAACCGCAGCTTCTCATTCTATACCCCAAACTTCGGGCAGGCATTCTCAGAAATGCGTGCCTTGGTGGTCTCCTGCTTGTGCTCGTGCAGTATGTTTGAAACGTGCTGCATGGGGCAGGTACCGGTACAATAGAACCACAGAGAGACTTCTTGATTTTAAGCAGAAGCGTGCAATCGCTCGCCGTGTCATCCGTGATGCTAAACGCACTTGCTGGCAAAATTATGTCTCCACCATCACCTCTGCTTCCTCTATGAGTGCAGTCTGGAAAAAAGTACGAAAACTGAGTGGTAAATATTCTCCTGACCCGGCTCCTGTTCTGCGGGTTGCCGGTGTTGAAATAGCAAACCCACTAGATGTTGCCAATGAAATTGGCAATCATCTGGTCTGTATTTCTCAGGGACTCCATCTATGCCCCTCATTTCTTTCCTCAAAGTCTGCCAGAGAGTTAGCACCCTTGGACTTTTCTTCTCTCAGAGAAGAACAGTATAGTGTGCCTTTTACACTTCAAGAACTGGAGGCAACACTCTCAGCTTGCCGATCATCGGCTGCTGGGCCCGACGACATTCATATTCGTATGCTACAACATTTACATCAGTCAGCCCTTGCAGTCCTATTACGCCTTTACAATCTTATTTGGTCACAAGGAGTTCTTCCACAGCTGTGGAAATCCGCCATTGTTCTCCCTTTCCGCAAACCAGGCACTACGGGACATGAAACCTCCCACTATCGTCCCATTGCTCTTACCAGTGCAGTTTGCAAAGTGATGGAACGCCTAGTAAATAGACGTTTAGTGTGGTATTTAGAGACACACAACAGTCTCTCCACTCGTCAATATGGCTTTCGTAAGGGACGTTCTACCATAGACCCCTTACTACGCTTGGATACGTATGTTCGTAATGCCTTTGCGAATAACCACTCAGTTATTGCCATATTTTTTGACCTTGAGAAGGCATATGACACAACTTGGAGGTATAATATTTTAGCCCAAGCCCACTCCTTAGGCCTTCAAGGCAATCTACCATCCTTCCTTAAGAACTTTTTAACTGACAGGCATTTCCGTGTTCGGGTTAATAATGTGCTCTCCCGGACTTTATCCAAGCTGAAGGTGTCCCCCAGGGATGTGTTCTGAGCACAACACTTTTTCTCCTTGCTATTAATGACTTGGCCTCTAGTCTTCCATCAAATATTTGGTCATCACTCTATGTTGATGACTTCGCTATTGCCTGTGCAGGCGCTGACTGTCACCTCATTACAGTTTCTCTCCAGCATGCAGTCGACCGTGTTTCCAATTGGGCCACCACACGTGGGTTTAAATTTTCCAGCACTAAAACCCAGCAAATTACTTTCACTAGACGCTCTGTCATCTCCGATCATCCTTTGTACCTCTATGGCTCCCGTATCCCTGAACGTGATACAGTCAAGTTTCTGGGCCTCCTCTTTGATCGTAGGTTATCCTGGAAACCTCACATTACCTCTCTGAAGGCAACTTGTCACAGCCGGCTGAACCTTCTTAATGCCCTTGCTCATCTTTCATGGGGAGCTGATCGTCGAACCCTCCTTCGCCTACATTCCACCCTTATTTTATCAAAACTTGATTATGGTGACCAGATCTATTCAGCGGCATCTCCTGCTACTCTCTCTAGCCTTAACCCCATTCATCACCAAGGATTACGTTTATGCCTTGGTGCTTTTCGCTCTTCCCCTGTCGAGAGCCTCTATGCAGAAGCGAACGTTCCATCCTTATCCGATCGCTGTGATGCCCATTGCCTTCGCTACTATGTACGCTCTCATGATCTCCGCAATCCTTCCATTTATAGAATGGTCACTGATATTAGTAGACATTCTTTATTTGTTTGCAGCCCCTGTTTACTCCGTCCCTTCTCTCTTCGCCTTCATTCGCTCTTGTCTTCTCTTCAATTACCACCTTTCTATGTTCATGTAGCATCTCACTTTTCCCTACCCCCCTGGGAAGTTCCAGCTGTTCGAGTCTGTTCT
Organism: Cherax quadricarinatus; assembly: GCF_026875155.1. NCBI lineage: Eukaryota > Metazoa > Arthropoda > Malacostraca > Decapoda > Parastacidae > Cherax > Cherax quadricarinatus. The sequence continues at coordinate 46,409,590 of NC_069399.1, read as the reverse complement.
TTCTCTCTCCCTTGCTCGAAAGCCCAACTGTCTACGGTCGCTTCCCGCTCTCTTTTTCTTGACCACTTTCACTCTCATTCTCATGCCATTGCTGTGTACACAGATGGCTCTAAGTCTTCTGACGGCGTAGGATTCACAGCAGTGTTTCCAGACAGCGTCGTACGAGGGCATTTACTATCTTCGGCTAGTATTTTTACTGCTGAATTGTATGCCATCCTTGCAGCACTTATCCATATTGCATCTATGCCTGTGTCATCATTTGTGGTTGTCTCAGACTCCCTTAGTGCTTTACAGGCTATACAGAAATTTGATACACCTCACCCCTTAGTCCTCCGTACCAACTTTGGCTACGCCGCATCTTTACCAAGCATAAAGATATTGTTTTTTGTTGGGTCCCTGGTCATGTTGGCATACAGGGCAATGAACAGGAGACACTGCTGCGCGGTCAGCAGTACATGACCTACCAGTTTCATATAGAGGTCTTCCATTTATGGACTATTTTGCTGCAATATCTTCCCACCTTCACACCCGTTGGCAACACCGTTTGGTCTACTATGCTCGGCAACAAACTTCAATCTATTAAACCAAGTATAGGTTACTGGCCGTCTTCTTATCACCAGTGTCGAGGTTGGGAGACTACTCTCTCCCGTCTTCGCATTGGCCATACTCGTCTTACTCATGGATATCTCATAGAGAGGCGCCCTGCTCCTCTCTGTGAGAATTGCCAAGCTCCATTATCAGTCAGCCACATTCTGTTGGACTGCCCACTTTATCAACGAGCACGCAGAATTTACCTCCGTCGTCGTCTTCGCTCCGCTGCTCTCTCTTTACTTTCCCTTCTCGCTGATGGACCCACCTTTCCTATCCTAGATTACTCTTAATTACCTTGTACTGCCATATAACCTCAAGTATAACTACCAGTGCAATATTGAATGAAATAAACATTACTATTTCACTTTTTTGTAATCATTATTACTTACTAAAATTTTATTAAACACCATATTTACTACCAGTCAATTTTACTTTTGTACATTAAACATTATTTTATACTTCCCATAACATTTTGTTGCCAAATTTTCAAGTTTTTATATTCAACCCCAACCTTGTATTATCCTTTGTACCTGTGTACCTGGGTACCTGTCTACCATCTTACTATCATATTATAACCAAGACATTACCATTGTGATTTTTTACTATTATTCTTTTGTACTTTAATTGTGAATTTTATTTTGTCAATTTAAATCTATAGTTATAACCTTGATCTTGTCAACAACCCATACCAGACTCTAGTGCAATTGCAAGTACCATTTCAAATTGTATTTTTATATTATAAGTTCATATTATAATTCCTACCATCTGTCCATTTAACTTTGCTTACCATTACTTAATTTTAGACCCTTTAATATTTTCTCCTTTATTTTAGCTTTATATAACTATCCTAGTTTATATATCCACAACTGTTAAAATAATCAAGGTGCTATTCTCAGGTGCTAAAGTAAATAAGCCACAATCTGCCATTATATTCCAAAGCTCATTTATTCACAACCTATATTAGTCCCTTTTTATTATAATTTTAAACTATAATTCTAACTTTAAAAAATTACCTTTATAGTACTACCTACTATCATATTCCCAAGCTCTATTATATGATCATCACTTTATTTGTATTAGTCCCTTAGCTCATTATTTTACATTTGTTAAATAATTCAGGTGCTCTTTTTTAGCTTAAGACTATTTACTTTGTTTTATACTTAATTCTAACTATAGATTCACTACAAATCTTATGATTACAAGCATTGATCCTGATACCAACCTCTTATTTAATGACTTAAATGAATCAAACAGTTACTGTAATTACTACACTGCAGAACAATCAAAGGCACTTCTCAGTGCCAACAACAACATAACTATCTTTAACTACAATATCAGATCTTTAAGCAAGCATTACGATGACCTCATAGCATTACTAAATTCCTTACATGCCAATATGTCCATCATTACACTAACTGAAACCTGGCTAAAGCCTGATAGTACAGATGTCTATGCCATTCCTGGTTACACAAACCATACACAACTGTAGGCCAGACCAACCAAGGGGGTGGCACAGCCAATATACTACTCCGACCAACTAGAATGTATCACTAATACTTGCACAAGGGATGAACATGGGGAATATATAATAGCTAAATTCAAATCCAAATACCTACAAAAACCTCTCACTTGATAAACATCTACAGAGTTCCACAGTCAAACATTAGCCAATTTAGTCAAAATCTAGGAAGTATGATAACTGATGCACGCATGAACAAAGATCACTTACTACTCTCAGGTGACTTCAATATAAATCTCCTACAAGACCAGGACCCACACGTTACTGAATTCACAAACACAATGAGTAACTGTATGTTACTACCAACAGTAACAAAACCTACAAGAGTTACAGAGACTAGTGTTTCCCTACTTACCACATCTGGACCAACACCATATCCCCTTTAAAAATCAGGCATAATTACAGATAATACCACAGACCACATACCCTACTTTCCTCATAACAACTCTTGTAAACTACCCCAAGACACTACTAAAGTCACCTTCAGACTTCACAATGAGGCAGCCATTAATAACTTCGCAACAGCATTAGCAAACATTGATTGGCACACTGAGCTAGAAATCTATACAGATATTGACGAATGTATTAATAATTTTCTAAAAAAGACCCAATACCTCTATAACAAGCACTGCCCTAAAAAAACTAAACAGATGACAGCAAAGAGACTGAACAGTCCCTGGCTAACACCCAGCATTCTCAATCCATAAATACAAAAAAACCAATATGAAAAACAGTACAGAATGGGTCACATAACCAGAGACCAAACAAAACGTTACTCGTCAATCCTAACCAGCCTGATAAGAAGGGCAAAAAAATTGTATTATGAGAACAGATTATCCAACTTACGAGGTGATATAAAAAAGACCTGGAAAACACTATCTGAAATTCTGGGAACAAAAAAGATATCACGAAATAGCGAAAATAAAATTAGCAAAATCAGATGAACCCCAACTCCCACCAACAGAAACAGCAAACAGACTCAATGATTTCTTCTCCACTATAGGACAAAACCTTGCCCATAAAATCCCAAGCTCAGATACCCCACCAAATAACTACCTCACCGGCAACTACCCGAACACACTGTTCCTAGTCCGACTAACCCATACGAAGTCTCCCTTATTATCAATGCACTAAAAAACAAGGCAGGAGATTTAAGTACCTTACCACCCTTTATATATAAAAAAGTGTCACAAGTGCTATCACCAATCATTGCAACACTCTTTAACAAATCCATTGAATCCTCCACCTTCCCTACAGTACTCAAAATAGCAAGGGTCACCCCGATCCACAAAGGAGGAGACCAAACAGAGTTGAATAACTATAGGCCAATATCCAACCTACACCCTCTCTCAAAAATCTTTGAAAAACTAATTCATAAACGAATCTACTCCTACCTTATCTCCCAAAACATACTCAACCCCTGCCAATTTGGATTCAGGCCTAATAAAAATACTAATGATGCTATTATACACATGCTAGAACATATATACACTGCAATAGAGAAAAAAGAAGTCCCACTGGGGATCTTCATTGACTTACGTAAAGCTTTTGATACGGTTGACCATGACTTGCTCCACGTAAAATTGTCACACTATGGTATAAGAGGGCACTCCCTCAATTACCTCAAGTCATACCTCAGCAACAGAAGCCAATATGTGTACGCAAATGGGGCAAACTCTTCTGCGCAACCAATTACAGTTGGTGTCCCACAGGGAAGTGTCCTTGGCCCTCTTCTCTTTCTCCTATACATAAATGACCTTCCAAATGCTTCGCAATTACTCAAACCCACACTATTTGCAGATGACACTACATACGTCTTCTCTCACCCGAGCCCAGTCATACTAGCCAATACTGTAAATACCGAATTACAGAAAATATCTACCTGGATGAGGACTAACAAACTTACACTAAACATGAACAAAACCTACTTCATTCAGTTTGGTAACAGAGCTACAGATGTCCCTCTTAACATAATGATAAACGGATCACCTATCACAAAGCTAACAGAGGGAAAATTCTTAGGAATCCCACCTTGATAATAACTCAAATTTCATACACATATACAACAAATTTCTAAGAAAATTTCCAAGACTGTAGGCATACTATCGAAGATACGGTACTATGTTCCACAGTCAGCCCTCCTGGCCCTATATCACTCTCTTATTACCCCTATCTCACCTATGGAATTTGTGCATGGGGCTCAACAACAGTTAACCATCTCAGACCACTAATTACCCAACAAAAGGCTGCAGTTAGAATGATAACAAATTCTCACTACAGGCAGCACACTCCACCAATATTCAATACACTAAACCTACTCACCATACAAAACATCCATACTTATTACTGCACCTATTACATACATAGAACACTTAACTCTGATATTAACCCTCCCCTCAAACATCTCCTTGCCAACCTCAACAGAACACATGACCATAACACAAGGCACAGATCACTCTTTGATGTTCCTCGTGTTCATCTCACACTATGCAAAAACTCAATGCACATAAAAGGCCCTAAAATCTGGAATCATTACCTGTAAATATAAAAGAAACACTACCTGTTTATAAATTCAAGTCTCTACTCAAAGATCACTTACTCACCCAAAACCAAATAAATACTGAATAACTGAACCTTATAAATTGTATATCTTAAATTTTCTCACAATTATATCACATAAATGTTAAACCTAAAACCCAATCTAACTTTATTATTTTTAAATACACTACCTAAACAGAATCCTTCATATGGACCTGTCTTTGTAATACTCACTTGTGCTTTATAGTAATCTGTTTACATTAATGTTTTATCACTGACTTCATCATTGCTTAATTAATCTTAAGTTAATTTTAAGCCAGCCCGTAATGCTATGCATAGTATAAGTGGCTTTGGCATACTGCTCTTATCTGTATTTTTTTGTACCTCTGTATGTGTGCACAAATTTATAAATAAATAAATAAATAAATTGACTTTTTGACAACAACTGACTTACTTCACAAACTCTGATACCTTCAGCCCTTTCTACCTCAATCTCTTGCTACCCTCTACCCCCGCACTATCCCCTGCCCTGCTGTTTTCTGTAACCTACTGATCATCCCTCCTCCCTTCTGCCGCCCAATACCCTCGCTTCCTTCCCTACCCTGCAGCGCTGTATAGCCCTTGTGGCTTAGCGCTTCTTTTTGATTATAATAATAATAATAATAATAACTGAAGTGGAGTAACTGGAGGAGTATAGGTGGAAGGGAATAACCGGAGGAGTGTAACAGGAAGAGTATAACTGGAGGAATATAATTGGAAGTGTATAAGTGGAGGAATCTAACTGGAGGGGAATAACTGGAAGAGTACAAATGGAGTTTAACTGGAGGAGTGTAACTTGTGTGTGTGTGTGTGTGTGTGTGTGTGTGTGTGTGTGTGTGTGTGTGGTGTGTGAGTGTGTGTGTGTGTGTGTGTGTGTGGTGTGTGTGTGTATTGTATGTGTGTGTGTGTGTTGTGTGTGTGTGTGGTGTGTATTGTGTGTGTGTGTGTGGGTGGGTGTGTACTCACCTAATTGTACTCACCTAATTGTGGTTGCAGGGGTCGATACTCAGCTCCTGGCCCCACCTCTTAACTGACCGCTACTGGGTCCTCCTTCTCCCTGCTCCATGAGCTTTATCATACCTCGTCTTAAAACTGTGTATGGTTCCTGCCTCCACTACATCACTTGCCAGACTATTCCATTTCCTAACATCTCTATGGCTGAAGAAATACTTACTAACTTCCCTTTGACTCATCTGAGTCTTCAGCTTCTAATTGTGACCCCCTTGTTTCTGTGTCCCCTCTCTGGAACATCCTATCTTTGTCCACCTTGTCTATTCCACGCAGTATTTTGTATGTCGTTATCATGTCTCCCCTGACCCTTCTGTCCTCCAGTGTTGTCAGACCGAATTCTCTTAACCTTTGTTCATAGGACATTTCCCTTAGCTCTGGAACCAGCCTTGTTGCAAACCTTTGCACTTTCTCTAATTTCTTGACATGTTTGATCAGGTGTGGGTTCCAAACTGGTGTGCGGCGTACTCCAGTAAGGGCCTGACGTACACAGTGTATAAAGTCTTGAACGATTCCATACTGAGGTATCGGAACGCTATTTTCAGATTTGTCAGGTGCCTATATGCCGCAGCAGTTATCTGGTTAATGTGTGCTTCTGACGATGTACTCGGTATTATATTCACTCCTAGATCTTTCTCCTTGACGTGGATTTGCGTCTTGGCCTCCTAACCTTCACGTTCTGTTGCGGTCTTCTTTTCCCTTCTCCGATCTTCATGACTTCCATTTGGAGTGGTTAATTTCTAGGAGCAGTTGTAGATCATGCATTCTGCCTGTCCAGCGTCTTCTTTGTTAGACCTGTCTGGTCCTCATCTGATTTAATTACCCGTCATTAACTTCACACATTCTGTAAACAGGGACAACTTCAGAGTCTTAAACCTTTCCATTATGTCGTACACTATTCCAAGAATAGCACGGGTACCCGGACTGACCCCTGTGGGACCCCGATTCGCAACCAGGGTGCCGCTATGATACCTCATCATGGACCATGACTCACTGTTGCTACCTGTTAGATATTCTCTGATCCATTGCAGTGCCCTTCCTGTTATACGTGCCTGATGCTCTAGCTTCTGTACTAATGTCTTGTGAGGGAACTGTGTCGATCGGGCGTCTTGCAGTTCCAGAAAAAATGCAATCAATCACCCCTCGTCCTCATTTCTTATTAGTTATCCTTGTCATTAAAACTTAGTAGTTTTGTGACACAGGATTTGACTTCCATGAATCCGTGCTGGCTGTCGTTTATAATCTTGTTCCACTTCAGGTGCTCCACCACTCTCCTCCTGATAATCTTCTCCATGACTTTGCTTACTATACACGTCAGTGACACTGTGTGTGTATGTGTGTTAGTGTATTTGTGTATTTGTGTGTGTGTGTGTGTGTGTGTGTGTGTGTGTGTGCATGTTTGTGTGTGTGTGTGTGTACTCACCTCACCTATTTGTGGTTGCAGGGGTCGAGTCCTAGCTCCTGGCCCCGCCTCTTCACCGGTTGCTACTAGGCCCTCTCTCTCCCCGCTCCATGAGCTTTATCAAACCTCGTCTTAAAACTGTGTATGGTTCCTGCCTCCACTACGTCATTTTCTAGGCTATTCCACTGCCTTACAACTCTATGACTGAAGAAATACTTCCTACTATCTCTCTGACTCATTGTGTCTTCAACTTCCAATTGTGGCCTCTTTTTTTCTGTGTCCCCTCCCTGGAACACTCCTGTCCTTGTCCACCTTGTCTATTCCACGCAGTATTTTATATTTTCGTTATCATGTCCCCCTGACCCTCCTGTCCTCCAGTGTCGTCAGGCCGATTTCCCTTAATCTTTCTTCATAGGACTTTTCCCCTTAGCTCTGGAACTAACCTTGTTACAAACCTTTGTATTTTCTCTAGTTTCTTGACGTGCTTTATAAAGTGCGGGGTTCCAAACAGGGGCTGCATACTCCAGTATGGGCCTGACTACACGGTGTACAGTGTTTTTGAATGACTCCTTACTAAGGGATCGGAATGCTGTTCTCAGGTTTGCCAGGCGCCCATATCTGCAGCAGTTATCTGATTGATGTTGCTTCCGGAGACATGCTCGGTGTTATACTCACCCCAAGATCTTTCTCCCTTGAGTGAGGTTTGCAGTCTTTGGCCACCTAGCCTATACTCTGTCTGTGGTCTTCTGTGCCCTTCCCCCTATTTTTCATGACTTTGCATTTGGCAGGATTTTAAAATTCAGAAGCCATTTGCTGGACCAGGTGTCCAGTCTGTCCAGGCTCTTTGAAGTCCTGCCTGGGCCTCATCAGATTTAATTCTCCTCCATTATAATTCACATCATCTGCAAACGGGGAACACTTCTGAGTCTAACCTTCCGTCATGTCGTTCCACTTATACCAAAATTAGCACTGGTCCTAGACCTACCCCTGTGGGACCCCGCTCGTCACAGGTGCCCACTGTGATACATCCATTACGTACCATGACTCGGTGTTGCCTCCCTGTCAGGTATTCTCTGATCATTGCAGTGCCTTCTGTTTTATGCGCCTGTCATGCTCTAGATTCTGCACTAATTTCCTCTTGTGATGGAATACTGTGTCAATGGCCTTCTTGCAGTCCCAAGAAGATGCAATCAAACCCACCCCTCTCTCTCTTGTCTTACTTCTGTTATTATTATCTATAAATCTCCAGAAGTTTGTGAACACAGGATTGCCTTCCGTGAATCCGGCGGTTGGCATTTTATACTCCTGTTCGTTCCAGTGTGCTCCACACTCTCCTCCTGATAATCTTCTCCATAATTTTGCATACTATACTTTCAATGACAAGGGTCTATAGTTTAGTGCCTCTTTTTCTGTCTCCTTTTTTGAAAATGGGAACTACACATTTGCCGCTCTTCCATACCTAGGTAGTTGCCCAGTTTCCTGGGAATGTGTTGAAAGATTGATGGTAAATGGTATGCCACAACATATCTGCTCCCTCTCAGGACCCATGGAGAGATGTTGTCCGGAGCCCATTGCCTTTGAGGGTATCGATGTCCTTAGCGTTTCTTCACCTCCTCCTCATCTGTATGTATGTCGTCAAACACTTGTTGGTGTATTCCTTGTTGGTGTCCCCTCATTGGTCTGTCCCCCCAGTGTCCTTCCTGTCTCTACTGTAATATACTTCCTTAAATCTAGGGTTGAGCTCGCCTCCACATACCTCTTGATCGTTTATTGTGAGTTCTCCATCCTTCTTTCCTCCAGCCTTATCACCTGGTCCTTGACGTTGTCTTCCTCTAATGTGATATACAGCAGTTTCGGGTTTCAGATTTGGACTTTCGAGCCTATGTCGTTGTCATACTGTCGCTGGGCCCTTCCCTCCTTTCTGCAGCATACTCTGTTTCTGGGGCTCTTCTACTAATCTCCTGTTTTTCCTGGGACCTATGCCCGCTGTACCTTTTCCATTCTCTGTTGCACTTAGTTTTTAGCCTCCATACACCTTCGGTAAACCAAGGAATCGTTGTGGTCTTCTATTATTTCTGTTTCCCTTGGGAATCAAAACTTTCCTCTGCCTCTTGCACTTTGTTGCAACATATTCCATCATCTCGTTTACTGATTTTCCTACCATTTCTCTGTCCATGAACTCGGCAGGAAGTTCTCATACCTGGGTAGTCCCCCTTTTTTAGTTGCTCTGTCCCCTCAGTTCTGTTGCCTTTCCGCTTTTAACTCTACTATATTGTCAAAACTCAGAACCACTTGATCGCCTCGCTTTTCCCCCAAGGGGCCTCTCGTAAGTGATTGTCCTCAGTTTTGAATGTCAGGGTAGAACAAGATCAGTCTTGCTGGGCTTTTTCATCCTTCTCTCTCTCTGGTTGTTGTCCTGACATGTTGTGCATGAGTTTTCAAGTACACATCCATATCTGGCTCTCCAAGTTTTCTGGGACCCCCTTGTGGCTCCAGGTTTTCCCAGTCGATCTCCCTGTGGTTTGAAATCGCCCTTTACCAGTAACTTTGCCTCTGCTCGACAGTGAGCTCTTCTTGCACTCAGCAGTGTGTCCACCATCTACCTGTTGTTTTCTTTCGTTATCCTCTCTTGGCCTCCCTGCAGTTCTGTGGTGGGTTATACATCACTCCAATGACTACTTTATGTTCTCCGGACTGAAATTGTACCTACAATGTAGTCTCTTTCTCCATTCATTGTCATGCCTTCCATTTCTCAAATCCCATTTGGTTGTTTTATGAGCCAGTGCAACCCTTCCTCCCCCTCTACTCCTTCTATCTTTCCTAGGATCTGCTATCCTGTTGGGAAAGATTGTGTCTGATTATTGTCTCAGCGAGTTTTGTTTCTGTGATGCTATGATGTCGGGGATTTGTCACTGATTCTTTCATTTCCACTCCTCATGTTTATTCGTTATTCCATCCGCGTGTGTGTTACCAAACCTTTTGGTTTCTTTTCTATCATTGTGGTCATGCAAGTATTATTGGGTTGGGGGAGCGAGAGCCTTGGTGGGGGCCTATATGGGGCTGTGGTTGTTAGGTGGGGTTTGTGTTGATGGGGGTGGGGTCGAATGCCCATAAGGGGACAGTGTTGGGGTGAGGTTTAAAATGTGATATGGGGGTTGGTGGCACGAGGGACAGTGAGTGGGGTGTGTGAGTGGGTTGTGTGTGTGTGTGTGTGTGTGTGTGTGTGGTGTGTGTGTGTGTGTGTGTGTGTGTGTGTGTGTGTGTGTGTGTTACTCTCCTAGTTGTACTCACCTAGTTGAGGTTGCAGGGGTCGAGTCCAAGCCACCTGGCCCTCGCACTCTTCGCTGGTTGCTAGCTTGGGTCACTCTCCATGAAACCATAAAACTTTATCATACCTCTGCTTTAAGTATGTATGGATCATGCTCCCACTAATTGCTTTCCCAAATATCCACTTCCTGACACTTCTGGGTGAATAAATATTTCCTAAAATCCCGTGATTCTATGTGTCTTCAACTTACAACTGTGTCCCTTTGTTGCTGTGTCTCATCTCTGGAAAACAACCCTGTCTTTTTTCCACCTTGTCAATCTCTCAGTCATTTGTACTGTCGTTATCATGTCCCCCTCTTTCTCTCCTGTCCTCAGGTCGTCAGGTTGCATTTCTTTTACCTCTCTCGTAGGACATACTCGTAGCTTGGGATAGTTTGTTGCAAAACTGTTGGATGCAAAGCGTTACCCATAACCTTTATTTGGCACATGTACACACCCTCATTTGCGGTATCTCCCCCAAACCAGCGAACCAGGGACCTAAGGTGACGATGGGGACCCGTCGTTCACACAGTACCCAGGTTCCAGCCAAACGAGAAGATGGCTTTTGGCATCGCAGAGGTGATGTGGGTTACCACTTGCCTGTTCTGCCCTTGTCATTTCATTCTAGAGCTGGTTGAAGCACGGTCTGATCTCCCCAGTGGCTTCTATTCTGCCTTGCTTACCGTGGAGTGCCGTAATACCTATTGTTTTGACATAGTGTATAAAGTGGTCATACTTCTGTTTCTAATTTGGTGAAGGATAATATAAGTCAAGCGTTTTTCTGTTGTTGTGTATTTTGCTCCCTTTACACCAGGATAACAGGCCTCTTTGGGACTCCTTGGGATGTAATATGGGGGCCTGTCGGATCTGGAGCTGGACTTAGAGCACTGGTTGAGCCTAGGGTGATGCTGAAAGCAGGAACATTGTGTAGCTTGTGTCTGGCATTGCATTAAGCTTTGCCCAACACTTTACAAACTTTGTGTCTGTCAATGCTTGCTATGGCAGCTTGTATTGTATGATCGTTCAACAGCACACTACTGCTTGTTTGGTGTGCTCGCTTCACTACGGTCAATCTTATGTGAAGATTTTGCAAACAGCTTTACTATTGAAAGCGTATGTGCGTATTCTGCAGTTGTATTGTGCATAACTAAGCGTGTTCTGCAAATAACGTGTTATGTTAGGGTATTCTGCAATCGTACTCTGCATAGCTACACGTGTTTTCCAAATAACATGTTACGTTGGGGTATTCTGCAATCGTACTGTGCATAGCAAATAACTTATACATTGGGGTATCCCACCTAGACGAGTCAGACATCTGGTGTTGGCATATACTTTATTTAACTTGCCTAAATTGTCCCTACAGCGTTGTTGGCAAATTGCTCGTTCCATTGACATTGATTATGAATGCACTCTCACAGCTGAGCAACTGCGTTTACTGATCACCGACAAACTTCGGGGAAGAGGAGATGGCATATCAGACTCCTCCCTCTACGGGAGCCAGGAATAAAACTCCAATGTTCTCGCAGGAGGAAGATGATACATCAATGGAGCAAAATCGTCAATCTAGTGCAGCAGGGTTGTCTCAAGGTGAATCAGCGGCATTGACACTTGAGCTGGCAAAAATCAATCTTGAGCAGACTAGGGAACAGAAGGCATTTGTCAAGGAAGAGTTTGATAGGGAAAAAGAAAGAAGGCAGTTTTCGCAACTAGTAAATGACTTTAGTTTACAGAAAGCAGTGCAGCTTGTTCCCTGCTTCAATGAGGCCGAACCAGAACAATTTTTCGAAGCTTTCGAAAATCATGCTCGAGCCTTGAGGTTGCCAGAACAGCATTGGGCATCGTTGGTTCACACAGCATTGTTTGGTAAGGCACAGGAATTTATGTCAGTGTTAAATGACACTGATTTTTCCGATTATAAAGTGGTGAAGACCAGTGTTTTGAATACATGTATCCCAGCTAAGTATAGGAAAAACTTCAAGTTAGGCAGTCGACAGCTTGGTCAATCCTTGGTTGATTTTGTGTGACAGCAGACTAAAGCTTTTACCAGCTGGTATAAAGCAAGTGGTGTTGCTACCTTCGATGATCTTGTGCAGCTTATTCTGGTTGACAACCTGCTGGAGTCTGTGGGACCAGAGGTTCGAGTCTTTCTGCAGGATCATGACTTAACCACTGCACTGGAGGCAGCCAGGTTGGCTGATACCTTTGAAACTAACTGCTCCTTGTCCGAGCGGTCCCATCTCTCTTTTCAACAGCCTGGCATGAGCAGAGATCGTCAACCTTGGAGGATGAAGTGTCAGCCGGAGGGAGAACGTCTACGTCAGCCAACTAAGTCACTTGGTGAGTCACGCTTCTCAACTTATGGTCCACCTGGTGAGAGACAAACCACTCAACATGATGTAACTCGACAACAGTAACCAGAGAGACACCAGCCAGAGCGACACCAGTTGCAACGTCAGCAGGGAGTAAAGGGCAAGCCTGTCGTCTGCTTCCTGTGTAACAAAGTAGGTCACATCCGTCCCAACTGCCCCCACAAGCCCCAACCCATTGGGAAAATCTCTAATATCCCTAGAAACATGTCCCTGAAAGAAGTAGAGACAAGGATGGCTCCTTATTACGGTCAGAGTCGTATTTCCCTTCAGGAAAACTCAAAAACAACTGAAGTCAGAACCTTTAGAGATACTGGAGCATATTGCTCACTTATAAGAGAGGGAATATTACCCCTTTCAAAGAACACCTCCTTAAATTCCTCTGTTTTTTTGGAAGCATTTGGAGGAGCTATATATTCTGTCCGCCCATGTCTTGGACCTATGTTAGCCCGACCGTCTGCTGTCTCGCTCCGAGTTTAGGGTTTGGCTTTTTGTCACGAGAAAAGCTAAGCTCTATCTAAGAGTTGAATGGTTGAGAGGCAAGGAGGTCCCATTAAACCATACCCCCGGCCGGGATTGAACCCGCGGTCATAGAGTCTCAAAACTCCAGCCCGTCGCGTTAGCCACTGGACCAGCTAGCCACAATAAGATTCATCCAACTAGGTATATTTCTACACCATAGGAAAGTTAGCACAGGCACCTCTGTGACCACAAATGCAAGTTTTTACAGATGAATCTCCAGCTAGCGTGGCCGTGACGAACTCTAGCTCAAGTCCCTTCACTGCCGTCAACATGACTCAAGAAATCGTAATGACACGATTGCAAATAAACCATACCCCCGGCCGGGATTGAACCCGCGGTCATAGAGTCTCAAAACTCCAGCCCGTCGCGTTAGCCACTGGACCAGCTAGCCACAATAAGATTCATCCAACTAGGTATATTTCTACACCATAGGAAAGTTAGCACAGGCACCTCTGTGACCACAAATGCAAGTTTTTACAGACGAATCTCCAGCTAGCGTGGCCGTGACGAACTCTAGCTCAAGTCCCTTCACTGCCGTCAACATGACTCAAGAAATCGTAATGACACGATTGCAAACAAACCATACCCCGGCCGGGACTGAACCCGCGGTCATAGAGTCTCAAAACTCCAGCCCGTCGCGTTAGCCACTGGACCAGCTAGCCACAATAAGATTCATCCAACTAGGTATATTTCTACACCATAGGAAAGTTAGCACAGGCACCTCTGTGACCACAAATGCAAGTTTTTACAGACGAATCTCCAGCTAGCGTGGCCGTGACGAACTCTAGCTCAAGTCCCTTCACTGCCGTCAACATGACTCAAGAAATCGTAATGACACGATTGCAAATAAACCATACCCCCGGCCAGGATTGAACCCGCGGTCATAGAGTCTCAAAACTCCAGCCCGTCGCGTTAGGGGGGTATGGTTTATTTGCAATCGTGTCATTACGATTTCTTGAGTCATGTTGACGGCAGTGAAGGGACTTGAGCTAGAGTTCGTCACGGCCACGCTAGCTGGAGATTCGTCTGTAAAAACTTGCATTTGTGGTCACAGAGGTGCCTGTGCTAACTTTCCTATGGTGTAGAAATATACCTAGTTGGATGAATCTTATTGTGGCTAGCTGGTCTAGTGGCTAGCGCGACGGGCTGGAGTTTTGAGACTCTATGACCGCGGGTTCAATCCCGGCCGGGGGTATGGTTTATTTGCAATCGTGTCATTACGATTTCTTGAGTCAGGTCCCATTATTTGGTGCCATGGCAGCTCGGTTACCAATGGGAGGTGGGAGCCTAATCTTGAGCCTTCTCGGGGTGGGGGTGTGGCATGCAAAGAGTACATAACCTTTAATTGGCGCATGTACACACCCTCATTTACAGGCTGTCTCCCCCAACCAGCGAACCAGGGACTAAGGGTTGATGATGGGGCCCCATTATTCAACCAGTACCTAGGTTCCAGCCAATGAGAAGATGGTTTTGGCAATCGTAGAGGTGATGTGGGTACCACTCGTCTGTCTGCCCTTGTCATTCCCATTCTAGAGCTGGTTGAAGCACGGTCTGCTCTCTAGTGGCTTCTATTCTGTCTTGCTTACCGTGGAGTGCACTAATGCCTATTGTTGTACATAGTGTATATAGTGTACATAATTCTGTTCTAAATTAGTGAAGGATAATATAAGTCAAAAGTTTTTCTGTTGTGTTTATTTTGCTCCCTTTACACCCAGGATAACAGGCCTTTGGGACTCCTGGGTTGTAATACAAACCTTTGCACTTTCTCTAGTTTCTTTACGTGCTTGGCTAGGTGTGGGTTCCAAACTGGTGCCGCATACTCCAATATGGGCCTAACGTACACGGTGTACAGGGTCCTGTGTGTATGTGGGTGTGTGTGTACTAACCTAATTGTACTCACCTAATTGTGATTGCAGGGGTCGACACCCAGCTCCTTGCCCCGCCTCTTCACTGATCGCTACTAACCACAATTAGGTGAGTACTCATACACACACACACAGGTGATCAGACTGAGGAAGGGTGATGGGGAGTTCACAAAAAATGACCGAGAGGTATGTAAGGAGCTCAACACGAGATTTAAAGAAGTATTTACAGTGGAAACCAGTAGGACTCCAGGAAATCAGAACAGGGGGGTACACCAGCAAGTGCTGGATGACGTACATATAACCAAGGAGGAGGTGAAGAAGCTCCTAAGTGACCTTGACACCTCAAAGGCGGTGGGACCAGACAACATCTCTCCGTGGGTCCTTAAAGAGGGAGCAGAGATACTGTGTGTGCCATTAACAAAGATCTTCAACACATCAATTGAAACTGGGAAACTCCCTGAGGTATGGAAGATGGCAAATGTAGTCCCAATTTTTAAAAAGGGAGACAGACATGAGGCACTAAACTACAGACCTGTATCACTAACGTGTATAGTATGCAAGGTCATGGAGAAGATCATCAGGAGGAGAATGGTGGAGCACCTGGAAAGAAACAAGTGTATAATTGACAACCAGCACGGTTTCTGGGAAGGAAAATCCTGTGTCACAAACCTACTGGAGTTTTATGACAAGGTGACAGAAGTAAGACAAGAGAGAGAGGGGTGGATCGACTGCATTTTTTTGGACTGCAAGAAGGCCTTCGACACAGTTCCTCAAAAGAGGTTACTACAAAAGCTAGAGGATCAGGCACACATAACAGGAAAGGCACTGCAATGGATCAGAGAATACCTGACAGGGAGGCAACAACGAGTCATGGTACGTGACGAGGTGTCAGAGTGGGCGCCTGTGACATGCGGGGTTCCACAGGGGTCAGTCCTAGGACCTGTGCTGTTCTTGGTATATGTGAATGACATAACGGAAGGGATAGACTCAAAAGTGTCCTTGTTTGCAGATGATGTGAAGTTAATGAGAAGAATCAAATCGGATGAGGATCAGGCAGGACTACAAAGAGACCTGGACAGGCTACAAGCCTGGTCCAGCAACTGGCTCCTTGAGTTTAACCCTGCCAAATGCAAAGTCATGAAGATTTGGGAAGGGCAAAGAAGACTGCAGACACAATATAGTTTAGATGGCCAAAGACTGCAAACCTCACTCAAGGAAAAAGATCTCGGGATGAGTATAACACCGAGCATATCTCCTGAGGCACACATCAATCAGATAACTGCTGCAGCATACGGGCGCTTGGTAAACCTACGGATAGCGTTCTGATACCTCAGTAAGGATTCGTTCAAGACTCTGTATACCATTTACGTCAGGCCCATACTGGAGTATGCAGCACCAGTTTGGAATCCACACCTAGTCAAGCACGTCAAGAAATTAGAGAAAGTGCAAGGGTTTGCAACAAGACTAGTCCCAGAGCTACGGGGATTGTCCTACGAAGAAAGGTTGAGGGAAATCGGCCTGACGACACTGGAGGACAGGAGGGTCAGGGGAGACATGATAACGACATATAAAATACTGCACGAAATAGACAACATGGACAAAGACAGGATGTTCCAGAGAAGGGACACAGACACAAGAGGTCAGAATTGGAAGCTGAAGACTCAGATGAATCAAAGGGATGTTAGGAAGTATTTCTTCAGTCATAGAGTAGTCAGGCCGTGGAATAGCCTAGAAAGTGACGTAGTGGAGGCGGGAACCATACAGAGTTTTAAGGCGAGGTATGATAAAGCTCATGGGGCAGGGAGAGAGAGGACCTAGTAGCAATCAGCGAAGAGGCGAGACCAGGAGCTGTGACTCGACCCCTGCAACCACAAATAGGTGAGTACAAATAGGTGAGTACACACACACACACACACACACATACACACACACACACACACACACACACACACACACACACACACAAACACACACACACACACACACACACACACACACACACACACACACACACACACACACACACACACACACACACACACACACACACACACACACAAAGAAATAGGTGAAGAGGAAATATCTGAGATTGTAAAATTTTAGAGAATAGGGGGGATGTACTTGAAGGGGAGGAAACGACTGATCAAGCTGATTTTCAGGACAGAAACAATGTGAAGCAGGACCCTCCAGAGAAACCACGGTTGAAGGACTCGGCAGAATAAAAGAGGGTGTTCCTAGACCAGACAGAACAAAAACAGAAAGACAGCAGCTGAGGGAGAGGACACAAAAGCGAAAGGAGCTAGGAGGAGATACAAGGATAGAATCAGCAAAGTACAACCAGAGCAGGGCAGAGCAACAAGTGCAAGCACCCACAGACCCACCCCCTGAACCTCACAACCAATCATGCTGTCCCAACACAGATCACAATCCACACTCACAGCCCCACCCCACACTACTCTGTAGAACCCCGCAGTACAGTGTCAGGTCCCCCGCCCTCACAGACCCCCGAAAATACAGTGTTGGAGAGAAAACTGAAGATATGGAACACCAAAGCGGATGGAATAACAAATATGTGGGAGGAGTGGCACGAAAGAGTCAAAAAGGCATCACCAGACATCATAGCCCTTACAGAAACCAAGCTCACAGGGATGAGAACAGATGCCGTCTTTCCAACGGGATATCAGTTCCTGAGGAAAGACAGAGGGAACAGAGAGTGTGGAGGAGTGGCACTGCTGATCAAAAACCGATGAGATTTTGATGAGCTGGAGAGAGGAGACAGTGGAGAAGCAAGGGATTACATAGTACTAACGCTTCAGTCTGGATGTCCCAAGGTGGTAATTGCAGTTATGTATAACCCACCACAGACCAGCAAGAGGCCAAGGCATGAGTATGATAAGAGTAATAGAGTGATGGTTGACACACGGGCTGAGGTGGCCACAAGGGCTCATGCGAGCAGGGCAAAGCTACTGATCGTGGGTGACTCCAGCCATAAGGAGATTGGCTGGGAAAACTTGGAGCCACATTGGGGCCAAGAAGCGTGGAGGGCTAAGATGATGGAGGTGGTACTTGAAAACCTCATGTATCAACACGTAACAGACACTGAGAGAGAGAGAGGAGAGGATGAACCAGCGAGACTGGACCTAGTATTCATCTTGAATAGTGCAAATATTGAGGACGTCACATATGAAAGACCCCTTGGGGCCAGCGATCATATAGAGTTACAAGTGGAGGGGGAAGCAGGGAGGGCTGGACGAGTGAAGCCAAACTACAAGAAAGGGGACTACACAAGCATGAAGAACTTCCTGAATGGGGTTCAATGGGACAGAGAACTGGCAGGGAAGACAATGGGTGAGATGATGGAATAAGTAATAACAATATGCAAGGAATATGAGAAAAGGTTTGTACCCAAGGGTAACAGGAATAACGAAAAAGCCAGGATGAGCCCATGGTTCACCCAAAGGTGCAGGGAGGCTAAAACCAAGTGTGCTTGGGAATGGAAGAAGTATAGAAGGCAAAGGACCCAGGAGAATAAGGGGACTAGTTGAAGAGCCAGAAATGAATATACACAGGTAAGACAGGAGGCCCAAAGGCAATATGAGAATGACACAGCATTAAAAGCCAAATCTGACCCAAAGGAGGAAACAACAGTCAAGGACCAGGTAATCAGGCTGAGGAAGAAAGAATGGGAGGTCACAAAAAACGACTATTAAGTATGTGAGGAGCTCAACATGAGATTCAAAGAAGTGTTCACAGAGGAGACAGAAGGGCCCCAGAAAGGGAGAGAGGTGGGGTACACCATCAAGTGTTGGACACAGTACATACAACGGAGGAAGAAGTGAAGAAGCTGTTAAGTGAGCTAAATACCTTAAAGACAATAGGGCCGGATAACATCTCTCCACAGGTTCTGAGAGAGGGAGGAGAGGCACTTTGTGAACCACTAACAACTATCTTCAACACATCTATTGAAACAGGGAGATTACCTGAGGTATGGAAGACAGCAAATGTAGTCCCAATTTCTAAAAAAATGAAACAGACGCTAAGCATTAAACTACAGACCAGTGTCACTGACGTGTATATTACGCTAGGTTATGGAGAAAATTATCAGGAGAAGAGTAGTGGAACACCTAGAAAGGAATGAGCTTATCAACCGCAGCCAACACGGTTTCAGGGATGGGAAATCCTGCATCAAAAACCTACTGGAGTTCTTTGACAGGGTGACGGCTGTAAGACAAGAAAGACAGAGGTGGGTAGATTGCATTTTCTTGGACTGTAAGAAGGCGTTTGACACAGTTATACACAAGAGATTAGTGTGGAAGCTGGAGGATCAGGCAGGGGTGACAGGGAAGGCACTACAATGGATCAGGAAATGCTTGTCAGGAAGACAACAGCGAGTCATGGTACGTGGCAATGTGTCAGAGTGGATGCCTGTAACGAGCGGGGTGCCACAGGGATCAGTCCTAGGACCGGTGCTGTTTCTGATATTTGTGAACGACATGACGGAAGGAATAGACTCCGAAGTGTCCCTGTTTGCAGATGATGTGAAGCTGATGAGAAGAATTCAGTCGAATGAGGACCAGGCAGAACTACGAAGGGAATCTGGACAGGCTGCAGGCCTGGTCCAGCAATTGGCTCCTGGAGTTCAATCCCACCAAGTGCAAAGTCATGAAGATTGGGGAAAGGAAAAGAAAACCACAGACGGAGTACTGTCTAAGAGGGCCAGAGACTACAAACCTCACTCAAAGAAAAAGATCTTGGGGTGAGTATAACACCAGGCACATATCCTGAGGTGCACATAAACCAAATAACTGCTGCAGCATATGGGCGCCTAGCAAACCTCAGAACAGCATTCCGCCATCTTAATAAGGAATCGTTCAGGACCCTGTACACTCTGTACGTTTGGCCCATATTAGAGTATGCGGCACCAGTTTGGAACGCTTATATAGCCAAGCACGTAAGGAAACTAGAGAAAGCGCAAAGGTTTGCAACAAGACTAGTCCCAGAGCTAAGGGGTATGTCCTATGAGGAGGAGTTAAGGGAAATCGACCTGACGACACTGGAGGGCAGGAGAGATAGGGGGACTTGTTAACGACATATAAAATACTGAGACAGAATGTTTCAGAGATGGGACACAGCAACAAGGATACACGGATGGAAGTTGAAGACACAGGAAGTATTTCTTCAGTCACAGAGTAGTCAGAAAATGGATTAGTTTGGTAAGCAATGTAGTGGAGGCAGGATATATTCATAGCTTTAAGAAGAAGTATGATAAAGCTAATGGTGCAGGGAGAATAACCCAGTAGCAGCCAGTGAAGAGGCGGGGCCAGGAGCTATGACTCGACCCCTGCAACCACAACTAGGTGAGTACAACTAGGTGGACACACACACACACACACACACACATGCAGCGAAAGCCAAATATCACACGAAGCTGTTATACAGGAGGAAAACATCAGGAGGAAAACAACAGTCAAGGACCAGGTAATCAGGCTAAGGAAGGAAGGAGGAGAGACAACAAGAAATGACCGTGAAGTATGTGAGGAACTCAACAAGAGATTCAAAGAAGTGTTCAGAGAGGAGACAGAAGGGGCTCCAGAAAGACGGAGAGGTGGGGCACACCACCATGTGCTGGACACAGTGCACACAACCGAGGAAGAAGTGAAGAGGCTTCTGAGTGAGCTAGATACCTCAAAGGCAATGGGGCCAGATAACATCTCCCCATGGGTCCTGAGAGAGGGAGCAGAGGCACTATGTGTACCCCTAACAACAATATTCAATACATCTATCGTAACAGGAATATTGCCTGAGGCATGGAAGACAGCAAATGTGGTCCCAATCTTTAAAAAGGAGACAGACATGAAGCACTAAACTACAGACCAGTGTCACTGACATGTATAGTATGCAAAATCATGGAGAAAATTATCAGGAGAAGAGTGGTGGAACACCTAGAAAGGAATGATCTCATCAACAGCAGCCAACATGGTTTCAGGGACGGGAAATCCTGTGTCACAAACCTACTGGAGTTCTATGATATGGTGACAGCAGTAAGACAAGAGAGAGAGGGGTGGGTGGATTGCACATTCTTAGACTGCAAGAAGGCATTTGACACAGTTCCACACAAGAGATTAGTGCAAAAACTGGAGGACCAAGCAGAAATAACAGTGAAGGCACTGCAATGGATCAGGGAATACTTGTCAGGAAGACAGCAGCGAGTCATGGTACGTGGCGAGGTGTCAGAGTGGGCACCTGTGACCAGCGGGGTCCCACAGGGGTCAGTCCTAGAACCAGTGCTGTTTCTGGTATTTGTGAACGACATGACGGAAGGAATAGACTCCGAAGTGTCTCTGTTTGCAGATGACGTGAAGTTGATGAGAAGAATTCACTCGATCGAAGACCAGGCAGAACTACAAAGGGATCTGGACAGGCTGCAGACCTGGTCCAGCAATTGGCTCCTGGAATTCAATCCCACCAAGTGCAAAGTCATGAAGATTGGGGAAGGGCAAAGAAGACCGCAGACGGAGTACTGTCTAGGGGGCCAGAGACTACAAACCTCACTCAAGGAAAAAGATCTTGGGGTGAGTATAACACCAGGCACATATCCTGAAGCGCACATCAACCAAATAACTGATGCAGCATATGGGCGCCTAGTAAACCTCAGAACAGCATTCCGACATCTTATTTATTTATTAACAATTTGAGCATACATACAGAGGTACAAAAAAATACAGATAAAAGCAGCATGCCAAAGCCACTTATACTATGCATAGCATTTCGGGCTGGCTTAAAATTAACTAAGCAATGATGAAATCAGTGATAATACATTATTGTAAACAGATAACTATAAAGCACAAATGAGTATTACAAAGACAGGTCATATGGTTGCATGCATTGTTGTACATTCAGTCGTATGGAGTATTCTGTTAGGTAGTGTATTTAAAAAATAATAAAGTTAGATTGGGTCTTAGGTTTAACATTTGTGTGATATAATTGTGAGGAACATTTAAGATATACAATTTATAAGGTTCAGTTATTCAGTATTTATTTGGTTTTGGGTGAGTAAGTGATCTTTGAGAAGAGACTTGAATTTAAACAGGTAGTGTTTCTTTTATATTTACAGGTAATGAATTCCAGATTTTAGGGCCTTTTATGTGCATTGAGTTTTTGCATAGTGTGAGATGGACACGAGGAACATCAAAGAGTGATCTGTGCCTTGTGTTATGGTCATGTGTTCTGTTGAGGTTGGCAAGGAGATGTTTGAGGGGAGGGTTAATATCAGAGTTAAGTGTTCTATGTATGTAATAGGTGCAGTAACAAGTATGGATGTTTTGTATGGTGAGTATACTGGAGTATGCAGCACCAGTTTGGAATCCACACCTAGTCAAGCACGTCAAGAAACTAGAGAAAGTGCAAAAGGTTTGCAACAAGACTTAGTAGTCCCAGAGCACGGGGAATGTCCTACGAAAAAGGTTGAAGGGAAATCGGGCCTGAACGACACTGGCGGCCGAGAGGTTCAGGGAGACCATAGAACAACGACATACAAAAATAACTGGCGTGGAATAGACGAGGTGGACAAAGCTAGGATGTTCCAGAGATGGGACACAGATCACATAAGAGGTCACAATTGAAGTTGAAAACTCAGATGAATCAAAGGGATGTAGGAATTATTTTCTTCAGTCATAGAGTAGTTCAAAACCGTGGAATAGCTAGAAAGTTGAGTAGTGGAGGCGGTGAACCATACAAAGTTTTACGGCAGGATGATAAAGCTCATGGATCAGGGAGGAGAGGACCTAGTAGCAATCAGTGAAGAGGCGGGGCCAGGAGCTATGACTCGACCCCTGCAACCACAAATAGGTTGAGTACAAATATGTGAGTACACACACACACACACACACACACACACACACCCCAACACACACTACACACACACTCACACAATCACACACACACACACAAACACACTCACCACTCACACAACGACACACACACACACACAACACACACACACAGCTCACACACCTCACACACACACCCACACACGAAAACACACACCACACACACACACACACACACACACACACACAACACACACATCACAGGTTGCACAGGTGAGCAGAAGATAAACCAGAAGCATAAGGGCAATACTATGGAAGGTACTGAAGAAGGAACACTCCACGGGAAGGAACTAAAACACATCAGAGGAATGCAATGGGATCACAGGGGAGGTGAAAAGGGAAAGATCCGTGTTTGCCTATGGGCTTAGACGAACTAAAAGGGGAAACTTATGATGGGGGGGGGGGTGGGGGGTGGGGGGGGGGGGGGGGTGGGGGGGGGGGAGGAAAAAGACAGCAGGAGGAGAAAAAAGCGATTTGAAGATGTCATGAAGGTGATAGGCGAGGTGGGACATAGACCCAGGTGGCAAATTTTCGGGGAAATTGGGTGGTTCACAAAGAAAAGGAATCGCCCTCTCAAAGTAATTTTCAAGGCAGAATCAAAACCCGAACCATGATTCCTGCAGGAGAAAGCACGGCTGAGAAGGCAAGCTAGTGATTTTCCGGATAGTGAACTCTCGATCGAGACAGAACACAGACGAATGGAAGACAATGAAAGAGTTCAAAAAACGAAAGGAAATGGAGGAAATGAAAAGGATGACAAGAATAACCTAAGTATCAAATGGAAGGACAGCGCACCCCCCAAAAGACCTGCAGAAGGACTCCAGCCCACAACTCCCTCCCAAGGCAACTGAAGCAATCCAAACCAACCATCACACACCAATTCCCGTGCTGTTTCCCACCCCCGCAACCACAGTTACAGTAATTAAGAACAAAGTTGAAGGTTTGGTACACAAATGCAGATGTATTTAACGAATAAAACATGAGGAATGGCAAGAAAGAATCAATGAGAAGTCCCCAGACACCATAGCAGTTACAGAAAGAAAACTATGGAGACATAACCGATGCAATCCTGTCACCACCAGGATACCAGATCAATGAGGAAAGAATAGAAGGGCAGGGGGGGAGAGTTGGATTGCTCTGCTCGTAAAAATCAGATGGAAATTCGAGAAAATGGAAGGAATATGAGGAGAACGGGAGTAAAGAGACTACATAGCAGTTATCACTTTCAGGTCAGGGGAACACAAAGTGGTCAATGCAGTGATTATAATCCCACCACAGAACTGCAGAGGCGGCCAATGAAGGAATATGAATAGGAGCAACAGAGCAATGGTGGATACACTTGCTGAGAGTAGGCAAGAAGAGCTCACTAACCAGCAGGGCAAAGTTGCAGTTATGGGGGATTTCAACCACAGGGGATTGACTGGGAAAACCTGGAGGCCACATGGGGTCCCGAAACATGGAGAGCCAGGAATTGGATAACGTGGTGTCTGGGTGAAAACCTCATGCACCAACATGTTTCATGAGCACTACCAGAGTGAGAGGGGTAGGATGAACCAGCAAGATACACAGGACCTTGTGTTCACCCTGGGCAGGCAGAGTAATGAGGACATCAAGTATGAGAGTCCCCTAGTAGCTAGCGTGACCACGTGGTTTCGGGGGGGGGCTGCTTTGCATACAATAGTAGAGCTGCAAGTGGAGAGAATAACAGGAGTGAATGGGAAAATGCCTGACTATAAAAAGAGGGGACTCACATAGGGTTTATGAAGAGAACCTTCCACAGCGTGAGGTGTCCAAGTGGACAGAGAACTGCATGAAACCAAGGTAAATGAAAAATGATTGGAATAGTAACAAACAAAATGCAATGAGGCATTGGAAAAGGCTTAATCTGAAGGCAACAGTAACAACGGGAAGACCAAATGAGCCCCTGTTTTAACCCACTGTGTAAGGAGCAAAAACTAAATGCAATAGAGAAGGAAAAAGTACAGAAGGCAGAGAACACACGAAAATATTGAGATCAGTACGCAGAGCCAGGAATGAGTACGCACAGGTAAGGAGGAGGGGCCCAGCGTCAGTAATGAAAAGACATAGCATCGAGAATCAAGACTGACCCGAAACTGTTGTATAGCCACAATCAGGAGGAAAGACAACAAGAGACAAGGTATCAGATTAAGTGACACGAAGGTGGAGAACTCACAAGAAATGATCAGGTGAGGAATGATATGAGATGAATCAGGAGATTTAAGGAAGTTTTTACAGTAGGAGACAGAAGGGCTTGTGGGAAGGACAGCACAGAGGTAACCATCAAGAGGGAATATACCAACAAGATGGTTTGGATGGCAAACGTAACAACTGAGAGGAGGGTGAAGAATCTCTTAAGTGACCATTGACACCACGGTCTCAAAGACGGGCGATGGGACGGACAACATCTCCACATGGTCCTTAGAGAAGGAGCAAGATGCTTGTGCGAGCCTCTAAGCCACAATCTTCAACACATCCCTTGAAACTGGCAACTCACATAGAAATGGAAGACAGCTAATGTAGTCCCCCATATTTAAGAAGAGGAAACAGAAACGAGGCACTAAACTACAGCCTGTGTCCTCTCATGACATGTATTGTGGCAAAGTCCATGAGAAGATTATCAGGAGGAGAGTGCCGGAACACCTGGAAATGAACAAGATTATAAATGAGAAAACCAGCATGGGTTCATGGAAGGCCAATTCTTGTAATCACAAACCGTCCTGAGTTTTATGAGCAAGGTAACAAAAGTAAGACAACGAAAGAGGGTGGGATAGATTGCGAGTTTTTTTTTAGACTGCAGGAAGGCTTTGACACTGTTCCCCACATGAGTGTTAGTGCAGAATGCTCTGGAGGAATCAGGCGCATGTAAAAAGGGAGGGCACTGCAATGGATAGGGAGTAATACCTTACAGGGGAGCAGGCAACGAGTCATGGTACTGTGAAGAGGTATCACACATTGGGGCGCCTGTACGAATGCGGGGTCCCCACAGGGGTCCACTTCATAGGGACCATTGCTATTTTTGATATATGTGAACGACAAGATGGAAAGTAAAGACACGAATGTCCCTGTTCGCTAGATGGACGTGAAAGGTTATGAGAAGAATTAAATCGGGCACGAGGAGAGGGATCAGGACTGCAGAAGAGACCTGGACAGGCTGGACATGGGGTCCAGCAACTGCTTCGTCGAATTCAGCAAATCCATCCAAATGCAAAGGTCATGAAGATTGGTGAGGGCAAAGAAGACCACAGACCAGAGTAATAGCTAGGGTGGACAAGACTATACAGACCTCACTCAGGAGAAACACCTTGTGGGTGAGCCATAACACCGCGAGCACTATCACACCGGAGGCACACATCAAACCAAATAACCGCTGCACAGCATACGGGTGCCGGCAAACCCTGAGAATAGCGTTCCGATAACCTTAATAAGGAATCGTTCAAGACACTGTAAACTGTGTATGTTAGTCCCAACTGGAGTATGCAGAGCCTCCATCTGGAACCCCACACCTGGTCAAGCACGTCAAGAAGTTAGAGAAAAGTAGAGGGGGAGGGGGGGGGGGTGGGGGGGGGGAGGTTGGGGCAAAGGTTTGCAACAAGCTTCCCAGAGCTCAAGGGAATGTCGTACGAGGAAAGGTTTAGGTACAATCAGAATGAGCTACAACTGGAGACAGGAAGGGTCAGGGAAGACATGAGAACGACAACAAGATACTGCGGGAATAGACAAGGTGGACAGAGATAGGATGTTCCAGAAAGTAAACGGGACTAACGGGGTCACAACTTAAGCTTGAATGACTCAGACGAGTCCACAGGGACGGTAGGAAGTAAGTTTCTTCATGTCATAGAGTTTGTCAGCAAGTGGAATAGCTGACAAGTGAATGTAGTGGGGAAAGGCAGGTAACCTACCATAGTTTTAATGAAAGGTATGACAAGGGAAGTGAGGGGAGCCAGGAAGCAGAAGAGAGAGAGGATCCAGAGCGATCAGGGAAGTAGGCGGGGCCAAGGAGCTGAGTCCTCGAAACCCCTGCAACCACAATTTAGGTGAGTCCACACACACACACCCTCACACAGCACTCACACACACACAACATCTCCTGTGTGTCCTTAGAGAGGGAGCAATATGTTTGAGCGTGCCACTTACCACAATCTTCACTCGTCCCCCTGGAAACTTGGGCTAACTACCTGAGGAATGGTAAGACGGCAA
Organism: Cherax quadricarinatus; assembly: GCF_026875155.1. NCBI lineage: Eukaryota > Metazoa > Arthropoda > Malacostraca > Decapoda > Parastacidae > Cherax > Cherax quadricarinatus. The sequence continues at coordinate 46,382,327 of NC_069399.1, read as the reverse complement.
ATAGTAGTTACCCATTTTTAAAAAAGGTGACAGAAAAAGTGGGCCCAATAAACTATAGACCCTTGTCATTGAAGTGTATAGTATGCAAAGTTATGGAGAAGATTTTTATCAAGGAGGAGAGTGGTGGAGGCTGCCTGGAAACGAGAACAAGAGTATAAATGCTAACAGCACTGATTCATAGGCAGACAAATCTGTGTCACAAACTCTTCTGGAGTTTTATGATAACATAACCAAGAAGTTAAGACACGAGATGAGAGGGGTGGGTTTATTGCTTCCTTCTTGGACTGCAGAGACAGGGCCTTTGACACAGGTTCCTCACAAGCGATTAGTGCGGACGCTAGAGCATCAGGCCATACAACAGGAAGGGCACTGCAATGGATCAGAGAATACCTGACAGGAATGCCAACAACTAGTCGCATGGTACGTAATGAATGTATCACATGGCCACCTGTGACGAGCTGGGTTCCCACAGGTGTCGGTCCAGACCGAGTGCTATTTTTTGTAGATTGTGAAGCGACATGATGGAAGGGTTAGACCCAGAAGCTGTCCCGTTTGCAGATGTACGTGAAGTTAATGAGAGAATTAATCTGATGAGGACCAGTGCAGGACTTCAAAGAAGACCTGGAGCAGACTGGACACCTGGTCCAGCAAATGGCTTCTCTCGAATTTAATCCAGTCCAAATGCAAAGTCAATGAAGATATTGGAAGGGCACAGAAGACCACTGACAGAGTATAGGGCTAGGTGACCAAAAGACTGCAAACACTCACTCAAGAGAAAGATCTTGTGGTTGATATAAGCACCGAGCAATGTCTGCCGGAAAGCACACATCAATCAGTATAACTGCGCAACATATGGTGGCGCCTGGCAAACCTGAGAACAGCTTCCGATACCTTAGTAAGGAATCGTTCAAGACCTGTACACCGTGTATGGTCGTTCCGCGATACTGGAGTATGCACACCTTTAGGAACCCGCACTTGATAAATCACGTCATGAAACTAGAGAAAGTACAAAGGTTTGCGACAAGGTTAGTTCCAGAGCTAAGGGGAATGTCCTATGAAGAAAGATTAAGGGAAATCGGCCTGACGATCACGGAGGAAAGGAGGGTGTCAGGTGAGACATAGATAAACGACATATAAAAATTGCGTGGAATTAGAGACAAGGTGGGAGCAAAGACCAGGAATGTTTCCAGGGAGGGGACACAGAAACAAGAGGCCCACAATTGGAAGTTGAAGACACAAAAGAGTCAAAGAGATAGTAGGAAGTATTGTCTTCAGTCATATAGAGTTGTAAGGCAGTGGAAATAGCCGGTAGAAAATGAACGTATTGGAGGCAGGAACCATACACAGTTCTTATAAAGACGAGGTTTAGATAAAGCTCTTGGAGCGTGATAGAAGGAGGGCCGCAGTAGCAAGACCGGGTGAAGAGGCGGGGCCAGGACTCGACTCCGACCCCTGCCAATCACAAATAGGTGAATACACACCACCACACACACTCACCACACACACTCAACACACACACACAACACACACACACACACACACACAGTGGGAAGTATGGGTCTTAGCAGTCAGAAGCTAGATATCAGTGAATAGAAGAGAAACTGCAAAGCCTGAACAGATTAGAGAGACAAATGAACAATTCAATGTGAGAGACATCCAGGAATTTCAAAGATCAAGGCCAGACAGGGGAATGGTAGCAACAACGAGGACATGCCGAACAACGAAGGCCCTAATCAGACCCACGAGGGCCAGGAAAAAACGAAGGAGGCACACTGAGATCAACACAGGTCCGAAGTACAATGAAGAAAATTCAAAGTCAGGCGGCAGACAAGTGTATGGAAGCAACAACGAGACAATGCCGTACACGAAGGCCCTATCAGACCCACGTGGGGCCAGGAAAAGAACATGAGAGTACACTAAGATAAGCGACAGGGTCGGAAGACAATGAAGTTTGTTATATGCCAGAGATGTGCTAACAGCCAACTGCAGTAGCGAAGGGACATGCTTTTCAGGAAACAGTCCCTGAGAATAGAAGTTTCAGATAGACAGGACTGAAGGCAAGAACATGTCAATGGAAGGAAATAAAATGCTCTGCAGAGAGGACAGCAGATTGAGACTCAGTGGGAGGAAGGAAAGGGGAGGTCAGTTTTTGTGTACGGGCTCCAAGAAGCCAAGGGGGCCAACTTTGAAGAAATAACATCAGGAAAGGAGAAAAAAATGAATTGAAGGCATCAATGAAAACAAGTAGGGAGGAGCAATATGACCCAGGTGACAAATTTATTCAACGAGAAATTGGGTGGTTTGCGAGTGAAGGATACGGCCTGTCGAGAGTAGACTTTTCAAGAAGTAAATCAGTTCGAGAACCGGATTTCTTGCAATAGAAAGCAAACTGAGGGGAACAAAGATGGGGTAACCAGAGAGTATACCTCAGGGAAGGACCGCGACAGAACACAAGAAGAAAGGACCGTAGCACTGAAAGAGAGGGTACAGAGAACTGCCAATGAGGAAAGAGAAGACAGATGAAAAATGACAGGACACAGAACACACGGCGGAAGGGCAAACACACCCCACAGAATCTCCCACCAAAAATACTCCACCCGCGACATTCCCCAACGCAACTGAGCAACCTATACTACAAGCCCACTCCACTGTTCCCACTGCACCACCCCCCATATCACAAACCTCGACCCCAACAGCTGTCCCTTATGGGCATTCTGACCACCACCCCAGGCAACATCCAACCCACCTACACCACAGGCCCTTAGAGGCCCCCACCAAGGCTCGTCGCTACCCAACCCCAATGTATACTTGCATGACCACAATGATCAGAAAAGAAACTAAAGTTTGCGGTAAACAAACGCGGATGAAATAACGAATAAACCTAAGTGGAATGAAAGAATCGAGTAAAAATCCCCAAGACATCATACATTCTCAGAAACAAAACTCCGCTGAGGACAATTAACAGACACAAATCTTTCGCCACGGATATCAGATCCTAGGAAAGATAGAAGGAGTAGAGGGGGATGAATGGGTTGGCAGGATGCTCAGTAAAACACCAAATGGGGATTTGAGGAAAATGGAGAAGGCAAGGACATGATTGGAGAAAGAGACTACATTGTAGGTATAATTCAGCCGGAGAGCATAAAGTAGTCATTGGATTGATGTAAAAACCCACCCACCACAGAACTGCAGGAGTTCCGCAAGATAGGAGTATCGAATAAAACGAACAGGGTGAGATGGTGGAACACACTGGCTGATGTGGCAAGAAGAGCTACTCGATCATAGCGAAAGTACTGTAAATTGGGCGATGTTTTCAACCACAGGGAGATCGACGGGAAAACCCTGGAGCCAATGGGGGTCCCAAAACATGGAGAGGCCAAGATTATGGTGATGTGTACTTGAAAACCTCATGCATCAACATGTCAGGGACACAACCAGAGAGAGAGAGGATGATGAGCCCAGCAAGACTGGATCTGGTGTTCACTACTGAGAAGGATTTCAGACATTGAGGACATCACTTACGAAGCCCTTGGAGCTAGGGGATCATGTGGTTCTGAGTTTACGTATATAGTCGAGTTGAAACAAGTCTGAGAAGGTAACAGGAACGAAGGTGACAGGCCAAACTAAAAAAGGGGGGACTACACAGGTATGAGAAATAACTTCCTGCGAGGAGGTTTCAGTGGAACAAGTGCAAACGGTAGGAAAATCAGTAAACGAGGATGATGAATATGAGGTGGCAACGAAAGTGCCAGGAGGCAGAGGAAAGATTTTTATCCCAAGGGATAACAGAAATAAATAGGGAAAGACCAAAAAACGAGTCCTTGGTTGTACCCGAAGTGTAGGATGACAAAAACAAGTGGCAACAGAGAATGGAAAAGGTTACAGGAGGCGATAGTGACCCAGGAACACAAGGAGATTAGTAGAAGAGCCAGCGAAACGAGTAAGCGCAGATAAGGAGTGGCCCAGCGACAGTATGAAAAGACATAGCATGCGGAAGATCCAATCTGACCCGAAACTGCTGTATAGCCACATTAGAGGAAGACAACAGTCAAGGACTGAAGGTGATAAGGCTGATGGAAAGAAGGTGAGAACTCACAAGAAAGCGATCAAGAGGTATGTAGGACTCAACCGAGATTTAAGGAATGTATTACAGTAGATACAACGGACTCTGGGGGGACAGACCAGGATTGTGGACACCAACAAGGAATACACCTACAAGTGTTGAAGCGACAGTACATACAGATAGAGGAGGTGAAAGAAACTGCTAAGAGGAGCCATCGTTACCCTCAAAGAAGGCAATGACCGGACAAGACAATCTCCGCGAGGTCCTTAAAGAGAGGGTGTAGGCGAGATATGTTGTGCATACCACTTACCTACAATCTACAATCAACACATCCCTGGCAACTGGGCAACTACCTGAGGTATGAAGACGGAAAATGTAGTGAACCCGTTTTCAAAAAGGAGACAGAAAAGAATGGCACTAAACTATAGACCTGTGTCATGACGTGTATAGTAAGCAAAATTAGGAGAAGATTTATCTCGGAGGGAGAGTGGGTGGAGCACCTGGAACGGAACAGGAGTTAAAAATGCCAACCATCACCGGATCCACGGAAGCAACAATCCTGTGTCACAAAAACCTTCTGGAGTTTTATGATAAAATAGACAAGTAAGACAAGAGAGAGAGTGGTGGGTTGAATTGCATCTTCCTTGGACTGCAACAACAGACCTTTGACACATTTCTCACAACAGATAGTAGTGCGAAGCTAGAGCATCAGGCGCTATAACAGTAAGGTCACTGCAATGGATCAGAGAAAACCGGACAGGGAAGGCACCACGAGTCATGGCTAACGTAAGATGTATCACAGTGGGTCACTCTGTGACGAGCGGGATTCACCACAGGGGTCGGTCCCTATGACCCAGTGCTATTTTTTGGTATATGTGACAGCGACATGACGGAAGGGTTAGACTCAGAATGAGTCCCTGTTTGCAGATGATGTAAGTTCATGAGTGAGAAATTAAATAGATGAGGACCAGGCAGACTTTCATAAGGAGACTGGACAGACCCTGACACCTGTGTCCGCAAATGGCTCTCGAATTTAACCTGCCAAATGCAAAGTTCATGAAGATAGGGAAGGGCACAGAATACCACAGACAGAGTATATCGGCTAGGTGGCCAAAGAGACCTAGCAAACCTCACTCAAGAAAAATCTTGGGGAAGAGTATAACACCGAGCATGTCTCCGGAAGCACACAACAATCAAGATAACTCTGGCAGCATATGGTAATGGTGGGCGCCTGGCACACCTAGAACAGCATTCCGATTACCTTAGTAAGGAATCATTCAAGACACTGATAACACCGTGTATGTCTGCAGGCCCATGCTGGAGTAACCAGCACCTGTTTGAGAACCCGCGCACGGTTGATAAAGCACGTCAAGAAACTAGAGAAAGTACAAAGGGTTTGCAACAAGAGGTTAAGTTTTCCAGAGCTAAGGGAATGGTCTATGAAGAAAGATTAGAGGAAATCGGCTGACGACACTGGAGGACAGGAGGAGTCAGGGAGACATGCTAGCAACATATAAAATACTGCGTGGATAGACAAGGAGTGGACAAGTGAGCCAGGATAGTTTTCCAGTGAGGGGACACAAGAACCAAGAGGGCCACAATTGAAGTTGAAGTACACAATAGAGTCAGAAGATAGTAGAAGTATTGTCTCATTCATAGAGGATGTAAGGCATTGGAAAGCCTAGAAAATGACGTAGTGGAGGCAGGAACCATACACAGATTTAAGGACGAGGGTTTGATAAAGCTCATGGAGCGGGGAGAGAGAGGTCTCCTAGTAGCAACCGTGAAGAGGCGGGGCCAGAGCTAGGACTCGACCCCTGCCAAACCCAACAAATAGGTGAGGTACAAATAGGTGAGTACACACACCCACACACACACACACACAACACACCACACACACACACTAAACGACACAACACATACACACACACACACAACACACTCACAACACGACACTCACTACACACACACACACACACACACACACACACACACACAACAAACAACACCACCACACACACACGAGCACACACACACACACACACACACGACCACACTGTATCACTGGTGTAGCAAGGATGGGGTTGCTGCTGGCGGTACACTGACCCCCAAGACACATGCTACACTAGTATGACCCTTGACCTCTAACAGCCTCTTACCTGTGTGGGAGTGCAGTGCATCTCTCTCACCAGTGTGAAAGTTAAATACTTATGTCTCACCAATGTGAGAGTTAAATACATATGTCTCACCTGTGTAAGATCAAGAGCCTCTCCAGCATCAAGATCAAGAGCCTCTCCAGCATCAAGATCAAGAGCCTCTCCAGCATCAAGATCAAGAGCCTCTCCAGCATCAAGATCAAGAGCCTATCCAGCATCAATGATCAATACCTCTCCACATCAAGACCAAAAGGAGCCTCTCCAGCATCAAGATCAAGACCTCTTCCCAGCATCAAGGATCAAGAGCCTCTCCAGCATCAAGATCAAAGCTCGCTCCAGCATCAATATCAGAGCCTCTCCAGCACACAAGATCAAGGGGAGCCCACCAGCATAAAGATCAAGAGCCTCTTCTCCGCATCAAGTATAAGAGCCCTCTCCACATCAAGATCAAGAGTCCTATCCAGCATCAAGATCAAGAGCCTCTCCAGCATCAAGATCAAGAGCCTCTCCAGCATCAAGATCAAGAGCCTCTCCAGCATCAAGATCAAGAGCCTCTCCAGCATCAAGATCAAGAGCCTACTCCAGGCATCAAGGATCAAGAGCCTCTCCAGCATTCACAAGATCAGAGAGCCTCACCAGGCATCAAGATCCAGGAGCCTCTCTCCAGCACATCAATATCAAGAGCCTCTCCAGCATCAAGATCAAGAGCCTCTCCAGCATCAAGATCAAGAGCCTCTCCAGCATCAAGATCAAGAGCCTCTCCAGCATCAAGATCAAGAGCCTCTCCAGCATCAAGATCAAGAGCCTCTCCAGCATCAAGGTCAAGAGCCTCTCCAGCATCAAGATCAAGAGCCTCTCCAACATCAAGATCAAGAGCCTCTCCAGCATCAAGATCTTGTATGGGAAATATTACTCAAGAATATAGACGTATTAATGCTAATTTAAGAATCTATTTTTTTAAGAATCTAAATTCATTAATTTAAACTCAGGAATCAAGTTATAAGAATCTAGAGAATTTCTCTTGTCAGAGAGACACATTAGAAATAACTGTAAGGGGCCCAAGACTGCTCAACGTCTTGCCTTCAGACATAAGGAAATTACCAACTGATTCCTAGTTGTTTTCAAGAGGGAATTTGTTAAGTCCCTCAACTCAGTTCCTAATTAGCCGTGCTGTGGTTTGCATATGGGATTGCGTGCGGCCAGAAGTAACAACCTGGTTGATCAAGTCCTGATCCACCGCGAGGCCTGGTCATGGACACAGCCGTGGGGTCCCCGGCGGTGACGCCTACCAAGAAAATTGTCATTCATTGTATCCAGCAATCATCACAGAAACGCACCGTCAACACCACTAACCCGCACCATCACAACACCACCAACACCAACACCACCAATCACCAACCCCCCCCTCCCAACACCAACCACAACACCCACACCAACACCCCCAACCACACCCCTCACCAACACCCCTCACCCAAAACCCCCATCCCCAACACCACCATCACCAACACCACATCCCAAACCACCAACCCAAAAACCCCCCACCCAACACCACCACCAACACCACCACACCCAAACCACCACACCAAAACCACCAAAACCAAACACCCCCACCACCAACACCCCCCACCCCCAACACCACCATCACCAACACCACACCACCAAACCACCACCACCAACCCACCCTCACCAACAAACCCATCACCCCCACCACCATCACAAAACCACCATCACCAAAACCACCATCACCAACACCGCTAATGCCACCAATACCACCAACACCACTAACACCACCAATACCACCATCACCACTAATACCGCCAACACCACCAACACCACTAACACCACTAACACCAACACCACCAACACCACTAACACCACTAACACCAACACCACCAACACCACTAACATCACCAACACCACTAACACCACCAATACCACTAACACCACCAATACCACTAACACCACTAACACCATCAACACCACTAACACCAACACCACCATCACCACTAATACCGCCAACACTACTAACGCCACTAACACACTAGCACCACTAACACCACCAATACCACTAACACCACCAATACCACTAACACCATCAACACCACTAACACCAACACCATCAACACCACTAACACCACCAATATCACTAACACCATCAACACCACTAACACCACCAATACCACTAACGCCATCAACACCACTAACACCAACACCATCAACACCACTAACACCACCAATACCACTAACACCATCAACACCACTAACACCAACACCATCAACACCACTAACACCACCAATACCACACATCATCAACACCACTAACACCACCAATACCACTAACACCATTAACACCACTAACACCAACACCATCAACACCATCAACACCACTAACACCATCAACACCACTAACACCACCGATACCACTAACACCATCAACACCACTAACACCAACACCATCAACACCACCAATACCACTAACACCATCAACACCACTAACACCAACACCATCAACACCATCAACACCACTAACACCATCAACACCACTAACAAACCAACACCATCAACACCACTAACACCACCAATACCACTAACACCATCAACACCACTTACACCAACACCATCAACACCACTAACACCACCAATACCACTAACATCATCAACACCACTAAACACCAACACCATCAACACCACTAAACACCACCAGTACCACTAACACCATCAACACCACTAACACCAACACCATCAACACCATCAACACCACTAACACCATCAACACCACTAACACCAACACCATGAAGACCACCAATACCACTAACACCATCAACACCACTAACACCAACACCATCAACACCACTAACACCATCAACACCACTAACACCAACACAATCAACACCACTTACACCACCAATACCGCTAACAACATTAACACCACTAACACCAACACCATCAACACCACTAACACCACCAATACCACTAACAACATTAACACCACTAACACCAACACCATCAATACCACTAACACCACCAATGTCACTAACACCATCAACACCACTAACACCACCAATACCACTAACATCATCAACACCGCTAACACCAACTCCATCAACACCACTAACACCACCAATACCACTAACACCATCAACACCACTAACACCAACACCATCAACACCATCAACACCACTAACACCATCAACACCACTAACACCAACACCATCAACACCACTAACACCACCGATACCACTAACACCATCAACACCACTAACACCAACACCATCAACACCACTAACACCAACACCATCAACACCATCAACACACTAACACCATCAACACCACTAACACCAGCACCATCAACACCACTAACACCACCAATACCACTAACACCATCAACACCACTAACACCAACAACATCAACACCATCAACACCACTAACACCATCAACACCACTAACTCCAACACCACCAACACCACTAACACCACCAATACCACTAACAACATTAACACCACTAACACCAACACCATCAACACCACTAACACCACCAATACACTAACAACATTAACACCACTAACAGCAACACCATCAACACCACTAACACCACCAATATCACTAACACCATCAACACCACTAACACCACCAATACCACTAACAACATTAACACCACTAACACCAACACCATCAACACTACTAACACCACCAATACCACTAACACCATCAACACCACTAACACCAACACCATCAACACCACTAACATCACCAATGTCACTAACAACATTAACACTAACATGAGAGGGAAATACGGTCTGACAGTAATGTATTGTTACAGGTCATTAATGCGAGCCTTTCCTCACGGCTTTCTCTCTCCCATCCTTTGTTCCCTCTCCATGTCATCTCCCCCTCCTTCTTTACCCTCCATCCCATCCACTATCCCCTTCCCCCCTCCCTTCTTCCGTTCCAGCCTCGTCCAACCTACCGTCCCTCACTCACGTTAAGTGTGGATGACTGGACTAAGTTACTGGTCACGTACCAACTATCACTGTTCTCTGTACATCATTTGTACATGTTACTGGTCACGTACCAACTATCACTGTTCTCTGTACATCTTTTGCACACGTTTCTGGTCACGTACCAACTATTATTGTTCTCTGTACATATTTTGTACATGTTACTTGTCACGTACCAACTATCACTGTTCTCTGTACATCTTTTGCACACGTTTCTGGTCACGTACCAACTATTATTGTTCTCTGTACATATTTTGTACATGTTACTGGTCACGTACCAACTATCACTGTTCTCTGTACATCTTTTGTACATGTTACTGGTCACGTACCAACTATCACTGTTCTCTGTACATCTTTTGCACACGTTTCTGGTCACGTACCAACTATTATTGTTCTCTGTACATCTGTTGTACATGTCACTGGTCACGTACCAACTATTATTGTTCTCTGTACATCTGTTGTACATGTCACTGGTCATATACCAACTATCACTGCTTTCTCAGGACTCATTAACGCCCCGGAAAATCTGCAAGATAGAACATAAACCTGGTATGAGACATACACCTGGTGTAAGATATACACCTGGTGTGAGACATACACCTGTTGTGAGACATACACCTGGTATAATACATGCACCTGGTGTGAGACATACACCTGGTGTGAGACATACACCTGGTATAAGACATACACCTGATGTAAGATATACACCTGGTGTGAGACATACACCTGGTGTGAGACATGCACCTGGTGTGAGACATACAGCTGGTATAAGACATACACCTGAAGTGAGACATACACCTGGTGTAAGACATACACCTGGTGTAAGACATACACCTGAAGTGAGACATTCACCTTGTGTAAGACATACACCTGGTGTGAGACATACACTTGGTGTGAAACATACACCCGGTATAAGACATACACCTGGTTGTGAGACATACACCTGGAATAAGACATACACCTGGTGTAAGACATACACCTGGTATAAGACATACACCTGGTGTAAAACATACACCTGGTGTAAGACATACACCTGGTATGAGACATACACCTGGTGTAAAACATACACCTGGTGTAAGACATACACCTGATATAAGAAATACACCTGGTGTAAGACATACACCTGGTGTAAGACATACACCTGATATAAGACATACACCTGGTGTAAGTCTATCTCTATATTCCTCAATAAGTGGACATTTAAGCACATAATGTTCAAGATAGTGACCATAGGGCTTGCCACATACATTGCATTTGGTTTGGTCATCATCTGTGTATCTGTCAAACTGCCAGAAGTACCTGTAACCAAGTCAAAGTCTGGCTACACAGCTTAGGCCTTAGGACTTGCCTAGCATGGGCCAGTAGGCATACTTCAGTGTTCCTTCTTTCTTATGTTCTGACGTTAACCAAGCCTAAGTTTGGCAGCTACATCAGTCAGTCTGTTCTCATTGCAAGTTGCTCCGTAAACGTACTTACGTATCTTCATATTATCAAGGAGGGTTATAGATCTACTCAGGCTTCTTATTGCATTCCTATGACATTCAGTTTCATTGTTTACTTATCTCCTAATATTATTCCTAATGCGAGACACAAACACACCAAATTTCTGCTTGCTGTTGTGGTGACGAACTCTCACATCACTTGGATGAAACTAGTCAGCTTCATGGAGGGTCTCACGCTTCTTCATCTAAGAAGGAGCGTGAGTTCCTCCATGAACCAGCAGAGAGGTACAGACATTACGAAGCTGCTGAATCTTTCATTTACTGAAAGCAAGGCCTGGTCATGGACCGTGCCGCGGGGGCTTTGAACCACCGGAACAGGTACCAGTGAGTTCAAGGGAATTAAAGGAGCAAATGTGCAGAGGTAGCACTGAGAACACTTCTTGCAAGATAGGAAAGTGATTTAAGAACATAAGAAAGAAAGAGCACCGCAGCAGGCCTACTGGCCCATGTGATGCAGGTCCAAGTCACCTACCGGCTTAAGCCAGTGACCCAACCTAGTTAGGTCTAGGTCACATCCACTTATGGAAGGAACACGACATCAGAGCTTATTAAGGCAAGCTTGTCAGGTAAAACTCACACCCACTTATGTATTTATCTAACCTATTTTTAAAACTACACAACGTTTTAGTTTCTATAACGGTACTCGGGAGTTTGTTCCACTTGTCCACAACTCTATTACCAAACCAGTGCTTTCCTATATCCTTCCTGAATCTGAATTTTTCCAACTTAAAACCATTGCTGCGAGTCCTGCCTTGGCTACATCATTTTAGTATGCAATTTACATTCCCTTTATTTATTCCTGTTTTTTATTTATACACCTCAATCATATCCCCCCTAAATCTACGCCTTTCTAAAGAGTGCAGATTCAGGGCACTCAGCCTATCCTCATAGGGAGGATTTCTGATACATGGGATCAACTTTGTCATCCACTTTTGTATGTTTTCCAGTGCATTTATATCCATTTGTAATATGGTGACTAGAACTGGTGTGTTTGGGGTGTTCAGGGAGGGGTAGTGCCTCTGGCATGGGGGAGCTTGTCGTGCCCTTCTCGGGGCAGCTCGCCAGCTTTTGGTCCCCACCTGACGCCCAGCTCTCACTTGTGGCTCCAAGTAGCTGTTAGTATGCGACAGCAGCCACACCCCGGGCAACGGCTTCGACAGGCCGGCTAAACCAAGTGAGGGTAGCCGTCGGGTCATTGACCCCCGGTAAAGTCAACTAGGGCTTGCCTACCTAAGCATGGGAAGACTGGCTCTGGCGGACCGCGCGGATGAAACCACTAGATTGATTCAACGAGCAGAAAGGCAGTTCCAGCAAGGCATTGTGGAGCGCTAAGGGCACGATGAGGCACTAAGGCATCCTGGTCATCCACTGCATCCGATCCCTTCTCCAGTCGTCTCGATTTTGTCTTGCCTGGCCTCAATGGCTCTGGACGAGAGAGTGAGGTCGACGCTGCGCAACTCTTTCCTTACTTTAAACAAAGTCACAGCGCATGTCATCAGTCATCCTTTTTTCCCACCTCATCACCCAAGACCTGTGGCGACGGGCGAGCGCGAAGCGACAGGTGTGGGTAAAAGGGAAGTCATAGCAGCGGACCTGCACACAGGTGGCTCAGACCATAGAGTCGTTCTTTACCAACCGGAGCAGTGGTGGAGTCTGGCAGCAGTCTGAGTGACTGAGCAGCCCTCTTCAGGAAATGCACTGCTCACCTCCATGGCATGAGGAACGGACTAGAAAAGGTGGCCCCAAACATTGCCTGCTCCACGAAACCCTAGCCAGCTTCCCGTGGTTGGCGGGAAACCCTTCTACATGCGGTCGAAACTACAAGACATCAAAGAAAAAAAACCAAGATCACACCTCTAAAACCTTCCCATTGGAACGTCTGTACGCTTCTCGACAGGGACGACTCAGACAGACCTCAGAGATGTACAGCACTCATCGTGAACGAATTCGCCAGATACAGCATTGACATCACTGCCATAAGTGAGACTAGACTTGCTGGCGAGGCCGAACTCTGCAAAAGAGGAGCAGGCTATACCTTCTTTTGGTCCGGACGAGGAGCCGAGGAGAGACGGGTGGCAGGAGTTGGCTTTGTAGTGAAGGCATCCCTCATTGGCAAGCTGGCTGGCCCACCAAAAGGAGTGAACGATCGCCTTATGACGATGAGAATCCTCTTGTCCTGGGGACAGAAGTTTGCCACTATTGTCAGTGCCTATGCCCCCACCATGACCAACCCAGATGAGGTTAAGGACAAGTTTTATGAGGACCTGAATGCCATCATCACCACTGTCCCCAGCGCAGATAAGCTCATCATCCTTGGTGACTTCAATGCGAGAGTCGGTCGTGACAGCACCACCTGGGAAGGCGTGATCGGAAAGCATGGGGTGGGCAGCTGCAATAGCAACGGCTTGCTGCTCCTTCAGACCTGCACCGAACACGACCCTCTGATCACCAACACCGTCTTCAGCCTCCCTACCTGCAACAGGACATCATGGATGCACCCGCGTTCCAAACACTGGCATCTCATTGATTATGTCATCGTCAGGAAGAGGGACAGGCAAGATGTACGAGTCACGAAGGCCATGTGTGGTGCGGAATGCTGGACAGACCATCGCCTCATCGTCTCGAAACTCAAGCTCCGTGTCCAGCCCAGGAGACACCCTCAGGGCGCGAAACAACCAAAACGCCTGATCGTCGGCAAGCTGAAGGCCCACAACGTCAAGCAGTCCTTTGCAGAAATCCTGGAAACCTACTTGGAGTCCGTCGTGCTGGACGTTCAAAACGTCGAAGCAGCATGGACTGCACTCTGTGATACAGTGTACAGCACAGCCATGGAGTGTCTAGGACCCGTCACCAGGAAGCACAAGGACTAGTTCGACGAACACTGCACAGAAATCCAGCAGCTGCTGGAAGAGAAACGAAAGGTCTACATGGCCCACATCAACGACCCAAAGTCCACAGTGAAGCAAGATGCACTGAGAAACATACACAGCAATACCCAGCGAAAAATGCGTGAAATGCAAGACTCTTGGCAAAGCCGATGAGATTCAGGGCTCTGCAGACAGAAACAATATGAAGAACTTCAATGGAGGCCTGAAAGAAATCTATGGCCCTACCACCTCTGGTACATCACCACTCCTCAGCGCAGATGGGTCAACGCTGCTCACAGACAAGGAGAAAATTCTAGAGAGATGGGCAGAACATTTTGACAGCGTGCTGAACCGTCCATCCACCATCAACGATGAAGCCATCGAACGTCTACCTCAGATTCCAACCAACGAGACGCTGAATGCAATCCCCACTTTGGAGGAGACTCAGCAAGCAATACATCAACTGTCCAGTGGCAAAGCTCCTGGGTCTGATGCCATCCCAGCTGAAGGTCTACAAAGAAGGTGGAATGGCAATGGTAGAGAAACTTCACCAACTTTCCAGCTTGTTATGCAGCACGAACAGTTCTCAGGACTTTAAAAATGCTTCCATCGTGCATCTCTACAAATAAAAAGGGAAAACTGCCAGGCATGCGACAACCACCGTGGTATCTCCCTGCTCTCCATCGCAGGCAAAACCCTGGCTAGAGTTCTACTCAATCGGCTCAACGAACATCTAGAGCAAGGACTCCTACCTGAAAGCCAGTGCGGTTTTCCGGAAAGATTGGGGGATTATCAACATGGTGTTCGCTGCTAGACAGCTACAGGAGAAATGTCAGGAACGAACGCCGACTTGTACTCCACCTAAGTCGATCTGACCAAGGCCTTCGCCCAACCGTTAGTAGAGAGGGCCTTTGGAGAATCATGGCGAAGTCCCGGTTTCCCAAAGACGTTCATCGCCATCTTATGCCAATTCACGATGGAATGCTGGCCAGAGTCCAAGACAACGGAGAGACTCTAAACCATTCCCAGTCTCAAATGGAGTGAAACAAGGCTGTGTGCTTGCTCCCACCCTTTTTCAGCCTGATGTTCTTGGCCATGCTTACAGACGCATTCAGGGCACAGACCAGGAATCGGCATCAGGTACCATACAGATGGGTCCCGTCTTCAACCTCAGGAGGGTTTAAGCAAAAACCAAGGCTGCAACTGACACCATCAATGACCTGCTATTTGCGATGACTGCGCCCCTCAACGCTGCTTCAGAAGCCGCCATGCAGCACAGTGCTGACAAGTTCTCTGACGCCTGCAACAACTTCGGGCTGACAATCAGTACAACGAAACTGAAGTGATTGCACCACCTGCTCCGGGAAAGACGTAAAGTTGAGCCAAACATCACTATCAACGGGCAGAGACTGAACGCCATAGACAAATTCACCTACCTCGGCAGTACCCTTTCCAAAACGTTGTCATCGATGATGAGGTGAATGCCAGACTTGCCAAAGCCAGTGCCACCTTCGGCAGGCTCCACAAGAATGTATGGAACCGAAGAGGCATCACCAAAAACACCAAGATCAAGATGTACAGAGCCATAGTCCTCACCACCCCTTCTCTTGGCTGCGAAACCTGGACTATCTACAAATGTCACGCCAGAAAGTTGAACCACTTTCACACCACACGGCTCAGAAAAATTCTCGGCATCAAATGGCAAGGGTAAGATCCCAGACACAGAAGTGGGTGACTACAGCTGGCCTGCCTAGCATCTACACCATCCTAATGCAGACACAGCTTCGCTTGGCAGGTCACGTTTTCTCGCATGCCAAGACACCGGCTGCCAAAGAAACTCTTGTTTGGCGAACTGCAGCATGGAAAGCGCTCTCAAGGAGGCCAAAAGAAGCGCTACAAGGACACCCTTAAGACTGCTCTGAAAGCTTTCAACATCAACCACACCATGTGGGGGCTGATAGCCAGGACAGGAATGACTGGCGAGCAGTTGTCCAGAAAGGGAAAACATCCTGCGAGGCAAGCAGAATCTCACTAGCTGAGCAGCGCAGGCAGGCAAGGAAGACCAGAGCCATCAGACCCCTCGATGCCGCCACCCTTCCCTGTCCACACTGCCAGAGAACGTTTCGTGCGTGGATTGGCCTGACAAGTCATCTGCGTACCCACCAGCTTCGACCCCAGGATGACTAGATGGTCCTCGTCGAATCGACGGACAAACAATAACACAACACACAGCATAATCTAAATGAGGCCTAACCAAGGATATATAGAGTTGAAGAACAACCTGAGCACTTTTAGTATTTATACTTCTTGATATGAAGCCAAGGATTCTGTTAGCTTTATTGCGAACACTTATGCACAGTTGTCTTGGTTTCAGATTACTGCTAACCAGAACTCCTAAATCCTTTTCGTAATCAGTAATATTAAGATTACATTTTTTAGCTTATATGTGGTATGGTTATTTTCCTGTCCAACGTTTAGAGCTTTCCATTTGTCAATACTAAATTGCATCTGCCACTTCTCCGACCACTGCATAAGAACATAAGAACATAAGAAAGGAGGATCACTGCAGCAGGCCTGTTGGCCCATACTAGGCAGGTCCGTGGTCAGTGGTCAGTCGTCACGTGAGGTCACAGACCCTGAGCTGCTTTGGGGATTAGCGTGGACGGTTACTGCAGTGTTTTAAAAATTGAGGTTGGAGAGTTGAAGGAGGAGGTCTTGCTTCTCCAGGAGGAGATTAGGAGGCTGAAGGTCCACCTCAATGGGTCTGGGAGAGAGTGTGAGGTGGCTGGAGTTGTGGAGAATAAGGCTTCTAGCAGTAAGGTGCAGTTCAGTACCTGCTACAAGTGGCGAGTGGTTCCCAGTAATGGGAGGAGCATCAGAGTAAGGAAAGTTAAGAGTGAAGATCTGAAGGTAGGAAATCGCTTCTCTGTTCTTCAGGATGAATGTACTTCAGTGGCCAGTGAAGGTAAGGGTACTACTGCCCCTGCTAATAGAGGTAAGCACATTCTTGTGGTTGGAGACTCACAGGTAAGATATATTGACCGTGCTTTTTGTAATAGGAATAAGAAGATGAGAGATAGAGTGTGCTTCCCTGGAGCTGGTGTTGGGGACATAGTCAACAGGCTGGATAATACCATGTCAGGTAATGGGAACAAGCCCATTATCTGTCTCATTGCTGGTGGAAATGATATTGGGAAGGGTAGGAGAGAAGAGCTGCTAGATAAGTACAGGTCACCTATAGATTTCATTAAGTCTAAGGGAGGGTCCCCAATCATATTAAACATCTTGCCCAGAAGGGGGTAGGAAATGAATGGTTGTCTAGGGCAATTGGTGTAAATTGCTGCTAGACAGATACTGCAAGGAACTTGCAATCCCATTCATTGACAACTGGAACAATTTTATGGCAAACATGATATGTATGCAAGGGATGGGGTACATCTCTCTTTGGGGGAGGGGTGGTAGCACTTGCAAACTCGATTGAGAAGGCCATTGGTGAAATGCCTATGATTTTAAACTGATGGAAGATAGAGGTATGGGAGTGTGTGGGAAAAAAGCAGGTTGCAAAACTAGGGTTGGAAACAGTAAATTATAAAGGCATTCAGCATGAAGTTATAAATAAAAACAATAATCAGGTCAGCAAACAAAGGGGGACAGCAGAGGGGCCCAAAAGGGGCTAGCTCCCTTAAGGTTTACTATACTAATAGCAGGAGTTTAAGAAATAAGATAGATGAGCTAAAATTAATTGCAAGTGCAGGAAACATAAATATTATTGCTATAACAGAGACCTGCTCAATCTGAAAGATAGAGAGATGCCCCCCTTGAATGTCCACATACAAGGCAAATAAATTATTCCACACTGACAGGGTCAACAGGAAGGGTGGTGGAGTAGCGATGTAATGTCAAGAAAAATTTAAATTGTTGTGTTGCACAAGATATAAAATTAGAAGTGTCAGCCACTGAATCTTTTTTGGTTACAGCTTCTCGAGGCCGAGAAAAACTAATTTTGGGTGTGATTTAAAGGGCCCCAAATCTTGATGGGGAGTGCAGTAAACTTCTATGGGACGAAATTCGTAAGGCATCTACATAAGAAAATGTTGTGCTAATTGGAGATTTCAACTATAGACAGATTTGACTGGACAATTTGACAGGAAATTTAGAGTCAGGGACTTTCTTGATACGATCCAGGATTGTTTTAAAACAGTTTGTGACAGAGCCAACTAGGGAAATAACCTCCTTGACTTGTTCTTGCCAGTAGGGAAACACTAATTAATAACTTGAGTTAATGATGAGCTTGGGAAAGTAAACACAAATCACTCAGTTTTTAAATATATCATGGAATTCCCCTAATAATGGCAATCAAGTCTCTGTCCCTGACTTTCGCTTGGCTGATTTCATTAAACTGAAAAATTACTTGGGTGGGCAGAACTGGAATGACCTGACTAAGGGTCAGGTAGGTGGTGATGGTGCCGATTTGACGCTTTCCGGGGCATAGTTCTAGCTGCTCATCAAATTATGTTCCAAATAGGGAAATCAGATCAAACAAAAAAAGAAACCAAAAAGGATGAACAATAGATTAAAATTCTGATTGGTCAAAAGAAGGCATATATAGGCAAATCAAAAGAGGAGAGGGGCAATTAAGAAATCGATATATTCAGTTAAAGAGAGAAAAAAAAAAGGGAATTAGAAAAGCAAAAAAGAGATTATGAGGTTAAAGTTGCAAGAGAATCGAAGACTAACCCCAAAAAGGGTTATTTCAGGTATACAGAAGTAAGATCAGGGGCAAGATAGGCCCACTCAAAAGTTCCCTTCGGTCAGCTTACTGACAGTGATAAGGAAATGAAATAGAATTTTTAACACATCCCTTTCCCCTCATTTTTATGCAGGAGGATACCAGCGGGTATTTCCCGAAATGATAAATTTTGTAGAACAGGACGATAATAAACTGTGCACGATTAGGGGCACAAGTGACATGGCCTTAGGCAAATAGGTAAATTAAAACCAACAAATCCCCAGCCCTCATGAACTGTTTGCAAGGATTCTAAAGGAATGTAAAGAGAACTTAGCAAACCTTTGGCTAATCTTTCAACATAATCACTACAAACTGGCATGGTGCCAATAAGTGGAAAATGGCAAATGTGATACCTATTTTCAAAGCAGATGACAGATCCTTAGCTTCAACTATAGACCAATAAGCCTAACCCCAAGGGGAAAAATTATGAATCAAAATTTGCCGGGGCACTTCTAGCCACCTTGAAAACATAAATTAATAACGAATCTCAGCAGGGTTTTTTACAAAGGGGCGTTCCTCCCTTACGATTTTTTAAACTTTTTTCACGATGGTTTTTTGAGGGGGTAATCATGGTAATGAACATATATGTGTATATGGACTTTCAGTAAGGCTTTTGACATGTCCCACACCAGGACTATTGGGGAAAAATTTAAAGGCCCCCAGGGAATAGGAGGAGAAATTTTTTTTCCGGGAAAAGGCAGGGTTTAAAACAAATACACAGAGATTTTTCATAAAGGGAGAAAAAAGTGGGGAAGCGTCACAGCGGTTTTCCACGGGGGCATATTGGGCCCCCTGCTTTTCAAAAACTACATAAACCATAGAAGGGCAAAAGAGCCATCACGTTTGCCGAGACACCAAAATAAGCCGCAAATTTTCATTCTGACAAGGACATTAGACACTCCATTTACATTGAATAGACTGATCGGGTCGGAGAAGTGGCAATGCATTTTAATAAGAAAATAAAATTTTCTAATTTTTGGACGGGACAAAACCTCCCAACTTTAAAACAAATAATGTAGATCTTAATTTTACGGTTTGAAAAAGATTAAGAGTTCGGGTTAGCATAATCTGAAACCAAGACAACAGTCATAAGTGTTTGAAATAAAGCTAATAAAAAACCTTTGGGGCTCATATCAAAAAGCATAAATATGGAGTCCTCGGTTGTTTTTCAACTCTATACACCCTTTTGGTTGGGCCTCATTTGGTTATGCAACACAGTTTTGGTCCCGATTGCAGAAGGATATAAAGCTCGGGAAAATGTAAAAGGGGGATGAAAAAAGTTGATCCCATTATCAAAACCCTTTCCCCTTAAGATAACAAGGCCCTAAAACTCACCTCTAAAACGTAAATTAGGGGGGATATGATTAGGGTAAAAATGAAAGACAAAAATAAAAAAAGGGGGATGTAAATGTGCTGAAAAAACCTAGCCTGACAGGACTCGCAGCAAGGGTTTTTTAATTTGGAAAATTTTCAGATTCAGGAAGGAATGGGAAAGTACGGGTTTGGAATGGGTTGTGGTGATGGAAAAACTCCCAAGTACAGTATAGGGGCCAAAAACGTTGTGTAGCTTTAAAAAAAGTTGAAAAATACATGATGGATGGGGTGGGTGTGATTGGGCCTGATACTTGCTACCAGTCGGTTTTCCGGTTCCTCCCTTTAAGTCAAGGTGACCTACCTGACTAGGGGTTGGGTGCATTGGCTTAAGCCGGGAGGGGACTTGGACCTGCCCTCGCAGGGGGCCCGTAGGCCCTGCGGTTTTCCCTTTTTTCTTTTTTCTTAGAAGTTTTCTAACAATTTTTCCATTCTGTAAAATGGAGACCAGAACTGAGCCAAATCTAGGTGAGGCCTTTCAATGATGTATAAAGCTGCAGTAACCTCTGGACTTCTGTTTCTTACACTTCTTGATATAAATCCCAAAATCTATTTGCCTTTTACGTACGCTTTGGCATGCTGTCTTGGTTTAAGGTTGCTCTACCATAACCCTCAAGTCCTTTTTGCAACTTATGGGCCCGTTCTACATCATTTTAACTTTTAAAAATCTAGGGTTATGGACCTCCCGACTTCAAACCTTGCATTTTTCTACAAAGAACTATCTGCCACTTTTTTTGACCAAGAAAGAGTTTGTCTAAATCCTTCTGAAGTTCCCAACATCACTTTGAAACAATTATCCACCATCTTTGTGTCATCGGCAATTTTCTCATATCCTAGTAATTCCCTCTCAAGTCATTTAATAAATTAACAACAACGGGCCTAAAACTGATCACTGGGAACGCCACTTTTTACAGATCCCCCCCGGATTTAACCCCATTTAAGCATACTCTCTGCTTTTCCCAATTTGTGAGCCAGACTCGATATGACAGGCAATTTTTTTCCCAATGCCATGAGCTGCCACTTTTTTTTAAGTCTCTGGTGCTCTAATGCCTCATTAAAATGAATTGGGTGGGCCCATTTTGGGATCATCGGGAAACTTGCTTAGTCGTATTTATTCCCCATCTAGTCATTTATGTAAATTGTAACAAAAAAGCCCAACACTGACCCCAGTGGGAAAACCCCTTGTGACGGCTTCCCCCTCTTTATTTTCTCGCCCTTTATGCAAACCCTGCTGCCATTTGTCATCCATGCCTCAACCGAAAAAATTCTTCTCCTTTCCCGTGCTTTTGTTTCCCCCCAGTTTTTTTCAAATGAAATCTGTCAAAACTTTACTGAAGTCCATGTACACACTATCTAATTCATTACCATGATCTACCTTTTCAAATACCATATTGAAAAAAGTTAGTAAATTTAAAGGCAGGAACGCCCCTTTGTAAAACTGTGTTGAGATTCATAAATCAATTTATGGCTTTCAAGATGGCTACGAATTCCCTCTGCAAGTATTTATTAAAAAAAAAATTTCCCACTATGGGGGGTAAGGCATTTTTTGGGCTATAGTTCGGGCAAGGTCTGTCTCCTCCCTCAAATAGTACAATTGCTATTTTCCACTTGTCTGGGACTATGCCATTCGTATGAATTTGACTGGGGAAAAAAGGTATCTAAGTTTCCTCTTTACATCCTTTAAAACCCTTCAAACATTTTACAGGCCGGGGGATTTGTTAGGGTTTTAAATTTTTTTTTATTTTCTTAGGACCATGTCCAATTACCCCTGTTCTACAAATTTATTGCTTATGGAAATCCTATTTTCTTCCAATAAAAACGAGAGGAAGTAATTTTGAAAATTCGACATTTTCCTTATCAATGTCAGTGATCTGACCTATCTTTCCCTACCCAAAT
>NC_069399.1:46344073-46359184 GCF_026875155.1 Cherax quadricarinatus | reverse complement strand
ATCTCGTAGAATTATGACCACAGCTGAATGCTGTGGGAACCATTAAATGTTTCAGGTCAGCAGCCAGCATGAAATAATACCCCGTTTCCCTTGAAGGGTTGATGAATATAACACCGAAACTACTTTTGTTCGCACTGTGCAAATTTCATATAGAATACGGTAGTAGCATGCTTTGTATCCAATTTTGGGGCCGCGTTGATCCCCGAAATCCTCTCCAGGTATACTCACTCCAGGTAAAACTTTCAGTCAATCCTCACGTCATCATAGCCCTTGTCTACTCTCCGGAAAAAAAGGAAGATGGAGAGCTTTCCAAAATCTTTCTGTCTAAAAATTCCTCCCTTCCTTTATTTTTTTTTCTTCCGTGCAACTTATGCCAAGCTGAGAACGGAGCGGAATCCCTGCTTACGCTCGTTCATGAGATATTTGGCCCTCCTTGAACTCCATCACGGAGCAGTTACATGATAATGAAGTTTTTCCAGTGTTACTTATTAATCCGGAGTGGCCTTTGAGATGGTCCGGGTTGGTTTTTACCTTATGATGATTAGGGCAAAAACGGCCCTTTACGGTGATGGGGGGTGCCCCGTGAAGTGGTGGAGCTCATGATGCGAGGGTGACGATCACGGGGCTCTGGTGCGACTCACGGGGAAAAGGTGGTGCTCATCAGGTCCGGGGGTGGTGCTCACCAGGATCGGGTGGAGCTCACCAGGCAATGAGTAGCACTCACCAGGGAAAAAGGGGATGGGGTGACACTTAAAGGTGAGCGGGTGTTGCTCACCACGAACAATATTATAAAAGATATTGAAAAACTAGACAGGTAACGTTCAACAAGGAAGGAAAAAGACACCCCTGATGCAAGATAAATTCTCAATTTAAACAAATAAAACAGAGAGGGAGAGAAACTAAAAGGGCGAACAGGTATATTTTTTAAAGAGTCAGCATACCACCACACAACACACTCAACTGTCTACACAGTCATGCCTAGATTCACCCCTGGTGCCCCGGGCAGCGGTTCAAAAAGTCGGGGTTGGCCCTGAGAACGGTGATTTTGTTGAGATTGAGAATACCAAACCCTCAGGAACGCTGGACTGATGACAACACTGGCGCATTTAATGACTGAAACTATACTGCTACAGCACTGCAGCAGAAGACGACCTATGCACCCCTTTCCATAGGGTCTACAGCAGCACGTTTACCATCACCCATCCCTGCCACAGAAGTGGACTCACCAGCCCCCGACATAGGATTATTAACAGTACCCCTACTCGTACATCACCGATCCTCCTTCGACAGCCACTGAATGGTTATCATCTGATTAAGATCCTTGACAGCAACTCCTCCTGACGAATATAAATGGAACAGGAGACAGAAGTTTAAGATACGGATGAATCACAGGAATGTCAAGAATAAATAACAAAAAGGCACAAACGTGACCGGAACAATACACAAATAATCCACACATAGGAGAGAGGAGCTTACGACGACGTTTCGGTCCGCTTTGGAGCATTTACATCACACATCGTTGTAAGCTCCTCTCTCCTATGTGTGGGTTTTTTTGTGTAAAAGTCAAGAAGTATTTTCTTCAACCTCAAGGTGTTAGGAAGCGGAACGATTTTGAACGAAATAGTGGAGGCACGCTCCACACAGGTATGGGAGAGCCCACGAAACTAGGTTGGTTTATATCCGGCAAGCGGAAAATGAATAGGCAGGGGCCCGGAGCTGGACTAATTCCGCAGCTACAAAAAAGTGAATACACACACACACACACACACACAGTAAAAACGCCAAGTATACAGCACCTATCTAGCTCAATGTTTCCCCCTGTATTAGTGCCAGACATATACAGTCAAGAATGGGAAGCGATCTCCAATGACGAACCCCCACTTTAATCTACATATTTTAATTTCAGTACTTGCGAGAAAGCAAATACTTTAAAAAAAAAATAACGAATTTTAAATTGTGTTTTTCAGACTACTAAAATTGTCTCCTTAATTATTTGGCAAAATTTTTTAAAAGCTATGGGAAGCGAAATTTTATAAAACACTTTTGTCAAAAAAACAAATTAAAAAATTAAAATTTTGATACAAAATTTTTTTTAAAATGCTGGGGAATTTTGGAAAAATTCAAATTAAAAAACGGGCTTTTAGAACTGGGGAAAAAAAAAAGTAAGTTCAACCCCCCCCCCCTTGAACCCCAATCGCCCCCCCCCCCCCCCCCCCCGGGCCCCCCCCCCCTTAACCCCCCCCCCCGTTTTTTTTTCCACCCCCCCCCGATGGGAAAACTGGGTTTTAAAAAAAATTTAACTACCTACACGAAATTCGCCCAATTCGATTACTATCTACCCATTTGGTAATAAGGGCCAAAACCTTGGGACCCCCTTTGTTCCCTTAAAGTTTTAAGTGAAAGGGAATATCAGATAGGTCCCTCAGTACCTTTAAACTTTTTTTTTCTTGGGAAAAACCCGACCCCGGGGAAAACCCTAGGTAGGGGAAAGACAAACCCTGGACACCGCAAGGTGTCCCCTTCTCCCCAAATGTTTATTTAAAAATTTTTAAAAACATTTTTTTCTTTTTTATTTTTTTTTACTTAACCAAAATCCGCGATTACAAAGAGTTTTAAAATTTCCTAGCTTCATCTTTAAAAACTTTTTCATCCCCACCGCCCAAATTTTTCCCCTCTTGAGCTTTTTTTAAATGTTTCCAGCAACACCCTTCCTCCTCTCCTTTCCCACTCCTTCCCCCAAAAAAAGTCCATCTGCTCCCCTTCTGAGAGTTTTTAAACCGGAAACCCAGAACTGAAAAAAATTTTTAAACTTTTTTCGTAATGTTTCTTTTCCTAAAAAAAATATTCCCCCCTTTGAAAAATATCACTGAATTTTAGTATCCCCAGCATTTTTTTCCCTCAGGTTCCTTTTTTTAAAGAATGCCTCCCTTTTTTTTGGAAAATTTAAAAAAAAAAATTTTATATATATACGGGCTGATTTTTAATCTTCGCATTACTTGAAAAACCCTCTTTTCCTTTTTTTCCGTAATCTGGTTTCGTTTTTCCCAATAAACCCCCAAAACGCAAAACGCCCTTTCTTAAAAGGCCCCAAAATTAAATTGTAATCTCTCGCTCAAAAGAAATGCATTCCCACCACATGGGCCGAAGGAAAAAAAAAAAAAATCCGGGGCCGGGTCTCACTAGGAAATTTATTTCTTCTTAAACACCGCTAAGCGTGTATTTTCCCAGCACTCTCAAAAACCCCAAAAAAATACACAGAGCACGTCATAAATAATTTTTGGAAATCGAAAATCCTTTTTTTAAAATTTTTTTTTAAGCTCACAAAAACCATATTTCAAAAACTTTTAATTAGATTTCAAGAGAACTTTTCCCCCTTTTCATTTTTTCCCTGGAAAAGTTTGGTTTAAATTTCTGTTTTTTTTGGGAAAGTTTAGACACGATAAGCAAAGGAAAATATTTTGCCCTTGAAATTTTTTTTTCTGCACTCCAATAACCGGTTTTTAAAATTTCCTTGTCGCGCGAGGGAAATGCATTTCAAATGACATGTCGCTGTTACCCTTTAAAATTTTAAAAAAGCCAATGAGTCACTGAGTGAACCTCTTTCATATTTTACTCTTGAATATCGTATAAACCCTTTCTGCCCCTCACTCTAATCCAAATTTTTTCATATTCCCCCCCTCGCCAAAAAAACATATTTTCCGAACATCTCTAGGGATTTCATGTTTTTTCCTTTCCATTTATGTCCATTTTTCCTTTGGGGCCCAAAAAATTCAAAACCACTATCTCTTTTCCCCTACCCAAACCTTCAAAAAATTGGTAAACTGAAATTTTTTATCCCCTGGTCTTTCTTCTAATAGTGTATTTATTTTCAAGTTCTGGTATCGTCGGGGTTGGGCAAACCTTTTAAATTTTTCCGTGTTCTTTGAACATATTTAAATCAGGCAGGAAGTTTTATTAATAAAGGTCAAAAACCCCATAAAATTTTAGATACATTATTTTTTTCAATATCTTCACATTTCTTTGGGGTTCGCTAGTTCCTTGATTTTTTTCCCCAACTTCTCACCTCCTATGTTGTTTTAATAACCCCGATTTTCCCGTTTTCTCCAGTCAAAATTTATTTTTTAACATTTTTTGTTTTGAATCCAAAAAAAAAACCAACATGCGGGGCCATCTGCGTGCGGGGGGTGCGTGCTTTCGCGTGGAAAATTTTAAATCATTTACCAAATGCGGTAGGCCGGGCGCGCCCCCAGGGCAAAATTTGTCCCCCCACTGAGGGCTAAAAGGATAAGTGGGACCGTAGGTTGCGTTGTCTCTTAAAGCGGGACAATGTGTCTTTGGGGTCGAACCCGGGCCTGCCCGCAGTTTGGTAAACAAATTAAAAACCCAATTATTTCGTAGTTTTTTTCCCCCTTAAAATTAGGGAAATTTTTAAAATTTTTGGGTAAAACCATACTAAAGTTTTAAAACCCCCTTCCTAAATTCTAAACATCACAATTTAAATAATTTTCAGAAATTTTCAGTCCTTTAAAATCTTAAAGATATTTTTAAATTTTCAGTAGAACATAAAAGAGTTTCTCTTGTACTCCCCCCCCTTTTTTTTTTTTTTAATCTAAATTTTCTGCTAATGTTTACTTTACTTGAAATTAAACCCTTCTTTTTAAGTTTTTTAAATATCTTCCAAAATTTAAACAAAATTTTTTTTCCCTCCCTGATGAAATTAAATGCCCCCCTTGTCCCTTAACACAGAAAAGGAAAACCCAAAACTTAAATTCATGATCTTAAAACCTTTATTCTCTGTATGGACTGGGAACCCCCCCACCTGTGGGAAAATTTAACCCCACGATAAAAAGATACCCCAATTTATTGCAAGGGCCGTAAATTTCATCAACCATTCCCCCCTTCCCTCAGACGTTGTCCCTTTGAGCGGTTGGCCCAAAGCTGTTCCCCCTTTTTCGGGCCGACACCAGGTGGAGGAGTGTTTTACACCAACCAAACCAAAAAAATGGGCAATTTGCTTTTCGCCGCCGGGGAAAATTCTGTTTGTATTCAACTAACGCGGGGACCCTATCACCGGGGGGGAATTTAAATTTTAAATTTGTGTTTTCCTTGCCAGCTTTTCTTTTTAGGGGTGATATTTAATTGTATTTCAACGTGAAACCATTTTGTGGGGGTTCCCGCCCTTGGGAAATTGGAAAAAACAACCGGTTTTCTTCGTTAAGTTTTGTGACCCTTCAGTGTCAGGGGCAGAAAAATTTACCCAGTACCAGGATATAAGTAAAGCAAGCCCCCACCCCAAGCCCTTTGTTTTTTTTGGGTCCCAAGGGGTTTTCACCTCCCCTTTTTCCACCGATCCCCAAACGTGGGAAAAACCCGTTTTTTTTGGGAAACGTCCCTTTTTGAGGCCAATAAATTTTGGATATACGTAAACGTTTTTTGAACTTTTGGGGAAAAGATCCCCCTGGGCCCACCATGGGTAGGTGGTCTGCCCGGCCATTTAAAAGGGCCCCCTTTCGGAGGGGTCTTTACGTTGAAAAATTCCCTCGCCTCACCCCGATTCCCCCCTTTAATTTCCCAACTGGGGGAAAGTTTTTCCCGGTACCCAGGTGTACAGTTCCCCTCCCCGGGAAATAAAGAAATTGCCCCCCTCTGCGGCCCCTTTTGGTTTCCCCCCCCATAGGCTTAGGTGTCCAGCGCCAGCCCCCCATGGGGGCGTGGTCTTCGCCCTTAACGGTGAGGTCCCCCGTCAGGCTCCGGGAAGAGGGGTTGTCGGGGAACATCCCCGCGTAGGGACTTCATGGATTGGGGGTTAAAGGGTTCAGATAGGGCCAATGTTTTACTTAAAGGGAAAGGTTTATCCGGGGGGTGAAGGGAAAGCCCCCTTGACGGGTTGGGGGCCCAATTGCTCCCAAATTTAAACCCCTTTTTTTTTCAAGAGGAAAAAATTAGTGGAAAAATTGCGGGCCCCAATGCTAACTTTGGTTTTGGGAATTTGGGGGTTTTTCCCGTTGGGCTAAAAAAAGGGGAAATTTACCCCCATTAAATGCTGGGGGGGGGGGGGGGGGGGGGGGGGGGGGGGGGGGGGGGGGGGGGGGGGGGGGGGGGGGGGGGGGGGGGGGGGGGAAGATCTGTTTCTAGGAAGCGTGGGGTTTACCCCGCCGACTCCGATGATGTCTTGCCCCCTGGAAACGTTGGGGGGAAGAAGCGTGGTCGGAAATCAGGGGTGCGGGGAGGTCGCGCAGGCCAGGACAGAAAGGAAATTACCCCCGGGGGATTCCCAAAAGGGTTGCGGGAAGTCCCCTTGGGGTTTCTTCCCGGGCCCCCAAAGAGAAAAAGGGAGGGGGTACCCCCTTGAGGAAAGCCCCCCTTTTAACCCCCCGTTAGGTTTTGTAACTATTAAGGGTTAAAATGGTTTAAAAATCGGGTCAGAAAGTGTGTGCAGGGGGCGGGGAGTGGTTGAATGTTTTGCAGTGGATGTGTGTTTTTTGCAAAACATAACCTTTAAATTTGGAAAGTTTGTTTGAGATGGAGGGTTATGACATTTATGTGACCATTCCAGACGTCTGAAAGGGGGAGTGGCTGTGTTGGAAAAAAAGCGACCAGCCTGTTTTTTTCTGAGACATTGGGGGAAGGGGGGGAGGGTCGGTTGGGGGGGGAGTCCCTGGGGGATTTGGGGGTTTGTTAAGGGGTTTTGGTTTTTTAGGGGATAAAGGGGGCCCGGGCTGAACAAAGATGTTAACATTAAAAATACTTTTTTTTGGATGTCTTGGTATATTTTTTGAGGTCCCCGCCAAAAAATTTTCAGTGGGTTTGGTGGGGGACTGGAACTGGGGTAGGGGGCCCCTAAAGAATTTTTGGGAACCCAAGGGGGGGGGGGTTCTGTTCGCTTTTTTTGGGGGACTTTTTTCTGGGGTTTTGGGGGTTTTTTTTTAAAAGTTTCGCGGAGGGGCGTGACTTTTGGGGGTTGAGCATACTTTTTTTGCGTAGGGGGGTTGCAGCTTTTAGATAGGGTGTTAAAATTTTTCTGGCGGGTGGGGCTAATCAATGTGCGTGTATTGAACGTCTTTTTCCCCCCCCCACCCCGGGGAGTTTTTGGGGGAGCTCGACTGGGGAGGGCTCCCGCATCGTTTTAAGGGATACTGGAAACTGAATTTCGGGATGCTTTCAAAGTCGGATGATAGGGAAAATTTCGAGGACTTTTGGGGGTCTATTTTGGAAATAAGGGCCCCTCGTTGGGATTGCCCTTGTGGCTTTTGCGCCTTTTTTTTTTGATTTTAATACTAATAATAAAAGGGAGTAGAAAATCCCGGGAGGGATGGGATTTAGTACGAGAGTGGGATGAGGGGTTTTGAACCCTCGAAATTTTAAAAGGGTTTTTTTGTGAACGGTTTTAATAGATGGCCCCTGCATGGGTTTTGGGTTTTCCAAGAGTACCCGGGGGGTCATCCCCCCCGACAATGTTACCCCCCCCAAGGGAGAGGCATTTGGGGTTTACCCCCGTGGTTTAGATCGTGCTATTTTAAAAAACAAATTCCCCCAAGTAATGAAAAATTTAAGGGTTTTGATGGGCCGCGAAATTTTTCCTGGGGGTGGAAAAGGAAAGGGTTTTGGGGTGAAAAAAGCCCGTCTGCTTTCGGAAATTCAAAGTCAGACAAAAAAGGGGAAAAGCGACTGAAATTGTTAGTTTTGGTGGTGCCCCCGGATGAAGGGTTTACGGGTATTGTGGGGACAGGGCCCCCCTTAAACCCCCCCAACCCCCTTAAGGGGTTAAATTTTTATGTCGATACTTGGGAAAGATCCAGATTTCCCAAAATAAAGAGTTTAGTGAGATGCGTTTCAGGAAATTTGGGGGGGAGGGTACGAAAGCGAGTTAAATGATTATGATCGCCTTTTTCATGGGTGGGGCCCTTTTATCTGGGCAGAGGTGTGGGGGGCAAATACAAGGAATAGTAAGGGGGGAAAGGGTCCCGGCATTGAAAGGGTTCCCCTTTTGAAATTTTTTATCAAACATTGGGGGGTAATACGGACTTTTTTGGTTCGTTTATCAATTTCGAGAAGGAGGGGGGGGGGGGGTTTTTGGTTCCCGTCTCAGCGTTCGGCCCGGTTTTTGGGTTTTTGTTAAAGGGAAAAGGGGATGTGCCGGTTTGGTTAAGGACTACCGTCCCCCCTATCCCTTGATGTGTATGACTATAAACTATTTGCGAAAAAATTTATTTAATAGAATTTTAAAAAGTGGTTTTTATAAGGTAATCCAAAAAGAGTCAGTTTTGGTGGCCAGGTAGGTCAATGTTTTGATGGGCATGGGAATTAGGAGTTTTTTTGAGGAATGCGGGGTGAGGGGGGGGGTGGGTTTTGGTTTAGACTTTGGCCCCACCGCTTTTGATAGTGTGGAAAGAGGGTTTTTGTGGAAAAATTTTTGAATGGACGGGGTTTTTGGAAAGAGGTCTTTATGTGGGCCCGTTCGTTGTACAAAGGGAGCGGGGTTTTTTAAAAATTAAAAAATTTTGGCAAGGTAGGGGTTTTTGTACCCCCCAAAGAGCCCGGGGGTTTTTGTCAGCGATGCCCCCTTGGGCCCCAAATGTTTTTTTTTCATGTATGCAGGAAAAATTTTTTTTTTGGGCCCCGTTTGGGGGGGGCAAAAAAGAGACATCGTTTGGGGCCGAAAATGGTTTGCCAACCCCCCTTTTGGGGGATGGTTATGATACTACTGTGTTTTTACGTTCCGGGGGAAAATTTGGGTTTTGGGTTTGGGAGACTTGTTGACATATTTGGCCCAAAGGGTCGGGGAAAGGGGTTTTAAAATTTAGAAAAATCGAAAAAATTTTGGGGGTTGGGGGAGTGGGTGGGGGATGGGGGGAGCAGAGGGGGTGGACTGTGGTTGAAACGTAACCCCCTAATGTGGTTTCCCTTTATGCGGGAGGGGGTTTGATTTAGATGAGGGGGTGCAATTCGGGGGGGGTTGTACATTTTGTCTTGGGGGCCCCCCCCTTAAAAAAAGTTTTCCCGGGCCCCGACCCTTAAACCCCCCGCATAAAAGGGCCGGGGGTTCCATTAAAGTCCTGCTTTATTCAAAATTTTGGCACCCTTGCTGCAAAAGTAACCTTTTGTTGCAGGGGGGCGTTTAAACTCCTTTTGCCCTAAATTTATCGATTTGTGGGGTTCTGGATGCGTTGGTCACAAAAGGGGGTGGTGGGAAAAACCCCTTTATAGGGGGGGGTTGGGGCTCATTCCTCTAGGGCCTTCCCTGTCAAAGGGGATGTTACGTGAAAAAACGTCGTTTTCCACCGCCGGGGGGATTTCAGGCGGGGTTAAGCGAATTGGATCATACCCCGGCGCAGGTGGGGGGAGAAAGGGGGGAATTTTAATTTGGGTGCCCACCCCGGAATGTTCGCGTTTTTTGAACATGAGGGACGTGCGCTGTGTAAATTAAGTTTCCTTAAAAGGGCCCCCGGGGAGGGAGGGACGTGGTGCGAGTTGAAGGAAGTAAACCCATGTATGCGTGGGGTGAAAATTTTGGAGGGGGAGTTCAACAGTTGCGTCTGCCCCGCCCCAAAAATACGGGAAGTGGTTTTTTTTAAAAATTTTTCATGGGAAACTTGCCGTCTGGGGGGGTGTTGTTTAATTTGGGTTTGGGAAGGGGAAACTGGGGTTGTCCGGTGTCCCCGGGATGGGGAATCGCTTTTCAAGTTGTGTATTTCTGTAACCCTTTTGGTATGGGACGAGAGTTGGGGGTTTAGTCCGGGTTTTGCGTTTGGTAGGGGGGGGAGGTTTTTTCGGCTTCCGGGCGTTGGTTTTTTTGTAGGTGGGGGTTGACTTGCGTGTAACAGCGTGCGGTTCCCCTATGTTGTGGCCGATTATTTTTTTGTGGGCATGGGCTATGAGGGGATTGATGTAACAGGTTTGAATTAGGGTGTTTTTCCGGGACGATTTATAGGACCCCCAAAAAGTCGAAATTAAAGGGTTTTTTTTATGGGGGAGGTTTTGGGGGAAAAGACTTCCCGCCTGAATTATAAACCTTGGGGTTTTCGGGGGAATTTTTAGTTTGTTGTGAGTGGGTTTATTTTGGAAAACTAACCCGGGGCCCGGGTTTCCGGGGCTAATTGGGGTTTTTCCCAAATGCTGAATGGGTTTTTGGGTTTCCCAAATTTATTTTGGGGGTCTCCTATGTAACCCGGGGATGACAAATAAACTTTTCGGGCTTTGTATATACAACTTTTTGGAAAAGTTTTTTCGTCTTTTATTTCCCCCATTTAAAGTCATTGGTGTACTTTTTGTAAAATGGTGTGCTTTTTCCCAGCACAGTTTTTAAACGTTTTTTTTTATTTCCGTTCCCTACTTTATGCCCTGTCCGTGTGCTTTTCAAAAATAAGTATATATGCAAACTTTCGTTTTCCCCGTTTTGCTGTAGGGGGGACTTGAAATATTGGGGGGGTAGTATTTTTTAAAAGTTGCATCTTGTCAGTGTGGAAGTTCACTTTTAGGCTGGGATTTGTGTTTTTTTTGAGATGTTTAAATATCAACAGTGTTTTTCGTTTTGTTATTTTAGATTTTTCATTTTAGTAAAAAATGGCTTCTTCCTGACCACCTTTGAACGTAATGCCCATTCCCCCCGTCCATGTTTAAACCCCTGGTTTGGCCCCAAAATTTAAAGTAAAAGTTGTGCACTTTTAAAGGGACAGGAGTTCTTAGATTAAGTCTTGGATACGTTTGTGTTGGCAGGCGGAAGCCCACCCCCCCTAGTTTTATGCCAGGGTGAAGTATCCCGTTTTAAAACGGGGTATGTGTGGTTTTTTAAACCCCGTGTGTAAAGTGTTATTTTTTCCCGTGTTTTGACTTATTTATTTTTTTATAAAAAGAATCCCAGGGTTTGTGCCTGGTATTCCCCGTTGACCCTATTTTTTTTTTTTGACCTTGGGGTTTTTAAAAAATAAAACAATTCTTATTTATAGGGGTTTAAAATTTTGGTAAAGGGAAATTTGTCCGATTTTACTGTGAAGGTTTTGAACCTTTTTCATAATCAGTCACATTGTTAACTATACAAATTTGAAAGGTTTATATAAAATTTTTATTTTATATAGTTTATTAGTTTTAGTTTATTTTGTTTATATTATAGTTGTAGTTATTGGAAAATTTTGGTGAATTTATATGGGGGGGAAACTCTTTTATGTCCCTTACAATGTGTTGTTAAAACTTGTTAGTGTATGTTGTGTAGGATTGAGGATCCTACTGTACCCATTTTATATCTTTATTTAATATTAAGCTGTAAAGTTTTTTTAAATAAAATATAAAAAAAAAATTCATCAACCTGTCGGTTCTCTGAACCATTTATCTGCATATATTCTGCAAGTGACTTGTCTTACAACTGTATATCCATTAAACAGCACTTTACTTCACATCCCATCGTTAAGTTTGGCTTCTTAATTTATATTAATTATCTTGCAGGATTATACCGAATTTTATTTTTAATTTTGCTTAAGATTTTTCGATCATCCACATACACATTCATACACTCGTTAGTTACCCTTTCTAGCATGACATTTGCATGCATTATGAATATTACTGATGCAATTACCGATCCATAATGGAACCTCTAGTTACATTTCTTCTTGACATTTTTTACAAGTACTTTCCCTTTCTAAAAAAATAATTTACGATAACAGTCTTTCATTTCTCTCCTTGGTAGTTTTCTACATCTGAACGCAAACAAAGGCTTTCACTGATGGCTGTGGTGGCGCTTGATTTTGTTGCTGCAGTGGTGAGCTGGTGCCTGAGGTGATGAGTGTGGTGGTGCCTGAGGTGATGAGTGTGGTGGTGCCTGAGGTGATGAGTGTGGTGGTGCCTGAGGTGATGAGTGTGGTGGTGCCTGAGGTGATGAGTGTGGTGGTGCCTGAGGTGATGAGTGTGGTGGTGCCTGAGGTGATGAGTGTGGTGGTGCCTGAGGTGATGAGTGTGGTGGTGCCTGAGGTGATGAGTGTGGTGGTGCCTGAGGTGATGAGTGTGGTGGTGCCTGAGGTGATGAGTGTGGTGGTGCCTGAGGTGATGAGTGTGGTGGTGCCTGAGGTGATGAGTGTGGTGGTGCCTGAGGTGATGAGTGTGGTGGTGCCTGAGGTGATGAGTGTGGTGGTGCCTGAGGTGATGAGTGTGGTGGTGCCTGAGGTGATGAGTGGTGGTGGTGCTTGAGGTGATAGGTGTGGTGGTGCCTGAGGTGATGGGTGTGGTGGTGCTTGAGGTGATGGGTGTGGTGGTGCCTGAGGTGATGAGTGTGGTGGTGCTTGAGGTGATGGGTGTGGTGGTGCTTGAGGTGATGGGTGTGGTGGTGCCTGAGGTGATAGTGTGTGTGGTGCCTAAGGTGATGGGTGTGGTGGTGCCTGAGGTGATAGGTGTGGTGGTGCTTAAGGTGATGGGTGTGGTGATGCTGGGTGTGGTGGTGCCTGAGGTGATGGGTGTTGGTGCCTGAGGTGGTGGGTGTGGTGGTGCCTTAGATGATGGGTGTGGTGGTGCCTGAGCTGCTGAGTGTCGTGGTGGTATTAATAGATTTTTAAGGTCTTTTCCCATCACCTTACTTTAAATATCGGGAACCATGTTTACCATTTTCATTTGCCGGTCCTTCAAAATCAAGGGTGATACACTGCTTAATCATTTTTTTTACTAATAAACCATTAAAATCCTATATCTTTTGAAAATTTTATCATATAATTATATATTTTATCTTTGAAATCCTATCGCAAGTTGCGGTGATTTTCAGTGCGGTGAGGACCTGGGATATGATGACCCATTATATGCAAGTTGTCTGTGTGTAACCATGTCTTTATGCAGGTCAGTCACTAGTGGGTAGAGAGAAGAGGTACTGGAAAGGTGATAAAATTTACGTTTTTCAAGTTGAAAACTGAAATTAACACATCAATTTTCCTCTTCTGTATAGAGTACTGACTCTGATTAACCATTATAATGTTGATAAATTAGACACATGTGCAACTCTTGGGTATCTTTATTGAGGAAACGTTTCGCCACACAGTGGCTTCATCAGTCCATACAAGAGTTGCACATGTGTCTAATTTATCAACATGTCGGTTCTCTGAACCATTCATCTACATTATAATGTTGACTCACGCGACAGTGAGAGGGAGGGTGAAGTCCATCCAGAAGACAACTTAAGTTTGCAAGCTATCACTGAAGTTCCTGTTTTAGTAAAGAGATGCCAGAGATTATTCAGACTGAAAAACAAATGTTCATGGCATTATGAAGGATACTGTTTTGTCAAATATTTTAACCTACAAGGTTATTCAACGCTTTTGATGACGTAAGTTAATTATGATCATACACACTAGCACTCGATGAGCAAAGCTGTGTTACACAACCAGTCAAAATAACTACACTTAAAAACACAATAACACTAATTCAAGAAGATATGATTCACAATACCAATATTAAGGGGGGGAATATATATAATGAGCAATATTGAAGCGCTTTAACAGCCTTTTCTATCTCATTACATCCACAATGTGCAGCTAGCACTGTTGGTAAAGTTCTTAATGTCCTTTGTAAACCATTCAAATACAACCATGTCAGACAGACACATACTTCCGCAACTGCACGAGGCCATGTCACCATCCTTGGGGTTATGTTTCTTATGGTAGTAAAACACTGCTATTGGAACATACTTCTATTTTTGAACCGTCAATAGGCATTAGCAATTATTGGCTGCCCTTATAAATGGCAGAATACTGGTATTAATCCCTGTTTCCTGGCGCAGGTCACAAAAATACAACGAGAAGTGGTAGCCAGGCAGGGAATACATGAGCGTACTAACCAAATCCAAATACTGGTTGTGTATTATCTAGCAAGCCGTTATCAGCAATGTAGGAATTCCGATTCAAGATGAAGCACTGCCTTTCCTCTTGAGGAGGGGTCCTAGGTATCCTACCTCCAGTACCTTTCTGCTGATTCCAGAGCCATGATATAATTTGGCTTTGCTGCTGTCCTTGGTGATTAGTCTGGTGTTGAGCTTAGTGAGATAAACTGATCTAGTGGTGCTCTGGAGTGATATCTAATGAAGCACCTTTTTGATGAAGTACTTTTAATCCAAAAAATTAGAACTCTCTCTTTCTTTGGATCAAAACTGATTACCTGGTAGCAGTACGGAGGGTAAAGTGGTTGCCAGATGATTGTTAGATGCAGCAGGAAGCTAATACACATGATGTCACTGCTCCAGTAGTATTAATAGCGTTAATTTGATATATTAATGCCGGGTTGCCTTCGGTTTAAATGATGAATCTTTTGACAAGCTTTTGTGCTGGAATCAATCATATACTCTTCTCCATCCCTCCCTCTTTTCCCTCTACCCCTTCCCTTCCCTTTCCGCTTCTCTCTCTCTCTCTCTCTCTCCCTCTCTCTCTTTTCCTCAATCTTAGCACCATTTCCCTGCTGCCAAAAATTTCCATAATGGTTTTCCAATGCATATAAAAGTCGTCTTAGCGAACAGTGGCTGGCAACGCGGTCCTGCCTGGACTTCTGTTTATGTCCAAATATTCCACAATCTGTACTTCCTTTCACCTGTATGTTTACTCTGAGGGAAGAGAGGAGAGAGGAGAGGAAATGAAATAGATGAGAAGAGGGATGAAAGAGGAAAGAACAGGGAAGGGAGGGTGGCAGAGAAGGGAGGATGGAAGGAAAAGAAGGGTGGTAAGGAGAGAAAAGAGACGGAGAGAAGGAGACCAGCAGCGAGATGAAGTGAGGAAAGGGGGAGGGCCTAAAAAAATGAGACGGCAGGGATGAAAAGGGGTGAAGGGGTAAGGACTTATAAACTGACTTCGTCCGTTATACAATATTTCCGTGTTTTCGGTGTGCTGGAGCCACTTTATGAAACACACAGCTAGTGTTGCAAGAGGTAAGCCGCTCGCTCCGCTGCAATACATAAATAACTTTTGCGCTATAAACGAGCCGGGGAAATGATGTAGCGGCCTTTGGGGAAGCTTGCCACATCGTAAACTGCCTGCCAGTAACTAGCCCTCCATAAAGGCTATTGCAGGCCATTTATGGAACGACGTCTGGTGGTGAAGCGGTGGTGTAATGGGTCTATGGTGGTGACTGCCATGACGTAATTTTGGTATACCT
>NC_069399.1:46302249-46343573 GCF_026875155.1 Cherax quadricarinatus | reverse complement strand
TGCCCCAAACCTGCGAACGGGCCCCGGCGGTGCAATAGTGCCTCGACCTCATCTTAGCCAAGCAGTTTTAAAAACTGAAAAAAAACCCCCGGGGGAAACATCCCCATCCTCACGTACCCATGACTTAATGATTCCGGGGCTTCCCCCAGGGTAAAAAAAAAGAGGGAAAATTCCCCTCCCCCCAG
Organism: Cherax quadricarinatus; assembly: GCF_026875155.1. NCBI lineage: Eukaryota > Metazoa > Arthropoda > Malacostraca > Decapoda > Parastacidae > Cherax > Cherax quadricarinatus. The sequence continues at coordinate 46,343,388 of NC_069399.1, read as the reverse complement.
TCCTTCTGGACGGGTAAAACAAACATCTTGGGCCCTGAAGATGAGAAAACCATGGTGCTTTTTTTTGACTCCTAGGATGATATACATTGGTAAATTTAACCTCAAGAGGCCTCTCAAAACTAACATGACATTTCATAAAATATGACTTCGGGGTTTGATTTGTGCAAAGCCTAAGAGACAAAAATGTTTCACCCAGAAATCTCAAAACCACACACACAAAATATTCAAAAAAGGGTATAACTCTGGTAACCTGTTAGAAAAGGAATTTATTAATAAACACTGATTATTTAGCTCTCCCGTCTTAACACTGAAATGCCGTTCCTTCAGAATCTGTAAAAAATACTGAAAAAAAGACACTTTAATAGTTCTGCTGCGGCCACGTAAGCACAGGTCCTCTTAAAAAGAGTCTTGCTCATTTGATCGACTCTGCAAAATAAACACTTGGTAATTTTGGGAACCACATCCTCCGCAACAGCTGATAAATGAATAGCGTTCCGGAGGTCACAACCTTCCCGGGCCTTACTCAGCTGCTGCAGAGTCAGGGGATTTTTTCCCACATCAGCACCAAGATCACTTTGCCAACCGAGTTCCGGTTGAGCCGGTTCATCACTGCTCAGTCTCCTGCAGGTCAGACTCAATGAACAGGCTCCCCAGGCCCAAACCATCACCACAGTGTGCAGAAGGGTCACAGGGAGGCACAGCTCCTGCCTTGTTCCCCTGTTTAGTCCTAGAACACACTTAAAAATTTTCAGGCACCGTTGCTCCAAATTTAGGTCATTACCACATTGTAAAGGGGGGCCCTGAAAAACCAAAAAATTTCCCTCACTTTTGGGGGCCCCAACAACTTGTTGCCTAGTAGAAGGTAAACTCCTGCAAAAGGTACATTCGCAATACCTACAGGTAGGTCCCCGGGACGGGTTTCGCGATTTTCCCCCAAAACCCTTTTGCATGGGGGCCCGGGACAGGGACTCATTTTCCCCCTTTAAGAAAAATGCCCACCCAATTTTAGGTTCATCCGACACGGGCCCAATTACCCCCCGGCAAAAGAAAGGGAAAGTGTAAAGTGTCCCCCCCAAAGACATAAACCCCCGTGCCCCAACCTTTCCCTTTTTGGTGTAAGACCCAGAAGACTTACTTGAATAGCCCTTCATCCGGGGTCTAAGCCAGGGTTTCTTTGGATATTTGGGGGGCAAGACTGCAATGCAAGAAATCATGTGAAAACTGGGTCTTTACTGGAGAGAAATTACTGCACCCTTTGGCCCCTAAGCACTTTCGAAATATGGCTGCGGGGTTGGCCCTGTTTATTGCATTTGTACAGTGAAAAGGGTTTTTAAAACCCCCCGGCACACTTGCATAGGGGGGGGCCCCCATGATTTTGGGGGACTGGACTCTTTCTACCTGCCCCCGGGTTTGTCCGGGACTTTTTTGAAAACTGCCCAAAAACCCTTTTCTGGGTTTGGTTCTGGAAAATTGGGCCCTTTTTAAAAACCGGTGGTTATTAGGTTTGGGAAAATGGGGGGTTAAAACTTCTTAAATTTTTTTTTTTTTTTCCCTTTGGCAGGGGGGGAAAAAATTTTCCATTATTAGTATGTGGGGTGTGGTAATACTACCAAATTTTTTTGGGTTTCCCAAAAAAAACCCTGTAAACCCAGCTCAAAAGAAATTTTAAAAATTCATCAAGATCCTTCTCCTAAAAGTATTACAACCCCATTTTTTCCCAAAGGGCCCTTTGGTTTTTCCCGGGTGAAATTGGGAGAAAAAAAAACACAGCAGAAAAAGTTTAGATTATATTATCCTTCCCAATTGTGGCATCCCAAAAGAGTACGTAACCTTTTTCGGGAAAGTACACCCCTAAATTTACAGGCTATCCCCCCCAACCCCCGGGCAAAACCGGTTTCAAAGATTTGATGGGGGCCCCCGTCGTTCAATAGTGCCCAGGTTCTGCCAAAAGGGAAAAAAAAGGGTTTTTGGAAAATCGCAGAGGTTATGGGGGTACCGCTTCCTGTTCCCCTTGTCATTCCCATTTAAAAGCTGGTTGAAGCACGGTTGCTATCTTGTGGTTCTTTTTTTTTCTGCTTTGTTTAAACCGTGGAGTGTAATATTATCACTTTTCTTTGGGTACATTTTTGCTGTTATAAATTGGTAAAAGGAAATAATATAAGTTAAACTTTTTTACTGTGTTATTTGCCCCCTTAAAACCCCCGGGGGAAACAGGCCTTTTTGGAATCCTGGGTTGTTTTATGGGTAGCCTGTCCGAGATTTTGAGTGGATTTTTAAAAAAAAACGGTTGAGTTTTAGGGTGAAGCTCTTTAGCGGGAAAACATTGTGCGGGTTGGCTGTCTGGCTTTGTTTTAAAAAAATTTTTGCTGTCGGGTTGTTACTACCCTGTTCGGGTGTGGAAAATTTTGCGGGCAGTTTGTTGTATGCGTTTTTCTGCAATCGTCCCTGTGCTAGCTAAGCGGGTTCGCAAATTTAACGTGTTACGTTGGGGTTTTCCCGGGAAATCGTATGTGAAATAGCGAAAAAACTTATGCCCCCCAGAGGGAGTCAAACATCTGGGGGTCCATTTACTTTGCTAAAAAACCAAAATTTGTCCCTAAAAGGCTTTGTTGGCAAATTGCTCTTTCCCCTTGGCATTACTTTAAAAACGCACTTTAACGCGCCCCAAACTGCGTTCACTTGATTGCTGACAAACTTTTTGAAGAAGGATGGAAATCAGACTCCCCCCTTACGGGAGTGGGGAAAAAAAACTTATTTATGTTCTCGCAGGAGGAAGATGATCACCTCGGAGCAAAATGGTCAGTATAGGGCAGCTGGGTTGTCTAAGGGTAAAATCAGCGTTTTGGCATTTGGCTGGAAAAAATCAATTTTGGGAGCAAAAAAGGGAAAACAGAGAGCTTCGAAAGGGGAAAAAATTTGTTGGGGGAAAAAGGAAAAGGAGGCAGTTTTGGGCATTCGGGTAAATAATTTTAGTTTAAAAAAGCATTTACGTTTTTTCCCCCGCTTCAATAGGCCGAACCAGAAAAAATTTTTCGAAAGCTTCGAAATAAGGCTCGACCCCTTGAGGGGGCCGGAACAGCATTGGGATCTTTGGGTTTTCATCCCAGCTTATCGGGAAAGGGCCCAAAAGGAATTTAAGTCGGGTATTAAATGCGCTGAATTCTCTGTTTTATCAAGTAGTGAAGACCACATTTGTTGGGAGCATTTTACAGGGTACCCCCAGCCAAAAAACCGCAAAAATTTTAAGCGGGGGCGGGACGCCCGCTTGGTCAACCCCCCCCAAAAGTGGATTTTGTAAAGACAGAAAAAAAAAGCTTTTCCCGCTGGTTTTAAAGCAAGTGGTGAAATCTCCCTTTTGAGGAGCTGGGGCAGCTTGTTTGATTGAAAACCCTTGTGGATTTCTGTGGGACCAGAGGTTCGGTCTTTCTGCAGGATCGTGATTTAAACCCACTGAAATTGGAGGCAGCCGGTTGGCTGATACCTTCGAAAACTAACCGCTCCTTGTCCGAGCGGGTCCCCCTCCTCTTTTCAACAGCCTGGGATCAGCGAGATCGTCAACCCCTTTGGGGAAAGAAGTGCCAGCCGGGGGGGGGGGGAACGTCTACGTCAGAAACCCCAAACCCCCGGGGGAGGCCAAAGCTTCTCAAAATTTGGTCCCCTGCGGAAAGGGAAACTACTATGGTGCATCTCGACAAAAAGTTTTTAGAGAGACACCCGCCAGAACGACACCATTTGCAAAAGTCAAAAGGGAGTTTTTGGGCAAGCCTGTGTCTTCTTCGGTTCAATAAAAAGGTCAAAATTTGTTCCAAAAAACCCCCCTTTAAAACCCAACCCATTGGGGGGGAAACTCAATTTCCCTAGTAAAAATGTCCCTAGAGGAAATGAAAAAGGGGATGACCCCTTATTTTTTGCAAAAGTCTTATTTCCCTTAGGAAAAAATCAGAACAAAAATAAGGTAAAAAAACCTTTTGAGATTTTGGAGATATTGCTCCCCTTGTTAAAAGAGGGGGTTTTTACCCCCCTTTAGGGAATTTCTTCTTTGAATTCCTCTGTTTTTTTTGGAAAGCATATGGGGAAAAGCATTTATTCTTTCCCTTTTCTAAAATTTTTTTACAGTGCAAATATTACACTGGGTACTTGGGCTGTAGGTGTTCAAAAAAAGGGTTCCCCATGGGAAAAATGCAGGGTTTTTTAATTTGGGAATAAAAATTACTACTTTAGTTGTGGGCCCGAACCTATAATTTTTAATTTTTTCTCCAAAAATTGGGGCCCTAACTCGGGCAAAAAATCCCCAAAGGGGTTTTTCTGGAGAGAAAAGTTGCCTATCATGGCGACTCCGATTCGGAAAAGCCACATTTTTTTTACGAGGAAAAATGGCCAGAGCTCGTAGGGTCAAGTGAAAAGACCCCCTTTAAGCCTTCCTATTTCCCCGGTTGCAGGATTGCCAGGTTTTTCCGTTCCCTGCCCCAGGGACTGTCCTTCCCGGGGGGAACAACGAAAGGACCCTTCTTTTTAAAAAATTTCCCTTTTGGGAGGGAGCCCCCAAGGGTAAATTTCCCCTTTGGGGCATTTGGTTTAAGTATGAAGTTAAAAACGATTATTTGATCTGACTGAGATGGTAAGGAGAAGAGGGGCCGGGGAAATTTTATGACAGGGTTGTGGTTCCCAAAGAAGTAGAAATCAAAAAATTTTTTAAAAATAGCTCATAATACGTTCATTAGGGGTCACTTAGGAATTACAAAAAACCCTTTTATAGAATACAAAAAGGAATTTTTTTTGGCCCAAAAATTTTAAAAAAAGAAAGTTTAAGAATCTATTAGGTGTTTTCGAGAAGTCAGCAAAATTGGGGGAAACCTGGGAAAATTCCATTTAAAACCCGCACCCCTCCAACCCTTTTCCTGTTGGAGAAACCCTTTTTCAGATTTAAATTTTAGATTGTTTTAGGTCCAATTCCTAGGTCCCCCCAAAAAATTTGGAAAACAGTAATTTTTTTTACGATTTTGGATAAAGAAACCCGATATCCTGAAAACAATTTTCCCCCTGCGTAGTAAATTTAAAACTAAAGCTTTTTCTCAAGCTTTAACAAAATTCTTTTTTGTTTTGGGATTCCTAAAAAATAATTCCCAAATGATTTAAAGGTACTAACTTCACTGCCAAAGCATTTAGGGGAAATATTAATAGGTTAGGGATAATCCACAAATTATGCAAATGCCTATATCCCCGTCCCAAGGGCGCCTTTTGGGAAAAATTCCACCAGAAAATTTAAAAACAATTTATGAGAAGGTTTTTTGCATGCACTTCCCCACAGATGGGATGAATCCCACTACCCTTTTTTGTGTTCTCCGTACGAGAAAAACGGTTGGGGGTCTACAGGGTTTAGTTTCCCTTTTTTGGGGGGGTCTTTTGGGGGACAAAGTACGGGTCCTCTTTTGGTTGGCCAAAAAAAGGATGGATGGAGAAGCGTTAGTTCAACCTCTACAATCCTCTTTAAGGTTGCAGGTGGACGTCGTTAGCCCAAGGGGTAAAAACCCAAAGCGCTCAAAGCAAAATGAAAAAAGAGGTTTTTGGGCAGAAGGGCACAATTTGTCTTTCCACCAGGAGCCCAAGGGTTGGTGGGAGGAACCTATACCGGGCCACACCTTGAAAGCTAGATTTACGGGACCTATGCAGATTGTAAGTAGATTATCTGATGTAAATTATGTGGTAGCTCCCATTGATAAGACCTCAAAAACTAAAACTTACCACATTAATCAGTTAAAGTACTTCCATACACCTGATAAAGTCCCAGTAATGACTCTGTCCTCTACCTCTGAGGATAACTCTGATCCTCTAAGAAAATTAAAGTAATTACACCTTCATAATTGCCTACCACCCCCTTTGGGCGACACCACCTATTCAGAAGTGACATTTTCTCCTTACCATATTCCACCAGACTGCCCTGACTGAAACTTTAGTCCTCTAAACTTCTGCCGGTACCTTTCCGGCAACATTTGATAAGCCAGTAAAACTACCTCTTTTAGCTTATGATAATCAGAAAAGGCCGATCCCTCTAAAGAACTAACAGCCTGTAACCCTTTACCAACTAATTGGGTCCTTGCTAATGTCGCCCATTCCTTTTCCGGCCAAATTTGGGATTTGGCCGTACTTTCAATAACAGAAAAAACTGGTCTGGATCTTTCTCTAGGAATTTGGGCACAAATTTTATGGCTTTATCCACTTTATCCACTTTATCACTTTCCAACACTGCTGGATGTCACTCTCCAACTCTCCCGGATGTCACTCTCCAACACTGCTGGATGTCACTCACCATCACTTCTAGATGTCACTTTCCAACTCTGCTGGATGTCACTCTCCAACACTGCTGATATCTCTCTACAACACTGCTGGATATCACTGTCCAACACTGCTAGATGTCACTCTCCAACATTGCCGGATATCACTTTCCAACAATGTTGGATGTCACTCTACATCACTGCTAGATGTCCCTTTCCAACACTGCTGAATGTCACTCTGCAACACTGCTGGATGCCACTCTCCAACACTGCTAGATGTCAGTCTCCAGCAATGCTGGATGTCACTCCCCAACACCGCTGGATGTCACTCTCCATCATTGCTAGATGTCACTCTCCATCATTGCTAGATGTCACTCTCCAACACTGCTGGATATCATTCTCCATCACTTCTCGATGTCACTCTCGAACTCTGCTGGGGTGGGCACTTGGGCACTGCTGGATATCTCTCTCCAAAATGTGGATGTCACTCTGCAACACTGCTGGATGTCACTCTCCAACACTGCTAGATGTCAGTCTCCAACACCTCTGGATGTCAATCTCCAACACCGCTGGATGTCACTCTTTATCACTGCTTGATGTTACTCTCCAACACTGCTGGGTGTCATTTCCAACACTGTGGATGTCACCCCCCGACACTTTGGATGTCACTCCCCAACCTACTGGATGTCACTCTCTAAGATGCTGGATGTCACACCCCAATACTGTTGGATGTCATTCCCCAACACTGCTGGATGTCACTCTCCAACACTGCTGGATGTCACTCCCCAACTCTGCAGCATGTTTACTCCCCAACACTTCTGATATCACTTCCCCCGTTGTGGAGGTCATCTCCCCGCTAACTGGATGTCACACCCCAAGCTTGATGCATCCCCAGCACTGCTGGATGTAAAATCCAAAGCGGTGTACTCAAACTTGCGGATATCCCTCAACTCCCCTGGTATCACTCTCCAACATGTGGTTGTTACCCCCCCGCTTGCTTTTGTATATCCAAAGTGCTAGATGTTTTTCCCAAAGTGCTGGATGTCACTCTTCAACCTGGTTAAAATTTAGTCTAAACCTCAGGAAAGCTTCTCCAACCGGTGGATTACTCCCTTCTGTGAGTCACTCCCAACATGCTGGTATCACTCTGCAAAACTTTGGGTATCACTCTCATCTCTTCTAGATGTCACTTTCCAACCCGCGGATATCCTCTCCAACCTTTCTGGTTCACTCCCATCATTGCTAGATGTCATCTCCAACACTGCTGGATATCTTCTACAACAATCGGATGTCACTGTACAAAAATTGCTAGATGTTATCCCAACATTGCCGGATGTCATCTAATCTACTTTCCATCATGCAGATGTCACTCTCCCAAAATGCTGGATGTCTTTCCCAACAGAGGTACACCTCCAACACTGCTGGATGTCACCTCCATCATGCTGATGTCACTTTCCAACATATGGATGTCACTCTCCTACTTTTGATGTCACCCTCCAAATCTGCTCGATTCATCTCCAAATGCGGATACCCTCTCCAACACTGCGGGTTCACTCTGCATCATTTCCCAGATGTCACTTCCAACTTGCGGATTTCTCTACAACAATCTGGGTCACTGTCAACATGTAGATGTTACTTCCCCCAAAATTGCCGAATGTCACTCAAATTTATTGTAGGATGTCATCCCAACATGGTGGATGTCTTTCTCCAACATGCAGGATATCATTCTCCAACACTGCTTGAGTCTTCTCCCCTACTGCTAGATGTACTCTCCCTCATTTTGTGTCACTTCCAACTTGCTCGATTCATTTCCAAACTGCTCGATATCGCTATCGAACATGTGGATGTCACTTTCCGTCACTTAAATGTCCCTCTCTAAACGCTAGAGTCACCTTCAAAAATGTGGTTATCACCTGAAACCCCGTGGAGTCACTCTCCAACACTGCAGATATAAATTTTTCCAACTTTGCTGGATGCCTCTCCAACACCGTAGATTCATTTCCCCAAAACAATGTGGATGCATGTCCAAACCCGATGGAGTCATCCCCCCAGCATTCTAGGTGTCACTCTCAATACATCTCGATTCACCCCAAACACTGCTGGATTCACTCTAAAACACTGTGAATGACGTCCCAACAATGCCGATGTTTTTGCAACACGCGGGGTCCTCTCCAACTCGGGGAGCCGCCCCAAAATGCTGGATTCACTCCCATCACTGAGATGTCACTCCCCAATCGGGGTTTTCACTCCCCAACCCTGCTGATGTCACTTCCAACATAATGGATGTCATTCTCCAACAATGTGGATGCCACTCTCCAACCTGCGGGAAAGTCACTCCCCAACACTGTTAGATGTCATCCCCCACACTTTGGGATGTCACCCTCCAACAGCGCTGGGTGTCATACATCACTGCTGAGTCACTCCCCAACATGCTGAATGTCACTCTCCATCATTTCTTGATGTCCCTCTCCAACACTGCTGGATGTCACTCTCTAAAACTGCTAGATGTCATTTCCCAAACACTGCTGTTTGTAAATTTTCCCAACATTGCTGGATGTCACTCTTTAGCACTGCTAAATACAGTCCCCAACAATGCCGATGTCATTTGCAACACTGCTGGATGTCACTCTCCCACTCTGCTGGAAGTCACTGTCCAAAATTGCTGGATGTCACTTTTCACACTGTTTGATGTCACACTTCAACTTGGTGGAGGGTCACTTTCAACAGCTGGATGCCACTCTCAACACTGCTGGATGTCACTTTTCAACATGTTTGATGTCACCCTCCAATACTGCTGGATGTCACCTCCAACACGCTGGTGTAACTCTCATCACTGCTAGTTTGTCACTCCCCAAACACTGCTGGATTTACTCCCCAAACACTGCTTGATGTCACTCTCCAACAATGCTGGATGCCACTCTTCAACACTGCTAGATATCACTTTCCAACACTGCTGGATGTCACTCTCCAACACCGCTGGATGTCACTCTTATCACTGCTAATGTTACTCTCCAACACTGCTGATATCACTCTCCAACACTCCTAGATGTCAGTCTCCAACACTGCTGGAAGTCACTCTCCAACACCGCTGGATGTCACTCTTTATCACTGCTAGATGTTACTCTCCAACACGTGGGTGCACCCTTCAACACTGGGATGTCACTTCCCCGACACTCTGGATGTCACTCCCAAAACTGCGGAAATGTACTCTCCAACACTGCTTTATATCACCCCAACCTGCTGGATGTCGCTCTCTAGACTGCTGGATGTCACACCCCAATACTGCTGGAATGTCTTTCCCCAACACTGTGGATGTCACCCCCCAACTCTGCGGATGCACTCCCCAACCTGCTGCATGTCACTCCCATCACTTCTCGATATCACTTCCCAACATTTCTGGATGTCACTCTCCAAGACACCTGGATGTCACACCCCAACTCTGCTTGATGTCACTCCCCAGCACTGCTGGATGTAACTCCCTAAAACTGCTGAATGTCACTCCAAACTCTGCTGGATATCACTCCTCAACTCCGCTGGATGTCACTCTCCATCACTGCTAGATGTCACTCTCCAACTCTGCTGGATGTCACTCTCCAACACTGCTGGATGTCACTCCCCAACATTGATGGATGTCATTCTCCAACAATGCTGGATGTCACTCTCCATCACTGCTAGATGTCACTTTCCAACACTGCTGGATGCCACTCTGCAACACTGCTGGATGTCACTCTCCAACACTGCTAGATGTCACCCTCCAACACTGCTGGATGTCACCCTCCAAAAGCGCTGGGTGTCACTCTACATCACTGCTGGATATTACTCTCCAACACTGCTTGATGTCACTCTCCAACAATGCTGGATGCCACTCTCCAACACTGCTAGATATCACTTTCCAACACTCCTGGGTGTCACTCTCCAACACCGCTGGATGTCACTCTTTATCACTGCTAGATGTTACTCTCCAACACTGCTAGATATCACTCTCCAACACTCCTAGATGTCAGTCTCCAACACTGCTGGAAGTCACTCTCCAACACCACCAGATGTCACTCTTTATCACTGCTAGATGTTACTCTCCAACACTGCTGGGTGCCACTCTCCAACACTGCTGGATGTCACTCCCCGACACTTCTGGATGTCACTCCCAAGACTGCTGGATGTCACTCTCCAACACTGCTATATATCACACCCCGACACTGCTGGATGTCACTCCCCAACACTGCTGGATGCCACTCCCCAACTCTGCTGCATGTCACTCCCCATCACTTCTGGATATCACTTCCCAACATTGCTGGATGTCACTCTCCAAGACACCTGGATGTCACACCCCAACTCTGCTTGATGTCACTCCTCAGCACTGCTGGATGTAACTCCCTAAAACTGCTGAATGTCACTCCAAACTCTGCTGGATATCATTCCTCAACACCGCTAGATGTCAGTCTTCAACACTGCTGGATGTCACTGTCCAACACCGACGGATGTCACTCTCCATTACTGCTAGGTGTCACTCTCCAATACTCGATGTCACTCTCCAACACCGCTGGATGTCACTCTTTATCACTGCTTGATGTTACTCTCCAACACTGCTAGATATCACTCTCCAACACTCCTGGATGTCAGTCTCCAACACTGCTGGAAGTCACTCTCCAACACCGCTGGATGTCACTCTTTATCACTGCTAGATGTTACTTTCCAACACTGCTGGATTCACTCCCCACACCTGCTAGATGTCACTCTCCAACTCTGCTGGATGTCACTCTCCAGCACTGCTGGATGTCACTCTCCAACATTGCTGGATGTCACTCTCTAGCACTGCTGATTGAGAGTCTCCAACAATGCTCGATGTCATTCTCCATCACTGCTATATGACACTCTCCATCACTGGTAGATGTCACTCTCCAACACTGCTGAATGTCACTCTCCAACACTGCTGGATGTGACTCTCCAACACGGCTGGATGTCACTCTCCAGCACTGCTTTATGTCACTCTCCAACACTGCTGAAGTTTACTCTCCATCACTGCTAGATGTCACTCTCCACCACTGCTAGATGTCACTCTCCACAACAGCTATATGTCTCTCCAACACTGCTGGATGTCGCTCTCCAACACTGCTGGATGTCTCTTTCCAATGCTGCTGGATGTCACTCTCCAATACTGCTGGATGTCACTCTCCAACACTGCTGGATATCACTCTCCAACATTGCTGGATGTCACTCTCTAGCACTGCTGATTGACAGTCTCCAACAATGCTCGATGTCAGTCTCCATCACGCTAGATATCACTCTTCTCACTGGTAGATGTCACTCTCCAACACTGCTGGATGTCACTCTCCAACACTGCTGGATGTGACTCTCCAACACAGCTGGATGTCACTCTCCAGCACTGCTTTATGTCACTCTCCAACAATGCTGGAGTTCACTCTCCATCACTGCTAGATGTCTGTGAGGAAAAAGTTCAATAGATAGGATTTAGAGAGGGAGTATATAGTAACAATAGTTTCATTGCTGGCTACTTGTTAAGGTAGGGTAAGTCAAGCTCCCGCTATTCCTGCCTTTTTTTCCCCACCCCGAAAGTGATAGTTTGACTTCCCATCCCCCCCCCCGAAAGGTGACGTGTGGGGCTCGGTCCAAACAGTAATCACTAGACTCACACTCCCAGCACTACTGTAAGTACCTGCCTGCCTTGTATTTAGTGGATTTTTTGGTTGAAAGCTTCACTTTTGACCAATAATAAACTTAGTCCTTTTGTCTTGCTCTAGGTTGACTGTTGTAAAAATCACCACATCTTTTAGGTATTGTACTTATCATGGAGAGTGATTTTCTTAAGCAGTGGGTAACCTGTCTATCTTTCCAGCTTGGATGACAGAGAGGGTCACCTGCCAATCAACGAGCAGAACTGATGGAGATGGACTAACGTCCTGAGACTTCCCTTTTTTGGATTTAACTACCTGTGCACCTGTATGAAATTGCAGGACGTAACCCCTCATCATTGCAGTGGTAAAGAACCTGCTTTCCTGTCATCGGGATATAATACTCTCGGCTATACTGTGAAGAACGAACCTGTGGGTTGTAACCAACACCTGCGACCCCCTCCCCTATCATCAGCAACGGCTACAATTTCAACAAGACAGTGTCACCAACACCAGACACCCAAGTTTTAAATTAGCGTTGAATTCAGTTATTTTTTTATTTTTCATTTTTCATTTTCTTTAATGTAGGATTAGTATTTCATATTTAAGTGTTTCATATTTTATATTTTCTATATAATAAAGTGTTTTTGTCTGTTATTATTTCTTTTTCTATTCATTAATTTTCCTGAGGAGGAGCCAGCCTTGGTAATACTGTCTGAAGTTGTTATAGGGCTGAGTACGCCTTCACAAGTGGCGACCTTGCCAGGATCAACTCTACTGAATCAAGATTCAACTCCATCTCGAATCTACCATTGGAACTTCAACGCCGCATACCACAGACGGTTACCAGCAGCCATGAGTAATCATTCTCAATGGTAGGACTACAGTACAGGTATTTAAAAGATTTGGTGATTATTACTCTCAGTTTATTGTAAGTCAAGTCAAGGCAGGAATACTAGTTAATTCTGCCATCTATTTTTGTGTGAGCTTGAAACACTTTGGAGGATTAGACTCTAGGGACCCGAGATTTTCCAGTGACAATTTGTTTCATTGAGATCTTTATTATATCAAGGGAACTGTCATAGGGCACTCTTGATTTGTTGGTGAGAAGATTGGATGGTCAAGTGACCCCATTCTACTTACTGGTAATTCGGTAGTTATCCTTGATCGCGAGGATTACCTCCGTAAAGCTGATGTCTTGCTCTCTGACTCACGCACCTACACTCCTCTCGTTTCCAACCCTCTTGATCGCATCAAGAGAACTTTCAACAAAAAACTAAGGACTCTCTCCGACCTCTGTCCTCCTGACTTTGACCTTGTTCAACGGTTTCGTGTCATCTGTCCCTCTCTTCCCTATTTCTATGGCCTTCCCAAAACTCATAAACCTGATATTCCTCTTCGTCCTATCATATCCTCTAGAGGTTCTGTCTCTTATTCTCTTGCTTCTTGGCTGGCCAAAAACCCTCACTCCCTTTCTTGGTACTTTTTCTCCTGCCCCCCTCCGTCCCTCTCAAGACTTCATTGAACAGGTTCGCTCTCTCCCAACCTGTAAGATGCTTAGTCTTGACGTTGATTTCCTCTTCACCAATGTCCCTCTTGATGATGTCCTTGATTTCCTTAGAGAGAAGGCCCATGAAGGGTTTCTTCATCTCCCTATCCCCACTGATGTCTTTCTTGATCTGACCCGCCTTTGTGTGGACTCTAACCTCCTTTTCCTTCCAAGGGAAATATTATTCTCAAACCTTCGGTGTCGCTATGGGCTCTCCTCTCTCTCCTGTCCTTGCTAATCTTTACATGGAATACTTCGAGACTGTTCTTCTCCTACCCTCGAATGTGCAACCTTCACTCTGGCTCCGCTATGTGGATGACATCTTTGCTCTGTGGCTCATGACTCCAGTCTCTTCCCAACCTTTTCTTGAAGCTCTTAATAATCTTGCCCCTTCCATTAAGTTTAAAGCTGAATGGGAATCTAATTCCTTACTTCCTTTCCCTTTATGTCCATGTCCACCGCTCAGATACAGGTTTTCCCTTTTCCGTTTACCGTAAACCTATGCACAGTGGCATGTACATTCACTACTTTTCCTATCATGCTTCCCCTGTCAAGAAAAGTGTTCTTATCTCCCTCTTTCTCCGTGCCCTCCGCATCTGTGATCCTCAGTTCCTTCCAGCAGAAATTTCCACTCTTCATAATTCGTTCTCCGTCTTGGCTACCTTCCCATTTCATAGACTCTGCCCTCTCACGTGCTAAACGCAATTTCTTCTCTCCCAAACTCTCTACTCATGGGAAACTCTTCTATCCTCTGCCTTCCTACATTTCCCGGGCTTTCTAATCTCAACAATTCTCTCCGTCCTTAGACATTAAGCTTACCTTCCGCCAGACTAACACTCTTCGCACTAATCTCGTTCATACCTCTCCTCCCTCTACAGATGTTCTGGTGTCTACTCTATTTCTTGCTCCTCCTGTCCTCTTCAATACTTCGGAGAAACTGGTCGATCTCTTTCTGACAGACTTAGGGAGCACAAAAATAGTGTTAGGCTTGCCGATACTAACAATGCTCTTTTCTGTCACGTCAGAGATCATAGCCATTCTATTGACTGGTCTTCTGCTAAAACTGTCTTCCCTACTTCCAACTCGAACAGTCGCCGTCTAGTTGAATCCTCTCTAATACACAACTTTCCTTGTATGAACCTTAGCCCTGGCTTCGTCTCTGTAGATACCTTCCTCTCCCACTACATTGTAAAATGCTCCAAACTTCAGAACACCCGTGACTTAACCTGAATCCTCATTTTTTCTTTTTCTTTTTCTTCTTCCTCTTCCCCTTTCCTCTCTCCTTTTCTCCTCTGGGTTGTCTTTCTCTCTCCTGTCTCGTGTTTCTGTTCCTTCTTCATTTATTTTATTTCACCACTTCCCCTTTCACGCACCTCAGTGCGCTTGCTCTCCCTCTGTGGGTATCTAGCTCTCTTGCAGTGCTCCCTTTCCTTTGTATTTGACTGGCTCGTCTTCCTTATTTCCCACTTCTTCCGCTACCACTACTACTACCTCTTCTTCTTCTACTACAACTACTGTTGAAATTAAGACACATGTGCGGCGTCTGGCTGTCTTTGTTGTGGACGTTTCGCCATCCAGTGGCTGGCTGGATGGCGAAACGTCTACGATGGGGATGCCCGGGTGTTGTGCATGTGTCTTAATTTCATCCTGTCGGTATTATATACAATTCTTGTACTACTACTACTACTACTACTACTACCACCTCTTCCTGCCTATATATAGCCGTCCTGCTCCACCTCTGTTAGTGTGACTTTGTCAATGGTCCAAGTCGGACCGGAACGTCGTCGTAAGCTTCTCTCTTTTATGTGCGGGTTATTTGTGAATTGTTCCAGTCACGGTATTGTGCCTTTTTGTTATTTATTTATTTATTTACTTACTGTTTGCTCGGAGCCGGCATAGAACCCTTCATTTTAATTAATACATATTGTTTAATTGAAGTAGGGATCGAGCCCTCTGGTTTATTTACAGTTTGAGCGGAGCAGGAATTGAACCCTCCGTTTTCTTTAATACCCGTTTCATTTCCCCTGATAGTTTAAGTTATTCTTGCAAGTATGGAGGAATACCAGTTTTGGATGAATGCTGGAAGTAAGTTAGGAATAACAGGGAAAAATTTAGAATCTTTCATTAGTGCTAAGATCCAGGAAAGACTTGAAAGAGAGAGAATTGAGAGAGAAGAAAGACAGTTAGAAAGGGAAAGAGAAGAAAAGGAGAGAGAGAGAGAATAGAAAGAGAAGAAGAAAAGGAGAGAAAGAGAATCGAAAGAGAAGAGAAAAAGGAGAGAGAGAGAATTGAGAGAGAAATCCAAGAAAGACAGTTAGAAAGAGAGAGAGAAGACAAAAAGGAGCGTGATAGACTTGATCGTGAGGAGAGAGCTAGAGTACGTGAAGAACAAGTTAAATTAAGAGAACTTGAGGAAAGAGCAAAGGATAGGGAACGTGAGGAACAAGCTAAAATATGTGATGAACAAGCTAAGATACGTGAGGAACAGGTTAAATTAAGAAAACTTGAGGAAAGAGCAAAGGATAGAGAAGTTGAGGAAAAAGCTAGAGAACTTGAGTTAATAGAGAGAGAAAAGGATCACGAGCTGGAAAAATCTCGCCTTGAATTAGAGAATAAAAAGTTAACTTTTACACAACAACAATTAGAGGAAGGAGTAATGGAACAACGGGCAGTCAGTGCACATATTCCAACACCTAATTTAGCTCCCTTCACAGAGGGGGAAGACATAACTTTATACATTATCAGGTTTGAAAATACTGCTACCCTCTGTGAATGGCCTGCTGACACCTGGGCTACCAGGTTAGGAATATTATTTTCTGGTACAGCTTTGAATATCTATGCAACTTTGTCGCAGGATATTATATGTAATTATAACCTACTGAAGAAGGCAATCCTTAAAGCATACCAAAAAACCACTAATTCTTACAGGAAAGATTTCAGGTACGCCACCTTACAGCCGGGCCAGAACTTTCAGCAGTTACAGGTAACACTCTTTCGTTTGTTCGACTTTTGGATAGAGAGTTCAGGAATTGATCACAGTTATGAATCTCTTAGAGACTTCATGGTTGCTGACCAGTTCCTGACAGCTCTTCCTCACCAGATACGAACATTCATTAGAGAACGTAACCTGATTAATACTGAGGAAGTTGCTGAGGCTGCTGACCTGTATGCTGAGGCTCACAATTCCTATAAAGACCTAAATAAATCGAACCCTAAGGGCAAGGGTTCATCAGACCTTAAGAAATCAAAGCCTTTAGTGGAAAGTAAAATGACTTCTTTTATTCCTGTTTGTCATTTGTGTGGTGTTAAGGGACATAAACGTCAAGATTGTCCTTCTAAGAAGGTCCAAAAAGTTGGAAGATGTTTTAAAGACTGTAATGACTAAGCACCCTTCTGTTCAGGAACAGTTAATGGACTTAATGTAACTCCCTGAAACTGCTGAATGTCACTCCAAACTCTGCTGGATATCACTCCTCAACACCGCTAGATGTCAGTCTCCAACACTGCTGGATGTCACTGTCCAACACCGATGGATGTCACTCTCCATTACTGCTAGGTGTCACTCTCCAATACTTCTCGATGTCACTCTCCAACACCGCTGGATGTCACTCTTTATCACTGCTTGATGCTACTCTCCAACACTGCTAGATATCACTCTCCAACACTCCTGGATGTCAGTCTCCAACACTGCTGGAAGTCACTCTCCATTACTGCTAGATGTCACTCTCCAACTCTGCTGGATGTCACTCTCCAGCACTGCTGGATGTCACTCTCCAACATTGCTGGATGTCACCCTCTAGCACTGCTGATTGAGAGTCTCCAACAATGCTCGATGTCATTCTCCATCACTGCTAGATGACACTCTCCATCACTGGTAGATGTCACTCTCCAACACTGCTGAATGTCACTCTCCAACACTGCTGGATGTGACTCTCCAACACGGCTGGATGTCACTCTCCAGCACTGCTTTATGTCACTCTCCAACACTGCTGAAGTTTACTCTCCATCACTGCTAGATGTCACTCTCCACCACTGCTAGATGTCACTCTCCACCACTGCTATATGTCTCTCCAACACTGCTGGATGTCACTCTCCAACACTGCTGGATGTCTCTCTCCAATACTGCTGGATGTCACTCTCCAACACTGCTGGCTATCACTCTCCAACATTGCTGGATGTCACTCTCTAGCACTGCTGATTGACAGTCTCCAACAATGCTCGATGTCAGTCTCCATCACTGCTAGATATCACTCTCCATCACTGGTAGATGTGAATCTCCAACACTGCTGGATGTCACTCTCCAACACTGCTGGATGTGACTCTCCAACACAGCTGGATGTCACTCTCCAGCACTGCTTTATGTCACTCTCCAACAATGCTGGAGTTCACTCTCCATCACTGCTAGATGTCTGTGAGGAAAAAGTTCAATAGACAGGAATAGAGAGGGAGTATATAGTAACAATAGTTTCATTGCTGGCTACTCGTTAAGGTAGGGTAAGTCAAGCTCCCGCTATTCCCGCCTTTTTCCTCCACCCCGAAAGTGATAGTTTGACTTCCCCCCCCCCGAAAGGTGACGTGTGGGGCTCCGGTCCTAACAGTAATCACTAGACTCACAGCTCCCAGCACTACTGTAAGTACCTGCCTGCCTTGTATTCTAGTGGATTTATTGGTTGAAAGCTTCACTTTTGACCAATAATAAACTTAGTCCTTTCAGTCTTGCTCTAGGTTGACTGTTGTAATAATCACCACATCTTTTAGGTATTGTACTTATCATGGAGAGTGATTTCTTAAGCAGTGGGTAACCTGTCTATCTTTCCAGCTTGGATGACAGAGAGGGTCACCTGCCAATCAACGAGCAGAACTGATGGAGATGGACTAACGTCCTGAGACTTCCCCTTTTTTGGATTTAACTTCCTGTGCACCTGTATGAAATTGCAGGACGTAACCCCTCATCATTGCAGTGGTAAAGAACCTGCTTTCCTGTCATCGGGATATAATACTCACGGCTATACTGTGAAGAACGAACCGGTGGGTTGTAACCAACACCTGTGACCCCCTCCCCTATCATCAGCAACGGCTACAATTTCAACAAGACAGTGTCACCAACACCAGACACCCAAGTTTTAAATTAGCGTTGAATTCAGTTATTTTTATTTTTCATTTTTCATTTTCTTTAATGTAGGATTAATATTTCATATTTAAGTGTTTCATATTTTATATTTTCTATATAATAAAGTGTTTATGTTTGTCTGTTATCATTTCTTTTTCTATTCATTAATTTTCCTGAGGAGGAGCCAGACTTGGTAATACTGTCTGAAGTTGTTACAGGGCTGAGTACGCCTTCACAAGTGGCGACCTTGCCAGGATCAACTCTACTGAATCAAGATTCAACTCCATCTCGAATCTACCATTGGAACTTCAATGCCGCATACCACAGACGGTTACCAGCAGCCATGAGTAATCATTCTCAATGGTAGGACTACAGTACAGGTATTTAAAAGATTTGGTGATTATTAGTCTCAATTTATTGTAAGTCAAGTCAAGGCAGGAATGCTAGTTAATTCTGCCATCTATTTTTTTGTGAGCTTGAAACACTTTGGAGGATTAGACTCTAGGGACCCGAGATTTTCCAGTGACAATTTGTTTCATTGAGATCTTTATTATATCAAGGGAACTGTCATAGGGTACTCTTGATTTGTTGGTGAGAAGATTGGATGGTCAAGTGACCCCATTCTACTTACTGTTTGCTCGGAGCCGGAATAGAACCCTTCATTTTAATTAATACATATTGTTTAATTGAAGTAGGGATCGAGCCCTCTGGTTTATTTACAGTTTGAGCGGAGCAGGAATTGAACCCTCCGTTTTCTTTAATACCCGTTTCATTTCCCCTGATAGTTTAAGTTATTCTTGCAAGTATGGATGAATACCAGTTTTGGATGAATGCTGGAAGTAAGTTAGGAATAACAGGGAAAAATTTAGAATCTTTCATTAGTGCTAAGATCCAGGAAAGACTTGAAAGAGAGAATTGAGAGAGAAAACAAAGGAAGACAGTTAGAAAGAGAGAGAGAAGACAAAAAGGAGCGTGATAGACTTGATCGTGAGGAGAGAGCTAGAGTACGTGAAGAACAAGTTAAATTAAGAGAACTTGAGGAAAGAGCAAAGGATAGGGAACGTGAGGAACAAGCTAAAATATGTGATGAACAAGCTAAGATACGTGAGGAACAGGTTAAATTAAGAAAACTTGAGGAAAGAGCAAAGGATAGAGAAGTTGAGGAAAAAGCTAGAGAACTTGAGTTAATAGAGAGAGAAAAGGATCACGAGCTGGAAAAATCTCGCCTTGAATTAGAGAATAAAAAGTAACTTTTACACAACAACAATTAGAGGAAGGATAATGGAACAACGGGCAGTCAGTGCACATATTCCAACACCTAATTTAGCTCCCTTCACAGAGGGGGAAGACATAACTTTATACATTATCAGGTTTGAAAATACTGCTACCCTCTGTGAATGGCCTGCTGACCCCCTGGGCTACCAGGTTAGGAAAATTATTTTCGGTACAGCTTTGAATATCTATGCAACTTTGTCGCAGGGTATTTATGTAATTATAACCTACTGAAGAAGGAAATCCTTAAAGCATACCAAAAAACCACTAATTCTTACAGGAAAGATTTCAGGTACGCCCCCTTACGCCGGGCCAGAACTTTCAGCAGTTACAGGTAACACTCTTTCGTTTGTTCGACTTTTGGATAGAGAGTTCAGGAATTGATCACAGTTATGAATCTCTTTGAGACTTCATGGTTGCTGACCAGTTCCTGACAGCTCTTCTCACCAAGATACGAACTTCATTAGAGAACGTAACTGATTTATATGAGGAAGTTGCTGAGGTGCTGACCTGTATGCTGAGGCTCACAATTCCTATTAAGCGTTATTGTCTCCTCTGCTTCCGGGCGAGTGGAAGTGCGCTGCGCAGGCCGCTCCCGATTCAGTTGATTTTTGCGCCAGTTTTACCTGTTTTGAGCAATCAAACTGGCGGACAGACATGGACGAGGGTGAATACTGTCTGTGGTGGTGCTGGTACGTGGTGCCCTGAGTATGTTCTACAATGCAGGTGCTGCTGCCAAGTATTATCCGCGATGTATATGGCATACGAACGAAGAGTTGTATGGTGAGCAGTGAATGGAGGGTACAGGATCTTCATCAAGTTCAAGAGTTGCTGGGTTTTACTCAGATAGTCGACGCGTTTTCAAGAAAAGAGGATGACCGTTAATTCTGCAGTGGAGGTCTGACTACTTGGACGTTTCAGCTATGTAAACGTGGGTTAAAGGTGCCAGAGAAATGTCCCCTTTGAGGCCTTGGAATTGATGTTGTGGAAGGTATTCCGTTAGGTTGGACAAGATCCATTCAGCACAGTTGGGACGTGTGGAAGGATGGGCCTTATATGGGCTGCCCAGAGGGGTCTTTCACATTGAAGATGACATTGAGACAACCTATACCATCGTATGTTCTGATGGAAGAGTTTCAGAACACAGGTTATGTATATTATGCAGGACAGCGTTCGGACATGTAGGCTGTGCGGGTCTTATGACATATGGCGGCCCATGTCATCAAAGGCAGGGGAGGTGGGAAACAGGTGCCCAAACAACTGTGGAACGAACCAGCTGCCCTCCTTGGCACCTAGCGACAGGTGAAGCTGGCAAAACAGGCGTCTGGAAGTTGGAAGTTGAGAAGTAGACAGGAGCGGAGAGTCGGAGATGGGAGCGTGCGAACACGTTACCTGTGGGATTGTGGGCTGAGCAACCATCTACGGATGATACTGTTGACAGATGTGACTTACAATAGGGATGGTCTGCTGGCGAGGTCTTGAAAGACTTCTTCGGGGGAGGTGGAAGGAAGACAGTCAGGAAGGGGAGAAGGACGGGAGGGGGTATTGGAGGGGGTTAGCAGCTGCCAAAAAGTGTTGAGAACACCTTGGCAACGAGAGTATAGCAGCACAAGGTGGAGGTTGAGGTGCCACCAGGAGGGACATGGATGCTGAGGCTACGTGTGGAGGTGGCTCACGTAAGCGAGCAGCTGGGACGTCTATATGGGAGAATGTCTTAACGCCAG
Source organism: Cherax quadricarinatus (assembly GCF_026875155.1). NCBI lineage: Eukaryota > Metazoa > Arthropoda > Malacostraca > Decapoda > Parastacidae > Cherax > Cherax quadricarinatus. The sequence continues at coordinate 46,321,831 of NC_069399.1, read as the reverse complement.
GGCAGAAGATCTGGAAAGAAACCTTGGAAGACTGGGCTAGAGCTACGGGGAATGGTGGCACCGGTTTCTGTGGTGCTGCAAGGGTCGAAGGAAAGGGCGGGAAACGGAGGTCTGGATTAGGTCCAAGTGACAAACGTGGGATATAGTCAACAACCACGTCTTTCAGAACAAACCTTCAAAAAGCGGCGGGGAAAGCCGCCTTTATTGTAATAATTCAAGGTGGTCACCATTAATGTTAACGGCGAGAGCGGAGATTAGAGAGTGTGGATGGAATGGTTTTTAAGGAGATTTGATGTGGATATTTGTTTCATTACAGGAACATAATTACAAGTTTGGTGTGAGTTGCGCTTGAAGGGTTATAAGTTATATGTGAGTGGATCGGTGAGGTTAAAAGGGCGTTGTGTGGCTGGTGAAGGAAAACAGTCCCTTGCGTGTGTTGGGGTGGGAGGAGGGTGGTGGGTGGGAGGGTGGATGCGGGGTAGGAGGGAGGTGGGGTGAGACAAGGGTTTGTTTTATAGGTGTATACAAATGCCGGCGGTGGAAAAATGTGCAGTTAAGGTAAACTTTCGTGGAGGGATGTTTTTGCTTTTTTATTTGAGGGGATGCCTTTAGTTACTGTGATAGGAGGAGATTGGAAATTGTGTCATACGACAGGGTGATGTGGAACCGAGGGGGGGCGGGGTGTGTGTTGGGGTTTTTACGGCAATGTGTTGGGGGAGGTGGGAGTTTTTAGATGTTAGTGGGGAGGGGTTGGTTGGAGGATTGAGTAATTACATTTGTACGAAGGTGGTGGTTATGCTGCACGTCTGGATAGGCTCTCTTATGCTACGGACGGCATAAGAGTTCTGGAGTTAGGGACTTCCGATGTGGGGTTTTCGGACCACAGGGCCGGTTTATTGCGGATCTGATTGGGAGGTATGGGTTGGATACAATGGTTATTGGAAATTAAATGCGAGATGTGAAGGGGGAGGGGTGTGAATGGGCTTTTGGGGATTGGTGGCACTCCTTTTTGGGATCAAAGGGATGTGGGGGTCGTGTTGTGTCTTGGAATGGTTGTGGGAGAAGCGAGCCTAAGACCGGGGTATTGCTGGATTCTTTAAAAATAGGGGACGAGAGGAAGAGGCCCAGGTGGAGGTATGGGTTTTTAAAAACAGAATTTATTTGGAATGTCAGGTGAACGAGTGTTATATGAGGAGGAAGTGGGAAGCAGTATGGGACCGTGGGAGCAACTTAGAGGTTGACTGGCGGAGATACAGACAACAATGACAGATGTGATGTAGTGCGTTACGTGAGGGCAGGATTGGAGGCTGTATTGTGGGAGGGATAAAAACCTTCGGGAAGTGTTTTTAAAACGTTTTTGGGTAAGGCAGAAGGAGGTCAACTATTTTGCAATTAGAGGGTTAGTGAGGATTTGGTGGATATCATAAGGGACAGGTGATTACTACTACAGAAGGCATGAGATTATACTGATTTCTGGTTTCGAGAGAAATGGATGATGGGGGGGGGAGGGCGTGCTTTTGAGGAAGTGTTGGAGGGGGGGTGTGGGTTTAGGAAAGAAAGAGTGGAGGGGATGGAGATGGGTGGAGCGATTAGTGTGGGGGAAAGTTGAGGAGGCAGTGTTTACATGAGTACTGGAAAAGGCCGGGCATCGATGGGAAATTTCAGTGATTTTTACAGAGTTCATTGGAGCATATTAGACTTGTCTGGTGGAGGTCATGAATTGTATGCTGCGGGGGGCAAGCTATAAGTCAGACACAAAGTATTGGTCGTGGTGGTGTTGGTATCGGAAAAAGCAATGTGGGAAGTGTTTTAAGTGCGTTTTTTTTTTTTTTTTTTTTATAGAGCTATCTCACTAATGTGTTCTGGATACAAGATTTTGCAAAGATATTAGGTAATAGGATGAAGGAAGGTAATTGGTGCGGTTGTAATAAGGGGGACAGATGGGTTATACCGGGACGAAGTATGGAGAGTTGGCATGGCGGCATAAGGGACTTTTTGAGGGTGGAGGGAGGTGAGGACTTTTGGGTATTTGATTGGGAGTATGGCATATGACTGTGTGAATAAAGAAAATTTTTGAGGGGGGCTTTTGTTTGTTGCGTCTGGGGTTTGGACTGGGAAGTGTGCGAGGTGCGTTGATACGTATACTCAGCGGCTCTATGGTACGGGTCCAAGTTTAATGGCAGATTGGGAAGGCTGGTTAAAATGGAGAGTGGATTACGGCTGGGGTGCCCTCTTTCACAAATTCTGTTTGCGTGCAGGCAAACAATCCGTTCTATGGGCTCGTTGAGGGGGTGGGAGCTTTAAATGGGGAGCGGGAAGGGCGCACTCAGGCATTGTGGGGTATGTGGATGATCACACTATCTGATAGAAGGGGTGGAGGAAATTGCGTATGGTGGGGAGGGTGTGGGGATTTTTGGGGAGGTGTCGGGAATGAGAGTAAATAGGCGAAGACAATCGTGTTTACTGGAGGTGGTGCTTGGGTGGGGGGGGGTTGGGGTTGGAGTTTGGGGTGGGCAGTGGTGGATAATTTGAAGATTTGTTAAATCCCCCTCCCCTCCCCTCTGGAGTTTTATACTGGCGAATGCGCAGGAGGGCTAGGCAGGTAAATTCAGAGAGGGTTAGTGGAGAAAGTACAGTGAGTAGATTAAGGGGTTACGGTCGTGACATTCGTCACATTAAGCAGAGGGCGGTAATAGTTAATTCGCTGGTTTACTACATCAGTAGGTTTGGGGTATAGCCAGAAAGTGTATCCTTGAGAACACAGGATCGTACAAGAAATACAGAGACGTGGCTCTACGTTATGTTTGGGGTTTTGGGGAGAGCATGGCTGAGCAAGGAAGTGGTGTGATGTCGATGTAGCAGAGGGGGTGTGGGTCTTTTAGCAACTGGGGCCGAGGATGAAAGCGAGTTATTGTAAAACAGTCATTCGTTTAGGGCTGGAGGGGAGAAAGAGGGTAAGAGTGGGGAAGGTTGATGGGGGGATGTGCGGAGATGGTGGGGAGGGTAAAGAGTTAATTGAATGTGGAGGATATGTGAGGGTTTTGTTATTGGTTTAAAGATGTTGAGCGACTTAAAGTGAGGGCGTTTGGTATTCATTGAGTGGGAGGAAGGAAATTCCTGCAGGCGTATCGGTCTATCCATTGTTATGATTGGGGGACGTTATTGGAAGTCTTTTGCAGGAGGCTCAGGTTAATGCCTAGGGTTCGTGAGTTGGTATAACAGATTCTGATGGGGGATCTAGCATTCATAAAGCAAGTTTTGAGTTCAAGGGTTTGGTGCGGGGGAAAAACCGTCCTGCAGTCAGTGTATGGTGAGCTTAGGGGGAAACGGCATTTCATGCAGTTTATTTTTGTGAAGAATTGAGGGAGGTAGGATGTGGTTGGCGGAGGGGTTTTTAAGCTGTTAGGGTGGGGTTAATGTAGAGACCCTGCGAGCTTTAACAATTAGCAGGTTAAAAGGGGTATCACGGGAGTTAAAAAGGGCGATTAAGTTGTGGTAGTGGAATTTTCTGGTATATTTCCTGGGGAATTGAGAGATGCTGGGGATGTGGAGCGGTAGGATTCGAATTATGGGCAATAAGCAGCGCGTATATACCAGGGACTGCTCGTAGGAACAAACTATTTATGGGAGTCAGTGGGGAGCTTGTTTTCCAGAGAAACTTACAGAGGATTACAGTCAGTCCGTCTCCAGCAATTGGTACAGTGATAAACCATGTAGGGGACTGGTATTCTTTGGTAGCTAGTGGGTTTTCAGGGGTTTTCATTGGTGGTCGGCGTATATGGGAATGGTTTCAGCAAATGACAAGGGTTGGTCCTGGTATGTAGTGTAATGGATTATGGTTGGGTGGTAACTAGTCTGAGTCGGTTTGCTGTTGTAGGAATGGAAACACGTAAAACTGTGTGCACGTAGTGGAATTGCTTTGGTTGGAGGTGAATGTGTGTGAATGTAGATTGTTTGTGTTAAAAGTAATGTCTATTATAGATAGGAAGGTTGGGGTCTCTATATTGTGGTGTATGTGTTAGGTAGGTGTCCTGTTTAGCCAAGTACCTTGTGTCATTGCAAGTAAACTATATGTATTTTTTCTGTATACCGTCTGAGTTGTATATTAATTTAATTTTATATAGGTATGAGTGTATGGTGTGTGTATATGTGTATATATGTATTGTGTGTATTATGTATATTATATGTTATATATATGTGTATGTATATGTATATATTGTATTGTCATCAATACAAGTGCTTCTATTAAAAGTTCAGTGGAAGTGGTTGGTTTCTATTGAACTAAGTTTGTAATGTGTGTTTTAATTTCATGTTTCGGAGGAGGTATGAAGTTTCACTGTAGGTACAATTATTTTATTTTTCCACCGTGGTTTGTTTTGTAAGTAATACAATGTATTATGTATATGCAGTTTTTTTTTTAAATAAAATATAAAAAAAAAAAAAAAAAAAAAAAAAAAAAAAAAAAAAAAAAAAAAAAAAAAAAAAAAAAAAGTTATAATGATTGAGTTTTACTGAATGTAATTATTCAGTGTGTATATTGTAATTAGCAGATGGGAAGGGGTAAGAAGTTTGTCTTTATTTTGTATTACTTGCACAGTTTTATTTTGTTTTAAAATAATAATGCATTATACATCTATCAGCTGCGTGAAGTGTAAATATTTGACATATTACTGCATATTGCAATTTTTTGTTATTGATGTCAAGCCTAACATTGTATAATCTTGTACATGTATTTAGCATAAGTGTTGAAAGATGAACTGTACAGGTGATGAGGGATTTTTTTTTTATGTAAAACTTGCAGTGTGTTTAGACAATGAAGAATTTATGTTGTCTGTTGATGATCTGATACTGTATACTTTTATTTATTTAATGTATGGTATGTTTTAAATAAAAAAAAAAAAATTCCTATAAAGACCTAAATAAATCGAACCCTAGGGGCAAGGGTTCATCAGACCTTAAGAAATCAAAGCCTCTAGTGGAAAGTAAAATGACTTCTTTTATTCCTGTTTGTCATTTGTGTGGTGTTAAGGGACATAAACGTCAAGATTGTCCTTCTAAGAAGGTCCAAAAATTTGGAAGATGTTTTTAAAGACTGATTAATGACTAAGCCACCCTTCTGTTTTTCAGGAAAACAGTCTAATGGATTAATGTAACTCCCTGAAACGCTGAATGTCACTCCAAACTCTGCTGGATATGCTCCTCAACACCGCTAGATGTCAGTCTCCAACACTGCTGGATGTCACTGTCCAACACCGATGGATGTCACTCTCCATTACTGCTAGGTGTCACTCTCCAATACTTCTCGATGTCACTCTCCAACACCGCTGGATGTCACTTCTTATTAACTGCTTGATGCTACTCTCCAACACTGCTGATATCACTCTCCACCCACTCCTGATGTACCAGTTCCAACACTGCTGGAAGTCACTCTCCATTACTGCTAGATGTCACTCTCCAACTCTGCTGGATGTCACTCTCCAGCACTGCTGGATGTCACTCTCCAACATTGCTGGATGTCACCCTCTAGCACTGCCTGATTGTGAGTCTCCACAATGCTCGATGTCAATTCTCCATCACTGCTAGATGACTCTCTCCATCACTGGTAGATGTCACTCTCAACACTGCTGAATGTCCTCTCCAAACACTGCTTGGATGTGGACTCTCCAACACGGACTGATGTCACTCTCCAGCTCTGTTATGTCACTCTTCAACATGCTGAAGTTTACTCTCCATCACTGCTAGATGTCACTCTCCCAACCACTGCTAGATGTCACTCTCCACCACTGCCTATTATGTCTCTCCAACCACTGCTGGATGTCACTCTCCAACACTGCTGGATGTCTCTCTCCAATTTACTGCTGGGATGTCACTCTCCAATAGTGCGGATGTCACTCTCCAACCTGTGGATATCACTTCTCCAACATTGCTGGGATGTCACTCCTCTTCATGCTGATTGACAGTCTCCAACAAATGCTCGATGTCAGTCTCCATCACTGCTAGATGTGAATCTCCAACATGCTGGTTGTCACTCTCCAACACTGCTGGAATGTCACCTCTCAACAATGCTGGAGTTCACTCTCCATCACTGCTTAGATGTCTGTGAGGAAAAAGTTCAATTGACAGGATAGAGGGAGGGAGTATATAGTAACAATAGTTTCATTGATGGCTACTCGTTAAGGTAGGGTAAGTCAAGCTCCCGCTATTCCCGCCCCTTTTTCCCCCACCCCGCCCGAAAGTGTTAGTTTTTGACTTCCCCCCCCCCGAAAGGTGACGTGTGGGGGCGCCGGTCTGACAGTAATCACTAGACTCAAGCTCCCAGCACTACTGTAAGTACCTGCTGCCTTGTATTCAAGGGATTTATTTGGTTTGACAAGCTTCACTTTTGACCAATAATAAACTTTGTCCTTTCAGTCTTGCTCTAGGTTTTGGGACTGTTGTAATAAATCACACTCGTTGAGGGTATTGTACTTATCATGGAGAGTGATTCTTAAGCGTGGGGGTACCTGTCTATCTTTCCAGCTTGGATGACACAGAGAGGGTCACCTGCCAATCAACGAGCAGAAACGATGGAGCATGGGACTAACGTCCTGAGACTTCCACTTTTTTGGATTTTAACTTTCCTAGTGCACCTGTATGAATTGCAGGACGTAACCCATATACATCATTGCAGTGGTTTTAAAGAACCTGCTTTCTGTCATCGGGAATATAATTATCACGGCTATTACTGTGAAGAACGAAACGGTGGGTTGTAACCAACACCTGTGACCCCTCCCCTATCATCAGAACGGCATACAATTTCAACCAAGACAGTTGTCACCAACACCAGGACACCAAGTTTTAAATTAGCGTTGAATTCAGTTATTTTTATTTTTCATTTTCTTTTCTTTATGTTGGATTAATATTTCATATTTAAGTGTTTCATTTTTATATTTTCCTATATAAAAAAGTGTTTATGTTTGTTGTTATCATTTTTTTTTCTATTCATTAATTTTCCTGAGGAGGAGCCTGACTTGGTAATACTGTCTGAAGTTGATTACAGGGCTGAGTACGCCTCACAACGTGGCGACCTTGCCAGGATCAACTCTACTGATTCAAGATTCAACTCCCATCCGAATCTACATTGGAACTTCAATGCCGCATACCCAGACGGTTACATCAGCCATTGAGTTAATCATTCTCAATGGTAGGACTTACAGTACAGGGTATTTAAAAGATTTGGTGATTATTAGTTCTCAATTGCATTGCAGTCAAGTCAAGGCACAGGATGCTAGTTAATTCTGCCATCTATTTTTTTTTGTGAGCTTGAAACACTTTGGAGGATTAGATTCTTGGACCGAGATTTTCCAGTGACAATTTGTTTCATTGAGATTTTTTTTTATACCAAGGGAACTGGGTCATTAGGGGTTACTCTTGATTTTGTTGGTGAGAAGATAGGATGGTCAAGTGACCCCATTCTACTTATGTTTGCTCGGAGCCGGAATAGAAACCCTTCATTTTAATTAATACATATTGTTTTATTGAAGTAGGATCGACCTCTGGTTTATTTACAGTTTGAGCGGAGCAGAATTGAACCCTCCGTTTTCTTTAATACCCGTTTTCATTCTCCCCTGATAGTTTAAGTTATTCTTGAGTATGGTGAATACCAGTTTGAAGATGAATGCTGGAAGTAAGTTAGGAATAACAGGGGAAAAAATTTAGAATCTTTCATTTGTGCTAAGATCCAGGAAAGACTTGAAGAGAGGACTGAGAGAGGAAACCAATGGAAGACAGTTAGAAAGAGAGAGAGAAGACAAAAAGGAGCGTGATAGACTTGATCGTAGAGGAGAGAGCTGAGTACGTGAAGAACAAGTTAAATTAAGAGAAACTTGAGGAAGAGCAAACGGAGAGGGAACGTGAGAAACAAGTACTAAAATATGTGTGATGAACAAGCTAGAAACGTGAAGGGCGAGGAAAAGATTAAATTAAGAAAACTTGAGGAAAGAGCAAAGGTAGTAGAAAGTTGAGGAAAAATGCTAGAGAACGTGAGGAAAAAGTCTAGAGAACCTGAGTTAATAGGAGAGAGAAAAAGGATCTCGAGCTTGAAAAATCTCGCCTTGATTTAGAGATTAAAAAGTTAACTTTACAACAACAAACAATTTGAAGAGTATGGAACAACGTGCAGTCAGTGACATATGTTCAACCCTAATTTACCTCCCTTCACAGAGGGGGAAGACATAACTTTATACATTATCAGTTTGAAAATACTGCTACCTTGTGAATGGCCTGCTGACACTGGGGTAACAGGTTGGAAATATTATTTTCGGTACAGCTTTTGGAATATCTATGCAACGTTTTGTCGCAGGATGATTATATGTAATTTAGCCTACTGAAGAAGGCCAATCCTTAAAGCATACCAAAAAAACATAATTCTTACAGGAAAGATTTCAGGTACACCACTTACAGCCGGGCCAGAACTTTCAGCAGTTACAGGTTAACACCTCTTTCGTTTGTTTCGACTTTTGGATAGAGAGTTCAGGAAATTGATCAATTTATGAATCTCTTAGAGGACTTTCATAGGTTGCTGATAACCTGTTCCTGACAGCTTTCCTCACCAGAATACGAAAACATTCATTAGAGGAACGTAACCTGATTAATACTGAGGAAGTTGCTGAGGCTCTGATCCTGTATGCTGAGGTACACAATTCTATAAAGACCTAAAGGGATCGAACCCTAAGGGCAAGGGTTCACAGACCTTAAGAAATCAAGCCTCTAGTGGAAAAGTAAAATGACTTCTTTTATTCCTGTTTGTCATTTGTGTGGTGGTTAAGGGACATAAACGTCCAGATTGTCCTTCTAAGAAGGTCCAAAAAGTTGGAAGTGTTTTTAAAGACTGTAATGACCAAGCACCTTTGTTAGGACAACAGTTAATGGACTTAATGTATCTACCATTTTACGAGACACTGGATGCACAGTTAAAGTCATTTCTGATAAGCTGTTCCCTAACTTAAGAAACTCATTCCTCTGCTATACTTTCAGACTACTTGGGTTGTACGGACACTTTCCTCCAATCCGTTGTTACATTAGGTCTAAATGGTTCACAAGGTTGGTCTCTGAAGCCGTACTAGCTCCAATCACTTTCTTGCTCCGTACTATAGGTAGTAAAAAGGTGCCATTCTTCCTTCTGAGGTTGACTTTTCATCACCAAAGATGGACATAAAACTTTTCAGATCCTCTTCCTGTAGAGTCAGAGAAGCCCCTCGAAAAGATTCAGATGAGACAATGTCTCGGTGGAGATTCATTGTGGGATTAAAAAACCAGTGTGATGCTACTCTCTCGAAAAGCGAAGATGTATAGGATAAACCGGGTTCACTAATTAGATGAAAGTGAAAGATATCATCTCCGATACCATAAATGTCTTGACTGGCTCAGACCAAGCCAGGCTTCTCTACTATCCATCTTTTGATTTTCCCTGACTTTATGCTCCTTTAGATATATCGAAGGACTCCTTTGTCAATTTTACAACGTAATTGCCATTCTCAGTCAGAATTGCCATAATGCCGCTAAACAAAATCATAGTTATCAAAGGAAAAAAAACTTTCATATAAATTTGAACATATAAAAGGTAGCTTGTACAAGTCAGTATTCAAATTAAATTCAGATTGAGAAGATTGGGGACTATTCCATTTAGTTGTTCCAAGTCAATGCAGAGGGAAACTTTCTTAAAATGGTCATGACCTGCCAGTGGCCGCGACATGTCTCGAATCGTAAAACCTTTTAAATTAATTAGGGGAAACCTATTTTTTGGCCAAAAATGTCCTTCAGATATCATTACCTATTGTAGGATCGTGTAAAGTTTGCCAACTGTCTCCTCCCGATGGTACCAGGCGAGTACCAATGGTCAAAATGCCAGTCTTTACTGTGCTTTTGAAAGAGTAGCTATTGTCATCGTTGGTCCTTTATCTCTCACTGTCATTGGGGGACATAGACTATATATTAACATTAGTTGATTATGCTTCAAGTTTTCCCTGAAAGCCATACCCTTAAAAGACCATAAATATACAGAGGTGGCTGAAGCCTTTTGTCCATCTTCTCTGAGTGGGCCTTCCTAGAGAAATTTTGTCTGACCGTGGGACACAATTCACATCTGACTTAATGCAACATCTATACCAATTCTGGGAGTGAAGCCTCTCTTCAACCAACTATCATCCCAGCTGTAATGGGAGGGATTGAGCGCAGCATTCGATTTCAAGGTCCATTTTATGGAAAACTTTGCACTCCCTTAACCTAAGGAGTGGCATCGTTACCTACCCTCGTGTTTTGTTTTCCACGAGGGAAGTTCCAGTTGACTCTTGGGGTTTTCATCTTTTGAACTTCTCTATGGTTAGACAGGCCAGAGGCCCATTGTCTCATCCTTCATGACTTATGGACTAATGATGTGATGAAGTGGCTGAGGCTCAGTCTTCTTACCAGTTTCTCTTGACCTTAGATCCAAACTTGAGGCGAGACATAGTTATTCGAAAAACCTAAGCCTTGTAATGGACAAGTACAAAGACTATTTTGATTCCAAAAAGTCGAGGAGAAGTTTTAAAATAGGTAGATGAAGATTCTGTACTTTTGCCTATCAAGTCAAATAAATATTGAGCATGGAAAGGTCCATATAAGTATTAAAATTTGTGGGAAAGTTGACATACCTCATAGAAGTCAAGGGGAAACCTAACTTTTTCAATATCAACATCCTTTAAGAAATACACCGAAGAAATTCGGTTAACTGCCCTTAATAACTTTGACTTAGTTTTTCCACACGCGAATTGATAGGACAAACTGAAAATGTTTATGGTTGTGTGTAATTGACACCTCTAATTAGACTTGATGAAGAAACTACATGATTGGTGACTTTTGACCACTCGGGGACGCAACCAAAATTATATTAATGAATTTCTTTGGATGACCTAGAGACATGAACTACTTCAATGTGTGAGTAACTTTTCAGACGTCATGACTGATATCCGGTGTTACCTCCACGGTAGTCCATAAGATTGACTTAGAGACGAGCAATCCTATCAAACGAAAATTAACCAGTTCCGTTCACCTTAGGGATGCGTTGACGAGAGGTAGACAAATTATTAAAACTAAAGATCTTTGAACCTTCAGTATCTCATATTGTCACAGTAGTCTTGGTTAAGAAGGAGGTAATTCATATAGGACTTGCTATTGACTTCGAGGCCTTTATGCATAACTCGGTGGATGCTGAACCTATGCCCTTAATAGATAGCGATCTACACAAATTTTAAGGACGCTTTCCTTCTTTTCAGAGAATGATATTGCGCAGGCATATATCAAGTAATGTTAGATCCTTCTTCTAAGCAGGACACCGCTTTTCCTACACACCAAGGACTGATGGCAATATGAAACTATTGCCCTTCGGTTTGGTAACTGCCTGTGCTACATACGTGAGACTGATGAGAAAGAAAGGTCTTGGGTAATATGCCAAATGTTTCAGTGTATTTTGATAACATTTACGTAATGACATCACGTGGGGCGAACATATCCATACATTAACATCAGTATTGCTTAGGTTACGCTCACATGGCCTCACTGCCAAAGCCGAGAAATGCTTCCTTGGGTATAACAGTATTAGATATCTTGATTGTATACTTTCTAATAACTCTCTACAGCCTCTACCAGGAGATCAAGCTTTACTGAATTTAAATTACCCCAAAAGAAGGTCATGCATAGCTTTCTTGTTATTGTAAATTTTATGCACGGTTTTTATTCCGAACCTTACTGTCTCTACAGGATCTTATCCGACGTCCTTAAAAAGTCTGTTGAAGGAACCTCTGATACTTTCTGACCGTTAGCTCGGGAAAAAAGTTTAATGGATTAAAAGTATCTTTTCGAAAAGCCCTATACTTAAGATTCCAGATATTAATAAAACATTTTGTATAAGAACTGATGCCTCCCAGTACTGCTTAAGGTGTGGTGCTATTACAATTACCATGATGGTACTCCCTTCCATGTATGGCTTCCTAAGCCGGAAACTCCTTCCCGCAGAAAGAGATACCACCATAGAAAAGGAAATAATGTTTGGCCCTTGTGTTGGGGTATCTCCAAACTTAAATTTTATTTGCTGGGAAAAGAATTCAATTTTAGAGAACGGACCACCAAACCTTTGATATACCTAGAAGGAAAACTTTTAAGGGAACCAACAGTCGGCCTCTTGAGGTGGACATTGGCACTCTGGCTTTTAAGTTCCCTATTGCGCGATCTATCAATGTTCATCCAATTAGTTCTCTGACTGGTTAAGTCTGACAGTCATTAGAGATTCTTGCTTACGTGACTTCCACATGTTAGAACTTTATTCCTCGCACTATTCTTCTTATACTCCTTAACTATAAGTCTTGGTAATTGGGAGGGAGTGTGAGGGAAAAAGTTCAATAGATGTAGGAGTAAGAGGAGGGAGTATATAGTAACAAAAGTTCATTTTGCCAGCTATTGTTAAGGTAGTGTAAGTCAGGTCCTGCTATTCCGCCCTTTTTTTCCCCTCCCTAAAGTGGATAGTTTCATTGCTGGCTAATGTTAAGGTAGGGTTAAAGGCATGCTCCCATATTCCGCCTTTTTTCCCCACCCCGGAAAGTGATAGTTTGACTGCTGCTGCTTGTTAAGGTAGGGTCAGTCTAGCTCCCGCTATCCTTTCAAACCCTCCTTCTTTCCCCACCCCCCGTAAAGGGTGACGTGGTGGGGCTCCGGTCCAACAGTAATTCACTAGGACTCCAGCTCCCAGCACTACTGTAAGTACACCTGCCTGCCTTGTATTCTAGTGGATTTTTATTGGTTGAAATGCTTCCACTCCCTTGACCAATAATAAACTTAGTCCTTTCAGTCTTGCTCTAGGTTGTCGTTTAATAATCACCCTATCTTTTAGGTATTGTACTTATCCTTGAGTGTGATTTCTTAAGCAGTGGGTAACATGTCTATCTTTCCAGCTTGGGATGAAGAGAGGGTCACCCTTGCCAATCAACGAGCAGAACTGATGGAGATGGAATAACGTCTGAGACTTCCCTTTGTTGGATTTATTCACCTGTGCCACCTGTATGAAATTGCGGGACATAACCCTCATCATTGCCAGTGGGTTTAAAGAACCTGCTTCCTGTCTCGGGATATAATTACTCACGGCTATACCTTGTGAAAAAACGAACCGGTGGGTTGTAATCCACACCTGCGACCCCCTCCCCTATCATCCCAGCACCGGCTTACAATTTCAAACAAGACAGTGTCACCAACACCAGACCACCCAGTTTTAAATATAGCCGTTTGAATCAGTTATTCTTTTTTTCATTTTTCATTTTCTTTAATGTAGGATTAATATTTCATATTTAAGTGTTTTATATTTTATATTTTCTATATAAAAAGTGTTTATGTTTGTCCTGTTATTATTTCTTTTCCTATTTCATTTATTTTCCTGAGGACGGAGCCATGCCTTGGTATACTGTCTGAAGTTGTTACAGGGCTGAGTAAGCTCACAATGTACTCTTCACCATCTGCTAGATGTCACTCTCCAGTGCTGCTAGATGTCTCTCCATGCATGTCTGGATGTCACTCTCCAACACTGCTGGATGTCTTTCTCCAGCAATACTGCTGGATGTCACTCTCCATTAACTGTGGATGTCTCTCTCCAATACTGCTAGGATGTCACTTCCAAACCACTGCTGGATGTCACTCTCTACCGTTGTCATAATTAAGGCATTTAGTGAATGTTTTCAACTCGACAGTGAGAGATTTTGCAAGTTTATCCCCAGACGTTGCAGGCCACTAGGGATGGGTTCAGTAACTCTGGTTATCGGGAATGTGACATGTTCAGTTGTTCCTAGATTTCCAGTCCTCGTTACCTTGAATAACTTTGAAAATTTCAAGCCGTCTTGCCAATGCATTTTCACGTTACGAGCAAAAAAATAAAATCGGAAAACAGGAGTAAGAAAACAAAATCAGGTGACCTCTTAAAAATCCCTCTTTTTTTGATGCCTGATAATAAAGTTCTGGGAGTACATTGAACTTTATTTTTTCACCACAAATTATTTTATTCCCTTTTATATTGTCTCCTTTATTTTAGCTTTAAAAAACTGCCTTAGCTCATTATTTTTACATTTGTTAAATAATTCAGGTGCTATTTTTTTTTAGCTTTAGAATATTTACTTTATTTTTTACTTAATTCTAACTATAGATTCACTAGAAATCTTATGATTACAAGCATTGATCCTGATACCAACCTCTTATTTAATGACTTAAATGATTCAAACAGTTACTGTAATTACTACACAGCAGAACAATCAAAGGCATTTCCCTCAGAGCCAACAACAACATAACTATCTTTAACTACAATATCAGATCTTTAAGCAAGCATTATGATGACCTCCTAGCATTACTAAATTCCTTGCATGCCAATATGTCCATCATTACACTAACTGAAACCTGCTAAAGCCTGATACTACAGATGTCATGCCTTTCCCTGGTTACACAGCCATACACAACTGTAGCCAGACCAACAAGGGGTGGCACAGCTATATACACTCAGACCAACTAGAATGTATCACTAATACTTGCACAAGGGATGACCATGGGGGAAAATATAATAGCTAAATTCAAATCCAAATACCTACAAAAACCTCTCACAGTGATAAACATTACAGAGTTCCACAATCAAACATTAGCCAATTTAGTCAAAACCTAGGAAGTATGATAACGATGCACACATGAAGAAAGATCACTTACTACTCTCAGGTGACTTCAATATAAAACTCCTGCAAGACCAGGAAACCCCCACGTTACTGAATTTTCACAAACTTCACAAACACAATGAGTAACTGCATGTTGCTAACCAACAGTAACAAAACCTATAAGAGTTACAGAGACTAGTGTTTCCCTACTTGTACCACATCTGGACCAACACCATATCCCCTTTAAAATCAGGCATAATTACAGATAATACCCAGACCACTACCCTAACTTTCCTCATAACAACTCTTGGTAAAATACCCCAAGACACTACTAAATTCCCCCTTCAGCTTCACAATGAGGCAGCCATAATAAATTCACAACAGCATAACAAACATTGACTGGCACACTGAGCTAGAAATCTATACAGATATTGACGAATGTTTTAATAATTTTTTAATAAAGACCCAATAACCTTTATAACAAAGCACTGCCCTATAAAAACTAAACAGATGCAGCTAAGAGACTGAACAGTCACTGGCTAACACCCAGCCCTTCTCAAATCCATAAATACAAAACACCGATAAGAAAAACAGTACAGAATGGGTCACATAACCAGAGACCAAACAAAACGTTACTCGTCAGTCCTAACCAGCCTGATAAGAAGGGCAAAAAAATTGTATTAAATGAGAACAGATTATCCAACTTCGAGGTGATATAAAAAAAGACCTGGAAAAACCCTATCAGAAATTCTGGGAACAAAAAAGATATCACGACATAGCGAAATCAAATTAGCAAAATCAGTTTAACCCCAACTCCCACCAAACAGAAACAGCAAACAGACTAAATGATTTCTTCTCCACTATAGGTCAAAACCTTGCCAATAAAATTCCCCAAGCTCAGATACCCCACCAAATGACTACCTCACTGGCAACTACCCGAACAAAACTGTTCCTAGTCCGACTAACCCATACGAAGTCTCCCTTATTATCAACGCACTGAAAAACAAGGCAGGGGATTTAAATACCTTACCACCCTTTTTATACAAAAAAGCGTCACAAGTACTATCCACCAATCATTGAACAACTCCCTTTAACAAATCCATTGAATCCTCCCACCTTCCCCACAGTTCTCAAAATAGCAAGGGTCACCCCGAACCATAAAGGAGGAGACCAAACAGAGTTGAATAACTATAAGGCCAATATCCAATTTACACCCTCTCTCAAAAATCTTCGAAAAAATTTAAATTTATAAACGAAACTACTCCTACCTCATCTCCCAAAACATTCTCAAAACCCCTGCCAATTTGGATTCAGGCCTAATAAAAATACTAATGATGATATATACACATGCTAGAACATATATACACTGCAATAGAGAAAAAAGAAGTCCCAATGGGGATCTTCATTGACTTACGTAAAGCTTTTGATACAGTTGACCATGACTTGCTCCACGTAAAATTGTCACACATGGTATTAGAGGGCACTCCCTCAACTACCTCAATCTTACCTAGCAAAAGAAGCCAATATGTTTACGCAAATGGGGCAAGCTCTTTTCCCCACAACCAATACAGTTGGTGTCCCCCAGGGAAGTGCCTTGGCCCTCTTCTCTTTCTCCTATACATAAATGACCTACCAAATGCTTTGCAATACTCAAACCCACACTTTTTGTAGATGACACTACATACGTCTTCTCTCACCCAGCCCAGTCACGCTAGCCAATACTGTAAACACCGAATTAGAGAAAAATATCTACCTGGATGAGGACTAACAACTTACACTAAACATTGACAAAACCTACTCTTCAGTTTGGTAACAAGCTAAAATGACCTCTTAACATAACAATAAACGGGTCACCATCAAAAAGCTAACCCGAGAAAAATTCCTGGGAATCCACCTGAAATAGACCAAATTTCATACACATATACAAAAAATTTTCAAAAAATTTTCCCAAGACTGTGGGCCCAAACTATCGAAGTAGGTCATGTTCCCAGTCCTTCCCCTGGCCCTTTACACTCCTTATTTACCCCACTCCCCTTTGGGAAATTTGTTGGGGCTCAACAAAAAATTAACCATTCAGACCACTAATTACCCAAACAAAAGGCTGCAGTTAAAAGATAAAAAATTTCCCAAATACAGGCAACACCTCCACCAATTTTCAAAACACTCAACCTACTACCATCAAAACATCCATACTTTTAATTTGCACCTATTTACATACTAGAACACTTAACTCTGATTTTAACCCTCCCCTCAAACATCTCCTTCCCAAACCTCAACAAACCATGACCAAAACACAAGGCACAGATCACTCTTTGATGTTCCTCGTGTCCATCTCACACTAGCAAAAACCATGCACATAAAAGGCCCAAATCTGGAATTCATTACCTGTAAATTTAAAAGAAACACACCTTTTATAAATTCAAGTCTTTCTAAAAGTCACTTACTAAAAACCAAAATAAATACTGAAAAACAAAAACCTTATAAATTGTATTCCTATATTTTTACCCCAAAAATTATATCACACAAATTTTAAAACCTGGGACCCAATTAACTTTATTATTTTTTTAAATAACACCTAACAGAAATACTCCATTCGACTGAATGTACGCAATGCAAGCCACCATATGACCTTCTTTGTAATATCATTTGTCTTTATAGTTTTCTTTTTACAATAATGTTTATCACTGATTTCATCATTTCTTTTTAATCTTAAGTTAATTTTAAGCCAGCCCGTAATGCTTGCATATAAATGGCTTTGGGATGTGCTCTTACCTGTAATTTTTTTTTACCTTGTTTTACATAAATTACTAAAAAATAATAAATAAATAAATAAAATAAATAAACAAAATCTTGGAAAGGTGATATTCCATTTTGAAGGCCCTAGCTTGGTACAGGACGTAGGTGCGAGAGTTGCAGGGAGCAGCTGAGGGGAACAAGTGTTAGGGAGGAATCTTTAAATGGACTGTCTAATAAAAAACAAAAAAGCACAATACCCTGACTGGAAAAATACACAGTAGCCCGCACAAGAAGCCGTATGTATTGCAGGGGCAAGGTGTTGTGAAGGGTTCCCTTAGGGCCTTTCCGTTTTATACAGTCTTCATACCGTGGTGGGTACACAGTACGGGGTTCTTCCCTTTGTCGGTCTCTTGAAAATAATGTATTATTTTATTATTTTTATTTTATTAAATTTTTATTATTATTTTTATTATTATAAATCGGGGGACAAAACAAATTCCCAAAACCCTAAACAACAAAAAATAATGTAAAGACCCCGGGAGTGTAAGTCAAGAACTCACTTTCAAAGATCACAGAAAAGTATCCCCTACATCTATTAAAAAAAGATAGGATGGGTAACGAGAAAATTCAAAAGTAGGGACAAACCCCGCCAATGATGATTTTTTTCGAATCACTTGTTCTCTCTACGTGGAAAACTGCTGCCACACTAATTGCCCCCTTCAAGGCAGGCGAAATTGCAGACCTGAAGAATGAACAGAAAACTTTCACGGCACACATAAATACGATAAAGCACCTAAATTAGTAGGAACGGTTGAAGTCCCTTGATTTGTACTCCCTGGAAAACATGCGAGAAAGATACGTGATAATATTAACTTGGAAAATTCTAGGGGGATTAGTTCCAAAGCTGCACACGAAAATCACTCTCTACAAAACCAAAAGACTTGTCAGAAGATGTAACGTCCTCCCAATGAAACGCAAGGGCGCTACGAGTATAAGACAACACAGTAAGTGTCAGGGGTCCGAGACTGTTCAAGTGCCCCCCAGCATACATAAGGGGAATTACCAGTAGATCCCTGACTGTTTTCAAGAGGGAGCTGAACAGACACCTAAAGTCACCAGCCGGGCTGTGGTTCGTACGTCGGCCAGCAGAAACGGCCTGGTTGATCAGGCCCTGATCCACTGCGAGGCCTGGTCACGGGCCGGGCCTCGAGGGCTTTGACCCCCGGAACACCCTCCGGATATATACCCCGGCTATTAATTTTATTATTATTATTATTATTATTATTATTATTATTATTATTATTATTATTATTATTATTATTATTATTAATATTATTATTATAACTTTTATTTTTATTATTATTATTATTATTTTTATTATTATTATTATTATTATTATTATTATTATTATTATTATTATTATTATTATTATTATCATCATCATCATCATTACGACAGCGAGCAAAGCACTAAATTTGTAGGAATCACATACGGCCAGGGGATCTGGAGCGACTCGCTCGGTTTCCTCAAATGGAAATGCCTTCACCGGAAGCAAGACACCTTCCTTCCCCAACCCAGCACCTTGGAGGAGAGACAAGAATGCACTTGAGACATACTCGAGACAAGTACTAAGACAGTCACCACCAACCCTCAGTGATACGTGACTGACAGTCTATTAGAGACAGAGCTGAAGATCGGAATTCACAGTATTAAAGATTGGAAGTTACAATTTTCAAGATTGGAAGTTGGATAGTTTTAAAGACTGGAATTGATTGCAGAGAAGATTGGAATAGAGATCATATAGAGGGACGATACACGGTCCTTAAGATTGGAAGTGATGCTTTTAAAGATTGGAACTGATAGTTCTTAAGACTGGCAATTAATAGTTTTTTTAGACTAGAATTAAAGGTTCTGAGGACTAGTAAACGAGCTTGAAGAAAGTACAAATGAAACGTGTCAAGTTTAACATACCTGTGGAGACAGTAACAAGATCAGTAGATTGCGAGATGTTGCTATTGTTAGACTAAGGGCTAGGCTATAAGCATCTCTTGCAAGGGACTTCAGATACAAGGTGTGTGGACAAAGACAGTGTCATACACTGGTGTGTGAACAGAGATACTGTCAAACACGGGTGTGGAAAGACAGTGAAAATTTTT
>NC_069399.1:46268535-46301749 GCF_026875155.1 Cherax quadricarinatus | reverse complement strand
TGGTGTGCTACGACAGTACGGCGTCTTCCCTTCTTATTTCTGGTCGTCATTGAAAATAATGTATTATTATTATTATTATTATTATTATTATTATTATTATTATTATTATTATTATTATAATATCGGGGTACAAAACAAATTCCAATCACATAATACAACAAAAAACTAATGTGAAGACCTGGGAGTGATAATGTCAGAGAATCTCACTTTCAAAGATCACAGAAAATGTATCCTCTACATCTATTAGAAAAATGATAGGATGGATAACGAGAACATTCAAAAGTAGGGACACCACGCCAATGATGATTCTTTTCGAATCACTTGTTCTCTCTACGCTGGAATACTGCTGCACACTAATTGCCCCCTTCAAGGGCAGGCGAAATTGCAGACCTGAAGAATGAACAGAAAACTTTCACGGCACACATAAATACGATAAAGCACCTAAATTAGTAGGAACGGTTGAAGTCCCTTGATTTGTACTCCCTGGAAAACATGCGAGAAAGATACGTGATAATATTAACTTGGAAAATTCTAGGGGGATTAGTTCCAAAGCTGCACACGAAAATCACTCTCTACAAAACCAAAAGACTTGTCAGAAGATGTAACGTCCTCCCAATGAAACGCAAGGGCGCTACGAGTATAAGACAACACAGTAAGTGTCAGGGGTCCGAGACTGTTCAAGTGCCCCCCCAGCATACATAAGGGGAATTACCAGTAGATCCCTGACTGTTTTCAAGAGGGAGCTGAACAGACACCTAAAGTCACCAGCCGGGCTGTGGTTCGTACGTCGGCCAGCAGAAACGGCCTGGTTGATCAGGCCCTGATCCACTGCGAGGCCTGGTCACGGGCCGGGCCTCGAGGGCTTTGACCCCCGGAACACCCTCCGGATATACCCCGGCTATTAATTTTATTATTATTATTATTATTATTATTATATTATTATTATTATTATTATTATTATTATTATTATTATATATTATTATATTATAACTTTTATTTTTTATTATTATTATTATTATTTTTATTATTATTATTATTATTATTATTATTATTATTATTATTATTATTATTTTATTATTATTATTATTATCATCATCATCATCATTACGACAGCGAGCAAAGCACTAAATTTGTAGGAATCACATACGGCCAGGGGATCTGGAGCGACTCGCTCGTTTCCTCAAATGGAAATGCCTTCACCGGAAGCAAGACACCTTCCTTCCCCAACCCAGCACCTTGGAGGAGAGACAAGAATGCACTTGAGACATACTCGAGACAAGTACTAAGACAGTCACCACCAACCCTCAGTGATACGTGACTGACAGTCTATTAGAGACAGAGCTGAAGATCGGAATTCACAGTATTAAAGATTGGAAGTTACATTTTCAAGATTGGAATTTGGGGATATTTTTAAAAAGACTGGAATTGATTGCAGAGAAGTTTTGGAATAGAGATCATATAGAGGGACGATACACGGCCCTTTAAAGATTGGAAGTGATGCTTTTAAAGATTGGAACTGATAGTTCTTAAGACTGGCAATTAATAGTTTTTTTAGACTAGAATTAAAGGTTCTGAGGACTAGTAAACGAGCTTGAAGAAAGTACAAATGAAACGTGTCAAGTTTAACATACCTGTGGAGACAGTAACAAGATCAGTAGATTGCGAGATGTTGCTATTGTTAGACTAAGGGCTAGGCTATAAGCATCTCTTGCAAGGGACTTCAGATACAAGGTGTGTGGACAAAGACAGTGTCATACACTGGTGTGTGAACAGAGATACTGTCAAACACTGGTGTGTGGACAGAGACAGTGTAATATACTGGTGTGTAGACAGAGACAGTATCATACACTGGTGTGTAGACAGAGACAGTGTCATACACTGGTGTGTGGACAGAGACAGCATCATACACTGGTGTGTGGACAGAGACAGTGTCTTACAATGGTGTATTACAACCCAGGGACAATACGACCTGTTATCCTGGGTGTAAAGGGGATCAAGGAGCAAAACAAACACAGATGAATGACTTTGAAATATATTTTCCTTGTCCAAGAGCAATGTGGATATTTACATATAAGTACACTATATACAATTGGAAATGTATATGTACAACACTGTTTAGGCCAAGACACAACCTGGAGACAGAATGGACAACCGTGCTCAACCAGCTCTAGTATGGAAATGACAAGGGTAGACAGGTGGGTGGTGCCCACAACACCTCTACGATTGCCAGCACCACCTTCTCATTGGCTGAACCTGGGTACTGATCGAACGATGGGGCCCCATCGTTCGACCCTAGTACTGGTTTGCTGGTCGGGAAGATACCCTTTCAATGAGGGTGTGCACATGCGCAAAATAAAGGTTACGTTCCCTTTGCATGCCACACCCCCACCTCGAGAAGGCTCAGGAATAGGCTCAAACCTCCCACTGGTAACCTTGCCACCATGGCACAATTTAATGGGACCGCCTTTCCTCCCAACCATCCAACTCTTAGACAGAGCTCAGCTTTATTTGCGACATAAAGCGAAACCCTAAACTTAGAGCGAGACAGCAGACAGTAGTGTTAACGTAGGACCAAGATACCTGCGAACGGAAGCAGGACATTACCTCACTAAAAAAAAAACACACACACACGAAATATAAATGGGCGAAAAAAAGAGCTAGAAACCGGTTACCACAGGTCCCTAACACATCCTAACCTAATACATATAAAATCTAGACTCTAGAGGGAGAGTCTGCCAACCTATTTTGTTTACCAGGGATGTTTTACCCTGATATTATATAGTTGCAGCCGGAGTGACCACCTCGTGATTCTTGTGTTATGAGTCTTCATATATTGGAGATAAATTAGAGGGTTGTGGTCGGTGTAGACTGTCACCACCTGCGAAGTCTGGTCGACATATATATCGAAGTGCTCCTAGGCCAGTACCAGCGCGAGGGCCTCTTTTTTAATTGCTGAGTAGGCCCTCTGGTGCGGCTGGAACTTCACTTAGAAGAAGGCCAAAGGCTGCAACTCCTCGTCCCCATTTTGCAACAATACTGCCCCAACCCCAGACTCACAAGCATCAACCTGTCAGGGGAAAGGTTTGTTGAAGTCTGTGGACAAAAGAATGGGTGCAGTACACAATAATCTTTTTGCTTTCGTAAAAGCAGTTTGACATTCTGGGGTCCAATTAAAGGGAACTTTGTGACTGGTAAGAGAGGTAAGAGGGGCTACAATATCTGAAAATTTTTTACAGAATCTTTTGTAAAATCCTATCATGCTTAGGAAACGTTGAAGAGATTTCCTATCATGTGGAACTGGATAATCTTTAATGGCAAGAACTTTAGCAAATTTAGGGGCAACTTTGCCACTACCTACTTCATGGTCCAGAAAAGTAATAGTAGCCTGGTCAAAGGAAGACTTAGATAAGTTAACATGTGCTGATCCCAAGTATCAGACACCACCACTATGTCATCCAGGTACGCTGCCGTGCCTTCATGTCCTTTATTAGCCTGATGAATAAGTTTCTGGAATGAAGAGGGAGAATTTTTCATTCCTAAGGGGGTAACTGTATATTGGTAATGACCTCCTGGAATTACGAAGGCAGAGATTTCCTTCGCCTTATCCATCAAAGGTACCTGATAGTAACTTTCAAGATCTAACTTGGACACAAAAGTAGCCTTACCCACAAAGTCGATTACGTCATCCAGACGAGGAAGAGGGTAAGCATCTGTGATTGTGACCTCATTCACCTTACGGTAGTCTGTACACATACGAAACCCTCCATCAGCTTTTTTAACAAGGATGCACGGTGAAGCCCATGGACTAGATGACTCCTCCACTAAACCATGCTCTAACAGAAATTCTACCTCCTGCTGAAGTAGCCTCTGCTTTTCAGGATTATCTATGTAAGGGGAGAGTTTAATAGGTTTAGAGTTTCCCACATCTACGTCATGAAAACCTAATGTACATTTTCGGCACATCCGAAAAAATATCAGGGCATTATTGTAGAAGCTCAGTTAAACTTGTTACTTGAATTTTAGACAGCCCCACTATTAAAGGGCTAGGGTCCTTAAGGAGGACAGAATTTGGAAGCTTGACATTAATTTCAGATATAGAGTCCAAAGAGTCAGAGTCATCCTCAGAGGCAGAGGACAGAGTCATTACTGGGACTTTATCTGGTGTATAAAAAGCTTCAATTTGTTTACTGTGGTAAGTTTTAGTTTATGAGATCTTATCAAGAGTAGATACCACATAATTTACGTCAGATAATTTACTTACAATTTGCATAGGTCCCGTAAATCTAGCTTTAAAGGTGTGGCCACGGATAGGTTCCTGTACCAACACGTTGTCTCCTGGATGGAAGGAGCGGAATTGTGCATTTCTGTCATATCTCTCTTTCATTTTTTTTGAACTCCCTTTAAAAGTTAGCCTTGGCTAGCTGACGTGCCTCCTGCAACCTTCAAGATGGGGTGTAGAGTGTTGAGCTAACGTCTTCTCTCATCCATCCTTCTTTGAGCACCCGAAGAGGACCTCGTACATTGTGCCCAAAGATCAGCTCAAACGGACTGTACCCGGTAGACTCCTGCACAGTTTCCTTTATTAAAAACAGAAACAAAGTAGTGATTCATCCCAGTCGTGGGAAAATGCATATAAAAAAGTTCTCATCATGGTTTTTAACGTTGATGAAACTTTCCAAGGCACCTTGAGACTGAGGATTATAGGTAAATGGATATTGTTGTGGATCATCCCTAACCTAGTTAATGCTTTCCTAAATGCTTTGGCAGTGAAGTTATGCCTTGATCATTTGAATAGATTAGGAATGCCAAAACAAGAGATAAATTTGGTTAAAGCCTTGGGAATGGCTTTAGTATTAATTACTGCGGATGGGAATTGCTTCTGGGAATCTAGTTACTCTATTCAAAATGGTAAAAAAGTACGATTTCCAGGCCTGGACTTAGGTAGTGGACCTACGAAAATCTATAATTAATTCTGCAAAAGGTTTCATCAGCAGGTATAGGCTGGAGAGATACATATTTAATGGAATTTTCCAGGTTTCCTACTTGCTGACATTATTGGCAACACCGGATATGATTCTTCACATCCTCCCTTTAAATTTTTGGCAATAAAATTCTTTTGTGATTCTATATATTGTTTTAGTAATTCCTAGGTGACCTCCTAATGAAGTATTATGAGCTATATTCAATATTTCAGGTCTAAACTTTGTTGGAACCACTGACCTGTCTGACAGTTGCCGGCCCTCTATCTCTTTACCAGTCTCAATGCAGATCAAATAGTCGTTTTTAAGCTTATATTTGACAGGATGATCAGAAAAGGATTTACCCATGGCTGCCTGAAAAGTGAAATTCAATGAAAGGTCCTTTCGTTGATCCTTTCGGAAGGACAGTCCCTCGAGCATGGAAACAGAGATATCTGGCAATCCTGCAGCCCTGGAATAGGAAGGCTTGATCTGGGTCTGTTCACTAAATTTACGAGGCTCTGGCCAGTTTTCCTCGTAAAACAAATTGGCTATTCCGAGATCAGAGTCGTCCAAGGATAGGTCAGCATTCTCGCCAGACAACCCTTGGGATGTTGCCTGAGTTACGGCCAACACTGGAGAAGAATTAATCATTATGTGTTCTGGACATACACTAGATGTGGTAATGTTATTACCCAGTAATAACATGGCATCTTTCATAGCAAATCCTTCGGATACACCTACAATCAAATATCCAGTGTAATATTTGCACTGTATATATATTCTGTGCAAGTGGACAGAAAAAATCGCTCCTCCGAAGGCTTCAATTCTAGCTCAAAACATAGACTCCACAAAAGTCATTATATTAGACCTTAGTGCAATTATTTGATTACCACTTTATTGTTCACCACAACTTATATTAGTCCCTTTTATATTATAATTTATATTATAATTCTAACTTTAAAGAATTACCTTTAAAGTACTACCTACTATCATATTCCCAAGCTCCATTATTTGATCATCACTTTATTTGTTCACCGCAAAATTATTTAGTCCTTTTATATTGTCTCCTTTATTTTAGCTTTAAAAAACTACCTTAGCTCATTATTTTACATTTGTTAAATAATTCAGGTGCTATTTTTTTTTAGCTTTAGAATATTTACTTTATTTTTTACTTTAAATTCTAACTATAGATTCACTACAAATCTTAATGATTACAAGCTTGATCCTGATACCAACCTCTTATTTAATGACTTAAATGATTCAAACAGTTACTGTAATTACTACACAGCAGAACAATCAAAGGCACTTCTCAGAGCTAACAACAACATAACTATCTTTAACTACAATATCAGATCTTTAAGCAAGCATTATGAGGACCTCCTAGCATTACTAAATTCCTTGCATGCCAATATGTCCATCATTACACTAACTGAAACCTGGCTAAAGCCTGATACTACAGATGTCTATGCCATTCCTGGTTACACAGCCATACACAACTGTAGGCCAGACCAACTACTCAGACCAACTAGAATGTATCACTAATACTTGCACAAGGGATGAACATGGGGAATATATAATAGCTAAATTCAAATCCAAATACCTACAAAAACCTCTCACAGTGATAAACATCTACAGAGTTCCACAATCAAACATTAGCCAATTTAGTCAAAACCTAGGAAGTATGATAACTGATGCACGCATGAACAAAGATCACTTACTACTCTCAGGCGACTTCAATATAAATCTCCTGCAAGACCAGGACCCACACGTTACTGAATTCACAAACACAAAGAGAACTGCATGTTGCTACCAACAGTAAAAAAAACCTACAAGAGTTACAGAGACTAGTGTTCCCTACTTGACCACATCTGGACCAACACCATATCCCCTTTAAAATCAGGCATAATTACAGATAATACCCCAGACCATACCCTACTTTCCTCATAACAACTATTTGGTAAAATACCCAAGCACTACTAAAGTCACCTTCAGACTTCCAATGAGGCAGCCTTAATAACTTCACAACAGCAGTAGCAAACATTGGGCTGGCACACTGAGCTAGAAATCTATACAGATATTGACGAATGTTTTAAATTATTTTCTAATAAAGACCCAAACCTTTATAACAAGCACTGCCCTATAAAAACTAAACAGATGACAGCTAAGAGACTGAACAGTCCCTGGCTAACACCCAGCATTCTCAAATCCATAAATACAAAACACCGATAAGAAAAACAGTACAGAATGGGTCACATAACCAGAGACCAAACAAAACGTTACTCGTCAGTCCTAACCAGCTGATAAGAAGGGCAAAAAAATTGTATTATGAAACAATTATCCAACTTACGAGGTGTATAAAAAAGACCCGGAAGACCCTATCGAAAAATTTTGGGAAAAAAAAAAGATTCACGACATAGCGAAATCAAATTAGCAAAATCAGATGAACCCAACTCCCCCCAACAGAAAAGCAAACAGGGCCAATGATTTCTTCTCCCTATAGGTCAAACCTTGCCAATAAAAATTTCCCAAACTTAAATACCCACCAAATGACTACCTCATGGCAACTACCCGAACACACTGTTCCTAGTTCCGACTAACCCATACGAAGTCTCCCTTATTATCAACGCATGAAAAACAAGGCAGGAGATTTAAATACCTTACCACCCTTTATATACAAAAAAAGGTCACAAGTACTATCACCAATCATTGCAACACTCTTTAACAAATCCATTGATTCCCCCACCTTCCCTACAGTTCTAAATAGCAAAGGGGCACCCCGATCCATAAAGGAGGAGACCAAACAGAGTTGAATAATATAGGCCAATATCCAATTTACACCCTCTCTCAAAAATCTTCGAAAAATTAATTCATAAACGAATCTACTCCTACCTATCTCCCAAAACATTCTCAACCCTGCCAATTTGGATTCAGGGGCCTAATAAAAATACTAATGAT
This sequence comes from Cherax quadricarinatus, assembly GCF_026875155.1. Taxonomy (NCBI): domain Eukaryota; kingdom Metazoa; phylum Arthropoda; class Malacostraca; order Decapoda; family Parastacidae; genus Cherax; species Cherax quadricarinatus. The sequence continues at coordinate 46,293,833 of NC_069399.1, read as the reverse complement.
GCTATTATACCATGCTAGAAAAATATATACACTGCAATAGAGAAAAAAAAAGCCCCCTGGGGATCTTCATTGACTTACGTAAAGCTTTTGATACAGTTGACATGACTTGCTCCACGTAAAATTGTCAATATGGTATTAGAGGGCACTCCCTCAACTACCTCAAGTCTTACCTCAGCAACAGAAGCCAATATGTGTACGCAAATGGGGCAAGCTCTTCCGCACAACCAAATTTCAGTTGGTGTCCCACAGGGGAAATGTCCTTGGGCCCCCTTCTCTTCCTCCCATACATAAATGACTACCAAATGCTTCGCAATTACTCAAACCCACACTTTTTGCAGATGACACTACATAAGTCTTCTCTCACCCGAGCCCAGTCACGTAGCCAATACTGTAAACACCGAATTACGAAAGTATCTACCTGGATGAGGACTAACAAACTTACACTAACATTAACAAAACCTACTTCATTCAGTTTGGTAACAGAGCTACAGATGTACCTTAACATAACAATAAACGGATCACCTATCACAAAGCTAACAGAGGGAAAATTCCTAGGAATCCACCTCGATAATAGATCAAATTTATACACATATACAACAAATTTCTAAGAAAATTTCCAAGACTGTAGGCATACTATCGAAGATACGGTACTATGTTCCACAGTCAGCCTTCCGGCCCTTTATCACTTCTTATTTACCCCTATCTCACCTATGGAATTTGTGGGATGGGGCTCAACAACAATTAACCATCTCAGACCACTAATTACCAACAAAATGCTGCAGTTAGAATGATAACAAATTCTCACTACATGCAACACACTTCACCAATATTCAAAACACTCAACCTACTCACCATACAAAACATCCATACTTATTATTGCACCTATTTCATACATAGAACACTTAACTCTGATATTAACCCTCCCCTCAAACATCCCTTGCCAATCAACAGACACATGACCATAACACAAGGCACAGATCACTCTTTGATGTTCCTCGTGTCCATCTCACGCTATGCAAAAGCTCAATGCACATAAAAGGCCCTAAAATCTGGAATCATTACCTGTAAATATAAAAGAAACACTACCTGTTTTATAAATTCAAATCTCCTTCAAAGATCACTTACTCACTCAAAACCAAAAAAATAAGAAATAACTGAACCTTAAATTTGTATATCCTATATGTTACTCACAATTATATCACACAAATGTTAAAAACCCAGGACCCAATCTAATTTATTATTTTTTTAAATACACTACTAACAGAATACTCCATTCGACTGAATGTACAGCAATGCAAGCAACCATATGACCTGTCTTTGTAATACTCATTTGTGCTTTATAGTTATCTGTTTACAATAATGTTTTATCACTGATTTCATCATTGCTTAGCTAATCTTAAGTTAATTTTAAGCCAGCCCGTAATGCTATGCATATAAGTGGCTTTGGCATGCTGCTCTTACCTGTATTTTTTGTACCTTGTTTATATGCTTAAATTACTAAATAAATAAATAAATAAATAAATAAATAAATAAACTATAATCTTGGAAGGTGATATTCCATTTGAGAGCCTCTAGCTTGGTACAGGACGTAGGTGCGAGATGTTGCAGGGAGGCAGCTGAGGTGAACAAGTGTTAGGCAGGAATCTTTAAATGGACTGTCTAATAAATAACAAGAAAGGCACAATACCGTGACTGGAACGATACACAAGTAGCCTGCACAGAGAAGCCGTATGTACGTTGCAGGGGCAAGGTGTTGTGAAGGTTCAATTATGGGTCCTTACCGTTCACTACAGTCATTCATACACGCTGGTGTGCTACGACAGTACGGCTGTCTTCCCTTCTTAGTCTGGTCGTCATTGAAAATAATGTATTATTATTATTATTATTATTATTATTATTATTATTATTATTATTATTATTATTATTATTATTATAATATCGGGGTACAAAACAAATTCCAATCACATAATACAACAAAAAACTAATGTGAAAGACCTGGGAGTGATAATGTCAGAGAATCTCACTTTCAAAGATCACAAAAAATGTATCCTCCTACAATCTATTAGAAAAATGGTAGATCAGGATAACGAGAACATTCAAATTAGGGACACCACGCCAATGATGATTCTTTTCAAATCGCTTGTTCTCTCTATGGCTGAATACTGCTATGTCACACTAATTGCCCATCCCATCAGGGCAAAGCAAATTGCAGACCTAAGAATGAACAGAAAAACTTTCCACGGCACACATAAATACGATAAAGCACACTAAATTAGAAGAACGGTTGCATCCCTTGATTGTACTCCCGTGGAAAACATGGCGAGGAAAGAAACGTGATAATATTAACTTGGAAAATCTAGGGGATTTAGTTCCAAGCAGCACACGAAAAACACTCTCTACAAAACCAAAAGACTTGTCAGAAAGATGTCACGTCCTCCAATGAAAACTCAAGGGCGCTACGAGTAGAAGACAACACAGTAAGTGTCAGGAGTCCGAGAACATGGGGGGTTTCAAGGGCCCCCCAGCCATACTTTATAAGGGAATTACCAAGTAGATTCCCTGACGTGTTTCAAGAGGGAGCTGAACAGACACCTAAAGACACCAGCCGTGCTGGTGGTTCGACTTCCGCCAAGCAGAAACGCCTGAATGATCAGGCCCCGATCCACTGCGAGGCTCCTTGTCACGGAACCGCCTCGAGGCTTTGACCCCCGGAATACAACCGCTCCGGATATACCCCGGCTATTAAATTTATAATTATTATTAATATTAGTTATTATATTATTATAATTATTATTATTTATTATTAAAATTATTATTAATATTATTATTATCATTATAACTTTTATTTTTTATTATTATAATTATTTTTATTATTATTATTATTATTATTATAATTATTAATTATTTATTATTATTATTAAAAATATTATTATTATTATATTATTATTATTAACATCATCATCATTACACAGCGAGCAAAGCACTAAATTTATAGGTAATTCACTAACGGCCCGGGGATCCTGGAGCGACTCGCACAGTTCCACAAATGGAAATGCCTTCCACCGGAATCAAGACAACCTTCCTTCCCAACCCATCACCTTGGAGGAGAGACAAGAATGCACTTGAGACATACTCGAGACAAGTACTAAGACAGTCACCACCAACCTCAGTGATACGTGACAGACAGTCTATTAGAGAACAAGCTGAAGATCGGAATTCAACAGTATTAAAGATTGGAAGTTACAATAAAGATTGGGGGGAAGTTACGATTTAAAGATTGGAAACTTGCAGTTGTTGAGGATGGAAGTTAGATATTTAATTAAGACTGAATTGATTGTCAGAGAAGGATTGGGAATAGAGATCATATAAGGGACGATACACGGTCCTATTATATGGCAGTGATGCTTTTAAAGATTTGAACTGATAATTTCTTAAGACAGCAATTAATTAGTTTTTTTAGACTGGAATTAAAGGTTCTGAGGACTAGTAAACGAGCTTTGGAGAAAGTACAAATAAACTTCAAGCTTAACAAACCTGTGGGAAGACAGTAACAAGATCAGTAGATTGCGAGATGTTGCTATTGTTAGACTAAGGCAAGCTATAAGCCATCTCTTGCAAGGACTTCAGATACAAGTGTGTGGACAAAGACGAGTGTCATACAACTGTGTGTTAACAGAGATACTGTCAAACCCCTGGGTGTGAAAGAGCCAGTGTACACACTGGTGTGTAGACAGAGACAGTGTCAACACTGGTGTGTGACAGAGACAGCATCATACACTGTGTGGTGACAAGACAGTGTCTTAAAAGTGTATACCACCCAGGGAACAATACGACCTGTTATCCTGTGTAAAGGGGGTCAAGGAGGCCAAAACAAACACAGATACTTGACTTGATGAATATATTTTCCTTGGTCCGAAGAGCAATGTGGATATTTAATATAAGTACCCTATATACAGTTGGAATGTATATGTACAAAACAACTGTTTAGGGCCAAGAACACACCCTGGAGACAGATGACAACCGTGCTCAACCAGCTCTAGTAAGGAAATTACAGGTAGACAGGTGGGTGGTGCCCACAACACTCTACGTTGCCAGCACCACCTTCTCATTGGCTAACCTGGGTACTGATCGAACGATGGGCCCCATCGTTCGACCCTATTACGGTTGCTGGTCGGGAAGAATACCCTTTCATGAGGTGTGCACATGCGCAAAATAAGGGTTATGTCCCCTTTGCATGCACACCCCCACCTCGAGAAGGCCTCAGAATAGCCAAACCTCCCACTGGAACCGGTTCCAACCATGGCACATTTTAATGACCCCCCTTTCCTCCAACCATCCAACTCTTAGACAAGCTCAGCTTTTTTTGCGACATAAAGCAAAACCTAAACTTAGAGCGAAGACAGCAGACAGTAGTGTTAACGTAGGACCAAGATACTGCGAACGGAAGCAGGACATTACCTCACTAAAAAATACACACACACGAAATATAAAAGGCCGAAAAAAAGAGCTAGAAACCGGTTACCACAGGTCCTAACACATCTTAACCGTAATCATATAAAATCTAGACTCTAATGAGAGATCAGCACCTATTTGTTTACCAGGATTTTTACCCTGTAATTATATAGTGTGCAGCGGAGTGACCACCTCGTGATTCTATGTTGAGTCTTCATATATTGAATAAATTAGAGGTTGTGTCGGTGTAGACTGTCACCACCTGCCGAAGTCTGTCGACATATATATCGAAGTGCTCCTAGGCCCCAGTACCACGCGAGGGCCTCTTTTTTTAATTGCTGAGTAGGGCCCTCTGTTGCGGCTGGAACTCACTTAGAAGAAGGCGAAAGGCTGCAACTCCTCGTCCCCATTTTGCAACAGTACTGGCCCCACCCCAGACTCACAAGCATCAAACTGTCAGGGAAAGGTTTGTGAATCTGTTGGACAAAAGAATGGTGCATTACAAACAATAATCTTTTATGAGCGTTCGTAAAAGCAGTTTTGACATGCTGGGGGTCCAATTAAAGAAACTTTGGTGACTGTAAGAGAGGTAAGGAGGGGCTACAATTCTTGAAATTTTTTTTACAGAATCTTTTGTAAATCCTGTCATGCTTAGGAACGTTGAAGAGATTTTCCTATCATTGGAACCTGGATATCTTTAAATGGCAAAACTTTAGCAAATTTAGTGGCCACTTGACACTACCTACTTCATCGGCCCCAGAAAAGTAATAGTACCTGGTCCAAAGGTAGACTTAGATAAGTAACAGTTAAATGGGAACTCTGAATACTCAAAGAGCGCCTTAATTATAAGCCTAAACATGTTCTGATCCCAAGTAGCAGACACCACCACTATGTCCAGTCCATCCAGGTACGCTTCCGTGCCTTCAATGTCCTTTATTAGCCTTGATTGGATAATTTCTGGAATGAAGAGGAAATTTTTCATTCCTAAGGGGGTAACTATAGTGGTAAATGACCTCCTGATTACGAAGGCAGAGATTATCCTTCGGCCGCCTTATCCATCCAAAGGTACCTGATAGTAACTTTCAAGATCTAACATGGAGCACAAAAGTACCTACCCCAAAGTTCGATATAACGTCATCCAGACGAGGAAGAGGGTAAGCATCTGATTGTGACCTCATTCACCTTACGGTATCTGTACAACAAACGAAACCCTCCATCAGCTTTTTAAAACAAGATGCACGTGAAGCCTGATGGACTAGATGACTCCATCCACTAACCATGCTTAACAGAAATTCTACCTCCTGCTGAAAGTACCCTCTGCTCTTCAGGATTATCTATGTAATGGAGAGTTATAATAGGTTTAAGTTTCCCACATCTACGTCATGATCACCTATATTTACATTTTCGGCACCACCGAAAAAAAATATCAGGGTAATTATTGTAGACAGCCATTTTAAACTTGTTTACTTTAATTTTAGATAGCCCCACTATTAAAGGGCTAGTCCGTAGGAGACAGGAATTTGGAAGCTCGACATTAATTCAGAAATAGTGTGCAAAGAGTCAGAGTCATACCTCAGAGGCAGAGACAGAGTCATTACTGGGACTTAACTGGTGTATAAAAGCTTAATCTGGTTTACTGTGGTGCAGTTTTAGTTTTTATGAAAATCTATCAAGAGTAGATACCACATAATTTACATCAGATAAATTACTTACAATTTGCATAGGTCCCGTAAATCTAGCTTTGTAAAGGTGTGTCCAGGAATAGGTTACCTGTACCAACACGTTGTCTCCAGGATGGAAGAGCGGAATTGGGGCATTTCTGTCACATCTCTCTTCATCTTCTTTGACTGCCTTAAAGTTATCCTTGGCTAGCTGACTGCCACCTTCAACCTTCAAGAATGTGTTTGTAGAGAGTTGAGCTAACGTCCTCTCCGCATCCATCCTTCTTTGAGCACGCCGAAGAGGACCTCTTACATTGTGCCAAAGATCAGCTCAAACGGACTGTACCCGGTAGACTCCCTGCACAATTTCCTTTATTGAAAACAGCAACAAAGTAGTGAGTCATCCCAGTCTTAGGTAAAATGCTTATAAGAAAAGTTCTCATCGTGTTTTTAACGTCTGATGGAATCTTTCCAAGGCATCCTGAACTGAGGATTATAGTAATGGAAATGTTGTGGATCATCCCTAACCTAGTTAATGCTTCCTAAAATTTTGGCAGTGAAGTTAGTGCCTTGATCACTTTTAATAGTTTTAGGGAATGCCAAAACAAGAGAATAAATATGGTAAAGCCTTGAGAAGGCTTTAGTATTAATTACTGCGGATGGGAATTGCTTCTGGGAAATCTAGTACTCTAATCCAAAATGGTAAATAAGTACAGATTTCCAGCCTGGACTTAGGTAGAGGAACCTATCGCCAAATCTATAATTAATTCTGCAAAGGTTCTCCATCAGCAGGTAATAGGCTGGAGAGATACATTTTAAATGGATGTCCAGTTTTTCCCTACTGCTGAAACATTATTGCAACACCGGATATGATTCTTCACATCCTGCTTAGATTTTGGCCAATAAATTCTTTTGTGATTCTATATATTGTTTTAGTAATCTCTAGGTGACCTCCTAAAGAAGTATTATGAGCTAATATTCAATATTTTCAGGTCTAAACTTTGTTTGGAACCAACTGCCCTGTCCTGACAGTTGCCGGGCCCTCATCTCTACCGTCTCATGCAGATCAAATAGTCCGTTTTTAAGCTTATATTGACAGGATGATCAGAAAAGGATTTACCATGGCTGCCTGAAAAGTGAAATATCAATGAAAGGTCCCTTTCGTTGTTCCTTTCGGAAGGACAGTCCCTCGAGCATGGAAACAAGATATCTGCAATCCCTGCAGCCCAGGAATAGAAGGCTTGATTCTGGGGTCTGTTTCACTAAAGTTACGAGGCTCTGGCCAGTTTTCCTCGTAAAACAAATTGGCTATGTCCATATCAGAGTCGTCCAAGGATAGGTCAGCATTCTCGCCAGACAACCCTTGGATTGTAATAAAGTTGGTAGAATTAACCGACAATATGTAAAGTAAAAGGACACAAGTGCAACTAATGTGATATTTATTGTGGCAACGTTCGCCTCGTCCAGGATCTTTAACAAGCGCATTACAAACAATACAGGGACACAGAGGGTATATAAAGCTCAGAGAGATGTGTAATACTAGTGAGTAACATTTCGATGTTCATCTAGTGGTAGCGGTAGTAGTATAGCAGTAGTAGAATTAGTAGTAACAAAAATAATACAATATGGAGAGCAATTAATTCGTACATGTTAAAAGGATATAAGAAGCTATTACTTTGGGTAAACAAAAAAATAGGTTTGGACAATGTAGACTGAAAAGAGGCAGCTGTTTTTCAGTGTTCACGACGTCTTTAATTGCTTGTGGTAGAGTATAACAGAGAGACATGTGATGGGCAGGGTTACTGTTTTCAGGAGGTTCTTGCTAAGACTTCGGAGATGGTGAAGCAGCCGTTGTTTTGTTAATTGTATTCGAAACAGCGATCAGTGCTGATTCGAGGCTCTTGCGTCCTGCCGGAAATAGTTACTTGCTTTGATCACTAATTGGGCGTCTCTGGAATTCATGAGATGACTGGTGATTTTCGTGTTGTACAAGGCGTTGTTTAATGTGTTCCTACTGCGTAAATGGTGTTCATGAGGCGGTTTGTCGAGGTTCTTGCTGTTTCACCTACTAGATCTTGTCACAGCCTCCACAGGTATAGTGTAAACTCTGCATTTTGACTGGTTAGTGTGCTTAGGTTTTGGTCCTGTTTAGATCCTTTATTAAGTGGTAAAGCTATTGCGACCTGGTGTTTAGCTAGAGAAAGTACTTTTGCGACAGTTTTAGTGCAACCTGGCTGTTGGGAAGAATATAACGTTGTTGGGACGGTTGTTTGATGCGTGGAGAATTGATTGATCGAAGAGCTCTTTTCTTGCAGTTCCTTTGATAAAAAAGAAGGAAATTGTAACTCAGTGATGTTTGGTGAATTGAATTACTTTCCTCGTCAAGAACTTCAGGACTGCAAATTCGGTACACCACACATCTGAAGCTTTAATACCCTCAGTGTCCATGTATTGTTTGTATGGCTTGATAAAGCTCCTGGAGAGCGAAACGTTGCCACAAAAAATGTCACATTAGTTGCACTTGTTTCCTTTTACTTATTACAACCCTTTTGGATGTTGCCTGAGTTATGCCAACACTTGGAGAAGAACTAATCATTGAGTTCAGGACGATACACTAGATGTGGTAATGTTATTACCCATAATAACATTGCATCTTTCATAGCAAATCCTCGATACACCTACAAATCAAATATCCAGTGTAATATTTGCACTTATAGATCTTCTATGCAAGTGGACAAAAAAATCGCTCTCTCGAAGGCTCAATTCTAGCACAAAACATAGACTTCCACAAAAGTCATTATATTAGAACCTTAGTGCAATTAATTGACTACCACTGTTAATGTTCACGCACAACTTATATTAGTCCCTTTTATATTATAATATTTTATATATAAATTCTAAACTTTCAAGATTACCTTTAAAGTACTACCGTACTATCGAATATTCGCAACTCCATTATTTGATCATCACTTTATTGTTCCCCACAAATTATTTTTAGTCCCTTTTATATTGTCTCCTTTATTTTACTTAAAAAACTACCTTATCTCATTATTTTTAAACATTTGTTAAATAATTCAGGTGCCTATTTTTATAGCTTATAATATTTACTTATTTTTTACTTAATCTATACTAAAGATTCACTACAAATCTTATTATACAAACATTTGATCCTGAAACCAAACCCTGCTTATTTAATCGACTTAAATGATCAAACAGTTACTGTAATTACTACACAGCAAACAATCAAAGGCACTTCTCAGAGCCAACAACAACATAAACTATCTTTAATTCAATATCAGATCATTACGCAAGCATTATGAGGAGCTCCTAGCATTACTAAATTCCTTGCATGGCCAATAGTCCATCATTATCGCTAACTGAAAACTGGCTAAAGCCTGATTACTACAGATGTCTATGCCATTCCTGGTTACACAGCCATACTTACAATTGTAAGGCCAACCAACAGGGATGGCACTGCTCGATACAACTCAGACGCGAACTAGAAAGTATCACTAATACTGCACAAGGGATGATCATGGGGGAATATATAATAGCTAAATTCAAATCCAAATACTACAAAAGCCTCTCACAGTGTTAAACATCTGACAGAGTTCCACAATCAAACATAGCCATTAGTCAAACTCTAGAAGTATGATAACTGAATGCACGCATGAACCAAAGAACACTTACTAATCTCAGAGGCGACTTCATATAAATCTCACTGGCAAGACCAGGACCCACACGTTACTGAATTCACAAATACAATGAGTAACTGCAGGTTGCTACAACAGTAACAAAACCTACAAGAGTTAACAGAGACTAGTGTTTCCCTACTTGACCACATCTGGACCAACACCATATCCCCTTTAAAATCAGGTATAATTACAGATAATACCACAGACTTCACCACTACCCCACTTGCCCTCATAACAACTCTTGGTAAAATTACCCCAAGGAACTACTAAGTCACCTACAGACTTCACCAAGAGCAGTCCATCAATATACTTCACAACAGCAGTAACAAACATTGACTGGCACACTGCTAGAAATCCTATACAGATATTGACGAATTTTTATAATTTTCTAAAAAAGACCCAATACCTTTATAACAAGTCACGCCCTAAAAACTAAACAGATGACAGCTAAGAGACAGAACAGTCCCTGGCTAACACCCAGCAAATCTCAAATCCATAAATACAAAACACCGAAAGAAAAACACAGTACAGAATGGTCACATAACCAGAGACCAAACAAAACGTGTACTTCGTCATCCTAACCAGCCTGAATAAGAAGGGCAAATTTGTATTATGAGAACAGATTATCCAACTTACGAGGTGATATAAAAAGACCTGAAGACCCTATCAAAAATTTCCTGGGAACAAAAGATATCACGACATAGCAAATAAAATTATCAAAACAGAGTGAATCCCAAACTCCCACCAACAGAAACAGCAACAGACTCAATGATTACGTCTCCACGATAGGTTGAAAACCTATGCAATAAAATCCCAAGCTCAGATACCCCACCAAATTGACTACCTCACTGGCAACTACCCGAACACACTGTTCCCTAGTTTCGACTAACCCATACGAGTCTTCCCTTATTATCAACGTCACTTGAAAAACAAGGCAGGAGATTTAAATACCTTACTAACCCTTATAATACAAAAAAGGCGTCACAAGTACTATCACAGAAAACACCAATGCATTTGCAACACACTTTAACAAATCCATTGAATCCTCCACCTTCCCTACATTTCCTCAATATAGCAAGGTTCACCCAAGATCCATAAAGGGAGGAGACCAAACAGAGTTGAAATAAACTATACCCAAAATCCATATACACACCTCTCTCAAAATCATCAAAAATAAATTCGATAAACGAATCTACTTCTAACCATCATCTCCCAATACATTCTGAACCCCTGCCAAATTTGGATTCAGGCCTAATAAAAATAACTAATTGTTCTATTATACACATTCAGGAACATATATACACTGCAATAGAGAAAAAAGAAGTCCCACGGGATCTTTCAATTGACTGACGAAAAGCTTTGATACAGTTGACCAAGACTTGCTCCACGTAAAATTGTCACACTATGGTATTAGAGGGCACTCCCTCAACTACCACAATCTTACCTCAGCAACAGAAGCCAATAAGTTACGCATATGGGCAAGCTCTTCCGCACAACCAATTACAGTTGGTTTCCCACAGGGAAGTGTCCTTGCCCTCTTCTCTTTCTCCTATAACATAAATGACCTACCAAATTCTCGCAATTACTCAAACCCACACTTTTGCAGATGACACTACATAACGTCTTCTCTCCACACCGAGCCCAGTCACGCGTAGCGCAATACTGTAAACACCGAATTACAGATAATATCTACCTGGAATGAGGACAACAAACAAACACTAAACATTGACAAAACCCAACTTTCCCCCCCCCATTCATTGTTAACAGAGCTACAGATGTACCGCTAACATAAAAATAAACGAATCATCCTAACACAAGCTAACAAGAGGTAAAATTCCTGGGAATCTATCCTCGATAATAGACACAATTTCAACACATATACAACAAATTTCTAAGAAAATTTCCAAGACTGTAGGCATACTAAAGAAGATACGTACTATTCACAGTCAGCCCTCAGCCCATTATCCACTCTCCTCTTATTTACCACCTATCTCACCTATGGAATTTGTGGCATGGGGCTGTGCCAACAACAATTAACCATCTCAGACCAACTAATTTACTCAACAAAAGGCTCAGTTAGAATGAATAACAAATTCTCACTACAGCAACACACTCCACCATATCAAAACACTCAACCTACTCACCATAACAAAACATCGCATACTTATTATTGCACCTTATTACATACAATAGAACACTTAACTCTGATATTAACCCTCCGCTCAAACATCTCCTGCCAAACTCACAGAACACATGACTCATAACACAAGGCACAGATCACTCTTTGATTGTTTCCTTCGTGTCCATTCTCACGCTAGCAAAAACTCAATGTCCACATAAAAGGCCCTAAAATCTGGAATTCATTACCAGTAAATATAAAAGAAACACTACTTGTTTTTATAAATTCAAGTCTCTTCTCAAAGATCACTTACTCACTCAAAACCCAATAAATGCTAATAACTGAAACTATCAATTGTATATCCTATAGTTACTCACAATAATATCACACAAATGATAAACCTAGACCAATCTAACTTTTATTATTTTTTTAAATATCACTACCTAACACATACCCATTCGACTGAATGTACAGCAATGGCAAGCAACATATGACCTGTAATTTGTAATACTCATTTGGCTTTTATAGTTATCTGTTACAATAATGTTTTTACACTGATTTCATCATTGCTTAGTTAACTTAAGTAATTTTAACCCCCCGTAATGCTATCATATAAGTGCTTTGGCATGCTGCTCTTACCTGTATTTATTTGTACTCTGTATGTATGCTTAAATTACTAAATAAATAAATAAATAAATACATAAATAAATGAAATAGAATCAATAAATAAATAAATAAATGAAGTGTGTTCAGAAAAGGAAGTACTGGCCCTCTCTATAAGCTAGCAATATGCTCCCAGTATCCCTATAGTTTCGACTCAGCTTTTTTGAGTCATCCTTAAGGTAAATACACTCTACTATAAAAGGGCCATCCCTTACTCTACTTCTTTCAGTCATGTACTAGGACACTATAATTTGTCCCTAATGGTTTGGGGTTTTATTTGGACAGTTGGGCGGATACGACCAACTTGGATGCAACAGATAACAGACGACAGGCTTTGCCTTAGCTCCCTGCTGACGTCACTGGTGTCGCTCGGGACGTGGTGTCTCTCCTGATAATGTTGTCGAGTTGCAACTGTGCCCCATGTGAGTGGTTTGTCGCCTCACCAGGTGCCATAATTTGCAGTAGGCGTGGCTCAACCAGGTGACTTAGTTGGCTGATGAGGCGTTCTCCTTCCGGCTGGGCGCCTTCCATCCTCCATGTGACATTCCCTGCTAATGCCAGGCTGAGTTGACAAAAGAGAGATGGAACCACTCGACAAGACATTGGTTTCGAAGTATCAGCCCAACCCTGCTGCCTCAATGCAGTGGTTAAGACACATCCTGCAGAAAAACTCTAACCTCTGGCCACACAAAACGCTGGAAGGTTTTGACCACTAAGATGAGTTGAATTATCTATCGAAGGTTGCGACAACCACTTGTTGCTTATACCAGCTGGTATATGCTTTGTCTGCTGTCTTACAAATCCACCCAGACTGACCAAGCTGTCGTCGTGCCTAACTTAATGACATCCTATTACTTAGGCAGAATGCACTAATATGCACCAGGTATTGTGGGCTTCAACCACTTGTAAATTGCAAAAATCAGTGTCATTTAACACGATGTAATTCTGTGCCTTACCAGAAAAGTGTATGGCACCGAAAGACCCAATCTTGTTTCCGGCCACCTCAAGGCTCGAGCCTGATTGTCGGAAAGTTTCGAAATTGTTTCAGGAATCTGCCTCCATTGAAGCAGAACCCGCTGTACTACTTTTTTATAATGAAAGAAAAACTGCATTCTTTCTTTTTCCCAATAAATTCTTCCTGCAAAATTCCCGTTTTTTTCTTACATAGTCCTTCTCAAGATTGATTTTCTCGCCAACTCCAATTGTGCCAACGCAGCAGATTCACCTTCTGACAACCCTGTCGCATGACGACTGGCGATTTTGCTCAGGTGATGTTATCATTTTCCTCCTGCAGAACATCCCGGGTTTAATTCCTGGGTCACGTAGAGGGAGGAGTTTGATGTGCCATCTCCTCTTCTCGAATTTTTGATACTTATAAGAGAACAAAGCTCACAGCAGTGAGAGTGCGTTCATAATCAATGTCGAATGGAAACGAGCAATTTGCTAGCAGCGGCTGTATAGAGAAAATTTAGACAGTTAATAAAGTGTATTCAGGACACTAAACGTCTGACTCGCTATGGGCGACATACCCAACGTAACATGCAATTTGCAATACAAACAACTCATGCTATGCACAGTAACGACTGCAAAATACACATACGCCCAACATTACACGTTTGCAATACACGCTCACTTTGCACAGTACGACTGGCAGAAAAGCACATACAATAGCAAGGCTGATACACAATAGCAAAGCTGACTACAAATATTCACACAACGAGCAAAATTTTACCATAAAGCAAAGCAAGCACAATGAACAACTAATAGCAAGCTGTCTAATGACATACAATAGCAGGTTGATCAATAAAATCCAAGGTTTTGACATGCAAAGTTTTGTAAAGCATTGAAGAGCCTAACGCAGTGTCAGAGGAGCCAGTACACAATGTTTGTGCTCTAAGTCCAGCTCCAGCTCTCGACAGGCCCCCATATTACAACCCAGGGGCAATAAACCTGTAAGCCTGGGTGTAAAGGGGAGCAAGGAGTCAGAACTAACACAGCTGAATGACTTTGAAATATATTTTCCTCTCCAACACAATGTGGATTTTACATATTGTACACTATATAAATAGGAAAATGTATATGTACAACAACGAATAGGCAAGGCCAAGACACAGCCTGGAGACAAATGGACAACCATGTAGTATGAAATGGACAAGGTAGAAAGGGGTTGGGTGGTGCCCACAACACCTCTACGATTACCACTCCCACCTTCTCATTGGCTGATGACTGGGTACTGATCGATAACGATGGCCCTCCATAAAAGTATCTGACCTAGTACGAGGTTCGCTGGTTGAGAGGATAGCCTTCAATGAGGGGTGTGTACAAGTGCGAATAAAGGTTACGTATTCTTTGCATGCCACATGTGTAGGACAGAGACAGTTGTCCATACACTGATGTGTGAACAGAGACATGTTATACACTGGTGAGAGAACAGAGACAGTGTCAAACACTTGATCTGGCCAGAGTCAGTGTCATACACTGGATGTGTGGACAGTGGACAGTGTCGTACACTGGTGTGTGGACAGAACGTGTCATACCAACTGGTGTGTGGACAGAGACAGTGTCATACACAGGTGTGTGGTACTGAAACAGTGGCCATACACTGGTGTGTGACAGAGACTGTGGTCTTACACTGGTGTGTGGACAGAGACAGGCTATACACGGGTGTGGTGGACAGAGACTGTGTCCATACACAGGTGTGTGGACAGAGACAGTGTCAAACACTGGTGTGGGACAGAATCATGTCATACAGTTGGTGTGTGGACAGAGACAGTGGTCCTACGCTGTGTGTGACAGAGACAGTGTCATACACTGATTGTGTACAGAAACAGGTGTCAACACTGGTGGTGGTGGACAGAGACCAGAGTCATGCACTGGTGTGTGGACAGGAGACAGTTGGTCAACGCTGGTGTGTGACAGAGACAGTGTCATACACTGGTGTGTGGACAGAGACAGTGTCATACACTGGGTGGGACAGAGACAGGGCTATAACAACACTGTGTGTGGACAGAATCAGTGTCCATAACTTGGTTGTGTGGACAGAAACAGAGTCATACACTGGTGTGGTGACAGAGACAGTGCGACACTGTGGTGTGGACAGAGACAGAGTCAGACACTGGTGTGTGGACAGAATCAGTGTCATGACATTGTGTTGTGACAGAAACAGTCATACACTGGTGTGTGGACAGAAACAGTGTCATACATTGTGTGTGGACAGAGACAGTGTCATGCAAACTGGAGTGTGGACAGGACAGGTCATACACAGGTGTGTGGACAAATCATGTCATAGCATTGGTGTGTGACAGAAACAGTGTCAACCCTGTGGTGTGGACAGAAACAGTGTCATACATTGGTGTGTGGACAGAGACAGTGTCATACACTGTTGTGTGGACAAATCAGTGTCATTACATTGTGGTGTGGACAGAACATTGTCATACACGGGTGTGGTGTACAGAAACATGTCATACACTGGTGTGTGGACAGAGACAGTGTCATACACTGGTGTTTGACAGAGACAAGTGTCATACACTGTGTGTTGACAAGACAGTGTCATACCCTGGTGTGTGACAGGAGGACAGTGTCATACACTGGGTGTGGACAGAGACATGTCATACGCTGGTGTGGACGAGAGACATTGTCAATCCACTGGTGTGTGGACAAGACAGTGGTCATAGCGCCTGGTGTGGTGGACAGAGACAAGTGTCATACGCAGGTGTGTGTACAGAGACAGTGTCATACGCTGGTGTGTGGACAGAGACAGTGTCATACGCTGGTGTGGTGGACAGAGACAGTGTCATACAACTGGTGTGTGGACACAGACAGTGTCATAACTTTCAGAGATATCCGAATGATAAGATATCTGAAATCTTTACATATCCACATTTTTGTCGAAAGATAAATGAATTCCTGAAGTGACTAATGGTTGTTAGTGGTAAAAAGATATTTTGAAAGCCGAACTATATGAAGCTATACTGAAGAAGCTGTAACAACGTATAATTTAATGTTCCATAAATACTGAAGAGTGGCCCATTTTAACCTCTCTAAGCCTTTTTGCGCGAAAATGAAAAAAAATGCAATTAACTGTAACTGAAGTCTGGAAGAGAAAAGTCACGAAGATTGGAAGTGAAGTCACAAAGACTGGAAGTGAATGTCACAAAGACAGGAATGAAAGTCACAAAGACAGAAGTGAAAGTCACAAAGACTGGAAGTGAATGTCATGAAGACTGGAATTGAAAGTCACGCAAGACTGGAAAGTGAAAGTCTCAGACGGAAGTGAAAGTCATGAAGGCTGAAATGAAATTCATTATGACTTGGAAAGTGAAAGTCATGAGACTGGAAGTTGAAAGTCATGAATGACTGAAATGAAAGTCATAAGACTGGAAGTGAAAGTCATGAAGAACTGGAAGTTAAAGTCAGAACGACCAGAAGTGTAAACATAGAAAACCTGGAAGTGAAAGTCATGAAACGGAAGTGAAAGTCATGAGACTGGAAGTGCAAGTCAATTATGACTGGAAGTGAAAGTCATGAGACTGATTGAAAAAGTCCATGAAACTGGAAGTGAAAGTCATGAAAGACTGAAGTGAAAGTCATGACGACCGGAAGTGTAAGTCATAAAAACTGGAAGTGAAAGTCATAGAAAACTGGAAGTGAAAGTTCATGAAAGACTGAATAGTGAAAGTCATATGACTGAAGTGAAAAGTCATGGAAAACTGGAAGTGAAAGTCATGAAGACTGGAAGTGAAAGTCATGAAGACTGGAAGTGAAAGTCATGAAGACTGGAAGTGAAAGTCATGAAGACTGGAAGTGAAAGTCATGAAGACTGAAGTGAAAGTCATGAAGACTGGAAGTGAACGTCATGAGAACTGAAGTGAAGTTGATGAAGACTGGAAGTGAAGTCATGAAGACTGGAATGAAAGTCATGAATACTGGAAGTGAAAGTCATGATGACATCTGGAAGTGAAAGTCATGAAGACTGGAAGTGAAAGTCATGAAGACTGGAAGTGAAAGTCATGAAGACTGGAAGTGAAAGTCATGACGACCGGAAGTGTAAGTCATAAAAACTGGAAGTGAAGTCATGAAACTGGAAGTGAAAGTCAGAAGACTGGAAGTGAAAGTCATGATGACTGGGAAGTGAAATCATGAAAACTGGAGTGAAAGTCATGAAACTGGAAGTGAAAGTCATGAAGACTGGAAGTGAAATCATGAAACGAAGTGAACGTCATGACGGACCGGAAGCGAAAGTCATGAAAAGGGAAGTGAAAGTCATGAAAACTGGAAGTGAAAGTCATAAGACGGAAAGTGAAGGTCATGAAGACTGGAAGTGAAAGTCATGATGACTGAAGATGAAAGTCTTAAGACTGGAAGGTGAAAGTCCCAGATGACTGGAAAGTGAAAGTCATGATGACTGGAAGTTGAAAGTCATGAAACGAAGTGAAAGTCAACGAAAAACCTGGAATGAAAGTCATGAAGACTGGAAGTGAAAGTCATGAAGACGTAGAAGTTGAAAGTCATGATGACTGTAAGTGAAAGTCATGAAGACTATAAAGTGAAATCATGATGACTGGAAGGTGAAGAGTCATGAAGACTGGGAAGTGAAAGTCATGAATACTGGAAGTGAAAGTCATGAAAACTGGAAGTGAAAGGTCATGAGAAACT
This sequence comes from Cherax quadricarinatus, assembly GCF_026875155.1. NCBI lineage: Eukaryota > Metazoa > Arthropoda > Malacostraca > Decapoda > Parastacidae > Cherax > Cherax quadricarinatus. The sequence continues at coordinate 46,275,588 of NC_069399.1, read as the reverse complement.
GAATTGAAAGTCATGAAAACTGGAAGGAAAGTCATGAAACTGGAATAAAAGTCAGGACGACCCGGAATGTGAAATCATGGAAACTGGAAAAAACAAATTCCAATCACATAATCCAACAAAAAACTAATGTGAAGGACCTGGAGTGATAATGTCAAGAACTCACGTTCAAAGATCACAAAAAAATGTATCCTCCTACAATCTATTAGAAAAATGGTAGATCAGGATAACGAGAACATTCAAATTAGGGACACCACGCCAATGATGATTCTTTTCAAATCGCTTGTTCTCTCTATGGCTGAATACTGCTATGTCACACTAATTGCCCATCCCATCAGGGCAAAGCAAATTGCAGACCTAAGAATGAACAGAAAAACTTTCCACGGCACACATAAATACGATAAAGCACACTAAATTAGAAGAACGGTTGCATCCCTTGATTGTACTCCCGTGGAAAACATGGCGAGGAAAGAAACGTGATAATATTAACTTGGAAAATCTAGGGGATTTAGTTCCAAGCAGCACACGAAAAACACTCTCTACAAAACCAAAAGACTTGTCAGAAAGATGTCACGTCCTCCAATGAAAACTCAAGGGCGCTACGAGTAGAAGACAACACAGTAAGTGTCAGGAGTCCGAGAACATGGGGGGTTTCAAGGGCCCCCCAGCCATACTTTATAAGGGAATTACCAAGTAGATTCCCTGACGTGTTTCAAGAGGGAGCTGAACAGACACCTAAAGACACCAGCCGTGCTGGTGGTTCGACTTCCGCCAAGCAGAAACGCCTGAATGATCAGGCCCCGATCCACTGCGAGGCTCCTTGTCACGGAACCGCCTCGAGGCTTTGACCCCCGGAATACAACCGCTCCGGATATACCCCGGCTATTAAATTTATAATTATTATTAATATTAGTTATTATATTATTATAATTATTATTATTTATTATTAAAATTATTATTAATATTATTATTATCATTATAACTTTTATTTTTTATTATTATAATTATTTTTATTATTATTATTATTATTATTATAATTATTAATTATTTATTATTATTATTAAAAATATTATTATTATTATATTATTATTATTAACATCATCATCATTACACAGCGAGCAAAGCACTAAATTTATAGGTAATTCACTAACGGCCCGGGGATCCTGGAGCGACTCGCACAGTTCCACAAATGGAAATGCCTTCCACCGGAATCAAGACAACCTTCCTTCCCAACCCATCACCTTGGAGGAGAGACAAGAATGCACTTGAGACATACTCGAGACAAGTACTAAGACAGTCACCACCAACCTCAGTGATACGTGACAGACAGTCTATTAGAGAACAAGCTGAAGATCGGAATTCAACAGTATTAAAGATTGGAAGTTACAATAAAGATTGGGGGGAAGTTACGATTTAAAGATTGGAAACTTGCAGTTGTTGAGGATGGAAGTTAGATATTTAATTAAGACTGAATTGATTGTCAGAGAAGGATTGGGAATAGAGATCATATAAGGGACGATACACGGTCCTATTATATGGCAGTGATGCTTTTAAAGATTTGAACTGATAATTTCTTAAGACAGCAATTAATTAGTTTTTTTAGACTGGAATTAAAGGTTCTGAGGACTAGTAAACGAGCTTTGGAGAAAGTACAAATAAACTTCAAGCTTAACAAACCTGTGGGAAGACAGTAACAAGATCAGTAGATTGCGAGATGTTGCTATTGTTAGACTAAGGCAAGCTATAAGCCATCTCTTGCAAGGACTTCAGATACAAGTGTGTGGACAAAGACGAGTGTCATACAACTGTGTGTTAACAGAGATACTGTCAAACCCCTGGGTGTGAAAGAGCCAGTGTACACACTGGTGTGTAGACAGAGACAGTGTCAACACTGGTGTGTGACAGAGACAGCATCATACACTGTGTGGTGACAAGACAGTGTCTTAAAAGTGTATACCACCCAGGGAACAATACGACCTGTTATCCTGTGTAAAGGGGGTCAAGGAGGCCAAAACAAACACAGATACTTGACTTGATGAATATATTTTCCTTGGTCCGAAGAGCAATGTGGATATTTAATATAAGTACCCTATATACAGTTGGAATGTATATGTACAAAACAACTGTTTAGGGCCAAGAACACACCCTGGAGACAGATGACAACCGTGCTCAACCAGCTCTAGTAAGGAAATTACAGGTAGACAGGTGGGTGGTGCCCACAACACTCTACGTTGCCAGCACCACCTTCTCATTGGCTAACCTGGGTACTGATCGAACGATGGGCCCCATCGTTCGACCCTATTACGGTTGCTGGTCGGGAAGAATACCCTTTCATGAGGTGTGCACATGCGCAAAATAAGGGTTATGTCCCCTTTGCATGCACACCCCCACCTCGAGAAGGCCTCAGAATAGCCAAACCTCCCACTGGAACCGGTTCCAACCATGGCACATTTTAATGACCCCCCTTTCCTCCAACCATCCAACTCTTAGACAAGCTCAGCTTTTTTTGCGACATAAAGCAAAACCTAAACTTAGAGCGAAGACAGCAGACAGTAGTGTTAACGTAGGACCAAGATACTGCGAACGGAAGCAGGACATTACCTCACTAAAAAATACACACACACGAAATATAAAAGGCCGAAAAAAAGAGCTAGAAACCGGTTACCACAGGTCCTAACACATCTTAACCGTAATCATATAAAATCTAGACTCTAATGAGAGATCAGCACCTATTTGTTTACCAGGATTTTTACCCTGTAATTATATAGTGTGCAGCGGAGTGACCACCTCGTGATTCTATGTTGAGTCTTCATATATTGAATAAATTAGAGGTTGTGTCGGTGTAGACTGTCACCACCTGCCGAAGTCTGTCGACATATATATCGAAGTGCTCCTAGGCCCCAGTACCACGCGAGGGCCTCTTTTTTTAATTGCTGAGTAGGGCCCTCTGTTGCGGCTGGAACTCACTTAGAAGAAGGCGAAAGGCTGCAACTCCTCGTCCCCATTTTGCAACAGTACTGGCCCCACCCCAGACTCACAAGCATCAAACTGTCAGGGAAAGGTTTGTGAATCTGTTGGACAAAAGAATGGTGCATTACAAACAATAATCTTTTATGAGCGTTCGTAAAAGCAGTTTTGACATGCTGGGGGTCCAATTAAAGAAACTTTGGTGACTGTAAGAGAGGTAAGGAGGGGCTACAATTCTTGAAATTTTTTTTACAGAATCTTTTGTAAATCCTGTCATGCTTAGGAACGTTGAAGAGATTTTCCTATCATTGGAACCTGGATATCTTTAAATGGCAAAACTTTAGCAAATTTAGTGGCCACTTGACACTACCTACTTCATCGGCCCCAGAAAAGTAATAGTACCTGGTCCAAAGGTAGACTTAGATAAGTAACAGTTAAATGGGAACTCTGAATACTCAAAGAGCGCCTTAATTATAAGCCTAAACATGTTCTGATCCCAAGTAGCAGACACCACCACTATGTCCAGTCCATCCAGGTACGCTTCCGTGCCTTCAATGTCCTTTATTAGCCTTGATTGGATAATTTCTGGAATGAAGAGGAAATTTTTCATTCCTAAGGGGGTAACTATAGTGGTAAATGACCTCCTGATTACGAAGGCAGAGATTATCCTTCGGCCGCCTTATCCATCCAAAGGTACCTGATAGTAACTTTCAAGATCTAACATGGAGCACAAAAGTACCTACCCCAAAGTTCGATATAACGTCATCCAGACGAGGAAGAGGGTAAGCATCTGATTGTGACCTCATTCACCTTACGGTATCTGTACAACAAACGAAACCCTCCATCAGCTTTTTAAAACAAGATGCACGTGAAGCCTGATGGACTAGATGACTCCATCCACTAACCATGCTTAACAGAAATTCTACCTCCTGCTGAAAGTACCCTCTGCTCTTCAGGATTATCTAAATTTAATTTTCTCCAACTCAAGTGCCAACGCAGCAGATTCACCTTCAGACAACCCTGTCGCATGAGACTGGCGATTTTTGCTCAGGTGATGTATCATTTCTCCTCCTGCGAGAACATCGGGGTTTTATTCCTGGGTCCCGTAGAGGGAGGAGTTTGATGTGCCATCTCCTCTTCTCGAATTTTGATACTTATAAGAGTACAAAGCTGCACAGCAGTGAGAGTGCGTTCATAATCAATGTCGATGGAACGAGCAATTTGCTAGCAGCGCTGTAGAGAAAATTTAGACAAGTTTAATAAAGTGTATTCAGACACTAAACGTCTGACTCGTCTAGGCGACATACCCCAACGTAACATGCTATTTGCAATACACGCTCAGCTATGCACAGTACGACTGCAAAATACTCATACCCCAACATAACACGTTATTTGCAATACACGCTCACTTTGCACAGTACGACTGCAGAATATGCACATACAATAGCAAGGCTGATACACAATAGCAAAGCTGACTACAAAATATTCACACAACAGCAAAATTTACCATAGCAAAGCAAGCACAATGAACAAGCTAATAGCAAGCTGTCAATGATCATACAATAGCAGGTTGATCATAAAACGCAAGGTTGACATGCAAAGTTTTGTAAAGCATTGGAAGAGCTAACGCAGTGTCAGAGAGCAAGCTACACAATGTTTGTGCTCTAAGTCCAGCTCCAGCTCTCGGACAGGCCCCCATATTACAACCCAGGGGCAATAAGACCTGTAATCCTGGGTGTAAAGGGGAGCAAGGAGCAGAACAAACACAGCTGAATGACTTTGAAATATATTTTCCTTCACCAACAGCAATGTGGATATTTACATATATGTACACTATATAAAGTTGGAAATGTATATGTACAACACGGTTTAGGCAAGGCCAAGACACAGCCTGGAGACAGAATGGACAACCATGTAGTATGGAAATGACAAGGGTAGAAAGGTGGGTGGTGCCCACAACACCTCTACGATTACCACTCCCACCTTCTCATTGGCTGATACTGGGTACTGATCGAACGATGGGGCCCCATCGTTCGACCCTAGTACTGGTTCGCTGGTTGGGGAGATAGCCTTTCAATGAGGGTGTGTACATGTGCCGAATAAAGGTTACGTATTCTTTGCATGCCACATGGTGTGAGGACAGAGACAGTGTCATACACTGATGTGTGAACAGAGACAGTGTTATACACTGGTGTGTGAACAGAGACAGTGTCATACCTTGATCTGTGGCCAGAGTCAGTGTCATACACTGATGTGTGGACAGTGACAGTGTCGTACACTGGTGTGTGGACAGAACTGTGTCATACACTGGTGTGTGGACAGAGACAGTGTCATACACTGGTGTGTGGACTGAAACAGTGCCATACACTGGTGTGTGGACAGAGACTGTGTCATACACTGGTGTGTGGACAGAGACATGGCTATACACTGGTGTGTGGACAGAGACTGTGTCATACACTGGTGTGTGGACAGAGACAGTGTCATACACTGGTGTGTGGACAGAATCAGTGTCATACATTGGTGTGTGGACAGAGACAGTGTCATACGCTGGTGTGTGGACAGAGACAGTGTCATACACTGATGTGTGTACAGAAACAGTGTCATACACTGGTGTGTGGACAGAGACAGTGTATCCAGGGGGGGGGGTGCACTGGTGTGTGGACAGAGACAGTGTCATACGCTGGTGTGGGACAGAGACAGTGGTCATACACTGGTGTGTGGACAGAGACAGTGTCATACACTGGTGTGTGGACAGAGACAGGGCTATACACTGGTGTGTGGACAGAATCAGTGTCATACGTTGGTGTGTGGACAGAAACAGTGTCATACACGGTGTGTGTGGACAGAGAACAGTGTCATACACTGGTGTGTGGACAGAGACAGTGTCATACACTGGTGTGTGGACAGAATCAGTGTCATACATTGGTGTGTGGACAGAAACAGTGTCATACACTGGTGTGTGGACAGAAACAGTGTCATACATTGGTGTGTGGACAGAGACAGTGTCATGCACTGGTGTGTGGACAGAGACAGTGTCATACACTGGTGTGTGGACAGAATCAGTGTCATACATTGGTGTGTGGACAGAAACAGTGTCATACACTGGTGTGTGGACAGAAACAGTGTCATACATTGGTGTGTGGACAGAGACAGTGTCATACACTGGTGTGTGGACAGAATCAGTGTCATACATTGGTGTGTGGACAGAAACAGTGTCATACACTGGTGTGTGGACAGAACAGTGTCATACACTGGTGTGTGGACAAGACAGTGTCATACACTGGTGTGTGAACAGAGACAGTGTCATACACTGTGTGTGGACAGAGACAGTGTCCATAACACTGGTGGTTGTGGACAGAGACAGTGTCATACACTGGTGTGTGGACAGAGACAGTGTCATACGCTGGTGTGTGGACAGAGACAGTGTCATACACTGGTGTGTGGACAGAGACAGTGTCATACGCTGGTGTGTGGACAGAGACAGGTCATACGCTGGTTGTGTGGACAGAGACAGTGTCATACGCTGGTGTGTGGACAGAGACAGTGTCATACGCTGGTGTGTGGACAGAGACAGTGTCATACACTGGGTGTGGACAAGACAGTGTCATACACTTTCAGAGATTCCTAATGTAAGATATCTGTAAATCTTTACAGACCACATTTTTTTGTCGAGAAGATAAATGATATTCTGTAAGTGACTAAGTTTAGTGGTACAAAAGATATTTTGAAAACCGGAACTATCATGAAGCTTATGAAGAGCTGTAACACGTATATTTAATGTTCTTAATACTGAAGAAGTGCCATTTTAACCTCTCTAAGCATTTGCGCGAAATTAAAAAACATTGCAATAACATGAACTGAAGTTCTGGAAGTGAAAGTCACGAAGATTTGAAGTGAAGTCACAAAGACTGAAAGTGAAAGTCACAAAGACTGAAGTGAAAGTCACAAAGACTGAAGTGAAAGTCAAAAAAAGACTGGAATTGAAAGTCATGAAAGACTGGAAGTGAAAGTCCAAGATGGGAAATGAAGTCATAAGCTGGGAAATAAAAATCAAAGGCTGGAAAAGAAAGTCAAGACTGGAATGAAACG
>NC_069399.1:46141664-46268035 GCF_026875155.1 Cherax quadricarinatus | reverse complement strand
CTTTTTTGGGTTGGCCCCTGCGGACTTTTTTGGGAAAATTGGCACTTGGCCTGGATAAAAAAGTTTTTAGCTCCTGTTAGCCGTTCCGTTTAGAAGGGATGTGCCACAGTCATGAAGTAACCCTGGACCCCTTCCCTTTTTGGGCCCCTTTTTAGCCCCTCTAGGGGGCACATGTGGGGGCCCTTTTTGAGTTGGGGGGTAAGCAAAGTGGCCTGACAAGGGGGATGAGTTTCCATGTGGCCCCTGCTGCGGTTGTCTTGCCCCCAAAGGGTAAGGTCGAGGCAGCCCCAACGGTTGTGGGGTCCCATTGTTTAGAACTTACTCTGGAATATCGTGTAGGAGCATTTTTGTGTTGCCAGCCTTTGGGTTGCTGGTGAGAGTGCAGATTGGGTGATGGGGTTTGAAATTCCCCCCAAAATATAATCAGTGCGTGAGTGCAGGAGCTTGCAATGTCAGGGTGTTTTTGGGGTTCTTGTAGATGTTATAGAGGGTAATGGGCCCCCAGGTATGTCCCAAAGGGATGGCCTTTCCCTCGACACCCTCCCCACAGCCCAAAGGGTTGGCTATAACCGTGAGGTATTGTATTGGATAAAAAATTAAGCTGGGGCCTCTGCAGTGAACCCCCCGGGCCCAAATGTCCCAAAAATACCAGCAAAACCGGGGGTAGTTTTGGGGAAATAGTCGGGACATGGATTTCTTGAGCAAGACGAATGTAAACCCGATCCCAATTATGCCTCCAGAGAGGTGCTGTTCCCCCTTCCCCCTGAATGTTCCTTGAAACCTTGGGGGTGTGATTTGGTAAGGGGTATTCCTCGCTGTTTTTTCCCTGAGCTGGAGACTGAGCCTGCCCCTCTGAGAACTGCAATTCATGGACCCCTGTCTCCCCCCTCGGGCAGCAAGCCCTCTCAGGGCGTATTGACCATTGCGGAATGTGCTCTGTTGTTGGGAGTTATTTTGTTTCAAAATTAAAATCCGTGCCCTTGATAGTGTACGAGTCCCCCCTGGTGAGGCTTTTGGGTTGGGGTTTGAAACGGGATATTATCTGGGGTTTGTGGTCTGTAGGGGGCTGCTGAGGGTTGGGTTTCTTTATTGTATGCACCGTGGTCCTGTGCTGTTGGGTAGCCGGGATCTGCTGTGAGGTGCCAGTGTCCGGGTAAAGGATGCCTGCGTGTCGTGCTATGGCCGTGAGGGAGGCTCGTTTAGTGCTGCCTGCTGATCGCATTGACCAATGCACCCTGTTTGACGCCATCCTGTTTCCCTCTTGTTTCTGTTTTCTTACGTTGAGGTAGGGGTGCAGGAAGGTTTTCCTTGACCTTGACGCCTGAGTTGAGACTTCGAAGGGTTGGGACTTGCTGGGCATTGACATGGTTAGCTGCTGAGAGATCTGCGTACGGTACGTGTCTCTGCACCCATCGTCTCTGCTGTCGAGAGTGATGATCCGTGAAGCCTGTTGCCGAGTTTCTGGCGTCTTTCCAGACCTCCTTGAATCTGGGCGAGTCCTCTCGGGAATCAGGATCCAGGCATGATGTTTCTGCCTGCAAGTTCGGGCATTGTGGAGTGGGGTGGCGATGCATTTTCTTTCAAGCTTGGTGATGCATTCTCTCGTAGGGCGGTGCTGGCTGCAGAAACCACAGAATATTACTCTGTTCGGACAGAGTGCACCCAGGTGTCCGCATAACGCTGACACTTGAAACAGCGAACTGGTTCAGCTGTGAAGGTCCTGAACATCGTACTTGCCCCAGGAACCGAGGTCCGCTGGATGGCAGTGACCCTACATGCTAGAATGACTGACCTGTCGGGTTGGTGTCGTTGCCTCCGTCTTGCCCTTGAAGACGTAGAGAGCTGAACACCACACTGGGGTGTAGCTGCACGCCTCGATGGGCAATCATCAGTCGGGTATCGCATCACTACACCCTTGGTCTGATTTTTCTGCCGAGAGTCCAGCTTCCTCCCGGGTGAATGAGCGATCTGTCTCCATGACTCTTTCACAGTGGTATAAACATTTCCTTGTTGAGGACAGAGTTCAATATTGGTTCTCCCCCTCAAGTTTGAACCATTCTTGAACTTCAGGTTGTGTCGCGATCTTCCAGTATGAAACAACGCATAAGTGGGTACTGTGGTCCCTCTCCGTAAGACTTCACCTTAATTTGCCAGGTCGGTTTTGAGCTGTTGCCTGCTCCTTTGAGACGGACGGCACCTTCTTCTTGTTTGTCCACATGTTCCATCCCTCTTGGTTTTCGGGGGTTGGGGCGTGTTTATTTCCTCCCCCTGTTTCACATTTGTCGCTGTGCTCCATGGTTGAACTGTCAGATCTAGCTACAATGTGATCAGGATCCTTCCCTCGTCCTCTCGCAACTTCTCGCTACAATTGCGCCCCACATAATTCCAAATCCGATCCTCCGTCCGTGGTTCATGGACATCGTGGCCACTTCTGTTCGGCAGAAGCCATAGCGCCATCTTATGATAAGGTAGTAGACTTCCGTGACACTGAGTGTGTGTACTATGATTCTGGCACAAGTGCCGGAATCTACACTACACCATGTGGGGGTTGTGACAAAGTATACTGTAGGGGAAACAAGCCAGAACTCTGGAAATAGAATAGCAAAACTACAAAAAGCTTGCAGAAAATGATGACCGCAAAAACGCATGTGTTCCAACATAGGACGATGTTGAGACACCTCATAAAATTCATGAAGCTAAACTTAGTTTATTAAAGAAGACGACTTAAGACGAGAAAAATGCATTGGAAGCTTGCACTAATTTCTGTCAGTACACTATAAAGCAAAAACCGGTATTTTTACAGATATTTCAAATTACTAAGCAAGAGGGATATTACCCATCCTGGACACGGTGTTTACTTGATGGCCAGCAGTTCCCTCTCTTGCCTCACCTCCTTAGTTCCATTACAATAACTACTACTACTACTACCACCTCTAGCCACGCGTCACCACACCTACTCGTACCACTATATATATATATATATATATATATATATATATATATATATATATATATATAGCATATATCTATATATATATATGTTTTCTTAGTTTTCTCTGCATTAGGACTGAAGAAGCCACATCTGTGCGAAAGCGTTACCTTTAATAAAATGTATACCTGAACTGTACATAAGTGTCTTTTTCACATCCTTGATCGGTATCCACCATACAATTTCCTCCATATCCTACCTATCTTTGTGTCATCGGCGAAATTGCTCCATAACAGTAACATCTCTCCATCAAGATCATATGATATATATACACAAACAAAACTGGCCCAAACATGATCCTGTGAGAACGCCACTTGTTACAGATCCCCACTCGGAATTCATCCCCTTTATGACACTCTCTGACTACCTGCTTGCGAGCCATGACTCATGCCACAGAGACGTTTTCCCCCAATGCCATGGGGCGCCACTTTCTTTACAGCCTTTGGTGTGGAACTACTATCAAAAGCCTTACTAAAATCTATGTAAATAATGTCAAATTCTTTATATCTTGTCACCAGCCCTCAAAAGCTTTAGTTGAAGAAATTTTAATAAATTAGTTAGACAAGACCGGCCTCTTGTGAATCCATGCTGATATCCATAAATCCAAAGCATGCTTATCGAGATGGCTTTCTTATACACTCAGACTATAATTGACTCTAGTTAATTTGCCTACATATTGAGGTCAGGCTTATGGGCGGTCTAATTAAGATGGTAACGACTTGTCCCTGTTTGTAAAAAAATAGGACTTACATTAGCCATCTTCCACATATCAGACCCTACAACACCTTTTGAAGAGATAAAATTAAAAAATATAGTTAATGGTTCTTCAGAGTTCCATTTTTGCCAATTCCTTAAGAACCCTTGAAAAAAAAACCTCATCAGGAACCGTGACTTATTTGCTTAGTCGGTCTATCTGATGTCACAACCATTTCACTAGTGACTGTGATGTTACATAATTATACTTTCTTCAGGCCCTCTATAAAAATTAATTACTGGAATATCATAAGTGTCTTCCTGTGTAAACACAAGAGAGAAAAATAATTATTAAAATCGAGCACATTTCATTCTCTCTTTGTCAGTAATAGCCCATAGTTATTTTTCAGGGGACCTATCTTATCTATAACCTTGTGTTATACATACCTGGAAAAAACTTTTTTTTTGGGTTAGTTAAATCCTTAGCAACTTTAAATTTCATATCCCTTTCAGCTTTTCTTATGCCCTTTTTAATGTCCCCTCTAATGTCAAAAATACTGATTCATAAGCTGACCCTCACCCTCTTTTGATACGCACAGTAAATTCCTTTCTTATGCCCAAATAGATATTTCAGCTATTGTTCAGCCTGGGGGCTGGGCTGGTGATCTAATTTCTTTATACGGGATAAACTTTCTTCGTGCCTCATTGTATATTGTTCAGAAAACTGTTCATATTGATAAGCTCTCTCGTATACCACCCCAGTCAACAGATGATAAGTGTTCTCTAGCCCATCAAAATCTGCTAAGCGGAAAATCTGGGACAGTTACTGAGTTATATCCCTACTTATCATACTTCCATTTTCAATGCTAAATGAAGTTGATTAGTGGGTCGCTAATAGCACCCAGTTCCTCAGCAAACTTCTAAATTATTAACAAAGGGATTCATTGTTTACCAGAAACTAAGTCAAACAGGTTATTACCCCTTGTAGGTTTCGTCACAAACTGCTCAAAAAACAATCCTGAACTACTTCTAAGATGTTCGTAATATTCAAAATTTCCGTCAGAAATTCCAATAATACAAGACTAAAGTTAAAGTCTTCTCTGAGAATTACTACATTACGTTCTGTTGGCCCTAACAATTTCCTCCATAGTAGTCTCCCCTGGTCCCTATCTAAGTTTTGGAGGACGGTAATCACACCTAAAATTAATTTTTCATGCCCCTCTGAAAATTCTATCCAAACAGACTCTGTATGTTTTGCTTCAGACTTAATTACACCCGTTTTTATGCACAGTTCAAAGCGATCTCGGCACAGACAATGCATCCCACACCCACTTCACCGATATCTTCTCTATTCTACTTGGAACAATTAAAACCCTGAATGAGACATTCGCAGGCATGTCCCCGACTTTTGAATTAAACCACGTCTCAGTTAAGGCAAATACATCAATGTTACCTGCACTAGCAACTAGTCTCAACTCTCCCATCTTATCCAACCCTGCGACTATTTGTGTAATATATATTTAAAGACCCTCCTCTGTCTTTACCCTTCTTGCTCCTTTCTGTTATTCCACTAAGCCTATTACTGTCCTTGTCAATTAGTCCACTGGCTTTCAACTTCCACCTCATTTTGCCTATTACTAGTTTCTCCTATTACTCATATTACTACACTGCGACTTCACTGTTTTTCCTGCCAAAACCCATACCACTAACTATTCCGGTTTAAAGACCTAACAGCTCCCTCCAATGCATTGGCAGTGCCACCACTCCAATAACTAGATCAAGTGAACCCCATCCCTGGCATACATGCATTTCTATTTTTCTGCCATAGAAGCAGGTCCCCTTTGTCAATGAATGTTAAAGCATTTTCCTTACAGTATTTGTCCACCGCAATTGACAACCAATTGCATCTGGGACAACCATTCATTTCAACTCTCTCCTTGGCAAAATGCGCCCACATCTGACAGGTTTCCCACCCTTCCTCCCACTAATTCTCTCTATTGCTGACCCAATACTACTAATCAGGTCCTCACTCCTACGTCTGCAACATCGTTTAGCCTCCAGCACTGAACAGATAATAGTATTCTCACCAATTAACCTCTCATGATGTCATCCAACAGCTAACAACATCCTTCATTCCCAGTCCCCAGGAAAACACACCTCGCTGCCTCCTACTCCTATCCTTCAAGCAGAATGCCCTATCCATTGTCCCTAATCTGGCTATCCCCAACACAACAATGTTTTTACTTCTTTGGCTCAGTCCGTCGTGATGCTCCCAGTAGGTTCAACTCACATTTGCCATAGCAACACAACTTGTAGAAATTTCGTCAAGATGGTCTCGATGGCTTCGTTGTGGGTTTCTAGCGATGTCTCACTCAACGTCTGCATGCTTCTTTGTGTCTCCGTGTGGCATTCCCCAGTAGAACATCCTCACATTTTCGTCAGGTTAGTACGAGAATGGGTTGAAATTTCCACGTAGTCTTCTGGGTCGTCGCGGGTTGGTGCTCTGCTGCCTCTTCAAAAACCGTTTTTCTTGATCCTCAGCTTGTTCCATGTTGCCTGGCCACTACCAAGCCCCCCCCTCTAACCCTGGGGACTCTCTACAGGAGATTCTACGAATCCTCTTGTACTCCTCGAATTAATCGCCGTAATCTCCAGCTTAGCAACTCTGAGCTCTTCTCTCAGTTGCTGGTAAAGTTGTCAAGAGGGGGGCTCCGGGGTTCGATTCAAAGGCAACAAACAGTTCTTCCAGAGCTAAGTCAGTCACCATGAGCTAAGTACACGCACCACTGAGCTAAGTACCGTCCCCACTGTCCCCCATTTAAAGATCTAACAGTCCCTCCACTGTGTGGGCCAGTGTTCCCCCCAAACCTAGATAAGTGAACCCATCCTGGCATACTGTCATTTCTGCCATAAAGGGGTCCCATTTGTCAATAATGTAAAAAGCTTTTTCCCTTTACAGTATTTGTCCGCCAGAAATTGATCCCAAATTGCTTGGACAACCTTCTTTTCCCAACCCCTTCCCCTTTGGCAAAATCACAATGACAGGTTTCCCCCCCGCCCCTCCTAATTATCTCTATTGCTGACCATACCTGCTAACGGGGTCCTCACTTCTACGCTGCCAACACTTTTGCCTCCAGCACTGAGACAGAAAATGGGATTGCTCCCATTACCTCTCATGTTTTCCCCAGAGGGCTAACAAAAATCCTTCACCAGCCCCGAAAAACCACTCTTGCCTCCTACCCCTTCCCAACAAATGCTATCCTGTACGAATTTGGTATCCCAACAACGACAATGTTTTTACCTTCCTTGGCGTCGCCCTTTGTGATGCCCCCAGTAGTCGACTCACATTCCCCAGGTGGAATTCGTCAAGATGTTCCGATGGTCTTGTTGGGTTTTAGGGATGTCTCACTCAGTTGCCAATGCCCCTTTGGTGCTCGTTGGGGCATTCCCAAAAAACCTACATTGTCGGGTAGCACGGAGAATATGGGGGAATTTTCCCTCTAGTCTTTGGTTTCTCGTTTTTTTCTGCTCTCCCCCCGTTTTCTTGATCCTCATTTGGGTTTCCCATTTTGCCCGGCCATGCCCAAGCCCCCTTTTAACCCTGGGCTTGATCATGAACATTAAAATGGTTAAAATACCGACAGATTGTTGGGAAAGGGACACATATCAACAGTTAGGTTTTTTTATTTCGAAACGTTTTCGCCTACACAGTGGGCTTCTTCAGTCGAGACAAAAAAAGTTGTAGAAGCAGAAGAATTGAAGACGATGTAATCAGTCCATCCCCCCTTAAAGTTTTGAGGTGGCAGTCCCTCAGTCGGGAGAAGAGATTTTTCCTTGCTGAAACATATAAGTTGAAGTGACAGGAGGGCCTTTATTAGTGCCGGAGGGAGCGGGGTTGTTTTGGGGGGCAGGCCCTCTCAAACCCGCCGTTCTCACTGTAGGGGTCGAAGTTGTGGTCTGCCCAAGTACCCTTGTGTGCAGGTCTGCAGAAAAAATTTTAAAAGGGTAAAAAATCCCGACAGATTGTATTTTATCCCATTTTAATGTTCATTCTGTCAGACACTGCAAAAAAAGGGTTTTCTTGGTACAGACCAAAAACTTCGCCCTCTACTGTGAGAACGGGGGGGTTTGAGGGGGACTGCCCTCCCAAAGAAACCTACGTCTCACCTCCTGGCATAAAAAAAAGGTCCATCCTGTACTTCAACTTCAATTTTTTCCCGACAACGAAAAAATGCTCTTCTCCAGACTGAGGGCGACCACCTAAAAACTTTAAGGGGTGGACTGATTACATGTTTTTCAAGTATCTTTCTTCTATAAACTTTTCTGTTCGACAAAGAAGCCTATGTGTAGGCGAAACGTTTAAAAATAAAGTCCTAACTTTTTTAAGGCTTCCTAAAGCTTGAATACAGAATTAAAAAAGATTTTGGGAGTCATGGTAAGCAGAAATATAAAGCCAAGACGCAGTGTCTTAGTGTTGCAAAAAGGCCAACGATTACTTGGATTTATCTTAAGAAGTTAAGTAACAGAAATCCAAAAATTATTTTACAGCTCTATAATCACTAGTGAGGCCTCATTTAGATTTTTTCTGCCAGTTTTGGGCCCCTTTCTACGGATGGGTATGATCATTTGAGAACATACAAAAAGAATGCTAAAATGATTTACTGTGTAAGGAAACCCCCCGTATAAAAAAAAGTCAAAAACTTAAAACTCCACCTCTGGGGAGGCGTAGAATGAGGGGAGTACATGAAATGTAAAGTGGATGACGGGGAAAAAGGGAGATGTTAAAAAAGTATGAGGGTGTCGAACAGGTAAGAAACCCGGAATAAAGGGGGTTTGTTGGAAATTTTTGATTTAAAAGGACATAGGTAAGTTTTCTGGTTTCTAACAGGTTTTAGATGCGTGGAAAATCTTCCCAGTGGGGTGATGAGGGGTAGGACCTTGGGTAATTTTAAAAAGAACTGGACAAATAATGAGGGGGGGGAGGGTTTGTTGGGGTTATTGGGTACGGGAGTTTTTTCTTGGGAAACTTTGTAGTAGTGTTTTGATAAGGACCCCCCTCGCATGGGCCAGTAGGCCTTCTGCAGTTTTCCCTTTCCATTCTTATTTTTCTTTTTTCTTAAACAAAGGGCCGAGGGAGGGCCCGGTTTCCCACTGCGCTCGGGGACCAGCTTCTATCATTCGGGGGGGGGGGTTCCCCCTGAGTCGCAGCTGGGTTTCCACTGTTGAGATGGGGTATCACCAAAGGGACCCCCCCCAAAAGTTTCATGGCTCTGGCAGCCACCAGGGGGGTTTCTGTCGTAGGTGATTTGGGACAGAAAATCCCAACATGTGGATAGTCTGTTGCTCCCTTTGGGGCTGCATATCTGCCCCCCTCATTTCCCCGGATGCCGCATGGCTGAGGATCAAGTTAAATGCGATCTTTTACCCTGAACTTCTAAGGCTTTTATTTTGCTCAGGATGGGTTTGTGATTAGGAAAAACATTGTCCTGTGGTTGAGGTTTGGGAGGGGCATTGATTGAAGAGGGGGAATCAACATTATGACAGGTTGGAGTCGTGTCTTTGGGGCATGTGACAATGCGGGCTAAAATCGCCCCCCAGCCTCAGCTTGAGGATCTTTGCAAGTGGTCAGGGAGTCGCCGGGCCTTTTTGGGAAACCATTGTGGTACAGCCCAAGCGGCCTGTTTCTCTTCCTGCAGGATCGCCCAAAACCATCTTGAAATAAAATTTGCCATGTCCCTCCCTCTCCCAAAGGCCATGTTTTGTCTCAGTTGATTGGTGGGGGTTTGCCCGGGACTGCGGGGGACGCTTAGAGATGGGTAGCTCCCATGATGCAAAATCGGCTGGTCGGGGCCCCAGGGGGTGGTGGATGGTCCCCAAGCACCGGAAAGTCGAAATTTTTTCTCAAGGAGTAGTTGTATAGGCAGCAGCTTCCCCCCAGCAGCAAAAAAACGAACGAATCCAGGAGTAGTCCGTGAAGAGGGGGATCTTGTGTCATGGTTGCCAAAAATCTGACTCTTTAGGGGGGGTTCCTTGTCCGGTGCAGAATCGTGGGCCACTTTGCTGGCGTTTATGTATCTTACTTGTACCCAAAGGGAAAGGACCCCGGGCCTCAGATTAAAGACTTTTCTGTGGTGGCCAGAGGGGGGCCCCCCAAGAAATAGTTTTATCGCTGTTTTTTGGCATGCCCTTCCACCCTTTCCCTGCTCTCCCGGGAAAGGAGATGAGCTAACCCGGGGGCACCTTGTCAAGGGAGCGAGCGTATAGTTGTTTTATAGTAAAAGCGAAGTAAATTTTTGCTTCCCCCTGCACGGGGGCCTCGCCCGGCTCTCTTTTGGGGGGTTGAGTCTGAGTAGAGACGTGCCTGTTTTTCTGGGCCTGTTTCTGAAAGGTCGCCTTTTTATCAATTTAGTTTCCCAAGTAAAAGGTAGGACCCCTGCCCACTCAAGTGTTTTACCCTGAATAGTAATCTTTTCACAGGATTGGCCCCTTGAACATCATTGCAAGGATTTCTGGGCCCGGGAAATCTTGGGGCCCTTATTTCCTTCCCAAGATGCTTTAATTAGGCCCAGAGCTCTCTGACCCTTTGTCTTTTTCAAAATTTCCCTTTTTCCCATTCCCTGTGGGGGCCCAAAGATCATCAGATAGCGGGGAAAGCTTTTGTACACTATAAAAGGGGAAAGGCTCACAAGTTCCGCTTTAAAGTTGTTAAAAAGGGGTAGGACTGAGAAACCCCTTTGTGGGCATAACCTTTTTCCCAGGGGTTTAAAGGGGAGTAGTGCCCCTTTAAAAAGCTGACACAGGCCGCCTCCCCAAAGGTGGGACTCTATCCAACCCGGGGAGGCTTTCTTTTGTTTCCCCTTTCCCGAGCTATTTATTGCAAAAATTGCTGGGGCTGGCTATTTTCAAACCCCTTTTCAAGGTCGAGGTAGACGAGGGATACTAGGTTTTTTGTTACTATCAGTTTTTGGGCTTAGAAAGAGTGGTTATGCACTCTGCTGTACCCACTTTTTGGGGTTAAAAAAGGGCCCAAATATGTGATGAGGGAGAGGGCCCAAAGTTTCCCATAGGAGGGGTTTTAACACCATCCTCTCAGCAGTCTTGGCTAAGGGGTGGTCAGGATATTGGTCTCATACTGCCTTGGTCCTTGGGCTTTGGGAAATTTGGGGTTTGATGGTAGATTTTTTTTCCAAGCTGATGGGTTAAAAAAGTTTTTCCTGGCCCTCCACGACCTTTTTTAATTTGCGTCTAGCAGGGCCCTTCCATCCCCCTCTGCCCGGGCCCGTGCAATCATGGAGTACGTAACCCATCGATGCCCGGGGCAGTGTCACCTGTGTTTTTTAATGGCACGTCGGGAGTTCCAAGTCCGTGAGGTCTTCATCAGTAAACATCTTCCGATCACATGCAGCTTTATCGTTAGGGGGGCTGTGGCAAAAGATCCATTGTATTTTCCGGATGTCCTGTGGGAGCTGGTGGAGGCCCCCCTGGAAGTAAAAAGCTCCACTAGTTTCTCAGTTTCCCGGGGAGGGGTTGGGGTTTGTGCTGGTGGCCCTCGGTTGCTCTTCCCCGTTGCTATGTTGAGCTTCCCCCAATATCTCAGAAAAAAGGTGGCTTGATGCCCGAAGGGTTGAGCACCACTCCCGGGCCATTTCTCAGTTTTTCCCTTGAGAGGGGCTCTTTTGAGCATGCTGCACAATGGCTCTCAGAGTATTTGTTTTCTGCCGTAGGGTTATGCCTTTTTTAGGGTTCCTAAAAAAAGTTTTATTCGGTGGTTCTGCTCCCGCACCTGTCGTTGTAGAACAACCAGTCTCTTTTTTTGGGTGGTCCTGCGTACTTTTTTGGAAAATTTCACACTCTGCCGGGCCCGGGTGAGAACAGTGATTAGCTCCCGTTCAGCCCTATCACAGTCTTTAGTAGAGAGTATGTGGACCAAACCCGTCATGAAAAATAATCCCTTTGGAAAAACCTTCCATTTGAGCCTTTCGGGCCCATCTAGGGGGGCAGCACAAAATGTGGGAGGGGCCCGTTGATGTTTAAGGTGGGGGATCACTGCAAAGGGTCACTGACAAAGGGGAGGGTGAAAATTTTCCCCTGTGGCTCCCCCCTGCGAGTTGTCTTGACCGAAAGGTAAGGTCGAAAGGAGCCACCCAAAAAGGTGGGGGGGGGTCCCCCATTGTTTTGCAACTTTTTCCTTGGGAAAATCGTGTAGGAGCATTGCTATGTGTTTTGCCAGCACCCTTGGTTGCCCAAGTGAGGGGTGCAGCACTTTTGGGGGGATGTGCGTTGAAAAACTCCACCCACAAAAATACATCAGGGGCGTGCTAGTGCGAGGGCTCTGCCAAAAAGTCGAGGGTGTTTTTTGGGGTTTTTTGTAGAGTTTTAGATGGTAAAAGGGGCCCCAGGTATGTGCACAAGGATGGCCGGGAACCCCCCGAACCCTCTCCCCCATTCCCCAGGGTTGGCCCTTTTAAACCCTTTTGAAAGGGTTTTTATTTGGGTACAAAAACAAATGGGGGCCTCTTTCGTGAATGCAGGGGTCCATGTGCCGAAAAATTTCCCCGCAAAAAAAAGGGGAGTCTTGGGCCATAGTCGTGGGCAGTGAGAGTTTTTTTTTGCAGCAAGACGATGTAACCCGATCCCCAATTATGCCTTCAGCAAGAGGTGCTGTTTGGCCCCTTTTTCCCTGAATGTTTCCCCTTTTAGGACCTTGGGGGGTTTTGATTTTGGGACCCAGGTTTTTCCGTCGCTGTTGTTTTCCCGAAACAAAAAGAATGAGTCCTGCCACTCTGGGGAACCCGAAAATTCATGGGATTTTCCCGTTTCCTCCCCGGTCAGTAAGCACACTCTCGGGCGTTTTTTCCCGGAACCCTCTTTATGGAAATTTTGTCTTTTTGGGTTCGTGGAGCTGATTGTTTTTTGCAAATTTTAAAATCCCGGGAAAACCTTGATGAGGGGCTACGAGATCCTCCCCGCGGGGTGATGCTTTGGGGTTTTGGGTTCGAAAAAAGTGGTATTATCTGGGCTGTTTTGGTCTGTAGGGATGCTGAGGGTTTGGGGTTTCTTTTTTGTATGCACCGTGGTTTTGTTGCTGTTAAAAAGGTTTGGGGAGCCGGAATCTGCTGGTGAGGTGCCAGGGTTTAGCCTGCCCAAAACGCCCCGTGCCGGGGGAAGGGAAAGCCTTCGTTGTCGTGCTTTTGGCCGGGGTGGAGGCCGTTTTGTCCCCCTGTGATCGATTAACCCGATTTTTTACCCTGCTGACGCCTCCTGTTCCCCTTTTTTTTTTCTTCGTTGAGGGGAGGGGGGCAGGAGGGTTCCTTGACATTGAATCCTGGTTTTAGGCTTCGAGGGTTGGGGAAAATTTCCCGGGCTTGACTTGGGTTAGTGCTGAGGAAACTGGAGTTTGGCAGGGTTCTTGGGAAAACCCTGTTTGCTGGAGGGATGATCCTTTGGGAGCCTGGGTTTTTGAGTTTTTGGCGTCTTCCAGACTTTCCCTTTAATTTGGCGAGCCCCTCGGGGATCGAGGATTCCAGGCATGGTGCTTTTGCCCGCAGTTCGGGGGATTGTTTTGGGTGGGTGGCGATGATTTTTCAAATTTGGGGATAATTTCCCCGGGGGATGGTGCTTGGGTTTCAGACACCGCGATTACTTTGTTCGGGCAGAGTGCACCCCGGTGGGATTTAAAGCTGGGCACTTAAAAAAGTGAATGGTGCTGCTTTTGAAGGTCCCGACTCTTTACCCCGGCCCCCCAAAAAACGAGGGGTTTAGTGGGATGGCAGTGGTCCCACATGTGAATGAGGGCCTGTGGGTTGGTGCCTTTTCTGCCCGTGAGGGGGAAAAAGTTCAATGATAGGAGTAGAGTGGGAGAATATAGTAACAAAAGTTTCATTGCCCGGGTACTTGTTAAGGTAGGGTTTAAATCCCCAAACTCCCCCCATTCCCGCCTTTTTTCCCCCCCGAAAGTGATTGTTTCAATTTCCGGTTTCTTGGGTTTAAAGGGGGGTAATCAAGCTCCCCTATTCCCCCCTTTTTTCCCCCACCCCAAAAAATGATAGTTTGATGCGGTGCTTTTTAAAAGGTTTTGGGGGCCGTCTAGCTCCCCCCTATCCCTTCCCTCCTTTTCCCCCCATCCCCGGGAAAAGGGGATTTTGTGGGGCTCTGGTCCAAACAAATAGGTCACTAGACCACAGCTCCCCGCACTACTGTAAGTAAAATAAATTAGGGCACATTTGCAACTTCTTGGGGTATCTTTTTTTGAGGGAAAAAGTTTCCCACACGTGGCTTCATCCCCCCCCCCCGTCCCCCCACGTAGGAGAAAATTTTAAAAACAGGAGGAGAATGAGGTAATCAGTCCCAACCTTGAGTTTGGGTGTGTTCAGTCCTCAATCTTGAAAAGAATACGGGGTTTGAGGGGAAAAACAACTTTAAACCCTTTTTGGAGGAGAGGTGAGCGTCATAGGTGGTGTCCATTTTTTTTCAATGTGGGAAATAGGGCGTTTCCCAAGAAAAAAGGCAAGCCCAAGAAATTTCCCAAGTTTTTAAAATTTCCCCAAAAAGGGTTGGGAGTTTTTTGACAGGTTTGTAGATGAAAAGGTTCAGAGGAAAGACATGTTGATAAATTTTGACACATGTGAACTGTGGGTTCTTTATTGGGAAACGTTTCGCCCCACAGTGGCTCCTTTTAGTCCTTTGTTTGGAGGGAAAATTGAAAAAACAAAGGGGGAGAATGAGGTAATCCCGGCCCCCAAACCCTTTAGTCGATGTGTTCAGTTTCCCTCAATCTTGGGAAAAGAATATGGCATATGAGCGGAGAAAGAAACTTTTAAACCGTTTTTTGGGAGGGGGGTGCAAACAGTCATGGTGGGTTTTTACATTTGTTTAATGGGGAAATTGGTCGTTTCCCAGAAATGGCAAACGAAAAAATTTTCCCAAGTAAACAAATCCCAAAAAGTTGCAAATGTCTGAAAGGTTTGTTGATGAAAGGTTTTAGGGGAAAAAGACATGTTGATAAATTTTGACACAAGTGCAAATCTTTGGGGATCTTTATTCTATTCAAGATTGATGGACTAAACACATCGATCAAGGTTGAGGGACTGATTACCCATTCCCCTCCTTTTTCTTCAAGCTTCTCCTATAGGACTGTAAAGCCCCTTGGGGCAAAACGTTTCCCCCCCCAGTAAAGATACCCAAGGTTGCAATTGTCAAATTTTTAAAAACTGCGGTTCTCTGAACCATTCGTTACTACTGTAAGTACATGCCTCCCTTGTATTCTAGTGGATTTTTTGGGTTTAAAAAGCTTCACTTTTGACAAAAATTAAACTTAGTCCTTTCAGTCTTGCTCGGTTGTTTTAAAAATCACCACATTTTTGGTATTGACTTACATGGAGAGTGATTTTTTAAGCAGGGGGTAACCTGTCTATTTTTCCGCTTGGAGGGACAGAGAGGTCCCCTGCCAATCAACCAGAACTGAGGGATATGGACAAACGTCCTGAGACTTCATTTTTTGGGATTAATTACCTTTTGCCCCTGATGAATTGCAGGATGAAAACCCTCTCATTGCAGCGGTAAGAACCTGTTTTCCTTATCGGGATAGAAATCAGGCTATACTGTGAAGAACTACCAGGGGGGTTGTAACCAACACCGCGCCCCCCCCCCCCTATATCGGCAACGGCTACGATTTCAACAAGCAGTGTCACCAACACCGACACCAAATTTTATTTAGCATTGAAATTTAGTTATCATTTTTATTTTTTATTTTTCTTTTCTTTAAAGTAAGATTAATATTTTTATTTAATGTTTTATATTTTATATTTTTATATAATAAGTGTTTTGTTTTTCTTTTTTTATTTTTTTTTCTATTAATTAATTTTACTGAGAAGGAGCCAGATTGGTAATACTGTCTGAAGTTGTTACGGGTGATAAGCCTTCACAAGTGGCGACCTGCCAGGATCAACTCTACTGAATCAAGATTCAACCCATCTCGAATCTACCATTGGAAACTTTAACGCCGCAAAACCACAATGGTTACCACAGCCGGAGTAATCATTTCTATGGTGGATACAGTACAGTTTTAAAAAGATTTGGGGGATTGTTTGGGTCTAAAATTTTATTGTAAGTAAAGTCAAGACAGATACTAGTTAATTCTGCCATCTATTTTTTGTGTGAGCTTAAAACACTTTGGGGATTAGACTCAGGGACCGAGTTTTTCCCGTGAAAATTTGTTTCATTGAGTCTTTATTATATAAGGAAACGTCATGGGACACTCTTGATTTGTTGGTGAGAAGAGGGGATGGTCAAGTGCCCCCTTTCTACTTACGTTTGCTGGGAGCCAGCATAGCCCCCTTTTTTTAAAATTAAACATATGTTCATTAAAGCGGGGATCGAGCCCTTTTTTTTTTTACAGTTTGAGCGGGCAGGAATTGAACCCCCCGTTTTTTTTAAATCCCCGTTTCATTTCTCCTGATTTTTAAGTATTCCTGCAAGCAGGGGAAAAAACCCATTTTTGGAATAACGCTGAAATAATTTGGGAAATAACGGGAAAATTTTAGAATCTTTCATTGTGCAAAGATCCAGGAAAGACTTGAAAAGAGAGAATTGGAGAAAGAAAGCAGTTAAAAGGGAAAGAGAAGAAGAAAAGGAGGAGAGAGAATCAAAAAGAAGAAAAAAGGAGAAAGAGAAACCCTTTAAAGACAGGGGAAAAAGGGAGGGAAAAAGAGAGAATTTAGGAGAAATCCAAGAAAAAAAGTTAGAAAAAGGGAAAAAGAGGGCAAAAAGGAGTGTGATGACTTGATCGTGAAGAAAGAGCTAGAGAACGAAGGAACAGCTAAAATACTGAGGAACAGGCAAAATAAGAGAAATGAGGAAAGAGCAAAGGATAGAGAAGTTTGAGGAAAAGCAAGAGAACGTGAGGAAAAAGCTAGAGAACTTGAGTTTAATAGAGAGAGAAAAGGATCGCGAGCTCGAAAAATTCTCGCCTTGAATTAGAGAATAAAAATTAAATTATACACAACAACAATAAGAGGAAGGAGTAATGGGAACAACGGCAGTCAGTGCACATATTCCAACACCTAATTTACCTTCCTTCACAGAGGGGGAATACAATAACTACACTACATTATCAGGTTTTTTTATGAAAATACCGCTACCTCACTGTGAATTGCCTGCTGACGAACCTGGCTACAGGTTAGAATGTTATTTTCTGGTACAGCCTTGAAAATCTATGCAACTTTGTCGCAGATATATGTAATTATAACCTACTGAAGAATGAATTAATAAAGCATATCAAAAAAAACCACAATTCTTACAGAAGATTACAGGTATTGCCACCTTCCAGCCTGGCCAGAACTTCAGTCAGTTACAGGTAACACTCATTTTCGTTTGTTCGACTTTTGGATAGAGAGTTCATGAATTGATCACAGTTATGAATCTTCTTAGAGACCATCATGGTTGGACCAGTTCCTGACAGCTCTTCCTCCCTCGATCAGATACGAAACATTCATCAGAGAAACGTAACCTGATTAAAGTGAGGAAGTTGCTGAAGGCTGGCTGACCCTGTATGCTAAGGCTCACAATTTCCCTATAAAGACACCTAAAGGGATCGTGCTCTGCCCTAAGGGCCAAGGGTTCATTCAGACCTTAAGAAATCAAAAGCCATTAGTGGAAAGTAAAATGACTCTTTTATTCCCTGTTTGTCATTTGTGTGGGTTTAAGGGACATAAACGTCCAGATTGTCCTTCTAAAGAAGTCCAAAAAGTGGAGATGTTTTAAAGACTGTAAATGACCAAGCCCCTTATCTGTTCAGAATATTTAATGACTTTAATGTATCTACAATTTACAGACACTGGATGCACACGTACAGTTTTTTTCTGATAACTGTTCCCTAACCTTAAAAGAAACTCATTCCACTGCATACATTCGGACTACTTGGTCCGTACGGACACTGTTTTCCTACCATCCGTTGTTACATTAGTCAAAATGGGTCCACAGTTGGTCCTGAATCCTACTAGCTCCCATCACTTCTTGCTCCCCGTACTAATAGGTAATGTAAAAGGTGTCATTCCTCCTTCTGAGGTTTACCCTTTCATCAACCAAAGATGGACATAGGTGTTTCAGATCCTCTTTCCTTTCTGTAGAGTCAGAGAAGCCCCTCAAAGTTCAGAATTTGAGGAAAAAACAATGTTCTCGCGATATTCATGTGGGTTAAAACCATGAATTCTACTCTCGAAAGCGAGGTAGTAGATCACACTTTTTTTCACTAATTAGATGAAAGTGAAGATATCACCCCGATACTATAAATGTCTTGACTATGGGTTCAGACTACAATGCCCAGGCTTCTCCTACAGTCATCTTTTGATTTTCCCTGACTTCAAGCCTTTAGACATATCGAAGGACTCCTTCCTTTGTCATTTCCAACGTAATTGCCCCTTCTCTTCAGAAGTGCCATAATACCGCTAAACAAAATCAAGTTATCCAAAGGAAAAACTTTTCATATAAATTCAATATATAAAAGGTAATATTATACAAGTCAGTATTGCAAATTAAATTCAGAGAACAGACTATTCCATCTTATGTTGTTTCTAGTCATGCAGAGAGACTGTTCTTAAAATGTCATGACCTGCCAGTGGCCGGACATTTCTCGCATCGTAAACCTTAAATAAATTAGGGAAACCTATTTTTGGCCAAAAATGTCCTCAAGTTCCAGCGGAGTACCTAGGTAAAAATGCCAGTCTTTACGTACCTTTTTGAAAGAGTAACTACTGACATCGTTGGTCCTTTATCTCCACTTCATCTGAGGGACATAGATATATATAAACATTAGTTGATTAAGGCTTCGAAGTTTCCATGAACATACCCTTAAAGACCATAACTACTACAGAAGTGGCTGAAGCCCCCTTTTGTCCATCTTCTCCAGAGTGGGGCATCCCAGAGAAATTTGTCTGACCATGGGACACAATTTCACACTGACTTAATGCACATCTATACAACTTCTGGGAGTGAAGCCTCTCTTCACCACACGCCTATCATATCCCAGCTGTTAATGGGAGGATTGAGCGCGCATTCGATTCTAAGTCCCATTTTATGGAACCTTTGTCTCCCTTAAACCTAAGGAGTGGCAATCGTTTACCTACCCTGCGCTTTGTTGCCATGAGGGAATGCCCATGACTCTTGGGGGTTTCGCCTTTTGAACTTACAGTATGGTAAAAGGCCATAGGCCCATTGTCCTTCCTTCATAACTTAAGGACTAATGTTGAAGATGAAGTGCTAAGGTCAGTCTTCTTACCAGTTTCTCCATGAACTTAGATCCAAACTTGAGGAGACCTCTGACATAGTTACGAAAAACCTAAGCTTGTCAATGGACCAGTACAAAACCCTATTTTGATTCTCCAAAGTCAGAGGAGAAGTTTTAAAAGTAGGGGATAAGTTCTTGACAAATTTGCCGATCAAGTCAAATAAATTATTCGTAGCATTGAAAGGTCCATATAAAGTATTAAAAAATTGTGGGAAATTGACTACCTCATAGAAGTCAAGGGGAAACCTAAGCTTATATCAAATCAACCTCCTTAAGAAATACTACCTAAGAAATTCGGTTACACTGCCTTAATAACTTGACTTAGTTTTTTCCATCACGAACTTGATACGACAACTGAAGAATGTAAGGTGTCGTAATTGAGACACCTCTAACTAGACTATGATGAAGAACTAATGACTTGGTGACTCATGACCACTCGGACGCAACCAACATAATATTAATGAAATCTTTGGATGACCATAAGATAAATGAACTACTTCACTGTGTTACTTTTCAGACGCCCTTTACAGATAATCCAAGGTGTACCCTCCACGGTAGTCCATAAGATTGACTTAGTGACGACAATCCCTATCAAACGAAAATAATACCCAGTTCCATTTCACCTTAGGATGCAATTTGACCGAGAGTAGACAAATTATTGAATAAAACTAAAGATCATTGAACCTTCAGATCTTCATAAAATAGTTCACCATTAGTCATGGTTAAGGAAGGAGGATAATTCAATATAGACCATGCTATGACTTCAGAGGGCCTTAACGCTATAACTCGGAGGGATGCTGAGCCTATGCCCTTAACAGATAGCGATCTACAACTCCAATTTTATGACGCTTCCATCTTTTCAAGATTGATATTGCAAACAGGCATATCATCAAGTAATGTTAGAACCTTCTTCTAAGCATACACCGCTTTTCCTACACACCAAGGACAGATCAACATAGAACTATGCCATCGGTTTGGGTAACTGCCTATGCACCTTACGTGAGATGATGAGAAAGGTCTTGGGTAATATGCCAAATGTTTCAGTTTTATTTTGATAACCTTTACGTAATGACACCACGTGGGGGGGGCGAACACATCCAAACATTAACCACAGTTTTGCCGTAGGATACGCTCACTATGGCCTCACTCGAAGCCGAAGAAATGCTTCCATTTGGGTATAACAAGATAATCTAACTTGGACTGATACATTCGTAATAACTCTCAGCAGGCCTCTCCCAGAAAGATCAAAACATTATTAGAATTTAAATTTCCCAACCAGAAGCTCAAGCGTAGCTTTCTTGGTTTCTGTAAATTTTTTGCACGTATTATCCGAACCATACTGATCATACAGGACAATCTATCCGACTTCCTTAAAAGTCTGTGAAGGGAACCTCTTGAACTTCCGACGTAGCTCGGAAAAGTTTAAAGAGATTAAAAGTATCTTTTCGAAAGACCCTATAATTAAGATTCCAGATATTCTAAAACATTTTGTTAAGAACTGATGCCTCCAATACTGGCTTAGTTGGCAGTGAATACTACCATACCATGATGGTACTTACATTAAGGGTGTGGAAGAGACCCATGTCCGACTGCATACATATCTATATCGACTTAAGAATCTTGACCCTCCCAACCTTCCCAACCGATTCAACACGCACCATAGAAAAGGAATGTTTGGCCCTTGTGTGGGTATCTCCAAACTAAAAATTTTATTTTTGCTGGGAAAAAATTCATTTTAGAAACGGACCACAAACCTTTGATTACCTAAAAAATTTTAAGGGGAACCCAACAGTGCCTCTTGGGGTGGACATTGGCACTCCAGGTTTTTAAGTTCCATATTGGTTATTAAGGTTCACCCAAATTATTTTTCTAAATTTTTTAAGTCGGACGTCAGTAGATTTGTTCCTTTCGACTTCCTATGTTAGAACTTTTTCCTCGCCTATTCTTCTTGACCCTTTGACTATAAGTCTTGTTTGGGGGGGTGTGGGGGAAAGTTAATTTAGTTTGGGGACGGGGAGTATATAGTAAAAATAGTTTCATTCCCAGCTACTTTTTAAAGGGTAGGGTAAGTCAAGCTCCCCGTTTTTTCCCGCCTTTTTTCCCCCCCCCCGAAAGTGATAGTTTGCTCCCGGGCTGCTTGTTAAGGTGGGGTAGTCTAGCTCCCGCTACCCCTTCCCTCCTTTCCCCCACCCCCGAAAGGTGCGTGTGGGGCTCCGGCCAAACAGAATCACTAGAATCACAGCTCCCACCACTCTGTAAGTACATTTGCCTTGTTTTCTTGGATTTATTGGTTGATAGCTTTCACTTTTGACAATAAAAACTTTCATTTATTTTTGCTCTAATTTGGGGCTGTAAATAATCCCACATCTTTTAGGTTTTGATTTTCATGGAGAGTGTTTTTCTTAAGCAGTGGGTAACCTGTTATTTTCCCTTGGATGACGAGGGGTCTTGCCAATAAAGGGGTTTAAAACTGTGGGTTGGCGAAGTCCTGAGACTTCCCCTTTTTGGGATTTAAATTACCGTGCCCTTATAAAATTTGCAGGACAAAACCCCCCAATCATTCAGTGGAAAAGAACCGTTTTCCCCGCCCATCGGATAAAATACTAAAGGCTTTTGTGAAGAACTAGCCAGTGGGTTGTAAAAACCTGCAAACCCCCCCCCCATCACCGGCAAGACTCGATTTCAACAAACAATGTCACCAACACCAGACCCCAAAAGTTTTTTTTTGGCTTGAATTCAGTTATCTTTTATTTTTCATTTTTCATTTTCTTTTAATGAGGATTAATATTTCATTTTTTAAAGTGTTTTTTTTTTTATATTTTCTTTAATAAAGTGTTTTTTTTTTGTCTTTTTATTTCTTTTTCTATTCTTTAAATTTTTCCCTGAGGGGAGTAGCCTGGTAATACTGTCTGAATTATTACAGGGTGAAAACCCTTCACAATGGCATACATGTACTTAACAGCCCCAAACCCAACAAACGGATCACATGATTTTCATCGTCTACCCCCCCATCATATGTAGAGGTTGTTTTGAAAAAGGACCTCCCTGCGGGGCCCGTGGGCCCTTTTAACAGTGTTCCTCCTTTTTATTTCTTAGCATTCCTCAGGTCAGTGCGTCACACCTCATTCTCCGCCTCTATATATAGTCTTTCTACCCTTATGTAAAGTGATCAACGTCCCAGGCCCGAAACTTTTTTAATAAATTTGTCATAGTTTTTTGCTTACATGTCTTTCTAAACCAACTTCTCGAGATAAATCCAAGTAATCTGTTGGCCTTGTTGTGCACAAAAGGCACTGCTGTCTTGGCTTTAGATTTCTGCCACCCTGACTCCCAAAATCCTTTTTTAAACTGTATGATCAAGCTTACTTCACCCAGATTATAGTTCGAGGGTTTTTTTTTCTTTCCCGGGCAAGTATTACATTATCCACATTGAACTTTATCTGCCTTTTCAGAACAAGACATTAATTTGTCTAAATCGTCCTGGGTTCATTGGGGTATCCTCCTCAGAGGAAAATTTGGCCTTCTTTGTATCTCGCCCAAAATTATCTTTTCATCGAATCCCCTTTATCAAGGTCTTAAAGTAAATTATGAACAAGAGGGGCCCCCAAAATGTCCTTGTGGGACGCACTGAGACTAATCCCATTAAAATTTCCTCCATTAATGGTAACTCTTGCTTTTTTTTTCGTAAGCCCTGCCTCTATCCATGCTAGAATTTTCCCCCTATCCATGGGCTCCACTTTTCTTAAGAGTCTTTGTGAGGCTCTATCGAAGGCTTTCTAAAATCCAAATAAAAATATTTATATTCCTTATCACTGTCAATGCCCCAAAATGTTTATTGGGAAAACTCAGTAAGTTGTCAGGAGGAGATTATTTCAAGCTATGCTCTTAAGGGACTTTAAAATGTCAGCTATAATTGATTTTTCTAAACCCCTTTTTTTTTCTTCTGTTTAGCTGAAAAATGTTGGTCTGTAAGGGTTTAAATCTCCTCTTTGATGCGCCATAAATTCCCCTTTTTTCCCCCCAATAGATGCTTTAACCCACTGTTTTGCCCATTTGGGATCGTTATTTTTTAGACCTTATCTCTCTGGGGAAAGATAACTCTGGGGGACGGTGTAAATATAAGAAAAAATCATAAAAGAGATCCCTTCTTATCATAAGTAGAAAACGCCAATAAAATCAATAGTAGGAACCCCCCAAACAAGATTACGATGTTCCCCAAGTCCATTATAGGCGCAGAACGGAAAAAGGGATTTTTCTGTATTTTCTTATTCTTGCATTCCCCCGTTAATGCTAAAAGTGATGGATTTGTTCACTTGCGCCAATTTTCAGTGATCTCCGATTATTCCGGTTTCTTATTTGACAAGCTAGGTCTAGAAATTATTTTCCCTTTGGGTTGTTACGCTCGTTTAGAAAAACAGTCCCGAACTGTTTCCTAAGTCATGGACTCTAGTTATCTGTCAAAGAATTCCCGTCAATTAGACTAAAATTAAAAGTCCCCTACTATGACTTTTGTTTTGTGTTAGAAGCCCTAACAATTTCGTCCCCAAAAAGGTCTTCCTCTATCGTGATCCAAGCCGGAGGTCGGTATTTACCTAGAATTAGTTTTTCTTGGCCCTTACAAAAATCCACCAAAAAAAGTTCTGATTGCCCATCTATTTTTATACCCGTTTTTTTGCAACAAATTTTAAAATTTTTCGAAAATACAATGCAAACTCCCCCCCCTCCCCAAAATCTATCCACATTGAAAAACTTAAATCCCGAATATTTCACTCAGCAGTCATATCCGACTTTTAAATTTTATACCACGTTTCAGTTTTACAATGATATCAAATTCCCCCCATGCTACCAAACGTGTTTTAAATTTTTTTTCTTGCACTTCGACTGTTGCAAAAATACCATCGTTCTTTTATCTTCTGCACTTTTTTTCCTTTCATCTTTGTTTTTACCAAAATTTCTAAATTTTATCATTCCCAAAGGGTTTACTCCATGACATTTCTTTTAAAGATTCTTAATATAAGCATAAGTAATATATCCATACCATTTTTATCATTTCAAAAACCCATACCTTAATAATCCTGTTTAAAGCCCTAACAACCCCCAACTGAGTTAGCAAGAAAACCCCACACCTCCCCTTGTAAGTAACCCCATCCCGGCTTACATGTCATTTCAGCCATAGAATTGTCCAGTTCCAATGAATGGTACTGCTTTATCCTTACAGTGTTTTCCAGCCAAACAATTAATCCCAATTGCTCTGGCAACCATTCTTCCCAACACCTTTCTTGGAAAATGAACATAAAAAGGGCGCCCCCCTTTTTCCCTAATTTGTCTATAGTTTCCCTGAACTTTCTAAACAAAATCCCACTTCTACGCTTCCCTACATCATTGCTCCAGCATGGGGCAAATAAAGGATTGACCCATTCCGTTCTGATGTTGTCAAGTGGCTAACAAGTCCTCCATCCCAGCCCTAGGGAAAAAAACCCCCTGTCTCCTACCCTGTCCATCAAACAGAAAACCCTATCCTGTATCTAACCCGGCTATCCCCCAACAACAACAATATTCTTTCCTTCCTTGTTGCGTTCGTCTGACGATCCCAGTAGCGACTCACATTGTCGGGTGCACCGAGAATGCGTTGGAGGTATCCACAAGATTTCCCAGCGTCTCTTTCTTCTTCACCGTTTCTGGCTTTTCCTTCGTCTTCTTTATCGTCAAACTTTTGTCCACTGCGCCAGCCACTGACCCCGATCCCTTTTTTTACCTGCGGACTCGAAACAGGAGGATATACGAATCCCTTTTTTTCCCCCGGTCAATCGCCGTACTTATCTTTGCTACCCCCATTCTTCCTTAACTGCTGTAAATTGCTCGATGGGGGCATCTTGGTTCGTCCACGGGGGGGCACACAAGCACTTCTTCACAGAGTTAAGTACAGGTCACCATGAGTTAAGTACAGGTCACCATGAGTTAAGTACAGGCACCAGAGTTAATACATTGCGATTTTCCTCGTTTAAAAGGGTAAAACAAGAGTAAATCACCTTTTAATAATAAAAACCAATTTTATCTTTCCCATTTTCATTAATGTATTTTGTTTTTATGAATTATTTTGGATCGTTCACCTGGGGAGCAAAACCAAATTTTTTGTTTGTGTAGCCTCCCTCTGTACTATGCCCGACGAGCTGAGTCAGGGGTAAGAGATTGGGGGGAAGCATAAACACCTCTCGGCCTCGAGGTCTTCCTTTCCTGCTCATTTACCTTGATTAAGAGATTACCTGAAGAATAGCATTACTCCTTAGTCTCCAGAACGTGCGACTACTTGTGACACTCACTTAGTAGAAGCTCTCCTGTGTTGAAGAAATTTCAGTTAATAAATTAGACACATGTGCAACTCTTGGGTATCTTTATTGAGGAAACGTTTCGCCACACAGTGGCTTCATCAGTCCATACAAAGGAGAATCTTGAAGAACAGGAGGAGAATGAGGTAATCAGTCCCTCAACCTTGAGTCGATGTGGTCAGTCCATCAATCTTGAATAGAATACGGCATACGTGCTGAGATGGAGCTTATATACCGTTGGCAGGAGAGGTGAAGCAGTCAGAGGCAGTGTAACACCTCATTCTCCTCCTGTTCTTCAAGATTCTCCTTTGTATGGACTGATGAAGCCACTGTGTGGCGAAACTTTTCCCTCAATAAGATACCCAAGAGTTGCACATGTGTCTAATTTTCAACATGTCGGTTCTCTGAACCATTAAATCTAAAAAGCTGTCAGACACTGCATCTTCTTGGGATCTTAATACTTGGGAATTCTTCGCTTGCCTAATTCTTGGGCACGACCTACTTCAACATTGATTAAGTGTTACACTGCCTCTGACTGCTTCACCTCTCCTGCCAACGGTATATAAGCTCCATCTCAGCACGTATGCCGTTTTCTATTCAAGATTGATGGACTGACCACATCGACTCAAGGTTGAGGGACTGATTACCTCATTCTCCTCCTGTTCTTCAAGATTCTCCTTTGTATGGACTGATGAAGCCACTGTGTGGCGAAACGTTTCCTCAATAAAGATACCCAAGAGTTGCACATGTGTCTAATTTATCAACATGTCGGTTCTCTGAACCATTCATCTACAAATTTCAGTTACACTGGTTAAATTATGTTTAAAACTTTGATCGTCTCAGGAAATTGAGACGCAGTACTCAACTACATCACATGCTAGGAGGATCACAACACAGTGTTCCACTACATCACATGCTAGGAGGATCACAACACAGTGTTCCACTACATCACATGCTAGGGGAATCACAAACACAGTGTTCCACTACATCACATGCTAGGAGGATCACAACACAGTGTTCCACTACATCACATGCTAGGAGGATCACAACACAGTGTTCCACTACATCACATGCTAGGAGGATCACAACACAGTGCTCCACTACATCACATGCTAGGAGGATACAACAAAAGTGCTCCACTACATCACATGCTAGGAGGATCACAACACAGTGCTCCACTACATCACATGCTAGGAGGATCACAACACAGTGCTCCACTACATCACATGCTAGGAGGATCACAACACAGTGCTCCACTACATCACATGCTAGGAGGATCACAACACAGTGTTCCACTACATCACATGCTAGGAAGATCACAACACAGTGCTCCACTACATCACATGCTAGGAAGATCACAACACAGTGCTCCACTACATCACATGCTAGGAAGATCACAACACAGTGCTCCACTACATCACATGCTAGGAAGATCACAACACAGTGCTCCACTACATCACATGCTAGGAGGATCACAACACAGTGCTCCACTACATCACATGCTAGGAGGATCACAACACAGTGCTCCACTACATCACATGTAGGAAGATCCAACACAGTTTCTCCACTACATCACATGCTAGGAGGATCACAACACAGTGCTCCACTACATCACATGCTAGGAGGATCACAACACAGTGCTCCACTACATCACATGCTAGGAAGATCACAACACAGTGCTCCACTACATCACATGCTAGGAGGATCACAACACAGTGCTCCACTACATCACATGCTAGGAGGATCACAACACAGTGTCCACTACATCACATGCTAGGAGGATCCAACAACACGTGCCCACTCACACATGCTGGAGGATCAAACACAGTGCTCCACTACATCACATGCTAGGAAGATCACAACACAGTGCTCCACTACATCACATGCTAAGAGGATCTCAACGCTGTGTTCCACTACATCACATGCTAGGAGCGTCACAACGCAGTGCTCCACTACATCACATGCTAGAAGCGTCACAACTCAGTGCTCCACTACATCATGTGCTAGGAGAATCACAACAGAGTGCTCCGCTATACATGCTAGGA
Source organism: Cherax quadricarinatus (assembly GCF_026875155.1). NCBI lineage: Eukaryota > Metazoa > Arthropoda > Malacostraca > Decapoda > Parastacidae > Cherax > Cherax quadricarinatus. The sequence continues at coordinate 46,240,699 of NC_069399.1, read as the reverse complement.
GGATCACAACACAGTGCTCCACTACATCACATGCTAGGAAGATCACAACACAGTGTTCCACTACATCACATGCTAGGAGGATCACAACACAGTGCTCTACTACATCATATACTAGGAAGATCACAACACAGTGCTCCACTACATCACATGCTACGAGGATCACAACACCGTGCTCCACTACATCACATGCTAGGAAGATTACAACACAGTGCTCCACTACATCACATGCTAGGAGGATCACAACGCAGTGTTCCACTACATCACATGCTAGGATGATCACAACACCGTGCTCCACTACATCACAGTGGTGACGTGTACTTAGCTCTGTGAAGACCTGTTTGTGTGCTCTCTGTGAATCTGAACCAGGATGCCCTCTCTTGAGCAACTTTACCAGCAGCTGAGAGAAGAGCTCAGAGTTGCTAAGATGGAGATACAGCGATTAACGGAGGAGAACAAGAGGATTCGTAGTAATCCTCCTGTTGTGAGTCCCCAGGTTAAGAGGGGAGCTTGGTCAGTGGCCGGGCAACATGGAACCAAGCTGAAGATCAAGAAAACGGTTGGAGAGGCAGAAACAACGAGAAACCAGAAGACTACCGTGGAAACTTCCAACCCATCTCGGTGCTACCTGACGAATGTGAGTGTTCTACTGGGAATGTCACAACGAGCACCAAAGAAGCATTGGGAGACGTGAGTGAGACATCCCTAAAAAAACCCAACGAAGACCATCGAGAACGTCTTGACGATTCTACAAGTGGTGCAATGCTACCTGGCGAATGTGGTCGACTACTCGGGCATCACGACGGACGACGCCAAGGAAGGTTAAAAAATTGTTGTTGTTGGGGATAGCCAGATTAGGTACATTTGGATAGGGCATTCTGCTTGAAGGTTTGGGTAGGAGGCAGGAGAGTGTGTTTTCCTGGGGCTGGGGATGAAGGTATTGTTAGCGTCTGGGGTGACATCATGAGAAGTAATGGGAGCAATCCTATTATTGTCTCCCGTGCTGGAGGCAACGATGTTGGCAGACGTAGGAGTGAGGACCTGATTAGCTGGTATAGGTCAGTAATGAGATAATTAGGAGGAAAGGGGGGGAAAACCTGTCATATGTGGCATTTTGCCAAGGAGAGGAGTTGGAAATGAATGGTTGTCCAGGCAATTGGTGTCAATTTTGCTGGCTGGACAAGTACCGTAAGGAAAATGCGGTGGTAACATTCATTGACAACTGGGACCTCTTCTAGGGCAGAAATGACATGTATGCCAGGGATGGGGTTCACTTATCTAAGTGTGGGGTGGGAGCACTGGCCAACGCAGTGGAGGGAGCTGTTAGGTCTTTAAACTGGAATAGTTAGTGGTATGGGTTTTTGCGGGGAAAATGTGAAGTCTCAGGGTAGTAATATGAGTACTAGGAGAACTAGTAATAGGCAAAATGAGGTGGTATTGGAAAGCCGGGTGGCACTAATTGACAAGGACAGTAATAGGTTTAGTGGAATAACAGAAAGGAGCGGAAGGGTAAAGAGGAGGGAGGGTCTTTTAAGTGTTTATTACACAAATAGTCGCAGTGCTAGAAATAAGATGGACGAGTTTGGACTAGTTGCTAGTGCGGTAACATAGATGTATTTGCCATACTGAGACGTGGTTTAGTTCAAAAAGTCGGGACATGGCCTGCAGAATGTCATATTCAGGGTTTTAAATTGTTCCAAGTAGATAGAAGTGTCGGGAAGGGGGGTGGGGTGCCATTGTATGTCGAGATCGCTTGGAACTGTTGCATAAAAACGGGTATTAAGTCTGAAGTAACACATACAGGTCTGTTTGGATAGAATTTTCAGAGGGGCATGAAAAATTAATTTTAGGTGTGATATACTGTCCCCCAAATTTAGATAGGGCCCCAGGGGGGGACTACTATGGGAGGAAATTGTTAGGGCCACAAGGCACGATAAAGTAGTAATTCTAGGAGACTTTAACTTTAGTCATATTGATTGGAATTTCTTGACTGGGAATTTAGAAAACATACGGGCTTCTTAGAAGTAGTTCAGGATTGTTTTCTGAAGCAGTTTGTGACAGAACCTTTCAAGGGATAATAACCTGCTTGACTTAGTTCTGGCAAAAAAATGAAATTTCCCCTTTTTAATAATTTAGAAGTTTCAGAGGAACTGGGTGCTAGCGACCACAAATCAATTAAATTTAGAATTGAATGGAAGTATGATAGTAGCGATAACTCAGTAACAGTCCAGATTTTCGCTTAGCAGATTACGTGGGCTTAGAGAACACTTATCATCTGTTGACTGGGGTAACGAAAAAGAGCTATCAATATGACAGTTTTCTAAACACAATACATGCTGCTCAAAGAACGTTTATCCCTTATAAAGAAATTAGATCAAATAGAAATGACCCAAAAATGGATGAATAATAGGCTGAAATATCTACTAGGGCATAAGAAAGGAATTTATAGGCGTCTCAAAAGAGGCGAGGGTCATCTTATGAATCAGTATTTGACATTAAGAGGGACATTAAAAAGGGGATAAGAAAAGCTAAAAGGGACTAAGAAATTAAAGTTGCTAGGGATTCTAAAACCCAAAACCCCAAAAAAGTTTTTTACAGGTATATAAAACAAAAGTTAGAGATAAGATAGGCCCCCTTTTAAAAAAAAAAAAACTTGGGAAATCTTACTGACAAAAAAGAATGAAATTTTGCCCCGATTTTAAATAATTTTTTTCTCTCGGTTTTTACACAGGAAAAACACTAATAATATTCCGGTAAAAATTTTTACGTGGGCCAAAAGGGAAAAATAAATTATGAACACCCACAGTCACTATTTGGAAATGGTTTTTGGAAGGGCGGGATAGACAGATTTGAAGAAAAAATAAGTAAAGGGGCCCTTGATGGGGTTTTTTGAAAGGGTTCTAAAGGAATGCAAAATGGAAGTTGGGGAACCATTTAAACAAAAATTTTTAATTTATCTCTTCAAACGGTTTGTAGTGTCTAATATGTGGAAGAGGGCCCTTAATGTAATCCTTTTTTTTAAAAACGGGACAAGCGTTCCCGGGTAAAATTCCCGCCAAAAACCCTGACCTAAAATTGTAGGAAAATTACTAGAGTCAATTATAGCTAAAAATTATTAAAACCCAATCTCGTTTAAGCTAGTTGATTAAGATATCAGCAGGGAAATTCGAAAGGGCCCCGGTTTTCTTGTCAAACTAATTTTTTTAATTTTCTTCAGTAAAGCTTTGAGGCTTTTTGACCACGAAAAAGGAATTTGATATTATTTCCTTAGATTTTAGAAAGGGGCATTTTTTAGAGTTCCGCCCCAAAGCCCTGTTAAAAGAAAGTGGGCAGCTCATGGAAATTGGGGGAAGGTCCCTCTCGTGGTTTCAAATCATGGCTCCAGGACAGGAAGCAGAGGGGGGGGTCCTTTAAAGGGGGTTTAAAAATCTGAGTGGGGATCAGTAAAAAGTGGCGTTCCACAGGAATCAGTTTTGGGGCCCCGTTGTTTGTTTATAATATTTATCAGTGATTTGTTTAAAGGGAATTTTATAGTGATATGAGCAAATTCCCCCGAGGGCACGAAGATAGGTAGGAAAATTGATTAAAACGTAAAATGTTATGGAACTTCGGGGGTTTTAAACAAACTCAAACTCTTGGCAGAAAAGTGGCAGATAAAGTTAAATGTAGATAAATGCAAGGTTCGGGAAGTGGGGAGTTTCCAAAACCCTACACTTATAATTTAAAATTAATGTAGAACTTACCCATACGTTTTGGGGAAAAGGGGGGGGGAGGTTATGGTAAGAAGAAACCTTAAAAAAAGACAGCAATGCCAAAAGCGTTCGTAATAAGGCAAATAGATTATGGGATTTATTTCAAGAAGTGTAAGAAAACAGAAGTCCGAGGTCATACTGCAGCTTTATACTCTTTAAAGTAAGGCCCTCACCTAGATTATGCAGTCAATTTGGTTCCATATTACAAAATTTGGACATTAAAAGGGTTTATAAAAAAAGGACAGGTTGTTAGGAAAGGGACACATATAAAAACAGTTAGGTATCTTTTTTTTCAAAAAACGTTTCCCCTTTCACAGTAGGCTTCTTCAGTCGGGGTACAGAAAAGTTGAAGAAGCGAAGATATTTGAAGACGTGAAATCAGTCCATCCCCCTTAAAATTTTTGAGGTGGTCGCCCCTCATTTCTGGAAAGAAGAGCACTGTTCCATGGTATAAAAACAATTTGGGAGATGAATTTGACAGGGGGGGCCCTTTATATAGCCCCCAGGGGGGTGGGGATTTGGGTTCACTAGGAGAGGTAAGAACTCAGATGTTGGGAGGACAGGTCCCTCTCAAATCCAGCCGTTCTCCTAGTAGAGGTTGTCAAAAAGTTGATTGTGGGTTTCGGGACCAAGTTCCCCTTTGTGTTGCAGTGTCAGACAGATTGAACTTTAAAAATTTGGTTAAAAATCCGAGAGGTTGTTAGGAAAGGGGAACAAAATGTAACATTTTAAGGTATCTTTATTTCAAAAACGTTTCGCCTACACAGTAGGTTCTTCATCGAGTACAAAAAAGGGTTGGATGGAGCAAAAGGATATTTTGAAGACGATTTTAATCGTCCATCACCCTTAATTTGAGGGAAATGTTTTCATCTGAAGTTTTAAACCTAAAAAAACCTGTCGGTATTTTTTTTACCTTTTTAATGTTCAATCTGTCTGACACTCCCAACACAAGGGTATTTTGGGTTTAAAAGACCTCCCAATAAACTTGGGAAAACCTTACTAGTGGGGAACGGGGATTTGAGAGGGACCTGCCCTCCCAAATCGGGAGTTCTTACCTCCCCTTTAGTGACCTAGGGTCTACCTTTTGGGCGCTTTTAAAAGGGCTCCACCCTGTCATTCTTTCTCCATATTGTTTCATCCCTTTGGAACGGCTCTTCTCCAGAATAAGAAAAAAGGGAATGTAGGAACACTGCAAAAGGCCCTTTATGGCCCATACGGGGGCAGGCCCTTTTAATAAAAAACGACATCTCCTAAAGCTACTCAAAAAAACAATCCCGCACCCCCCAACCCCAATAAAACCCAGCCCCCCCCACTATAAAATTTGCCCAGCCCTCATTTTTTAAAGTACCCAAGGCCCTGGCCTTATCACCCCCCGGGGAAAAGGACTGTTCCACGCATCTACAACTCTAAAAAGAAAACCAGTACTTCCTATGTCCTTTTTTAAATTAAAAAATTTATCCAATTTTAAACCCCATTTTTTCCTGGTTCTTACCGGGGTTCGCACCTCAGTATTTATTAATGTTCCCATGTTTTTCCCCGTCACCCATTTTTACACTTCAATGATATCCCCCCCTCTTTCTACCCCTTTCCCCAAAGGAGAGTGGGGGTTTTTAAGGGTTTTAAAGGGTCTATCTTCATACGGGAGGTTCCTTACACAGAAAATCTTTTAAAGGTCATTTTTTCTCTGTATGTTCTCAAAATTGGAGTCTATGTCCATCCTGTAGAAAGGGGCCCAAAAACTGGCAGCATAATCAAAATGAGGCCTCACTAGTGATGTATGAAGGCTTTTAAAAAAAACTTTTGGACTTTTTTTTACTTATACTTCTTGGATAAACCCAAAGTAACCCTTTTATATGTGGTTTTTTCCTTTTTATATGTGGCATTTTCCCAAAGGGAAGAGGTTTTGGGTTTAATGAATGGTTGTCCAGAGCAATTGGTATTAATTGTTGGCTGGATAAACACTGTAAGGATAAGCGTCCCTTTCATTGAAAATTGGGACAATTCTAGGGCCGAAATGACATTTTATCCCGGGATGGGGTTCACTTATCCGGGCAGGTGGGGGTTTTTCTTGTTTAATTTCAGTTGAGGGGGTTGTTGGGAAATTTAAACTAGGATTAGTTAGGGGGTATGGGTTTTTGCGGGGAAAACTGTGAAGTCGCGGGGTAGTAATAGGGTTTTCTAGGAAAACTAGTAATAGGCAAAAGGGAGGTGGATATTGGAAAGCAGTGGCACAAAATTGACAAGGACAGTAATAGGTTTAGTGGAAAAAATAAAAAAAAGCGGGGAAGGGAAAAGAGAGAGGAGGGTCTTTAAAAAGTTTATTACAAAAAAAGGGTCCCCAAGTGCTGGGAATAAAAAGGGGCGAGTTGAGATAGTTGTAGTGCAGGAAAACATAGATGTATTTGCCATTACTGGAGGGTTTTAAATTAAAAAAAGTCGGGACATGCCTGCAAAATGTCACATTCGGGGTTTTAAAATTGTTCCCAAGTAGATAAAGTATCGGGAAGGGGGGTGGGGTGGCTTGTATGTCGAGATCGCCTTTTAACTGTTTCATTAAAAACGGGTATTTTTTCGAAGTAAACATTTCAGAGGGGGGGTTTTGGTAGAATTTTCAGAGGGGCATGAAAAATTAATTTTTTGGTGGGTTTTACGATCCCCCCCAAAATTTTGATAGGGACCAAGGGGGGGACTTTCTATGGGGGAAAAGGGAAAAGTTAGGGCCCCCCAAGGCCGATAAAAGTAGTAATTCTAGGAGACTTTAACTTTAGGGCATATTTTTATTGGGGAATTTTTTTGACTGGGAATTTAGAATCATTCGATTTTTTAGAAGTGGGTTTAGGATTTTTTTTTGAAGCAGTTTGTGCAGAACCTAAAGGGGGGGAAAACCCCCCCTTGACTTAGTTTTTGGGGAAACAATGAAACCCCTTTTTAATAATTTAGAAGTTTCAGAGGGGGGTGGGTGCTTTGCGACCCCCAAAAACAATTTCTTTTAGAATTGAATGGAAATATGAAGTAGCGTAAATCAGTAACAGTCCCAGATTTTCGCTTAGCAGTTACGTGGGCTTAAAAGAACACTTATCATCTGTTGACTGGGGTAAAAGAAGAGACTATCCAAAATGGACTGTTTTTCTGAAACAAATACTTTCTGCCCCAAAAAAACGTTTTTTCCCTTATAAGGAAATTTTTTTCAAATAGAAATGACCCCAAATGGATGAATAATAGGGTGAAAAAAATTTTAGGGCATAGAAAGGAATTTATAGGCGTATCAAAAAGGGGCGAGGGTCCCTCTTATGAAACCCGGGATATTTACATTTAAAAGGGGGCATTAAAAAGGGGTAAGAAAAGCTAAAAGGGACTATGAAATTAAAAATTGCTAGGGATTTTAAAATAAACCAAAAGTTTTTTCCAGGGGATTTTAGAACAAAAATCAGAGATTTAAAATAGGTCCCCCTTTAAAAAAAACTATGGGCATCTTATGACAAAGGAATGAAATGTGCTCCGGGGTTTTTAAAAAAAATTATTTTCTTCGGGTTTTTTAAAAGGAAAGGGCATAATAATTTTTCCGGTAATTAATTTTTATAGTGGGTCAGAAAAAAAAAATAAAATTTTTGGGAAATCTAGTTTACTAGTGAAATGGTTGGAAGCAGATTTTTCCACTGAAGCAAAATAAGTCGGGCCCGGGGCCCGAAAGAGGTTTTTTTTAAAGGATTTTTTAAGGAAAGCCAAAAAGGAAGTCGGGGAAAATTTAAATAATATTTTTAATTTATTCTTTTAAAAAAGGTTTTAGTGTTGATATGTGGAAGTGGCTAATGTAATTCCTATTTTTTAAAAAAAAGGGGACAAAATCTTTTCCGTCAAAATTTTCCGCCCAAAAAAGCCTGCCTCAATTGTAGGGAAATTACTAGAGTCAATTATAGCCCCAAATTAAAAAAAGCAAAACTGTTTAAACATTTGCTTTTTAATGATACTCGAAGGATTCACAAGAGGCCGGTCTTGTCTAACTAATTTATTAAAATTTTTTTTCAGTTTAAAATTTTGGGTGTTGACCACGATTTAAAAAAATTTTTTATTGTTTTTCTTAGATTTTAGTTAAAAGGGATTTGGGTAGAGGGGCCCCACCCAAAGGGCTGTTTTTAAGAAAGTAGCAGCTCATGGCATTTGGGGGGAAAGGGGGCTCTCGTGGATCGATTTTATGGCTCAAAGACGGAAAACAAGAGTGTCCATTTAAAAGGGGGTTTTAAAACCCAGTGGGGTAATTTAAAAAGTGGCGTTCCAAAAGGGATCAGTCTTGGGCCCGTTGTTGTTTATAAATATATTTCAATGGAAATTTTTTATGAAGGAATTTTCTAGTGGGTATGAGCAAATTCGCCCAAAGACACGAAGATAGGTAGGATTAAATTTAAATTTAAAAAGTAGATGTTAGGGAAAATTAGGGGATTTAAAACAACTTTACTTTGATCAAAAAAGTGGCCGATTTCCCGTTTAATGTAGATAAATGCAAGGTTCTGAAAATCGGGGGGTGCCCCTAACCCTGCACTTATAAGTTAAATAATGTAGAAAATTAGCCATACGAAATTTCGAAAAAAAGGGCTTTGGGGGGTTTTGGTAAGCAGGAACCTTAAACCAAAAACAGGGAAGCCTAAAACGTTTCGTAATAAGGCCAAAAAAGATTACTGGGATTTATATTTAAGGAAATGGGAAGCAAAAGAAGTCCGAGGTCTACTTGCAGCTTTATCATCATTGAAGGCCTCACCTGATTTTTGCCCTCCCAAATTTTGGTCTCCCTATTACGAATGGGGCAAAATTCGTTAGAAAAAAATTCAGGTAGGATGGACTAAAATTTAAAACATAGCTTAAAAAACTTCCTTATGAAGAAAGATTACAGACTCTTAAGTTACATTCACTTGTTAGACGAAGAATGAGGGGGGGACCTGACGAAAGGGGTATAAGTGGAAGATAGGTATTAAAAAAGGGGATATTAACAAGGTTTTGAGGGGGTATCCTCCCGAGAGAACCCCCAGTAATGGATTTAAAATTAAAATAAGTTTAGATTTTTGAAAGGACCCTAGGGAAAATATTGGTTTTTGGAAAAAAGGGTAGATGTGAGTGGGGAAAAGTCTACTAGTTGGGTTTTTTGGGGGGGGGGGGCCCCAGGACTTTGGGTAGTTTTTTAAATTTAGGTTTTGGGTAAGTACAGGGGTGGGAGGGGTTGGATTTTTAGTGGGACTTGGGACATCCGGGGCCTTTTTTTCTTGGGTGGCATTTTAAAATTGGGTTGGGCAAATGTTTTTTTGTGGGATGAATTGTAAAGGGCCTGGGCCCAGTATGGGCCAAAAAAGGCCTTCTGCAGTGTTTCCCCCTTTTTTTGTTCTTATGTTTTTATCTGTTGGGCCTTTTTACGCACAGGGGGCACTGCCTTGGGCTTGGCTTTAGATTTCTGCTTTTCCATGACTCCCAAGTCTTTTTAAAATTTTTGGGGATGACCCAAGCTTACTTCACCTAGATTTAGCTTCGAGGGTTAATTTTTCATTACCAAGGGGAAATACCTTTCACTTATCCACATTAAAATTATCTGCCATTTCTCAGACCAAGCATTAATTTGTTCAAAAAAGTCCCGGGGGTTCATTGAATTTCCCCCTCAGAGTGAATTATTCGGCCTATCTTTGTATGTTAGGTAAGGGCACATATGCCCAAAAGTTAGGTACTTTATTATGAAATTTTTGCCTTTCACGTTTTTGGGTTCTTCAAATCAAGTTTCAGAAAAAATTGGGTAAAAAGCAGAAGTTTCTTTTTTGACGATTGTAAAACATTTTCCCTCACCCTTTTAAAAATTTTTGGGGGTGGTCGTTTCCCCCAGTCTGGGAGAAGAGCATTGTTCCATAGTATGAAACAATATTTGGGGATGAAAAAGGGCCCAAAAATGGGTTATTTTTTTGCACCCGAGGAGAGGACGTTAAGGGCCACTAGGAAGGTAAGAACTCAGGATTGGGGTTAGATGAATTTTTTTGGTTTTAGAAAAAAAAAAAAACCCAAAAATGTTTATAAATTAGACACATGTGGGAACTCTTGGGTATCTTTTTTGAGGGGGGGGGGGGGGGAAAAAAAAGTTTTGCCCCCAAAAGTGGCTTTTTATCAGGGCCCTACCCAAAGGGGAATCTTGAAAGAAAAAAAGGAGGAGGGGAAAAAAAGGGGAACCCGTCTCAAGGTTAGGGGGAAATTGATTACCCCATTCTCCCCCCTGTTTTTGCAAGGTTTTCCCCCCTTTGTATGGACTGTTTTAAAAAAACCCCTGTGTGGGGAAACGTTTTCCCCCAAAAAAGATACCAAAAAGGGTTTCACATGTGTCCCAAATTTTTCAAAAAAACTCAGCGTTGGGAAAGGTCAGGTCCCTCTCCCAAAACCCCCGCCGCCCCTCCCCTAGTGGAAGTTGTCGAAAGTTGGAAAGGCCCCCGGGGCTGTAAACCCCCAAAATACCCCTTGGGCCCTTTTACAGTGTCCCGACCCCAAGAACCCCTTTCCCCCTTGGAAAAAACCCAAAATTGGTTTCGTAATATTAAGAAAGAGGGTTTGGGAAAATAGTTTAGGGGCCCCTTTCCTTATTGGGTTTTTTGGGGGAGGAAAATTTGGGGTTTTAAAATTTTTAGGTTGGAACCCTACAAGGGGGGGGTTTAATTTTTGGGACCACCCCCGTTTTGGGAAGAAAATTGGGGGGCAAAAAGGAATGGGTTAAAAGGGCCTTTGGTAAAATATCCAAAAGGTTTTGATTTCCTCTTTTTTTGTAGGTTTTAAGGCAAATAAGCCCATTTATACCCAAATAGGGGACAGGCCAAAAGGGAGGGGAAATGAAGGAAAGGACCCTCCCCCAAACAGCCCCCACCCGGGGAAGGGGTCCCCCCCCAAATTCCCCCGGCCCCCAAGCCCGTGTGATTCCCCCGGGGAAAAATTTAAAAAATCCCCCCGGTATAAACGCCCCCGGTTTGGGACCCCCCCCCAAATTAGGGTTCCCCTTTTTAATTTGGCCGCCCCCCCCCCCCCCCCCATAATTTTTAAAGGAAAAATGCTTTCCCCCCCCGCCCAGGGGGCCCCGGACCCCCCTCCAAAAAAGGGTGAAAATTGGGCCCCGGATTCTCGTCCCCCTTTTATCCTTTTCTTTATAAATTTTTGTTTTTGATGAAAAAGGGAAAATTTTGTTTTAGGCGGGAAAAAATTTAAGATAAAGTACCTAAATTTTTAAGTGGAAATAAAAAAACCTTCGGTTTTTAACCCAATTTTTTGTTCCCCATTTTTGTATCTCAGAATTTCCGCCTTTAATCCCTTCTCAAGGTAAAAAATGTTAAATTTGAAAAGAGGAAAAATTTCCCAAAAACTAAAACCCTGGGGGAAGCCAAATAGGTTGACAAAAACCCATTCCCCCAAATTTCACTCCCCCTTTTTTGGGAAATCCGGGTTTTTATGGTAAGGCCCCCCTTGCCTAACCGGGTAAGAACCACCTCCCCCCCCTAACATTTAAGGCCCCCCCGCCCTTTTCTTTAAAGGGTTTTTGTTAAGGAAAAATTTTTCGAAAGGCTTTATAAAACCAAAAAAAAATTCTACCAAACCACCTTTAAATCCCAAATTTCAGACACTCTAAATTTTGTTTTCCCCCCCCAAATTTTCGGGAAAACCATCGGATTCCCCCCTTTTAAATTACCCCCCCCCAAGGGACTTTGAAAGCACCCAAAGGGCCAATAAAACCCCCCGAGTCCCCCCAAACCCCCAAAAAACACCCCCCCCTTTGAATTGGAACCCCCATTGCCCCCCACCTCCCTGGCCCCCAAACCCCCCCGGGGAGGGGCGCATTTTTAAACTTAACGAGGGTCCACCCTTTAAGGGGGATTTTTCCCCGATTCCTCCCCCTCCCCCCCCTTCCCCTTTCCCCATCCCTTTTTGTCCCCCACTGAAAAGGCCCCCCCCGTGTTGGCCCAAAAACCCCCAAAAAAAAACCCCCCTTTCCCCCAACTTACCTCCCCCTTTTGGAAACCCCCTTTTAATTTTAATCGTCCCCCAACCCCCCCCCCCAAAAAAATTTTTGGTTGCCCCCCCCAATAAAAACAAAACCCCCCCCCAATGGGTGGTTTAAACCCCTTTCCCCAAAACCCCTTTGATTCCCCTCCCCCGTGGCCTTTCTCACCTAAAAAAAAACTTATCAGCAATGGAATTCCCCTTTATCCCCCCCAAACCCCCCCGGGCCCCCCCCACCCCAATGGCCCCTTCATCCAGTCCCAATCCCCAAAAGGGGGCCCCTGGAAGGAAGGATAATCCCCATTTAACCCCCTTCCCCCCTTTCCCCCTTAAATTTTCTGTTTTTTTTGGTAAGCCATTGCCCCCAAAAGTTGGAACTTTATTTTTGAAAACTTTTTCCCCAAAGAGGGTTTTTTTCCGTTTTTGGGCGAAAATTTATAAAAATAAATTAAACAAAATTAAAATTTCCATCACCTTCAAAAGTTTTTAAAAAGGGGGCAGAATTTGTCGGAGGGAAAGGAAGTTCCGTTAATCCTTTGAAACATTTTAAGTTTGAAAGGTGACAAATTTGGGTTTTATAAAAATTTCCCCAGGAGGTTTTTTGGACGTAATTTGGGGGTTTTGGGGCATCCCTTTTTAAAACCCAAACCGTTTCCCCTGTAAAATTTTTAAGGATGGGACCAGAAACCCTTGGCCGCAGGGGTTGACCCCCAAAAACCTTTTAAAATGGTTAAAAACCCAAAATTTTTTTTATAAACCATATGCAAAAGTTTGGTAAAAATTTTATTTTAAACGTTTGAGCCCCAAAAACCTTTTGGTTTTAAAACTAAGGCTGAGGGAATTGACCACTCAAAACTTTAAGGGTGATGGACTGATTACATCGTCTTCAAATATCTTCTGCTTCTATCAACTTTTCTGTACTCGACTGAAGAAGCCTACTGTGTAGGCGAAACGTTTCATAATAAAGATACCTAACTGTTGCATATGTGTCTTACCTAACAACCTTTCGGTATTTTATACCATTTTAATGTTCAATCTGTCAGACACTGCAACACAAGGGTATCTTGGTAAAGACCTGCAATCAACTTCGACAACTTCCAAGAGGGGCTGGATTTGAGAGGGACCTGACTTCTCAACATCTGAGTTCTTACCTCTCCTAGTGGCCTACGTCTCACCTGAAGATTGAGACACTTATACAGCATATGGGAATCTTTATTCAGGAAACGTTTCGCCACACAGTGGCTTCATCAGTCCAATACAAAGAGGAAGGCGTAAGGAGAGGAGGAGAATGAGGTAATCAGTCCCTCAACCTTCTGCTTCTATCAACTTTTCTGTACTTGTTAGGTAAGACACATATGCAACAGTTAGGTATCTTTATTTTGAAACGTTTCGCCTACACAGTAGGTTTCTTCAGTCGAGTACAGAAAAGTTGATAGAAGCAGAAGATACTTGAAGACGATGTAATCAGTCCATCACCCTTAAAGTTTTGAGGTGGTCAGTCCCTCAGTCTGGAGAAGAGCATTGTTCCGTTGTCTGAAACAATATGAAGTTGAAGTGACAGAATCGGGCCTTATATAGTGCCAGGAGGTGAGACGTAGGTTGATTTGGGAGGGCAGGTCCTTCTCAAACCCAGCCGTTCTCACTAGTAGAGGTTGTTGAAGTAGATGGTCTGTACCAAGAACCCTTGTGTTGCAGTGTCTGACAGAATGAACATTAAAATGGAAAATAAAAATACCGACAGATTGTTAGGTAAGACACATATGCAACAGTTAGGTATCTTTATTTTGAAACGTTTCGCCTACACAGTAGGGCTTCTTCAGTCGAGTACAGAAAAGTTGATAGAAGCAGAAGATACTTGAAGACGATGTAATCAGTCCATCACCCTTAAAGTTTTGAGGTGGTCAGTCCCTCAGTCTGGAGAAGCATTGTTCCTTTTGTCTGAAACAATATGAAGTTGAAGTAAAGCAAAGCAAACAAGTTTGGTAAGTCCAAGGGGATGAGCGGGGAAGAGGGACTGATGAAGAATAGCTTGGAGGGGAGTGCCCTTGTAAGAGAAATAGAGCAGGGCTTAACCCAGAGCAAAGGCGATGGGGGGCAGACTTGAGAACAGGAATAGGGGGGACTGTTGCTTGAATTTGGGGTAGTTGAAGCTTGAATCTTGAGTGCTGGAGCAGGCTAGGTCACATCAGAGGGTTGAACACATATGGGGTTATAGGAGTAAATGAGGAGGGGTTGCAATGGGCCATTTTCGAACTTTTTAAGCTGCTTTCTAGATAGGTTTTTAAATTTTACCCTTGTTGTAAAGGGAAAAAAAACGTAGAGGCTTGATGAACTCAAGAACTTGGGTGGTGTGAAGTGAAGGGGTGATTCAATGCATACTTGACTGTTCCGCACCGAGGTTTTGTAGATTTCAGTACAGGTATGGTGTCAGTTTTAAAGGAGAAGGAAAAAGGAAAGGTTTTTCCCCATGGGGGGTTTACTGGGTCGTCGTTATTTCCTCTTCTGGAGGGGATTCACTGGGGAAAATCTACAATGGTGGTGAGGTGATGAGGTTCGACAGGAGCAGCTGTGAGGTGTAATGGTTGGTAACAGCAGGCGGGAGAGGGGGAGACGGTGGCTGAGGAAAACTTGATAAACGTTGTCAGCGGTGGAAAGGGTTATAGAAGTTACGGGAGTTGAGTCGTCAGTGGTCAGTCGTCAGGGGGGTCAAAGACCCTGAGCTGCTTTGGGATTGGGCGTGGAGGTTAAAAAGCATGGCTTGTTCTGCGTGTTTTAAAAACTGAGGTTGGGGGTTTAAAGGGAGGAGGTCTTGCTTCTCCAGGAGGGATTGGGAGGTGAAGGCCACCTCAATGGGTCTGGGAGAGGAGTGTGAGGTGGCTGGGTTGTGGGGAATGGGATTCTAGCAGTGAGGTGCAGTCTGCTCTCGCTGTGAGGAGGTGTATTTGGGGGAGGTAGAAACGGCTACCGCATGGGTGCAGCCCAGCACCTGCTCAAGTGGCGGGTTGTTCACAGTAATGGGAGGGCTCAGAGAAAGGAAATTTAAAGAGTGAAGATCTGAAGGAGGAAATGTTCTCTGTTCTCCAGGATAAATGTACTTCGGGGGCCAGTGAAGGTAAGGGTACTACTGCCCTGCTAATGAAGGTTTAAGCGCTTCTTGTGGTTGGTGACTCTCGGTAAGATATATTGCCCCCCGTGTTTTTGAAATGGATTAAAAAAGATGAGAGATAGAGTGTGCTTCCTGGAGCTGGTGTTGGGGACTTTGTCAACAGGTGGATAATATCATGTGGTAATGGGAAACAAGCCCATTTTTTGTCTCAGTGGGTGGAAATGATATTGGGAAGGGAGGGAGAAAGCTGCTAGATAAGTACAGGCCCAGCTATAGATTTCTTTAAAGTCTAAGGGAGGGATCCCAATCATATGTAGCATCTTGCCTAAAAGGGGGAGTGGGAAATGAATGGTTGTTGGGAAAATTGGTGTAAATTGCCTCTACTGCAAGGAAATTGCAATCCCATTCATTGACAACTGGAAAACTTTTATGGCAAAAAATGTTGATGCAAAGGGGTGGGGGGGGAATTCTCTGGGGAGGGGTGGGGACTTGCAGACTCGATTTAGAAGGCCATTGGTTTAAATGCCTTTGATTTAAATGATGGAAGTAGAGGTATGGTGTGTGTGGGGAAAAAAGCAGGTTGCAAAACTAGGGTTGGAACAGAAATGTATAAAAAGGGATTCGCATGAAATTATAAATAAAGACAAAGAAACAGGTCAGCAAAAAAAAGGGGACAGAGAGGGCAGCAAGGGGCTAGCTCCCTTTAAAGGTTTTTCTATACTAATAGCAGGGGTGTTAGAAAAAGATAGTGAGCTAAGTTAATTTCAAGTGCAGGAAACATAGATATTATTGCTATAAAAGAGCCTGGCTCAATCTGAAAGATAGAGAGATCCCTGAAAGTCACATACAAGGCTATAAATTATTCCACATGACAGGGTCAACGGAAAGGTGGTGGGTAGCGATGTATGCAGAGACAATTTAAATTGTTGTGTTGACAAGTATTAAAATTTGAAGCGTCAGCCACTGAATCTGTTTGGTTCGCTTTCTCGAGGGGCCGAGAAAAAAAATAATTTTTGGGGGTGTTTACAGGGCCCCAAAAACTTGATAGGGAGTGCAGTAAACTTCTATGGGGCGAAAATTGTAAGGCATCTACATCGAAAATGTTGTGTAATGGGAGATTTAAAAAATAGACGATTGATGGAGCAGTTTTACTGGAAATTTTGAGTGGGGACTTTCTGATACGATCCAGGATTGTTTTTTAAAACAGTTTGTGACAGAGCCTTTGGGGAAAAAAACCTCCTTGACTTGGTTCTTGCCCGTAGGGAAAACACTAATTAAAAATCTTGAGGTTTAAAGTGAGCTTGGGAGAGTGATCCAAAACATCAGTTTTAATATATCATGGAATTCCCTATAATGGCAATCAAGTCTCCCTCCCTGACTTTCGCTTGGCTGATTTCATAGGACTGAAAAAAATTTCTTAGGTGGGTGAACTGGGAAAGACCGACTAAGGTCAAGTAGGGGGGGAGGGCCTTTTTCCCCCCCCCAAAAACCCCCCCCCCCCCCCCCCCCCCCCAAAAACAAAGTTAAAATTACTGTTGGTAAAAAGAGGGCATATTTTGGCAAAAAAAAAGAGGGGGGGCAAATTTGAAATGAAATTTAGTTAAAAAAAATAAAAAAGGGGAATTTAAAAGCAAAAAGAGTTTTATGAGGTTAATTTCCCCCAAGAGGAATGAAAAGACTAACCCAAAAGGATTCTTTCAGGTATACAGAAGAAAGATCAGGGACAAGATAGGCCCACTCAAAATTTCCTCGGGTCGCTCATGCAGTGAAAAGGGAAATGTGTAGAATTTTTAACACTATTTTCCTCTCAGTTTTTACTCAGGAGGATCAGCGAATTCCAGTAATAAAAAATTTATGTAAACAGGACGATAATAAATGTGCACTTTAGGGTCACAAGTGACAGGGGTCCTTAGGAAAATAGAAAAATTAAAACCTAACAAACCCCCCAGGCCCTGAGAACTGTTAAAAGGGGTTCAAAAGGAAATTTTAAAGAGGAGCTTAGACACCTTTGGCTAATTTTTCAACATATCACTACAAACTGGAGGGTGCCAGATAAGGGGAAAAAGGGCAAATGTGATACCTATTTTAAAAAGGTGACAGGTCCTTAGCTTCAAACTATAGACCAATAAGCCTAACCTCCATGTGGGAAAATTTATGGAATCAATAATTGCCGAGGCAGTTCGTGCCCCCCTTTAAAAAAACATAAATTAATAAAGAATCTCAGCATGGTTTTACAAAGGGGCGTTCCTGCCTTACGATTTATTAACTTTTTTCACTAAGGTATTTGGGGAGGTAGATCATGGTAATGAATATGTTTTTTGTGTATATGGACTTAGTAAGCTTTTGACAGGGTCCCCCATCAGGATATTGAGGAAAAATTAAAACACGGAATGGGGGGAGAAATTTTTTCCGGGGAGGCTGGTTGACAAATGGAGCAGAAGAGTTTGCATAAATGGGGAGAAATCGAGTGGGGAAGCGTCAGAGCGGGGGTTCCACAGGGGTCAGTGTTGGGCCCCCTGCTGTTCACAAACTACATAAACGACATGATTAGGGGTAAAGGCGACATCGGCAAGTTTGCCGATGACACCAAAATAGGCCGTCGAATTCATTCTGACGAGGACATTGGCACTCCAGGAAGATTTTAATGACTGATAAATGGTCGGGGAAAAAGTGGGGCGATGCAGTTTAATATAGACAAAATGCAAAGTTTAAATGTTGGACGGAAATAACCTGCCAATATAAACTAAATAATGTAGATTTAATATTCGGATTGCGAAAAAGATTTAGGATTTCTGGGTTAGCAGTAAACTAAACCCAAAGACAACAGTGCATAAGTGTTCGCAATAAAGCTAATAGAATCCTTGGCTTCATATCAAGAAGCTAAATAATAGGAGTCCTCAGGTTGTTCTTCAACTCTATACATCCTTGGTTAGGCCTCATTTAAAATTATGCTCCCACTTTTTTGGTCACCGTATTACAGAATGGATATAAATTCTTGGAAAATGTACAAAGGAGGATGACAAGATGATCCCTTTGTATCAGAAAACCTTTCCCCTATGAGGATAGACTAAGGGCCCTGAAACTGCACTCTCTAGAAAGACGTAGAATTAGGGGGGATATGTTTGAGGTGTAAAAGTGGAAGACAGGAATAAATAAAGGGGGATGTAAATAGTGTGCTGAAAATTTTCTAGCCTAGACAGGACTCGCAGCAATGGTTTTAAGTTGGAAAAATTCAGATTCGGGAAGGATATAGGAAAGTACTGGTTTGGTAATAGAGTTGTGGATGAGTGGAACAAACTCTCAAGTACCGTTATAGAGGCCAGAACGTTGTGTAGCTTTAAAAATAGGTTGGATAAATACATGAGTAGATGTGGGTGGGTGTGAGTTAGACCTGATAGCTTGTGCTAACAGGTCGGTTGCCGTGTTCCTCCCTTAAGTCAATGTGACCTGACCTGACTAGGTTGGGTGCATTGGCTTAAGCCGGTAGGAGACCTGGACCTGCCTCGCATGGGCCAGTAGGCCTTCTGCAGTGTTCCTTCGTTCTTATGTTCTTCTTAGTTGCTTGGGCAGGAGACAGGTCTGCAGGTGCAGTAAAGTTCATGACATTGGGAAGGATCTTGAGGATGTCTTCTGAAGGTGTGGATTCCGGAAAATTGAAGGCAGGCATGTTGTTCAGTCGGAATAGTTCGTTAATAGTGGTGTTGAAAGTGCCGGGGTTTGCTGCGTTTGCAAGGTGTGCATACACCATGCAGTACAGCACCTTGGAAGGAGCACCGTCGGGGAGTGGAGAGAGGGAGTTGCTGGGCGATGGTGCCTGTAGATTAGCGTGTAGAGTCTTGATGGCGTCGGTTTGTGGTTTGGTTATTGCAGCATATGTCGGTGGAATTGGAGGTTTTCTTCAGAACTTTGTTTTCTTCAATATGATTTTTTTCCCGGGAAAGTGGGCACTTAGCTGCAAGGGTATGATGATTACCCTTGGGCAGTTAAGACATGTTGGTGTTGTAGAAATGGTGCAGGATCTGAAATCGTGCCCAAATCTTTCCCCACATTTTGAACAAAACTTCTTATTCTTGATGGGGCAGTCCTTGGTGGTGTGATTATAGGAGTAGCAGGTCCAGCAGTGGGAGATGTATGTGAAACGTTCTTGTTCTATATGACTTGGGTGATGGGGTTTAATATGAGATGGCCAGACCGTCAGAGAGAGCTTGGGCAGCCATGGAGATGTCTGAGAATGTAATCTTTGCATTGATGCGGCGTTGGGGATCTTTGAGATTTCTGTCTACCGAGGCCACGTGTTTTGTTCCTCAATAGATGTCTTCAGTGCTTCAGTAGAGAGAGGGTGACGATATTGTCAAGTCTTTTCACAAAGACCGAACGTTTTTGACTTCAAGAATGGAGACGGGGATAGAGTGAATTGTTGTGTTTGTAGGGTCCTGATTGAAGAGTCGTCCCTTAGTTTTAGTGCTTCCGTGTCATCTGTGCAGACGACAATGAAGGAGTCTTTAGAGAGTGGATTGCCGTAAATTTGACCTGCAGGCAGGTCCTAACGCGGTAGCTAGCTAACTCGAGGAGTCATTTATGCACCATCAAGGCTTGATTTTCACACGATTCGCAGCATGTGAAAAGGATATCACTTTAGAATAAAATCTACACCCCGACGGGGTCGAAGAGAGCTTCTTGGGTGTAGAGCAACTTAGATCGGACTGTGTGATCGGCGACAGTAAGGACAAATCGGCCTTATATAGTGGCCCGGAGGTGAGACGTAGGTTGATTTGGAGGCAAAGTCTTCTCAAAACCCAGCCGTTTTTACTAGTAGAGGTTGTTGGAGTATGGTCTGTACAAAATACCCTTGTGTTGCAGTGTTGACAGAATGAACATTAAAATGGTATAAAATACCGAACAATTGTTAGGTAAGACACATATGCCCAAAGTTAGGTATCTTTATTTTGAAACGTTTCGCCTCACAGTGGCTTCTTCAGTCGAGTACAGAAAAGTTATAGGGAAGAAAAACAAAATATTGAAGACGATGTAATCAGTCATCACCCCTTAAAGTGCTTCTATCAATTTTCTGTACTCGACTGAAGAAAGCCTACTGTGTAGGCGAAACGTTTCAAATAAAGATACCTAACTGTTGCATATGTGTCTTACCTAACAATCTGTCGGTATTTTTTACATTTTAATGTTCATTTTGTCAGACACTGCAACACAAGGGTATCTTTGGTACAGACCATCTACTTCAACAACCTCTACTAGTTTAGAACGGCTGGGTTTTTAGAAGGACCTGCCCTCCCAAATCAACCTACGTCTCACCTCCTGGCACTATATAAGGCCCGATTCTGTCACTTCAACTTCATATTGTTTCAGACAACGGAACAATGCTCTTCTCCAGACTGAGGGACTGACCACCTCAAAACTTTAAGGGTGATGGACTGATTACATCGTCTTCAAGTATCTTCTGCTTCTATCAACTTTTCTGTACTCGACTGAAGAAGCCTACTGTGTAGGCGAAACGTTTCAAAATAAAGATACCTAACTGTTGCATATGTGTCTTACCTAACAATCTGTCGGTATTTTATACCATTTTAATGTTCATTCTGTCAGACACTGCAACACAAGGGTATCTTGGTACAGACCATCTACTTCAACAACCTCTACTAGTGAGAACGGCTGGGTTGAGAAGGACCTGCCCTCCCAAATCAACCTACGTCTCACCTCCTGGCACTATATAAGGCCCGATTCTGTCACTTCAACTTCATATTGTTTCAGACAACGGAACAATGCTCTTCTCCAGACTGAGGGACTGACCACCTCAAAACTTTAAGGGTGATGGACTGATTACATCGTCTTCAAGTATCTTCTGCTTCTATCAACTTTTCTGTACTCGACTGAAGAAGCCTACTGTGTAGGCGAAACGTTTCAAAATAAAGATACCTAACTGTTGCATATGTGTCTTACCTAACAATCTGTCGGTATTTTATACCATTTTAATGTTCATTCTGTCAGACACTGCAACACAAGGGTATCTTGGTACAGACCATCTACTTCAACAACCTCTACTAGTGAGAACGGCTGGGTTTGAGAAGGACCTGCCCTCCCAAATCAACCTACGTCTCACCTCCTGGCACTATATAAGGCCCGATTCTGTCACTTCAACTTCATATTGTTTCAGACGACGGAACAATGCTCTTCTCCAGACTGAGGGTTTGACCACCTCAAAACTTTAAGGGTGATGGACTGATTACATCGTCTTCAAGTATCTTCTGCTTCTATCAACTTTTCTGTACTCGACTGAAGAAGCCTACTGTGTAGGCGAAACGTTTCAAAATAAAGATACCTAACTGTTGCATATGTGTCTTACCTAACAATCTGTCGGTATTTTATACCATTTTAATTTTTTCTGTACTTGACTGAAGAAGCCTACTGTGTAGGCGAAACGTTTCATAATAAAGATACCTAACTGTTGCATATGTGTCTTACCTAACAGGTTCGGAATGTTGAGGTCAGGTGGAGAATGCTGAATCTGATGATCTACCGGGTGGGGTTATAGAGTCTAAAGTCTTGGGTAGCTTGGAAGGGGTATTGGATAAGTTGTGAGCAGACCTTCTGCAGTGTTCTATGTTCTTATGTGGGATAGCGATGAAGAAGTTCCTTGCCAAGTGGTTCAGCTATGTTGTAGATGCCATTGTTCTGGTTGAAATTGTTGGTTATAGAGATATGCGATGATTCCAGGATTCTTCGGTATTGAGTGTTGTCTTCTGTGGTGATAAGTCTTGAGTTTCTGTAGTTAATTAAATGGTTGTGCGAATTGCGATGTTGTACACAGGCATTCCTTGTATCGTCAGTCCTGCTTGCGCATTGGTGTTCTGAAATACGTGTTTGGAGGTCTCTTGATGTTTCGCCCACGTATAATTTGTTGCAGTCATTACAAGGGATTATGAACATCAAAATGGTATACAATACCGACAGGTTGTTAGGTAAGACACATGCAGCAGTTAGACAACTTTATTCCGAAACGTTTCGCCTACACAGTAGGCTTCTTCAGTCGAATACAGAAAATAGGCAGGAACAGTAGAGATGTGAAGATGATGTAATCAGTCCATCACCCTTGTAGTCGTAGAATTTGAGGTTGTCAGTCCCTCGGCCTGGAGAAGTTCAGTTCCATGGAACTGGTGATGTCCTTGATGGTCGTGGTTCTGGAGGTAGATACTTGGAATGAGGTATTGGAAAAGATGTTGGAAACATGTTTGGCAATGGAGTTGGTGGGGAGGACTATGTATCTCTTCTCGGCAGTGTCTTCTCTGGGTGTGTTGAAGATGTTTAATGCCCGCCGCCTGCAGTCTCTGATGAAGTGACGAGGATAGTGGAGTTTAGAAAATACTTGTTCAATTATAGTGCATTCTTCCTCAAGGAACTCATTGCTGCAGATTCTGAGTGCGTGCAGGAAGAAGCCTATAATTACACCACGTTTAGTTTTGGTGTCGTGGTGAGAGTAGAAGTGGAGAAGATCGTTTTGGTTGGTTGGTTTTCGATAGACTTTAAAACGAAGTTCATGGTCAACTTTGCAAAGAAGAACATCAAGGAAAGGAAGAGTGTTGTCGACTTCTTCTTCAAGTGTGAACTGGACTGAGGGCTCGACCTGGTTGAGCTTGTCTTGGAGAGTTGTGCAAGACAGGTATACAATACCGACAAGATGAAAGTTAAGACACTTGTGCAACATCTGGTTATCTCTACAACCACGGTGTTGTAAATACCACCTCCAAGGCTGAGGGACTGATTACCTCATCTTTTGTATATAGTTCTTTTGTTTTCTAATTATGTCCAAGTATTTGTATTGATAAAGCCACTAGATGGCGAAACATTTACAATAAAGATAACCAGATGTTGCACAAGTGTCTTAACTTTCATTTTGTCTTGGAGAGCTTGAACGTTGAAGCGCCTGACAGTTATGAGGAGAATGTCGTCAACATAACGGAGCCAGGTGACAGTCGAAGGAATAATGGTGGAGAAACGCTCGGCTTCCAGATGTTCCATGTATAAGTTCGCCAGGACTGCACTGAGTGGCGAGCCCATGGGTAGGCCAAAAGTCTGTTGAAAGAGGTGATTTTCGAAAGAGAAACACGTAAGGCCGACACATAGTTCAACGAGGTCGATGAAATCTCTGGCTGGAATAGGAAGATCAAGTGAATCGTCAATTTTTCTGCGCAGGAGATCGATGGCTTGTGTAGTAGGTACTTTGGTGAATAAGAAAGTTACGTCAAGGCTGGAAAGTTTCTTGTTCCTGATGTTGATGTTGCGAATGCGATTGAGAAGATAACCCGAGTGTTTGAGATGTGCTGGACTGATAGTGCCCAAGAGTTTGGAGAGGTGTTTTGCCTGGTATCCCATTGAGTCCCATATCTTCGGGAATAGGCAGTGCTCCCCACCAACTCTCAGGAATTATCGCAAAACACCTCTCCAAACTCTTGGGCACTATCAGTCCAGCACATCTCAAACACTCGGGTGATCTTCTCAATCGCATTCGCAACATCAACATCAGAAACAAGAAACTTTCCAGCCTTGACGTAAATTCCCTATTCACCAAAGTACCTACTACACAAGCCATCGATCTCCTGCGCAGAAAAATTGACGATTCACTTGATCTTCCTATTCCAGCCAGCGATTTCATCGACCTCGTTGAACTATGTGTCAACACACCCAGAGAAGACACTGCCGAGAAGAGATACACAGTCCTCCTCACCAACTCCATTGCCAAACATGTTTCCAACATCTTTTCCAATACCTCATTCCAAGTATCTACCTCCACAACCCCGACCATCAAGGACATCACCAGTAGTAGACAGGACAAGCTTCCATCCTCTGCAGGGGTATACATAATCCCTTGTAATGACTGCAACAAATTATACGTGGGCGAAACATCAAGAGACCTCCAAACACGTATTTCAGAACACCAAAACGCAAGCAGGACTGACGATACAAGGAATGCCTGTGTACAACATCGCAATTCGCACAACCATTTAATTAACTACAGAAACTCAAGACTTATCACCACGGAAGACAACACTCAATACCGAAGAATCCTGGAATCATCGCTTATCTCTATAACCAACAATTTCAACCAGAACAATGGCTTCCATAACATAACTGAACCACTTGCAAAGAAACTTCTTCATCGCTATCCCACATAAGAACATAGAACACTGCAGAAGGTCTGCTCACAACTTATCCAATACCCCTTCCAAGCTACCCAAGACTTTAGACTCTATAACCCCACCCGGTAGATCATCAGATGCAGCATTCTCCACCTGAACTCAACATTCTGAACTATAAATACTCACGTACCTTCCATCCCAGGTAGATCTGTTTGTGACTTGAAAAAGCCCACTGTGTGGGCGAAACGTTGTCAATAAAGGATCACATTAAACTGCATATGTGTTTATGTTTCCACTGTCTTGATGTTGCTGAAGATTTCTTGATCTAAGGAATTTGAGGTACTTTTCCTTACGATCAAACATGATAACAACACATGTGCAAAACTTAGGTATCTTTATCGTCGAAACTTTTCGTTGACACAGCAGGGTTCTTCAGTTGAATTCAAGTTATTATAACACTTGAAACAGTAGAAGCAGGGAGATAATTCTGAGATGATCAGTCCCACACCCTTGAAAGCAGTTGCAGATCAGTCCTTCAAGCATAAAGCAAGCGCATGAGGCCAGAGACTCATATAATAGAGATTGACATGAAATGTAGCACCTGCAGATAACTTCAGAGGTGAACGGGGCTCATCATCCAACTCAAAGGCTAACAGCTATTTAGTATGACATTTTATACGCCGTTATCATGTCCCCTCCTCTCTCTACTGTCCTCCAGTGTCGTCAGGTTGATTTCCCTTAACCTCTTCTCGTAGGACATGCCCCTTAGGTCCGGGACTAGTCTCGTTGCAAACCTTTGCACTTTCTCTAATTTCTTGACCAGCTGTGGATTCCATAAAGGTGCTGCATACACCAACATGGGTCTGACGTACACAGTGTACAGCGTCTTGAATGACTCCTTACTGAGGTGTCGAAATACTTTTCTTAGATTTGCCAGGCACCCATATGCTGCAGCAGTTATTTGGTTGATGTGCGCCTCAGGAGAAGTCGTCAGTATTATACTCACCCCAAGATCCTTTTCCTTGAGTGCGGTTTGCAGTCTTTGGTCCATAGCCTGTATCCTGTCCTCTGTCTTCCTTAACCTTCCCTAATCTTCATGACTTTGTACTTGGTGGGTTTAAATTCCAGGAGCCAATTGCTGGACCAGGCTTACAGCCTGTCCAGAGCCCTTTGTAGTCCTAATTGATCATCATCCGATTTAATTCTTGTGTGTGTGTGTGTGTGTGTGTGTGTGTGTGTGTGTGTGTGTGTGTGTGTGTGTGTGTGTGTGTGTGTGTGTGTGTGTGTGTGTGTGTGTGTGTGTGTGTGCTTGCGCGTGTGTATCCTCACACACATACAAGCGTTTCCAGCACAACTTCCAGCTCTCCCTAACGGAGTGCCAAAACATACAAGATATCAACATTAAAATGGTATAAAATACCGACAGGTTGTTAGGTAAGACACAAATGCAACAGTTAGGTATCTTTATTATGAAACGTTTCGCCTACACAGTAGGCTTCTTCAGTCGAGTACAGTATCTTCTGCTTCTATCAACTTTTCTGTACTCGACTGAAGAAGCCTACTGTGTAGGCGAAACGTTTCATAATAAAGATACCTAACTGTTGCATTTGTGTCTTACCTAACATACAAGATATCAGCAATAACTTGTCACTGTGATCCATCGCTCTGACTACTCTCTGTCAGGCCAACCAGCACTGCCTTTCTTTGAAGTCTATTATTGTGTAAGTTCTTGATCTATCGTTCTTTCGAAACAGGATCTGGTCATTGGCATTACCTAGACCCGCCTGTGTCCCTCAGTCTTCATCAGTGACAGAGAGAAATAAAGTAATCATTGGAATGAGAAGCGACAGCCCTGAACCTGAGCTACAGAAGTCCTGTGATGAAGCAAGAGTGTTGGAACTGACTAGGCACGAATGTGTGATGGACAGTAGTACCTCGGGAGGGTACAGGGTAGGGGCAAGAATAATCTGGGTAGGAGGGAGAGAATAAGACAGGGATGAGAGAGAATGGAGATCAGGAGAGAGGGCGGGCAGGGGGAAAGGAGGGCGGGAGGGAGGGTAGGGGGAAGGGAGGGCAGGAGAAAGGGAGGGCAGGAGGAAGGGAGGGCAGGGGAAAAAGAGGGCAGGGGGAAGGGAGGGAAGGAGGAAGGGATGGCAGGGGGAGGGGATGACAGGGGGAAGGAAGGGCAGGAACAAGGGAGGGCAGGGGGAAAGGAGGGCAGGGGAAAGGGAGGGCAGGAGGGAGGGAGGGCAGGGGCAAGGGAGGACAGGAGGAAGGGAGGGCAGGAGGAAGGGAGGACAGGGGGAAGGGAGGGCAGGAGGAAGGGAGAGCAGGAGGAAGAGAGGGCAGGGGGAAGGGAGAACAGGAGGAAGGGAGGACAGGGGGAAGGGGAGGGCAGGAGGAAGGGAGGACAGGGGGAAGGGAGGCAGGAGGAAGGGAGGGCAGGGGGAAGGTAGGCCAGGCGGAAGGGAGGGAACGGGGAAGGGAGGGCAGGAGGAAGGGAGGGAAGAGGGAAGGGAGAGCAGGAGGAAGGGAGGGCAGGAGGAAGGAAGGGCAGGGGAAAGGGAGGGCAGGGGGAAGGGAGGGCAGGGGGAAGGGAAGGCAGGAGGAAGGGAGAGCAGGAGGAAAGGGGCAGGGGAAAGGGAGAGCAGGAGGAAGGGAGAACAGGGGGGAGGGAGGGCAGGGGGAAGGAAGGGCAGGGGGAAGGGAGGGCAGGCGGAAGGGAGGGCAGGAGGAAGGGAAGGCAGGGGGAAGGGAGGGCAGGAGGAAGGAAGGGCAGGGGGAAGGAGAACAGGAGGAAGGGAGGGCAGAGGGAAGGGAGGGCAGGAGGAAGGGAGGGCAGGGGGAAGGGAGAACAGGAGGAAGGGAGGGCAGGGGAAGGGAGGGCAGGGGAAGGGAGAGCAGGAGGAAGGGAGGGCAGGAGGAAGGGAGAGCAGGAGGAAGGGAGGGCAGGGGGAAGGGAGGGCAGGGGGAAGGATTACAGGGGAAAGGAGGACAGGGGGAAGGGAGGGAAGGGGGAAGGGGGACAAAGGGGAAGGGAGGATGGGGGAAGGAGAGCAGGAGGAAGGGAGGGCAGGAGGAAGGGAGGACAGGGGAAGGGAGGACAGGGGAAGGGAGGGCAGGGGGAAGGGAGGACAGGGGGAAGGGAGGGCAGGGGGAAGGGAGGGTAGGAGGAAGGGAGGGCAGGAGGAAGGGAGGACAGGGGAAAGGGAGGGCAGTGGAAAGGAGGGCAGGGGAAGGGAGGGCAGGGGGAAGGGAGGGCAGGAGGAGGAGGGCGGGGAATGAGGGCAGGGGAAGGGAGGGTAGTAAGAACCTGCAGGTCAACTTAACACTCTCCTTCATCATTGTAAAAATTACCACAGACACTGGCACTTAGTGAGCCAATTGTCACAATATTCTCCCTGGCACCTTCCTCCCCTTCTCCTCAAGGGATCGCTGTCACCAGTGACCCTGGTACCTGAGAGACAGGTGTCACCAGTGAACCTGGTCTCTGAGATACAGGTGTCACCAGTGACCCTGGTCCCTTAGATAGAGGTGTCACAAGTGACCCTGGATTCTGAGAGACAGTGTCACCAGTGACCCTGGTCCCTGAGAGACTAGTGTCATTAGTGTCCCTGCTTCCTGAAGAATCACTGTCATTAGTGTCACTTCCCTTAGACTTCTCCCGTGTGACTTTTACAGGAAGTCACGTCAGGTCACGTCAGGTTACGTCAGGTCACGTCAGGTTACGCCATTTCTGTATTTAAATACAAGACTGTAGAAATATCTCATTGCATAAAATTAGTTCCAGTTTTCATGACTTTCACTTCCAGTCTTCATGACTTTCACTTCCAGTCTTCATGACTTTCACTTCCAGTCTTCATGACTTTCACTTCCAGTCTTCATGACTTTCACTTCCAGTTTTCATGACTTTCACTTCCAGTTTTCATGATTTTCACTTCCGGTCGTCATGACTTTCACTTCCAGTCTTCATGACTTTCACTTCCAGTCATCATGACTTTCACTTCAGTCTTCATGACTTTCACTACAGTTTTTCATGACTTTCACTTCCAGTTTTCATGACTTTCACTTCCAGTTTCATGACTTTCACTTCCAGTTTTCATGACTTTCACTTCCAGTTTTCATGACTTTCACTTCCAGTCTTCATGAGTTTCACTTCCAGTTTTCATGACTTTCACTTCCAGTTTTCATGACTTTCACTTCATGTCTTCATGACTTTCACTTCCAGTTTTCATGACTTTCACTTCCGGTCGTCATGACTTTCACTTCCAGTCTTCATGACTTTCACTTCCAGTCTTCATGACTTTCACTTCCAGTTTTCATGATTTTCACTTCCGGTCGTCATGACTTTCACTTCCAGTCTTCATGACTTTCACTTCCAGTTTTCATGACCTTCACTTCCAGTCTTCATGACTTTCACTTCCAGTTTTCATGACTTTCACTTCCAGTCTTCATGACTTTCACTTCCAGTCATCATGACTTTCACTTCCAGTCTTCATGACTTTCACTTCCAGTCATCATGACTTTCACTTCCAGTCTTCATGACTTTCACTTCCAGTCTTCATGACTTTCACTTCCAGTTTTCATGACTTTCACTTCCAGTTTCATGACTTTCACTTCCAGTCATCATGACTTTCACTTCCAGTCATCATGACTTTCACTTCCAGTCTTCATGACTTTCACTTCCAGTCATTCATGACTTTCACTTCCAGTCTTCATGACTTTCACTTCCAGTCTTCATGACTTTCACTTCCAGTTTTCATGACTTTCACTTCCAATTTCATGACTTTCGCTTCCGGTCGTCATGACGTTCACTTCCAGTCTTCATGACTTTCACTTCCAGTCTTCATGACTTTCACTTCCAGTCTTCATGACTTTCACTTCCAGTTTTCATGACTTTCACTTCTAGTCATCATGACTTTCACTTCCAGTCTTCATGACTTTCACTATCAGTTTTCATGACTTTCACTTCCAGTTTTTATGACTTACACTTCTGGTCGTCATGACTTTCACTTCCAGTCTTCATGACTTTCACTTCCAGTCTTCATGACTTTCACTTCCAGTTTTTATGACTTACACTTCTGGTCGTCATGACTTTCACTTCCAGTCTTCATGACTTTCACTATCAGTTTTCATGACTTTCACTTCCAGTTTTTATGACTTACACTTCTGGTCGTCATGACTTTCACTTCCAGTCTTCATGACTTTCACTTCCAGTCTTCATGACTTTCATTTCCAGTCTTCATGACTTTCACTTCCAGTCTTCATGACTTTAACTTCCAGTCATCATGACTTTCACTTCCAGCCTTCATGACTTTCACTTCCAGTCTTCATGACTTTCACTTCCAGTCTTTGTGACTTTCACTTCCAGTCTTCATGACTTTCACTTCCAGTCTTTGTGACTTTCACTTCCAGTCTTCATGACTTTCACTTCCAGTCTTCATGACTTTAACTTCCAGTCATCATGACTTTCACTTCCAGTCTTCATGACTTTCACTTCCAGTCTTTGTGACTTTCACTTCCAGTCTTTGTGACTTTCACTTCCAGTCTTTGTGACTTTCACTTCCAGTCTTTGTGACTTTCACTTCCAGTCTTTGTGACTTTTACTTCCAATCTTCATGACCTTCACTTCCAATCTTCGTGACTTTCACTTCCAGACTTCAGTACAGTTAATTGCAATTTTTTTTCATTTTCGCGCAAAAAGGCTTAGAGAGGTTAAAATGGCACTTCTTCAGTATTTAATGAACATTAAATATACGTGTTACAGCTTCTTCATATAGCTTCATATAGTTCCGGTTTCAAAATATCTTTTTACCACTAAAACATTAGTCACTTCAGAAAATCATTTATCTTCTCGACAAAAAATGTGGATACTGTAAAGATTTCAGATATCTTATCATTAGGAATCTCTGAAAGGTATGACACTGTCTGTGTCCACACACCAGTGTATGACACTGTCTCTGTCCACACACCAGCGTATGACACTGTCTCTGTCCACACACCAGTGTATGACACTGTCTCTGCCACACACCAGCGTATGACACTGTCTCTGTCCACACACCAGTGTATGACACTGTCTCTGTCCACACACCAGCGTATGACACTGTCTCTGTCCACACACCAGTGTATGACACTGTCTCTGTCCACACACCAGCGTATGACACTGTCTCTGTCCACACACCAGTGTATGACACTGTCTCTGTCCACACGCCAGTGTATGACACTGTCTCTGTCCACACCAGTGTATGACACTGTCTCTGTCCACACACCAGTGTATGACACTGTCTCTGTCCACACACCAGTGTATAGCCCTGTCTCTGTCCACACACCAGTGTATGACACAGTCTCTGTCCACACACCAGTGTATGGCACTGTTTCAGTCCACACACCAGTGTATGACACTGTCTCTGTCCACACACCAGTGTATGACACAGTCTCTGTCCACACACCAGTGTGCGACACTGTCACTGTCCACACATTATTGTATGACACTGACTCTGGCCACAGATAAGGTATGACACTGTCTCTGTTCACACACCAGTGTATAACACTGTCTCTGTCCACACACCAGTGTATGACACTGTCTCTGTCCACACACCAGTGCATGACACTGTCTCTCTCCACACACCAATGTATGACACTGTTTCTGTCCACACACCAGTGTATGACACTGTTTCTGTCCACACACCAATGTATGACACTGATTCTGTCCACACACCAGTGTATGACACTGTCTCTGTCCACACACCAGTGTATGACACTGTCTCTGTCCACACACCAGTGTATGACACTGTTTCTGTCCACACACCAGTGTATGACACTGTCTCTGTCCACACACCAGTGTATGACACTGTTTCTGTCCACACACCAGTGTATGGCACTGTCTCTGTCCACACACCAATGTATGACACTGTCTCTGTCCACACACCAGTGTATGACACTGTCTCTGTCCACACACCAGTGTATGACACTGTTCTGTCCACACACCAGTGTATGACACTGTCTCTGTCCACACACCAGTGTATGACACTGTTTCTGTCCACACACCAGTGTATGACACTGTCTCTGTCCACACACCAGTGTATGACACTGATTCTGTCCACACACCAGTGTATAGCCCTGTCTCTGTCCACACACCAGTGTATGACACTGTCTCTGTCCACACACCAGTGTATGACACTGTCTCTGTCCACACACCAGCGTATGACACTGTCTCTGTCCACACACCAGTGCATGACACTGTCTCTGTCCACACACCAGTGTATGACACTGTTTCTGTCCACACATCAGTGTATGACACTGTCTCTGTCCACACACCAGCGTATGACACTGTCTCTGTCCACACACCAATGTATGACACTGATTCTGTCCACACACCAGTGTATGACCACTGCTCTGTCCACACCCAGTGTATGACCAGTCTCAGTCCACACACCAGTGTATAGCCCTGTCTCTGTCCACACACCAAGTGGATGGCACTGGTTCAGTCCACACACCAGTGTATGACACTGTCTCTGTTCCACACACCAGTGTATGACACAGTCTCTGTCCACACACAGTGTGCGACACTGGTCACTGTCCACACATCATTGTTGACATGACTCTGGCCACAGATAAAGGGATGACACTGTCTCTGTTCCACACCAGTGTATAAACACTGTCTTGTTCAAACATCAGTGTATTGGCACTGTCTCTTGTCCCTCACACCATGTGGCATGCAAAGGGATACGTAACCTTTATTCGGCACATGTACAACCTCATTGAAAGCTATCTCCCAACCAGCGAACCAGTACTAGGGTTCGAACGATGGGTCCCATCGTTCGATCAGTACCCAGTATTCAGCCAATGAGAAGGGGGGTAGTGGTAATCGTAGAGTGTTGTGGGCACCCCACCTTTCTACCTTTGTCATTTCCATACTACTGGTTGTCCATTCTGTCTCAGCTGTGTCTTGGCCTTGCCTAAACGTGTTGTACATATACATTTCCAACTTTATATAGTGTACATATATGTAAATATCCACATTGCTGTTGGTGAAGGAAAATATATTTCAAAGTCATTCAGCTGTGTTTGTTCTGCTCCTTGCTCCCCTTTACACCCAGGATTACAGGTCTTTTTGCCCCTGGGTTGTAAAATGGGGGGCCCGTCCGAGAGCTGGAGCTGGACTTAGAGCACAAACATTTTGTAGCTTGCTCTCTGACAAATGCGTTAGCTCTTCCAATGCTTTACAAAACTTTGCATGTCAACCTTG
Source organism: Cherax quadricarinatus (assembly GCF_026875155.1). NCBI lineage: Eukaryota > Metazoa > Arthropoda > Malacostraca > Decapoda > Parastacidae > Cherax > Cherax quadricarinatus. Next base: position 46,208,446 of record NC_069399.1, on the reverse strand, counting down.
CGTTTTATGGTCAACCTGCTATTGTATGATCATTGACAGCTTGCTATTAGCTTGTTCATTGTACTTGCTTTGCTATGGTAAATTTTGCTGTTGTGTGAATATTTTGTAGTCAGCTTTGCTATTGTGTATCAGCCTTGCTATTGTATGTGCATATTCTGCAGTCGTACTGTGCAAAGTGAGCGTGTATTGCAAATAACGTGTTATGTTGGGGTATGAGTATTTTGCAGTCGTACTGTGCATAGCTGAGCGTGTATAGCAAATAGCATGTTACGTTGGGGTATGTCGCCTAGACGAGTCAGACGTTTAGTGTCTGAATACACTTTATTAAACTTGTCTAAATTTTCTCTACAGCGCTGCTAGCAAATTGCTCGTTCCATCGACATTGATTATGAACGCACTCTCACAGCTGTGCAGCTTTGTACTCTTATAAGTATCAAAATTCGAGAAGAGGAGATGGCACATCAAACTCCTCCCTCTACGGGACCCAGGAATAAAACCCCGATGTTCTCGCAGGAGGAAAATGATACATCACCTGAGCAAAATCGTCAGTCTCATGCGACAGGGTTGTCTGAAGGTGAATCTGCTGCGTTGGCACTTGAGTTGCGAGAAATCAAACTTGAGAAGACTAGGGAAAAAAGGGCATTTGCCAAGGAAGAATTTGATAGGGAAAAAGAAAGAATGCAGTTTTCTTATATTATAAAAAGTAGTACAGCTGGTTCCCTGCTTCAATGAGGCAGAATCTGAACAATTTTTCGAAACTTCCGACAATCAGGCTCGAGCCTTGAGGTGGCCGGAACAGCATTGGGCGTCTTTGGTGCATACAGCTTTTCTTGGTAAGGCACAGAATTTACATCAGTGTTAAATGACACTGATTTTTGCAATTACAAAGTGGTGAAGACCACAATCCTTGGTGCATATTAGTGCATTCCTGCTAAGTATAGGAAGTCATTCAAGTTAGGCAGACGACAGCTTGGTCAGTCCCTGGTGGATTTTGTAAGACAGCAGACCAAAGCATTTACCAGCTGGTATAAAGCAAGTGGTGTCGCAACCTTCGATGAGATAATTCAACTCATCTTAGTGGACAACCTTCCAGAGTTTGTGTGGCCAGAGGTTAGAGTTTTTCTGCAGGATCGTGTCTTAACCACTGCATTGGAGGCAGCCAGGTTGGCTGATACTTTCGAAACCAACAGCTCCTTGTCCGAGTGGTTCCATCTCTCTTTTCAACAGCCTGGCATTAGCAGGGATTGTCAACATTGGAGGATGAAGTGCCAGCCGGAAGGAGAACGCCTACATCAGCCAACTAAGTCACCTGGTGAGCCACGCTACTCAACTTATGGTCAACCTGGTGAGCGACAAACCACTCAACATGGTGCAACTCGACAACATTATCCAGAGAGACACCAGCCCGAGCGACACCAGTGACGTCAGCAGGGAGCTAAGGCAAAGCCTGTCGTCTGTTATCTGTGCAACCAAGTAGGTCGTATCCGCCCAAACTGTCCAAATAAACCCCAACCATTAGGGAAAATCTATAGTGTCCCTAGTAACATGACCCTGAAAGAAGTAGAGTAAGGGATGGCCCCTTATTATTGTAAGAGTCGTATTTACCTTAAGGAAGACTCAAAAAAAGCTGAAGTCAGAACCTATAGGGATACTGGAGCATATTGCTAGCTTATAAGAGAGGGAGTACTTCCTCTTTCTGAACACACTTCATTTATTTATTTATTTATTTATTTATTTATTTATTTATTTATTTATTTATTTATTTATTTAGTAATTTAAGCATACATACAGAGGTACAAAAAATACAGGTAAGAGCAGCATGCCAAAGCCACTTATATGCATAGCATTACGGGCTGGCTTAAAATTAACTTAAGATTAACTAAGCAATGATGAAATCAGTGATAAAACATTATTGTAAACAGATAACTATAAAGCACAAATGAGTATTACAAATACAGGTCATATGGTTGCTTGCATTGCTGTACATTCAGTCGAATGGAGTATTCTGTTAGGTAGTGTATTTAAAAAAATAATAAAGTTAGATTGGGTCCTAGGTTTAACATTTGTGTGATATAATTTGAGAAACATATAGGATATAAAATTTTTATAAGGTTCAGTTATTCAGTATTTTTTTGGGTTTTGAGTGAGTAAGTGATCTTTGAGAAGAGACTTGAATTTATAAACGGGTAGTGTTTCTTTTATATTTACGGGTAATGAATTCCAGATTTTAGGGCCTTTTATGTGCATTGAGTTTTTGCATAGCGTGAGATGGACACGAGGAACATCAAAGAGTGATCTGTGCCTTGTGTTATGGTCATGTGTTCTGTTGGGGTTGGCAAGGAGATGTTTGAGGGAGGGTTAATTTTCAGAGTTAAGTGTTTATGTATGTAATAGGTGCAATAATAAGTATGGATGTTTTGTATGGTGAGTGGGTTTGAGTGTTTTGAATTTTGGTGGAGTTTTGTTGCCTGTAGTGAGAATTTGTTATCATTCTAACTGCAGCCTTTTGTTTTGTAATTAGTGGTCTGAGATGGTTAATTGTTGTTGAGCCCCATGCAAAAATTTCCATAGGTGAGATAGGGTTAAATAAGAGAGTGATAAAGGGCCAGGAGGGCTGACTGTGAACATAGTACCGTACTTCGATAGTATGCCTACAGCCCTTGGAAATTTTCTTAGAAATTTGTTGTATATGTGTATGAAATTTGAGTCTATTATCGAGGTAGATTCCCGGGAAATTTTTCCCCTCTGTTACTTTGTGATAGGTGATCCGTTTATTGTTATGTTAAGAGGTACATCTGTAGCCCCTGTTCCCAAAACTAAAATGAAGTAGGTTTTGTCAATGTTTAGTGTATGTTGTTAGTCCTCATCCAGTAGATATTTTCTGTAATTCGGTGTTTACAGTATTGGCTAGCGTGACTGGGCTCGGGTGAGAGAAGACGTATGTAGTGTCATCTGCAAAAAGTGTGGGTTTGAGTAATTGCGAAGCATTTGGTAGGTCATTTATGTATAGGAGAAAGAGAAGAGGCCAAGGACACTTCCCTGTGGGACACCAACTGTAATTGGTTTGTGCGGAAGAGCTTGCCCCATATGCGTACCCCAAAATTGGCTTCTGTTGCTGAGGTAAGACTTGAGGTAGTTGAGGGAGTGCCCTCTAATACCATAGTGTGACAATTTTACGTGGAGCAAGTCATGGTCAACTGTATCAAAAGCTTTACGTAAGTCAATGAAGATCCCCAGTGGGACTTCTTTTTTCTCTATTGCAGTGTATATATGTTCCAGCATGTGTATAATAGCATCATTAGTATTTTTATTAGGCCTGAATCCAAATTGGCAGGGGTTCAGAATGTTTTGGGAGATGGAGGTAGGAGTAGATTCGTTTATGAATTAATTTTTCGAAGATTTTTGAGAGAGGGTGTAAATTGGATATTGGCGTATGTTATTCAACTCTGTTTGGTCTCCTCCTTTATGGATCGGGTGGGCCCTGCTATTTTGAGAACTGTAGGGGAAAGGGGGAGGATTCAATGGATTTGTTAAAGAGTGTTGCAATGATTGGTGATAGTACTTGTGACGCTTTTTTGTATATAAAGGGTAGTAAGGTATTAAATCTCCTGCCTTGTTTTTCAGTGCGTTGTAATAAGGGAGACTTCGTATGGGTTAGTCGGAACTAGGAACAGTGTGTTCGGGTAGTTGCCAGTGAGGTAGTCATTTGGTGGGGTATCTGAGCTTGGGATTTTATTGGCAAGGGTTTTAACCTATAGTGGAGAAGAATTTATTGAGTCTGTTTGCTGTTTCTGTTGGGGGGAGTTGGGGTTCATCTGATTTTGCTAATTTTATTTCGCTATGGTCGTGATATCTTTTTTTTTCCCCGAATTTATGATAGGGTTCTTCCAGGTCTTTTTTATATCACCTCGTAAGTTGGATAATCTGTTCTCATAATACAATTTTTTTGGGCCCCTTCTTATCAGGCTGGTTAGGATTGACGAGTAACGTTTTGTTTGGTCTCTGGTTATGTGACCCATTCTGTACTGTTTTTCATATCGGTGTTTTGTATTTATGGATTTGAGAATGCTGGGTGTTAGCCAGGACTGTTCAGTCTCTTAGCTGTCATCTGTTTTAGTTTTTTAGGGCAGTGCTTGTTATAAAGGTATTGGGTCTTTTTTAGAAAATTATTAAAACAATCGTCAATATCTGTATAGATTTCTAGCTCAGTGTGCCAGTCAATGTTTGTTACTGCTGTTGTGAAGTTATTGATGGGTGCCTCATTGTGAAGTCTTGAAGGTGACTTTAGTAGTGTCTTGGGGTATTTTACCAAGAGTTGTTATGAGGAAAGTAGGGTAGTGGTCTGTGGGATTATCTGTAATTATACCTGATTTTAAAGGGATTGGTGTTGGTCCAGATGTGTCAAGTAGGGAAACACTAGTCTCTGTAACTCTTGTAGGTTTTGTTACTGTTGGTAGCAACATGCAGTTACTCCATTGTATTGTGAATTCAGTAAACGTGTGGGTCCTGGTCTTGCAGGAGATTTATATTGAAGTCGCCTGAGAGTAGTAAGTGATCTTTGTTCATGCGTGCATCAGTTATCATACTTCCTAGGTTTTGACTAAATTGGCTAATGTTTGATTGTGGAACTCTGTAGATTTTTATCACTTGAGAGGCTTTTGTAGGTATTGGGTTTGAATTTAGTATTATATATCCCCATGTTCATCCCTTGTGCAAGTATTAGTGATACATTCTAGTTGGTCTGAGTAGTATATAGCAGTGCCATCCCCTTGTTGGGCTGGCCTACAATTGTGTATGGCTGTGTAACCAGGAATGGCATAGACATCTGTAGTATCAGGCTTTAGCCAGGTTTCAGTTAGCGTAATGATGACATTTGGCATGCAAGGAATTTAGTAAAAGCTAGGGGCTCCTCATAATGCTTGCTTTAAAGATCTGATATTGTAATTAAAAGATAGTTATGTTGTTGTTGCTCTGAGAAGTGCCTTTGATTTTTTCTGCTGTGTAGTAATTACAGTAACTGTTTGAATCATTTAAGTCATAAATAAGAGGTTGGTATCAGGATCAATGCTTGTAATCATAAGAAATTTTTAGTGAATCTATAGTTTGAATTAAGTAAAAAATAAAGTAAATATTAAAAAACTAAAAAAAATAGCACCTGAATTATTTAACAAATGTAAAAATAATGAGCTAAGGTAGTTTTTTAAAGCTAAAATAAAGGAGACAATATAAAAGGGACTAAAATAATTTGTGGTGAACAAATAAAGTGATGATCAAATAATGGAGCTTGGGAATATGATAGTAGGTAGTACTTTAAAGGTAATTCTTTAAAGTTAGAATTATAATATAAAATTATAATATAAAAGGGACTAATATAAGTTGTGGTGAACAATAAAGTGGTAGTCAAATAATTGCACTAAGGTCTAATATAATGACTTTTGTGGAGTCTATGTTTTGAGCTAGAATTGAAGCCTTCGGAGGAGCGATTTTTTCTGTCCACTTGCATAGAATATATATACAGTGCAAATATTACACTGGATATTTGATTGTAGGTGTATCCGAAGGATTTGCTATGAAAGATGCCATGTTATTACTGGGTAATAACATTACCACATCTAGTGTATGTCCTGAACACAATGATTAATTCTTCTCCAGTGTTGGCCATAACTCAGGCAACATCCCAAGGGTTGTAAAGTAAAAGGACACAAGTGCAACTAATGTGACATTTATTGTGGCAACGTTTCGCTCTCCAGGAGCTTTATCAAGCCATTACAAACAATACATGGACACAGAGGGTATATAAAGGCTCAGAGTGAGGTTGTGTTACCGAATTTGCAAGTCCCTGAGTTCTTGACGAGGGAATGTAACTTACCATTCACCAAAACATTCATGAGTTACAATTTCCATCTTTTTTCAAAAAGACTGCAAGGAAGAAAGAGCTCTTAAGATCATCAATTCTCCACGCATCAACACCGCTCCCAACAAAAGTTTATAATTCTTCCCAACAGCCAGGTTGCACTAAACGTCTCAAAAAAGTCACTTTCACAAGCTAACACCAGAGTCGCCATCGCTTCATACCACTTCAATAAGGATCTAACCTGGGACAAAACCCAAGCACCACTAACCAGTTCAATGCAGGAGTTTACACTATACCTGTGGAGGCTTGTTTTGTGTGACAAGATCTACGTAGGTGAAACAGCAAGAAACCTCCGAACCCGCTTCAATGAAACACATTTACGCTGTAGGAAACGACAACTTATAACAACGCCTGGACAAACACCTGGAAAATCCACAACGTCTCTCATGAAATTCAGATCGACGCCCATTAGTGTCACAAGAAACTAATTTTCCGCAGAGCAAAGTGCCTCGAATCAGCACTGATCGCTGTTTCGCAATACAATTAAACAAACAAAGGCAGCTTCCACCATTCTCCGAAAGTCTTCAGCAAGAATCTCCTGAAAACAGTAAACCTGCCATCACAAGTCTCTCCTGTTATACTACACAAAAAGGCACATTACAGAGAGTGAGACTGAAACAAAGCTGCCTCCTTTCCAGTCTACATTTGTCCAACCTTATTTTTATGTTACCTAGTAATAGCTTTTATATTCCTCTTTTACTCATGTACGAATAATTGCTCTTCCATAGTGTATTATTTTGTTTTTGTTACTACTACTACTACTACTGCTACTACTACTACCGCTACCACTAGTGAACATCGAAATGTTACCTCACTAGTATTACACCTCACTCTGAGCCTTTATATACCCTCTGTGTCCATGTATAGGTTTGTAATGGCTTGTTAAAGCTCCTGGAGAGGAAACGTTGCCACAATAAATATCACATTAGTTGCACTTGTGTCCTTTTACTTTACATATTGTCGGTAATTCTACCAACTTTATTACAATCCCAAGGGTTGTCTGGCGAGAATGCTGACCTATCCTTGGACGACTCTGATCTCGGAATAGCCAATTTGTTTTACGAGGAAAACTGGCCAGAGCCTCGTAAATTTAGTGAACAGACCCAGATCAAGCCTTCCTATTCCAGGGCTGCAGGATTGCCAGATATCTCTGTTTCCATGCTCGAGGGACTGTCCTTCCGAAAGGAACAACGAAAGGACCTTTCATTGAATTTCACTTTTCAGGCAGCCATGGGTAAATCCTTTTCTGATCATCCTGTCAAATATAAGCTTAAAAACGACTATTTGATCTGCATTGAGACTGGTAAAGAGATAGAGGGCCGGCAACTGTCAGACAGGTCAGTGGTTCCAACAAAGTTTAGACCTGAAATATTGAATATAGCTCATAATACTTCATTAGGAGGTCACCTAGGAATTACTAAAACAATATATAGAATCACAAAAGAATTCTATTGGCCAAAATTAAGGCAGGATGTGAAGAATCATATCCGGTGTTGCCAATAATGTCAGCAAGTAGGAAACCTGGACATTCCATTAAACATGTATCTCTCCAGCCTATACCTGCTGATGGAGAACCTTTTGCAGAATTAATTATAGATTGCGTAGGTCCACTACCTAAGTCCAGGCCTGGAAATCAGTACTTATTTACCATTTTGGATAGAGTAACTAGATTCCCAGAAGCAATTCCCATCCGCAGTATTAATACTAAAGCCATTCTCAAGGCTTTAACCAAATTTATCTCTTGTTTTGGCATTCCTAAATCTATTCAAACTGATCAAGGCACTAACTTCACTGCCAAAGCATTTAGGAAAGCATTAACTAGGTTAGGGATGATCCACAACATATCCATTACCTATAATCCTTAGTCTCAAGGTGCCTTGGAAAGATTCCATCAGACGTTAAAAACCATGATGAGAACTTTTTTATATGCATTTTCCTACAGACTGGGATGAATCACTACCTTTGTTGCTGTTTTCAATAAAGGAAACTGTGCAGGAGTCTACCGGGTACAGTCCGTTTGAGCTGATCTTTGGGCACAATGTACGAGGTCCTCTTCGGGTGCTCAAAGAAGGATGGATGAGAGAAGACGTTAGCTCAACACTCTACACCCCATCTTGAAGGTTGCAGGAGGCACGTCAGCTAGCCAAGGCTAACTTTAAGGCAGTTCAAAAGAAGATGAAAGAGAGATGTGACAGAAATGCACAATTCCGCTCCTTCCATCCAGGAGACAACGTGTTGGTACAGGAACCTATCCCTGGCCACACCTTTAAAGCTAGATTTACGGGACCTATGCAAATTGTAAGTAAATTATCTGATGTAAATTATGTGGTATCTACTCTTGATAAGATCTCATAAACTAAAACTTACCACAGTAAACAAATTAAAGCTTTTTATACACCAGATAAAGTCCCAGTAATGACTCTGTCCTCTGCCTCTGAGGATGACTCTGACTCTTTGCACACTATTTCTGAAATTAATGTCAAGCTTCCAAATTCTGTCCTCCTTACGGACCCTAGCCCTTTAATAGTGGGGCTATCTAAAATTAAAGTAACAAGTTTAACTGAGCTTCTACAATAATACCCTGATATTTTTTCGGATGTGCCGAAAATGTACATTAGGTTATCATGACGTAGATGTGGGAAACTCTAAACCTATTAAACTCTCCCCTTACATAGATAATCCTGAAAAGCAGAGGCTACTTCAGCAGGAGGTAGAATTTCTGTTAGAGCATGGTTTAGTGGAGGAGTCATCTAGTCCATGGGCTTCACCGTGCATCCTTGTTAAAAAAGCTGATGGAGGGTTTCGTATGTGTACAGACTACCGTAAGGTGAATGAGGTCACAATCACAGATGCTTACCCTCTTCCTCGTCTGGATGACGTAATCGACTTTGTGGGTAAGGCTACTTTTGTGTCCAAGTTAGATCTTGAAAGTTACTATCAGGTACCTTTGATGGATAAGGCGGCGAAGGAAATCTCTGCCTTCGTAATCAGGAGGTCATTACCAAAAAGTTACCCCTTAGGATGAAAATTTCCCTCTTATCCAGAAATTATCCATCAGGCTAATAAAGGACATGAAGGACGGAAGCGTACCTGGATGAATTAGTGGTGGTGTCGATACTTGGGATCAGAACAGTTAGGCTTAATTAAGGCTCTTTGAGATTCAGAGTTCCCATTTAACTGTTAACTTATCTAAGTCTTCCTTTGACCAGGCTACTATTACTTTTCTGGGCCATGAAGTAGGTAGTGGCAAAGTTGCCCCTAAATTTGCTAAAGTTCTTGCCATTAAAGATTATCCAGTTCCACATGATAGGAAATCTCTTCAACGTTTCCTAAGCATGACAGGTTTTTACAAAAGATTCTGTAAAAAAATTTCAGATATTGTAGCCCCTCTTACCTCTCTTACCAGTCACAAAGTTCCCTTTAATTGGACCCCAGAATGTCAAACTGCTTTTACGAAAGCAAAAAGATTATTGTGTACTGCACCCATTCTTTTGTCCACAGACTTCAACAAACCTTTCCCCTGACAGGTTGATGCTTGTGAGTCTGGGGTTGGGGCAGTACTGTTGCAAAATGGGGACGAGGAGTTGCACCCTTCGCCTTCTTCTAAGTAAAGTTCCAGCCCCCAGGGGGCCCCTACTCAGCAATTAAAAAAAAGGCCCTCGCGTTGGTACTGGCCTAGGAGCACTTCGATATATATTCGACCAGAACTTCGCAGGGGTGACAGTCTACACCGCCCAAAACCTCTAATTTATTTCCAAATAGGGAAGACTCAAACATAAGAATCACGAGGTGGTCACTCCGGCTGCAACTATATAATAACAGGGTAAAACATCCCTGGTAAACAAAATAGGTTGGCAGATTCTCCCTCTAGAGTCTAGATTTTATATGTATTAGGTTAGGATGTGTTAGGGACCTGTGGTAACCGGTTTCTAGCTCTTTTTTTCGCCCATTTATATTTCGTGTGTGTGTTTTTTTTAGTGAGGTAATGTCCTGCTTCCGTTCGCAGGTATCTTGGTCCTACGTTAACACTACTGTCTGCTGTCTCGCTCTAAGTTTAGGGTTTTGCTTTATGTCGCAAATAAAGCTGAGCTCTGTCTAAGAGTTGGATGGTTGGGAGGAAAGGGGTCCCATTAAATTGTGCCATGGTGGCACGGTTACCAGTGGGAGGTTTGAGCCTATTCCTGAGCCTTCTCGAGGTGGGGGTGTGGCATGCAAAGGGAACATAACCTTTATTTTGCGCATGTGCACACCCTCATTGAAAGGGTATCTTCCCGACCAGCAAACCAGTAATAGGGGTCGAACGATGGGGCCCATCGTTCGATCAGTACCCAGGTTAGCCAATGAGAAGGTGGTGCTGGCAATCGTAGAGGTGTTGTGGGCACCACCCACCTGTCTACCCTTGTCATTTCCATACTAGAGCTGGTTGAGCACGGTTGTCCATTTTGTCTCCAGGGGGTGTGTCTTGGCCTAAACAGTGTTGTACATATACATTTCCAACTGTATATAGTGTACTTATATGTAAATATCCACATTGCTCTTGGACAAGGAAAATATATTTCAAAGTCAGTCATCTGTGTTTGTTTTGCTCCTTGACCCCCTTTACACCCAGGATAACAGGTCGTATTGTCCCTGGGTTGTAATACACCATTGTAAGACACTGTCTCTGTCCACACACCAGTGTATGATGCTGTCTCTGTCCACACACCAGTGTATGACACTGTCTCTGTCTACACCAAGACACCTGAGTTACACTGGCTCTTTCCACCACACACCAGTGTTTGACAGTATCTTCTGGTTCACACACCAGTGTAGACAACTGTCTTTGTCCACACAATCCTTGTATCTGAAGTCCCTGCATGCAAGAGATGCTTATAGCCTAGCCATTAGTCTAACAATAGCAACATCTCGCAAATCTCTGATCTTGTTACTGTCTCCACAGGTATGAAAAAACTTGACCACTTTTCATTTGGTACTTTCTCCAAGCTCGTTTACTAGTCCTCAGAACCTTTAATTCCAGTCTAAAAAAACTATTAATTGCCAGTCTTAAGAATTATCAGTTCCAATCTTTAAAAGCACACTTCTCCAATCCTTAAGGACCGTTAATCGTCCCCTCTATATGATCTCTATGCCAATCTTCTTCTGCAATCAATTCCAGTCTTTAAAACTATCTAACTTCCAATCCTCACAACTGCAAGTTCCAATCTTTAAATCGTAACTTCCAATCTTTAAAATTGTAACTTCCAATCTTTAATACTGTGAATTTCCGATCTTTCAGCTCTGTCTCTAATAGACTGTTCAGTCATGTGATCACTGAGGATGTGGTGACTGTCTATAGTACTGTGACTCGAGTATGCACAAGTGCACTTCTTGTCTCTCCTCCAAGGTGCTGGGTTGGGGAAGGAAGGTGTCTTGCTTCCTCCGGTTGACGGCATTTCCTCCATTTGAGAAACGGAGCGAGTCGCTCCAGATCCCCGGGCCGTATGTGATCCTATAAATTTAGTGCTTTGCTCGCTGTCGTAATGATGATGAAGATAAAAATAATAATAATAAAAATAATAAAAATAATAAACTAATAATAATAATAAAAATAAAAAATAATAATAATAATAAAAAAAAAATAATAATAAAAATAAAAATAAAGTACATAATGATAATAATAATATTAATAATAATAATAATAATACTATAATAATTAATAAAATAATATAATAATAAAATAATAATAATAAAATTAATAGCCGGGGTATATCCTGAGGGTGTTCGGGGGTCAAAGCCCTCGAGCCCGGTCCGTGACCAGGCCTCGCAAGTGGAATCCGGCTCTGATCAATCAAGGCCGTTTTCTGACGCCGACTTACGAACCACAGCAACGGTGGTGACATTAGGTGTCTGTTCAGGCACCCTCTTGAAAACAGTCAGGGAGGGATCTACTGGTAATTGCCCCTTATGGTATCTGGGGGGCACTTGAACAGTCTTCGGACTCCTGAACTACTTACTGTGTTGTCTTTATACTCGTAGCGCCCTTGGCGTTTCAATTGGGAGGACGTTACATCTTCTGACAAGTCTTTTGTCTTGTAGAGAGTGATTTTCGTGTGCAGCTTTGGAACTAATCCCCCTAGAATTTTCCAAATAATTATTATCACGTAACTTTCACGCAATGTTTTTCCAGGAGTACCAAAATCAAGGAATTCAACCGATCCCTACTTTTAGGTGCTTTATCGTAATTTAAGGTGCCGTGAAAGTTTTTGTTCAATCATCAGTTCTGCACTTTCGCCTGCCCTGAAGGGGGGCGATTAGTGTGCAGCAGTATTCCAGCATAGTAGTAGAACAAGCGATTTGAAAAGAATCATCATTGGCGTGTGTGCCCTACTTTTGAATGATCTCGTTATCCATCCTACCATTTTTCTAATAGAATGTAGAGGAATACAATTTTTGTGATCTTTGAAAGTGAGATTCTCTGACATTACACTCCCAGGTCCTTCACATAGTTGTTTTGTTTGTAATATGTGATTGAATTTGTTTTGTAGTAGCCCCGATATATTATTATAAAAATAATGAATAATAATAATAATAATAATAATAATAATAATACTTATTTTTCATGACACCAAGACTAAGAAGGGAAGACAACAGCCGTAACTGAGTTCGTAGCACTACAGCGTGTATGAATGACATTAGTGAACGGTAAGGACCCATATCGTAACATCACAACACCTGCCCCTCAACGAACATACGGCTTCTCTGTGCGGGTACTTGTTTATCGTTTCCAGTCACGGATTGTGCCTTTTTTTGTTATTTATTATACATCATTTAAAGATTCGTGCCTACGACTTGTTTCACTCAGCTGCCTCCCTGCAACATCAGTCGCACCTCCTACGCCTGTACCAACTATGGGCTCTCCAAAGGAATATCACCTCCAAGATTAGAGTTTATTTATTTATTTAATTTATTTATTTAGTAAGTTAAAGCATAACAAACAAGGTACAAAAATACAGGTAAGAGCAGCAATGCCAAAGCCACTTATATGCATAGCAAATTACGGGCAGGCCTTTAAAATTAAATTAAGATTACTAAGCAATGTTAAATCAGTGAAAAAACATTATTGTAAAACAGATAATCTATAGCACAAATGAGTATTAACACAGACAGGTCAATATGGTTGCTTGCATTGCTGTACATTTCAGTCGAATGGAGTATTCTGTTAGGTAGTGTTATTAAAAAAATAATAAAGTATAGATAGGTCCTAGGTTAACATTTGTTGTGATATATTGTGATAACATATAGGAATACAATTTATAATCAGGTTCCAGTTATTCAGTATATTTGTATTAGTGAGTAAGATTCGATCTTTGAGAAGAACTTGAATTTATAAACTGTAGTGTTTTTCTTTTATAATTAAGGTAATGAATTCGCATATTATTAGGGCCTTTTATGTGCTTGAGTTTTTTGCATATTGTGAGATGGACACGAGGAACATCAAAAGTGAACTGAGCCTTTTTATGTCATGTGTTCGTTGAGGTTGTCAAGGAGATGTTTGAGGGGGGAGGGGAGTTTAATATCAGAGTTAAGTTGTTCTATGATTAATAGTGCAATATTAATATGGATTTTTAGTATGGTGAGTAAGGTTATGTTTTGAATATTTGGTTGGAGTGTGGTTGCCTGTAGTGAGAATTTGGTATCATTCTAACTGCAGCCTTTTGTTGGGTAATTAGTGGTCTGAGATGGTTAATTGTTGTTGAGAGGAGACCCCATGCAACAAATTCCATAGGTGAGATAGGGTTAATAAGAGAGTGATAAAAGGGCCAGAGGGCTGATTGGTGGAAACAAAGACTGTATCATCGATAGTATGCCTACAGTCTTGGAGATTTTCTTAGAAATTTGTTGGATTATGTGTAGAAATTTGAGTCTTATTATCGAGGTGGATTCTAGGAAATTTCCCTCTGTTAGCTTTGTGATAGGTGATCCTTTTATTGTTTATGTAAGAAGTACATCTGTATCTCTGATAACCAAACAAGAATGAAGAGGTTTTGTCAATGTTTTAGTGTAAGTTTGTTAGTCTCATCCAGGTAGATATTTCTGTAATTCCGGTGTTTACAGTATTGGCTAGCGTGACTGGGTTCGGGGTGAGAGAAGAACGTATGAAGTGTCATCTGCAAAAAGTTTGGGGTTGAGTAATTTTTTTCAAGCATTTGGTAGGTCATTTATGTAAAGGAGAAAGGAGAAGAGGCCAAGACAACTTCCCTGTTGGACACCAACTGTAATTGTGTTGTGCGAAAGAGCTTGCCCCATTTGCGTACATACATATATAGGCTTTAGGTTGCTGAGGTAAGACTTGAGGTAGTTTAAGGGAGTGCCCACTAATACCATAGTGTGACAATTTTATTACGAGGAGCAAGGTCATGGTCAACTGTATCAAAGCTTTACCGTAAGTCAATAAGAACCCCCAGTGGGACATCTTTTTTCTATCTATTGCAGTTATATATGTTCTAAGCATGTGTATAATAGCATCAAAGTATTTTAATAGGCCTGACCAAATTGCAGGGGTTGAGAATTTTTTTTGGGAGATGAGGTAGGATAGATTCCTTTATAATTAATTTTTCAGAAGATTTAGGAGAGAGGGTGTAAAAGGATATTGCCTTTAGTTATTCAACTCTGTTTGGTCTCCTCCATTATGATCGGGTGACCCATGCAATATAGAGAACTGTAGGGAAGGTGGAGGATCAATTGATGTTCAAGAGTGTTGGCAATGATGGTTTCCTGGAGAGAGTTTCGGGGGTCAACGCCCCTTCGGGCCCGGTCTGTTGCCAGGCCTCTCCTCAATGGTGATAGTACTTGTGCGCTTTTTTTGTATATAAAGGGTGGTAAGTATTTAATCTCCTGCCTTGTTTCTCAGTGCGTTTGAAAATAATGGGAGACTTCGTATGGGTTGAGTCGGAGCTAGGAACAGTGTTTTCGGGTAGTTGCCAGTGAGGTAGTCATTTGGTGGGTATCTGAGCTTGGGATTTTATTGGCAAGGTTTTGACCTATAGTGGGAGAATAAATCATTGAGATCAGTTGCTGTTTCTGTTTGTGGAGTTGGGATTCAGTCTGATATGTCTATTTTATTACGCTATGTCCGTGAATATCTTTTTGTTCCCCAGAATTTCGATAGGGTTCTTCCAGTCTTTTTTTTTATATAACCTCGAAAGTTGGATAAATCTGTTCTCATAATACAATTTTTTTGCCCTTCTAATCAGGCTGGAGTCGAGGACTGACGAGTAACGTTTTGTTTGGTCTCTGGGTATGTTGACACATTCGTACAGTTTTTTTCATATCGGTGTTTTGTTATTAATGGATTTGATGAATGCTGGGGAGGTTAGCCAGGGACATTTCAGTCCCTCTTTGAGCTTCATCTGTTTTAGTTTTTTAGGACAGTGCTTGTTATACAGGTATTTGGGTCCTTTATTAGAAAATTATTTATACATTCGTCAA
This sequence comes from Cherax quadricarinatus, assembly GCF_026875155.1. Lineage (NCBI taxonomy): Eukaryota > Metazoa > Arthropoda > Malacostraca > Decapoda > Parastacidae > Cherax > Cherax quadricarinatus. Next base: position 46,193,064 of record NC_069399.1, on the reverse strand, counting down.
TATCTGTATAGGTTTTCTAGCTCATGTGCCAGTCAATGTTAGTTTACTGCTGTTGGGAAGTTATTAATGGCTGCCACATTGTAAGTCTGAAGTGACCTTTAGTAGTGTCTTGGGGTAGTTTTTTAACCAAGATTGTTAATGAGGAAAGTAGGGGTAGTGTCTTGGTATTATCCGTAATTAATGCCTTATTTTAAAGGGGAAAATGGTGTTTTGATTCCAGATGTGGTCAAGTAGGGAAACACATAGTTCTCTGTAACTCCTTGTAGTTTTTTTACTGTTGGTAGCAACATGCAGTTACTCATTGTGTTTCTGTGAATTCAGTAACGTAGGGTCCTGGTCCTTGCAGGAGATTTATATTGAAGTCACCTGAGAGTATAAGTGAATTTTGTTTCATCGTGCATCAGTATCATACTTTCCTAGGTTTGACTAAATTGGCTAATGATGTTGATTGTGGAACTCTGTAGAATTTATCTACAGTGAGAGGTTTTTGTAAGATTATTTGGATTTGAATTTACAATTAAATATATTCCCTCCAGATTCATGCCTTGTGCAAGTATTATGATACATTCTAGTTGGGACTGAGTAGTATATAGCATGCCACCCCCCTTGTTTGGTATGGCCTACAAGTTGTGTATGGCTGTGTAACCAGAATGGCATAGACATCTGTTAGTATCAGGCTTTTAGCCAGGTTTCAGTTAGTGTAAATGATGTCAAATTGCATGCACGGAATTTAGTAATGCTATGAGGTCCATCAAATGCTTGCTTAAAGATCTGATATTGTAGTTAAAGAAAGTTATGTGGTTGTTGCTCTGAGAATGCCTTTGATTGTTCTGCTGTTAGTAATTACAGAACTGTAAGAACATATAAGTCATTAAATAAGAGGTTGGTATTCAGAAACAATGCTTGTAATCAGAAGATTTGTAGTGAATCTAAAGTAAATTAATAAAAAAATAAAAGTAAATATTCTAAAGCGAAAAAAAAAAATAGCACCTGAAATTAATTTTACAATGTAAAAATAATGAGCTAAGGTAGTTTTTTAAAGCTAAAATAAAGGAGACAATATAAAAGGGAATAAAATAATTTGTGGTGAACAAATAAAGTTCAATGTACTCCCAGAACTTTATTATCAGGCATCAAAAAAGAGGGATTTTTAAGAGGTCACCTGATTTTGTTTTCTTACCCCTGTTTTCCGATTTTATTTTATTGCTCGTAACGTGAAAATGCATTGGCAAGACGGCTTGAAATTTTCAATAGTTATTCAAGGTAACGAGGACGGAATTCTAGGAACAACTGACATGTTCACGTTCCCGATAACCAGAGTTACTGAACCCATCCCTAGTGTCCTGCAACGTCTGGGATGACTTGCAAAATCCTAACTGTCGGAGTTGAAAACATTCACTTAAATGCCTAAAATATGACAACGGTAGAGAGTGACATCCAGCAGTGTTGGAGAGTGACATCCAGCAGTATTGGAGAGAGACATCCAGCAGTAATGGAGAGTGACATCCAGCAGTATTGGAGACATCCAGCAGTGTTGGAGAGTGACATCCAGCAGTGCTGGAGAGACATCTAGCAGCAGTGGAGAGTGACATCTAGCAGTGGTGGAGAGTGACATTGTGAAGGCTTACTCAGCCCTGTAACAACTTCAGACAGTATTACCAAGGCTGGCTCCTCCTCAGGAAAATTAATGAATAGAAAAAGAATTAATAACAGACAAACATAAACACTTTACTATATAGAAAATATAAAATATAAAACACTTAAATATGAAATATTAATCCTACATTAAAGAAAATGAAAAATGAAAAAAAAATAACTGAATTCAACGCTAATTTAAAACTTGGGTGTCTGGTGTTGGTGACACTGTCTTGTTGAAATTGTAGCCGTTGCTGATGATAGGGGAGGGGGTCGCAGGTGTTGGTTACAACCCACCGGTTCGTTTTTCACAGTATAGCCGTGAGTATTATATCCCGATGACAGGAAAGCAGGTTCTTTACCACTGCAATGATGAGGGGTTACGTCCTGCAATTTCATACAGGTGCACAGGTAATTAAATCCAACAAAGGGGAAGTCTCAGGACGTTAGTCAATCTCCATCAGTTCTGCTCGTTGATTGGCAGGTGACCCTCTCTGTCATCCAAGCTGGAAAGATAGACAGGTTACCCACTGCTTAAGAAATCACTCTCAATGATAAGTACAATACCTAAAAGATGTGGTGATTATTACAACAGTAAACCTAGAGCAAGACTGAAAGGACTAAGTTTATTATTGGTCAAAAGTGAAGCTTTCACCCAATAAATCCACTAGAATACAAGGCAGGCAGGTACTTACAGTAGTGCTGGGAGCTGTGAGTCTAGTGATTACTGTTTGGACCGGAGCCCCACACGTCACCTTTCGGGGGGGGGGAAGAAGGAGGGAAAGGGATAGCGGGAGCTAGACTGACCCTACCTTAACAAGCAGCCAGCAGTCAAACTATCACTTTCGGGGTGGGGGAGAAAAGGCGGGAATAGCGGGAGCTTGACTTACCCTACCTTAACAAGTAGCCAGCAATGAAACTCACTTTCGGGGAGGGGAAAAAAGACGGGAATAGCGGGACCTTGACTTACCCTACCTTAACAAGTAGCTGGCAATGAAACTTTTGTTACTATATACTCCCTCTCTACTCCTATCTATTGAACTTTTCCCTCACACTCCCCCATACCAAGACTTATAGTCAAGGAGTATAAGAAGAATAGGCGAGGAAAAAGTTCTAACATGTGGAAGTCGCGTAAGGCAAGAAATCTTCTACTGACTGTCATGACTTAACCAGTCAGAGAAATAATTGGATGAACCATTGATATATGCAATATGGAACTTAAAAGCCTGGAGTGCCAATGTCCACCTCAAGAGGCGACTGTTGGTTCCCTTAAAAGTTTCTAGGTATATCAAAGGTTTGTGGTCGTTTCTAAATGAATTCTTTTCCCAGCAAATAAAAATTTAAGTTTGGAGATACCCCACACAAGGGCCAAACATTCGTTTTCTATGGTGGAGTATCTCGTTTCTCGCGGAAGAGTTTCCGGGTTAGAAAGCATACAGGGAAGGGAGTACCATCATGGTATTGTAGTAGCACCACACCTAAGCCAGTATTGGAGGCATCAGTTCTTAAACAAAATGTTTTATTAATATCTGGAATCTTAAGTATAGGGTCTTTCGAAAAGATACTTTTAATCTCATTAAACTTTTCCCGAGCTACGTCAGAAAGTTCAAGAGGTTCCTTCACAGACTTTTTAAGGAAGTTGGATAAGATGCCTGTAAGATCAGTAAGGTTCGGGATAAACCGTGCATAAAAATTTACAGAACCAAGAAAGCTACGCATGAGCTTCTTGGTTTTGGGGAATTTAAATTCTAGTAAAGCTTTGATCTTACTGGGGAGAGGCTGTAGAGAGTTATTAGAAAGTATCAGTCCAAGATATCTAATCTTGTTATACCCAAGGAAGCATTTCTTCGGCTTGGCAGTGAGGCCATGTGAGCGTAACCTATGCAAAACTGATGTTAATGTTTGGTCTGAGCCCTAGTCAAGACATTTATGGTATCGGAGGTGATATCTCACTTTCATCTAATTAGTGAACCGGTTATCCTACTACCTCGCTTTCGAGAGTAGCATCACTGGTTTTTAATCCCACATGAATCTCACGAGACATTGTCTCATCTGAACTTTCGAGGGGCTTCTCTGACTCTACAGGAAGAGGATCTGAAAAGTTTATGTCCATCTTTGGTGATGAAAGGTCAACCTCAGAAGGAAGAATGGCACCTTTTACATTACCTATTAGTACGGAGCAAGAAGTGATGGGAGCTAGTACGGCTTCAGACCAACCTGTGAACCATTTAGACCTAATGTAACAACGGATGGTAGGAAAGTGTCCATATGGCCCAAGTAGTCTGAAAATATAGCAGAGGAATGAGTTTCTTTAAGGTTAGGGAACAGCTTATCAGAAATGACTTTACATGTGCATCCAGTGTTTCGTAAAATGGTAGATACATTAAGTCCATTAACTGTTCCTGAACAGAAGGGTGCTTGGTCATTACAGTCTTTAAACATCTTCCAACTTTTTGGACCTTCTTAGAAGGACAATCTGGACGTTTATGTCCCTTAACACCACACAAATGACAAACAGGAATAAAAGAAGTGATTTTACTTTCCACTAGAGGCTTTGATTTCTTAAGGTCTGATGAACCCTTGCCCTTAGGGTTCGATCCCTTTAGGTCTTTATAGGAATTGTGAGCCTCAGCATACAGGTCAGCAGCCTCAGCAACTTCCTCAGTATTAATCAGGTTACGTTCTCTAATGAATGTTCGTATCTGGTGAGGAAGAGCTGTCAGGAACTGGTCAGCAACCATGAAGTCTCTAAGAGATTCATAACTGTGATCAATTCCTGAACTCTCTATCGAAAAGTCGAACAAACGAAAGAGTGTTACCTGTAACTGCTGAAAGTTCTGGCCCGGCTGTAAGGTGGCGTACCTGAAATCTTTCCTGTAAGATTTAGTGGTTTTTTGGTATGCTTTAAGGATTGCCTTCTTCAGTAGGTTATAATTACATATAATATCCTGCGACAAAGTTGCATAGATATTCAAAGCTGTACCGGAAAATAATATTCCTAACCTGGTAGCCCAGGTGTCAGCAGGCCATTCACAGAGGGTAGCAGTATTTTCAAACCTGATAATGTATAAAGTTATGTCTTCCCCCTCTGTGAAGGGAGGTAAATTAGGTGTTGGAATATGTGCACTGACTGCACGTTGTTCCATAACTCCTTCTTCAAATTGTTGTTGTGTAAAAGTTAACTTTTTATTCTCTAATTCAAGGCGAGATTTTTCCAGCTCGTGATCCTTTTCTCTCTCTATTAACTCAAGTTCTCTAGCTTTTTCCTCACGTTCTCTAGCTTTTTCCTCAACTTCTCTATCCTTTGCTCTTTCCTCAAGTTTTCTTAATTTAACCTGTTCCTCACGCATCTTAGCTTGTTCATCACGTATTTTAGCTTGTTCCTCACGTTCCCTATCCTTTGCTCTTTCCTCAAGTTCTCTTAATTTAACTTGTTCTTCACGTACTCTAGCTCTCTTCTCACGATCAAGTCTATCACGCTCCTTTTTGTCTTCTCTCTCTCTTTCTAACTGTCTTTCTTGGATTTCTCTCTCAATTCTCTCCCTCTCCTTTTTCTCTTCTCTTTCGATTTTCTTTCTCTCCTTTTCTTCTTCTCTTTCTATTCTCTCTCTCTCTCCTTTTCTTCTTCTCTTTCCCTTTCTAACTGTCTTTCTTCTCTCTCAATTCTCTCTCTTTCAAGTCTTTCCTAGATCTTAGCACTAATGAAAGATTCTAAATTTTTCCCTGTTATTCCTAACTTACTTCCAGCATTCATCCAAAACTGGTATTCATCCATACTTGCAAGAATAACTTAAACTATCAGGGAAATGAAACGGGTATTAAAGAAAACGGAGGGTTCAATTCCTGCTCCGCTCAAACTGTAAATAAACCAGAGGGCTCGATCCCTACTTCAATTAAACAATATGTATTAATTAAAATGAAGGGTTCTATGCCGGCTCCGAGCAAACAGTAAGTAAATAAATAAATAAATAACAAAAAGGCACAATACCGTGACTGGAACAATACACAAATAACCCGCACATAAAAGAGAGAAGCTTACGACGACGTTTCGGTCCGACTTGGACCATTGACAAAGTCACACTAACAGAGGTTGAGCAGGACGGCTATATATAGGCAGGAAGAGGTGGTAGTAGTAGTAGTAGTAGTAGTAGAACAAGAATTGTATATAATACCGACAGGATGGAACCCTTTATCGTGTTCGGCCGGAAAAATTCGGTATTAATTACGTGTTTTGGGGGTGTGTCATACTCCGTGCCCCGCGCGGCCAGCTTCCCGTTCTTTAGTTCCAACCAATCACAAGCCTTCCCTGAGTCTCTTCAGCTAAGTACAGTTCGCTTCTGCCGCCTTCCCATTGGTTGAGAGATCAAAATATAAACACTGGTGGCTTGGCTCCGCCCACACACGCATTTTTCCCTCCACCCTTACTAATCTACTCTTGGATTATACATTCTACAATGTCGGTAAGTACTGATTGTTGTGTTTAGTGCTTACATGAATAGTTTAGGCATATTTTGATATATACCTAAAGTCCGTGTGAAGCATAATATGAGTGTAGCATGCAGTTGAAAAAGTGCAAACATTTTATAACCGAATTATTTCGGTCTTGCCCGAGTTTCCGGGAATGTCCAATTTTAGTCAAATAAATATTTAAAAAAAATTTCAATTGCATATATGAACTCTGTAGTGGTCTGGATCTATACAGGAGGTTTCTATTGTCCTTCCAGATCAATGAGAAGTTGTTTTATGGGGAGCAGTCACCAGCAGGTCGAGGTATGTCTGCGTTTCTGAAGAGAGTGACTCAGAAGCAGAGGTAGATGAACCAGAATTGCTGGATAGTGGTGATGAATACTTGCCACCGGATGCACAGGTGTCAAGTGATGATGAGGAGGAAGAAAGGCCAGCCAAAAAACAGAAATTAGTGAAGAAAAAGTAGGTATTACGATTGCAACTATTGCAGCCACTCGAAGAAATTGGTCACATCCTCATTCCAGTGTTCTGTATGCAAAGTAAATCTGGATAAAGAGTGATAGAAATTGCTTCAGCGACTACCATACCATCAATTAGCAATATAGAATAATTGGTCATCCAAATGAATCTCAGGAATATAGGGATTGAAAGTTGCATCCTTTGCAATTTGTCATTGTTGAGATTTACTTCCTTTTTATATTTTTGTAACAATTAAAAAATGTTTTGATTCAAGTTCCATTTATGTTTTTTATATTGTCTGTTTGTATATTAAATTTAAAAAATTGTTTTGGTGTGTTTTATTAACAATTGCAAGTTTGCAACATAAAATTTTTTAATCCCTTTGTCGGGCCCAGCCGAATATTTTCTGTCTTCGGAGATTAGCAATTGCTCGAAAACTAACCATCAGAAATCAATTTATATGGGATCAGTGACCTTGTATTGAGTTACTCTATCCACCATAGGGAGTTCAGTTCGAATTTCAAATTTTCGGACCCCTTGCACGATAAAGGGATTATTAAGACACATGCACAACACCCGGGCATCCCCATCGTAGACGTTTCGCCATCCAGCCAGCCACTGGATGGCGAAACGTCCACAACAAAGACAGCCAGACGCCGCACATGTGTCTTAATTTTCAACAGTAGTTGTAGTAGAAGAAGAAGAGGTAGTAGTAGTGGTAGTGGTAGAAGTGGGAAATAAGGATGACGAGCCAGTCAAATACAAAGGAAGGGGAGCACTGCAAGAGAGCTAGATACCCACAGAGGGAGAGCAAGCGCACAGAGGTGCGTGAAAGGGGAAGTGGTGAAATAAAATAAATGAGAAGGAACAGAAACACGAGACAGGAGAGAGAAAGACAACCAGAGGAGAAAAGGAGAGAGGAAAGGGGAAGAGGAAGAAGAAAAAGAAAAGTGAGGATTCAGGTTAAGTCACCGGTGTTCTGAAGTTTGGAGCATTTTACAAGTAGTGGGAAGAGGAAGGCATCTACAGAGACGAAGCCAGGGCTAAGGTTCATACAAGGAAAGTTTTGTATTAGAGAGGTTTTAAACTAAAACGGCGACTGTTCGAGTTGGAAGTGGGGAAGACAGTTTTAGCAGAAGACCAGTCAATAGGATGGTAGATCTCTGACGTTACAGAAAAGAGCATTGTTAGGTTGGAAACCCTAACACATTTTTGTGCTCCCTAAGTCTGTCAGAAAGAGATCGACCAGTTTCTCCGAAGTATTAAAGAGAACAGGAGGAGAAAGAAATAGAGTAGACACCAGGAACATCTGTAGAGGGAGGAGAGGTATGAACGAGATTAGTGCGAAGAGTGTTAGTCTGGCGGAAGTAAGCTTAATGTCTAAGGGACGGAGAAAATTTGTTGAGATTAGAAAGACCGGAAATGTGGGGAAGGCAGAGGATAGAAGATTCCCATGAGTAGAGAGTTTGGGAGAGAAGAAATTGCGTTTAGCACGTAAGAGGGCAGAGTCATAAAATTGGGAAGGGTAGCCAAGACGGGAGAACGAATTATAAAGAGTGGAAAATTTCTGCTGGAAGGAACTGAGGATCACAGATGCGGGGGGCATGGAGAAAGAGGGAGATAAGAACACTTTTCTTGACAGGGGAAGCATGATAGGAAAAGTAGTGGAATGTACATGCCACTGTGCATGGGTTTACGGTAAACGGAAAAGGGAAAACCTGTATCTGAGCGTGGACATGGACTTTCAAGGAAAGGAAGTAAGGAATTAGATTCCCATTCAGCTTTAAACTTAATGGAAGGGGCAAGATTATTAAGAGCTTCAAGAAAAGGTTGGAAGAGACTGGAGTCATGAGGCCCAAACAGAGCAAAGTTTGTCATCCCACATAGCGGAGCCAGAGTGAAGGTTGCACTTCGGGGGTAGGAAGAACAGTCTCGAAGTATTCCATGTAAAGTTTAGCAAGGACAGGAGAGAGAGGAGAGCCCATAGCGACACCGAAGGTTTGAGAATAAATTTCCCTTGGAAGGAAAAAGGAGTTAGAGTCCACACAGAGGGGGATCAGATCAAGAAAAACATCAGTGGGGATAGGGAGATGAAGAAACCCTTCATGGGGCCCTTCTCTCTAAGGAAATCAAGGACATCATCAAGAGGGACATTGGTGAAGAGGGACTCAACGTCAAGACTAAGCATCTTACAGGTTGGGGGAGAGCGAACCCGTTCAATGAAGTCTTGAGAGTGACGGAGGTGGGCAGGAGAAAAAGTACCAAGAAAGGGAGTGAGGGTTTTGGCCAGCCAAGAAGAAGAGAATAAGAGACAGAACTCTAGAGGATATGATAGGACGAAGAGGAAAATCAGGTTTATGAGTTTGGGAAGGCCATAGAAATAGGGAAGAGAGGGACAGATGACACGAAACCGTTGAACAAGGTCAAAGTCAGGAGGACAGAGGTCCCGGGGAGAGTCCTTTTTTTTTTTGAAAGTTCTCTTGATGCGATCAAGAGGGTTGGAAAACGAGAGGAGTTTTAGGTGGTGAGTCAGAGAGCAAGACATCAGCTTTACGGAGGTAATCCTCGCGATCAAGGATAACTACGAATTACCAGTAAGTAGAATGGGGTCACTTGACCATCCAATCTTCTCACCAACAAATCAAGAGTGCCCTATGACAGTTCCCTTGATATAATAAAGATCTCAATGAAACAAATTGTCACTGGAAAATCTCGGGTCCCTAGAGTCTAATCCTCCAAAGTGTTTCAAGCTCACACAAAAATAGATGGCAGAATTAACTAGTATTCCTGCCTTGACTTGACTTACAGTAAATTGAGACTAATAATCACCAAATCTTTTAAATACCTGTACTGTAGTCCTACCATTGAGAATGATTACTCATGGCTGGTGGTAACCGTCTGTGGTATGCGGCGTTGAAGTTCCAATGGTAGATTCGAGATGGAGTTGAATCTTGATTCAGTAGAGTTGATCCTGGCAAGGTCGCCACTTGTGAAGGCTTCCTCAGCCCTGTAACAACTTCAGACAGTATTACCAAGTCTGGCTCCTCCTCAGGAAAATTAATGAATAGAAAAAGAAATAATAACAGACAAACATAAACACTTTATTATATAGAAAATATAAAATATAAAACACTTAAATATGAAATATTAATCCTACATTAAAGAAAATGAAAAATGAAAAATAAAAATAACTGAATTCAACGCTAATTTAAAACTTGGGTGTCTGGTGTTGGTGACACTGTCTTGTTGAAATTGTAGCCGTTGCTGATGATAGGGGAGGGGGTCGCAGGTGTTGGTTACAACCCACCGGTTCGTTCTTCACAGTATAGCCATGAGTATTATATCCCGATGACAGGAAAGCAGGTTCTTTACCACTGCAATGATGAGGGGTTACGTCCTGCAATTTCATACAGGTGCACAGGTAGTTAAATCCAAAAAAGGGGGAGTCTCAGGACGTTAGTCCATCTCCATCAGTTCTGCTCGTTGATTGGCAGGTGACCCTCTCTGTCATCCAAGCTGGAAAGATAGACAGGTTACCCACTGCTTAAGAAATCACTCTCCATGATAAGTACAATACCTAAAAGATGTGGTGATTATTACAACAGTCAACCTAGAGCAAGACTGAAAGGACTAAGTGTATTATTGGTCAAAAGTGAAGCTTTCAACCAATAAATCCACTAGAATACAAGGCAGGCAGGTACTTACAGTAGTGCTGGGAGCTGTGAGTCTAGTGATTACTGTTTGGACCGGAGCCCCACACGTCACCTTTCGGGGGGGGGGGAAGTCAAACTATCACTTTTGGGGTGGGGGAAAAAGGCGGGAATAGCGGGAGCTTGACTTACCCTACCTTAACAAGTAGCCGGCAATGAAACTATTGTTACTATATACTCCCTCTCTACTCCTATCTATTGAACTTTTTCCTCACAGACATCTAGCAGTGATGGAGAGTGAACTCCAGCATTGTTGGAGAGTGACATAAACCAGTGCTGGAGAGTGACATCCAGCTGTGTTGGAGAGTCACATCCAGCAGTGTTGGAGAGTGACATCCAGCAGTGTTGGAGAGTGACATCTACCAGTGATGGAGAGTGATATCTAGCAGTGATGGAGACTGACATCGAGCATTGTTGGAGACTGTCAGTCAGCAGTGCTAGAGAGTGACATCCAGCAATGTTGGAGAGTGATATCCAGCAGTGTTGGAGAGTGACATCCAGCAGTATTCGAGAGTGACATCCATCAGTATTGGAGAGAGACATCCAGCAGTGTTGGAGAGCGACATCCAGCAGTGTTGGAGAGACATATAGCAGTTGTGAAGAGTGACATCTAGCAGTGGTGGAGAGTGACATCTAGCAGTGATGGAGAGTAAACTTCAGCAGTGTTGGAGAGTGACATAAAGCAGTGCTGGAGAGTGACATCCAGCCGTGTTGGAGAGTCACATCCAGCAGTGTTGGAGAGTGACATTCAGCAGTGTTGGAGAGTGACATCTACCAGTGATGGAGAGTGTCATCTAGCAGTGATTGAGAATGACATCGAGCATTGTTGGAGACTCTCAATCAGCAGTGCTAGAGAGTGACATCCAGCAATGTTGGAGAGTGACATCCAGCAGTGCTGGAGAGTGACATCCAGCAGAGTTGGAGAGTGACATCTAGCAGTGATGGAGAGTGACATCCAGCAGTGTTGGAGAGTAACATCTAGCAGTGATAAAGAGTGACATCCAGCGGTGTTGGAGAGTGACTTCCAGCAGTGTTGGAGACTGACATCCAGGAGTGTTGGAGAGTGATATCTAGCAGTGTTGGAGAGTAACATCAAGCAGTGATAAAGAGGGACATCCAGCGGTGTTGGAGAGTGACATCGAGAAGTATTGGAGAGTGACACCTAGCAGTAATGGAGAGTGACATCCATCGGTGTTGGACAGTGACATCCAGCAGTGTTGGAGACTGACATCTAGCGGTGTTGAGGAATGATATCCAGCAGAGTTTGGAGTGACATTCAGCAGTTTTTGGGGGTTTACATCCCCGCAGTGCTGGGGGGTGACATCAAGCAGAGTTGGGGTGTGACATCCAGGTGTCTTGGAGAGTGACATCCAGCAATGTTGGGAAGTGATATCCAGAAGTGATGGGGAGTGATATGCAGCACAGTTGGGGAGTGGCATCCAGCAGTGTTGGGGAGTGACATCCAGCAGTGTCGGGGTGTGATATATAGCAGTGTTGGAGAGTGACATCCAGCAGTCTTGGGGAGTGACATCCAGAAGTGTCGGGGAGTGACATCCAGCAGTGTTGGAGAGTGGCACCCAGCAGTGTTGGAGAGTAACATCTAGCAGTGATAAAGAGTGACATCTGGTGGTGTTGGAGAGTGACTTCCAGCAGTGTTGGAGACTGACATCTAGGAGTGTTGGAGAGTGATATCTAGCAGTGTTGGAGAGTAACATCTAGCAGTGATAAAGAGTGACATCCAGCGGTGTTGGAGAGTGACATCCAGCAGTGTTGGAAAGTGATATCTAGCAATTTTGGAGAGTGGCATCCAGCATTGTTGGAGAGTGACATCAAGCAGTGTTGGAGAGTAATATCCAGCAGTGTTGGAGAGTGACATCTAGCAGTGATGTAGAGTGACACCCAGCGCTGTTGGAGGGTGACATCCAGCAGTGTTGGAGGGTGACATCTAGCAGTGTTGGAGAGTGACATCCAGCAGTGTTGCAGAGTGGCATCCAGCAGTGTTGGAAAGTGACATCCAGCAGAGTTGGAGAGTGACATCTAGCAGTGATGGAAAGTGACATCCAGCAATTTTGGACAGTGACATCCAGCAGAGTGGGAGAGTGACATCCAGCAGTGTTGCAAAATGACATCGAGCATTGTTGGAGACTGTCTTTCAGCAGTGCTAGAGAGTGACATCCAGCAATGTTGTAGAATGACAAACAGCAGTGTTGGAAAGTGATATCTAGCAGTGTTGGAGAGTGGCATCCAGCATTGTTGGAGAGTGACATCAAGCAGTGTTGGAGAGTAATATCCAGCAGTGTTGGAGAGTGACATCTAGCAGTGATGTAGAGTGACACCCAGCGCTGTTGGAGGGTGACATCCAGCAGTGTTGGAGGGTGACATCTAGCAGTGTTGGAGAGTGACATCCAGCAGTGTTGCAGAGTGGCATCCAGCAGTGTTGGAAAGTGACATCCAGCAGAGTTGGAGAGTGACATCTAGCAGTGATGGAAAGTGACATCCAGCAATTTTGGACAGTGACATCCAGCAGAGTGGGAGAGTGACATCCAACAGTGTTGCAAAATGACATCGAGCATTGGTGGAGACTGTCATTCAGCAGTGCTAGAGAGTGACATCCAGCAATGTTGTAGAATGACAAACAGCAGTGTTGGAGAGTGACATCTAGCAGTGTTAGAGAGTGACATCCAGCAGTGTTGGAGAGTGACATCTAGCAGTGATGTAGAGTGAAACCCAGCGCAGTTGGAGGGTGACATCCATCAATGTTGGAGAGTGACATCCAGCTGTGTTGGAGAGTGACATCCAGCAGAGTTGGAGAGTGACATCTAGCAGTGATGGAGAGTGACATCTAGCAGTGATGGAGAGTGACATCCAGCAGAGTGGGAGAGTGACATCCAGCAGTGTTGGAGAGTGACATCTAGCAGTGATGGAGAGTGACATCCAGCATTTTGGACAGTGACATCCAGCAGAGTTGGAGAGTGACATCCTGTTGTGTTGCAAAATGACATCGAGCATTGTTGGAGACTGTCATTCAGCAGTGTTACAGAGTGACATCCAGCAGTGTTGGTGAGTAACATCGAGAAGTATTGGAGAGTGACACCTAGCAGTAATGGAGAGTGACATCCATCGGTGTTGGACAGTGACATCCAGCAGTGTTGGAGACTGATATCTAGCGGTGTTGGAGAGTGACATCCAGCAAAGTTGGAAATTGATATCTGGCAGTGTTGGAGAGTGACATCCAGCAGTGTTGCAGAGTGATATCCAGCAGTGTTGAAGAGTGACATCTAGCAGTGTTAGAGAGGGCATCTAGCAGTGACGGAAAGTGACATCCAGCATTGTTCGATAGCGATATCGAGCAGGTTGGAAACTGACATCGAGCAGAGTTGGAGAGTGACATCAAGAAGTGATGGAGAGTGACATTCAGCAGTGTTGGAGAGTGACATCTAGCAGTGATGGAGAATGACATCAAGCAGTGTTGGAGAGTGATATCCTGCAGTGTTGGAGAAAGACATCCACCAGTGTTGGAGAGTGACATCTAGCAATGATGTAGAGTGACATTCGGTAATGTTGGAGAGTAACATCTAGCAGTGTTGTACAGTGACATCCAGATGTGTTGTAGAGAGATATCCAGCAGTGTTGGAGAGTGACATCTAGCAATGATGGAGAGTGACATCCAGCAGTGTTGGAGAGGGATATCCAGCAGTGTTGGAGACTGACATCGAGCAGAGTTGGAGGGTGACATCAAGAAGTGATGGAGAGTGACATCCAATAGTGTTGGAAAGTGACATCTAGCAGTGATGGAGAGTGACATCCAGCATTGTTGGAGAATGACATCCATCAATGTTGGAGAGTGACATCCAGCAGTGTTGGAGAGTGACATCCAGCAGAGTTGGAGAGTGACGTCTAGCAGTGATGGAGAGTGACATCCAGCGGAGTTGAGGAGTGATATCCAGCAGAGTTTGGAGTGACATTCAGCAGTGTTGGAGAGTGACATCTACCAGTGATGGAGAGTGTCATCTAGCAGTGATTGAGAATGACATCGAGCAATGTTGGAGACTCTCAATCAGGAGTGCTAGAGAGTGACATCCAGCAATGTTGGAGAGTGACATCCAGCAGTGCTGGAGAGTGACATCCAGCAGAGTTGGAGAGTGACATCTAGCAGTGATGGAGAGTGACAACCAGCAGTGTTGGAGAGTAACATCTAGCAGTGATAAAGAGTGACATCCAGCGGTGTTGGAGAGTGACTTCCAGCAGTGTTGGAGACTGACATCCAGGAGTGTTGGAGAGTGATATCTAGCAGTGTTCGAGAGTAACATCAAGCAGTGATAAAGAGTGACATCCAGCGGTGTTGGAGAGTGACATCGAGAAGTATTGGAGAGTGACACCTAGCAGTAATGGAGAGTGACATCCATCGGTGTTGGACAGTGACATCCAGCAGTGTTGGAGACTGACATCTAGCGGTGTTGAGGAATGATATCCAGCAGAGTTTGGAGTGACATTCAGCAGTTTTAGGGAGTTACATCCAGCAGTGCTGGGGAGTGACATCAAGCAGAGTTGTGGTGTGACATCCAGGTGTCTTGGAGAGTGACATCCTGAAATGTTGGGAAGTGATATCCAGAAGTGATAGGGAGTGACATGCAGCAGAGTTGGGGAGTGGCATCCAGCAGAGTTGGGGAGTGACATCCAGCAGTGTTGGGGAATGACATCCAGCAGTATTGGGGTGTGACATCCAGCAGTCTTAGAGAGCGACATCCAGCAGTGTTGGGGTGTGATATATAGCAGTGTTGGAGAGTGACATCCAGCAGTCTTGGGGAGTGACATCCAGAAGTGTCGGGGAGTGACATCCAGCAGTGTTAGAGAGTGACACCCAGCAGTGTTGGAGAGTAACATCTAGCAGTGATAAAGAGTGACATCTAGCGGTGTTGCAGAGTGACTTCCAGCAGTGTTGGAGACTGACATCTAGGAGTGTTGGAGAGTGATATCTAGCAGTGTTGGAGAGTAACATCTAGCAGTGATAAAGAGTGACATCCAGCGGTGTTGGAGAGTGACATCCAGCAGTGTTGGAAAGTGATATCTAGCAGTGTTGGAGAGTGGCATCCAGCATTGTTGGAGAGTGACATCAAGCAGTGTTGGAGAGTAATATCCAGCAGTGTTGGAGAGTGACATCTAGCAGTGATGTAGAGTGACACCCAGCGCTGTTGGAGGGTGACATCCAGCAGTGTTGGAGGGTGACATCTAGCAGTGTTGAAGAGTGACATCCAGCAGTGTTGCAGAGTGGCATCCAGCAGTGTTGGAAAGTGACATCCAGCAGAGTTGAAGAGTGACATCTAGCAGTGATGGAAAGTGACATCCAGCAATTTTGGACAGTGACTTCCAGCAGAGTGGGAGAGTGACATCCAGCAGTGTTGCAAAATGACATCGAGCATTGTTGGAGACTGTCATTCAGCAGTGCTAGAGAGTGACATCCAGCAATGTTGTAGAATGACAAACAGCAGTGTTGGAGAGTGACATCTAGCAGTTTTAGAGAGTGAGATCCAGCAGTGTTGGAGAGTGACATCAAGAAGTGATGGAGAGTGACATCCAGCAGTGTTGGAGAGTGACATCTAGCAGTGATGTAGAGTGACACCCAGCGCTGTTGGAGGGTGACATCCAGCAGTGTTGGAGGATGGCATCTAACAGTGTTGGAGAGTGACATCCAGCAGTGTTGGAGAGTGGCATCCAGCATTGTTGGAGAATGACATCCATTAATGTTGGAGAGTGACATCTAGCAGTGTTGCAGAGTGACATCCAGCAGTGTTGGAGAGTGACATCTAGCAGTGATGGAGAGTGACATCCAGCATTTTGGACAGTGACATCCAGCAGAGTTGGAGAGTGACATCCAGCTGTGTTGCATAATGACATCGAGCATTGTTGGAGACTGTCATTCAGCAGTGCTACAGAGTGACATCCAGCAATGTTGGAGAGTGACATCTAGCAGTGTTGCAGAGTGACATCCAGCAGTGTTACAGAGTGACATCCAGCAGTGTTGGTGAGTGACATCGAGATGTATTGGAGAGTGACACCTAGCAGTGCTGGAGAGTGACATCCATCGGTGTTGGACAGTGACATCCAGCATTGTTGGAGACTGATATCTAGCGGTGTTGGAGAGTGACATCCAGCAAAGTTGGAAATTGATATCTGGCAGTATTGGAGAGTGACATCCAGCAGTGTTGCAGAGTGATAACCAGCAGTGTTGAAGAGTGACATCTAGCAGTGTTAGAGAGGGACATCTAGCAGTGACGGAAAGTGACATCCAGCATTGTTCGATAGCGATATCGAGCAGTGTTGGAAACTGACATCGAGCAAAGTTGGAGAGTGACATCAAGAAGTGATGAAGAGTGACATCTAGCAGTGATGGAGAATGACATCAAGCAGTGTTGGAGAATGATATCCTGCAGTGTTGGAGAAAGACATCCACCAGTGTTGGAGAGTGACATCTAGCAATGATGTAGAGTGACATTCGGTAATGTTGGAGAGTAACATCTAGCAGTGTTGTACAGTGACATCCAGATGTGTTGTAGAGAGATATCCAGCAGTGTTGGAGAGTGACATCTAGCAATGATGGAGAGTGACATCCAGCAGTGATGGAGAGGGATATCCAGCAGTGTTGGAGATTGACATCGAGCAGAGTTGGAGGGTGACATCAAGAAGTGATGGAGAGTGACATCCAGTAGTGTTGGAAAGTGACATCTAGCAGTGATGGAGAGTGACATCCAGCAGTGTTGGAGAGTGATATCCTGCAGTGTTGGAGAAAGACATCCAGCAGTGTTGGAGAGTGACATCTAGCAGTGATGGAAAGTAGATTAGAGTGACATCCGGCAATGTTGGAGAGTAACATCTAGCAGTGTTGTACAGTGACATCCAGATGTGTTGTAGAGAGATATCCAGCAGTGTTGGAGAGTGACATCTAGCAATGATGGAGAGTGACATCCAGCAGTGTTGGAGAGTGATATCCAGCAGAGTTGGAAAGTGACTTCTAGAAGAGATGGAGAGTGATACCCAGAAGTGTTGCAGAGTGATATCCAGCAGTGTTGGAGAGTGACATCTAGCAGTAATGGAGAGTGACATCCACCAGTGTTGGAGAGAGACATCCTGCAGTGTTCTAGACTCATATCTACCAGTGTTGAAGAGTGACATCCAGCACTGTTGGAAAGTAACATCTAGCAGTGTTGGATAGTGACATAAGCAGAGCTGGGGAGTAACAACCAGCAGTGTTGGAGAGTGATATCCAGCGGAGTTGAGGAGTGATATCCAGCAGAGTTTGGAGTGACATCCAGCAGTTTTAGAGAGTTACATCCAGCAGTGCTGGGGAGTGACATCAAGCAGAGTTGGGGTGTGACATCCAGTTAGCGTGGAGAGTGACCTCCAGCAACGTCGGGAAGTGATATCCAGAAGTGTTGGGAGTGACATGCTGCAGAGTTGGGGAGTGACATCCAGCAGTGTTGGAGAGTGACATCCAGCAGTGTTGGGGAATGACATCCAACAGTATTGGGGTGTGACATCCAGCAGTCTTAGAGAGTGACATCCAGCAGTGTTGGGGAGTGACATCCAGAAGTGTCGGGGAGTGACATCCAGCAGTGTTGGAGAATGACACCCAGCAGTGTTGGAGAGTAACATCAAGCAGTGATAAAGAGTGACATCCAGCGGTGTTGGAGAGTGACATCCAGAGGTGTTGGAGACTGACATCTAGCAGTGTTGGAGAGTGACATCCAGCAGTGTTGGAAAGTGATATCTAGCAGTGTTGGAGAGTGACATCCAGCAGTTTTGGAGAGAGATATCCAGCAGTGTCAGAGTGACATCCAGCAGAGTTCGAGAGTGACATCGAGAAGTGATGGAGAATGATATCCAGCAGTGTTGGAGAGTGACATCTAGCAATGATTGAGAGTGACATCCAGCGGTGTTGGGGAGTGACATCCAGCATTGCTGGAGACTGACATCTAGCAGTGTTGGAGAGTGGCATCCAGCAGTGTTGCAGAGTGACATTCAGCAGTGTTGGAAAGTGATATCCGGCAATGTTGGAGAGTGATATCTAGCAGTGTTGGACAGTGATATCCAGCAGTGTTGTAGAGAGATATCAGCAGTGTTGGAGAGTGACATCCAGCAGAGTTGGAAAGTGACATCTAGAAGTGATGGTGAGTGACATCCAGCAGTGTTGGAGAGTGACATCCGGGAGAGTTGGAGAGTGACATCCAGCAGTGTTGGAGAGTGACATCCAGCAGTGTTGGAGACTGACATCTACCAATTTTGGAGAGTGATATCTACAAGTGTTGGAGAGTGACATCAACCAGTGTTGGAAAGGGACATCTAGCAGTGATGTAGAGTGACATCCAACATTGTTGGAGAGTGATATCCGGTAATGTTGGAGAGTGACATCTAGCAGTGTTGGACAGTGATATCCAGCAGTGTTGTAGAGAGATATCAGCAGTGTTGGAGAGTGACATCCAGCAGAGTTGGAAAGTGATAAAGTGGATAAAGTGGATAAAGCCATAAAATTTGTGCCCAAATTCCTAGAGAAAGATCCAGACCAGTTTTTTCTGTTATTTGAAAGTACGGCCAAATCCCAAATTTGGCCGGAAAAGGAATGGGCGACATTAGCAAGGACCCAATTAGTTGGTAAAGGGTTACAGGCTGTTAGTTCTTTAGAGGGATCGGCCTTTTCTGATTATCATAAGCTAAAAGAGGTAATTTTACTGGCTTATCAAATGTTGCCGGAAAGGTACCGGCAGAAGTTTAGAGGACTAAAGTTTCAGTCAGGGCAGTCTTTGGTGGAATATGGTAAGGAGAAAATGTCACTTCTGAATAGGTGGTGTCGCCCAAAGGGGGTGGTAGGCAATTATGAAGGTGTAATTACTTTAATTTTCTTAGAGGATCTTTTGAGAAATGTTCCTCCTGACCTTAAGGCATATCTTGATGTGGCATGCAAAGAGTACGTAACCTTTATTCGGCGCATGTACACACCCTCATTTACAGGCTATCTCCCCCAACCAGTGAACCAGGTTGCTAAGAGTTGATGATGGGGCCCCGTCGTTCAACTAGTGACCAGGTTCTAGCCAATAAGAAGATGGTTTTGGCAATCGCAGAGGTTATGTGGGTACCGCTCTCCTGTCTGCCCTTGTCATTCCCATTCTAGAGCTGGTTGAAGCACGGTCTGCTATCTTGTGGCTTCTATTTCTGCTTTGCTTACCGTGGAGTGCACTATACTTATCACTGTACATAGTGTACATATTGCTGTTCTAAATTGGTGAAGGATAATATAAGTCTAAACTTTTTCTGCTGTGTTTATTTTGCTCCCATTACACCCGGAATAACAGGCCATTTGGAATAATGGGTTGTAATACTTGAGGAGAAGGATCTTGATGATTTTAATAATGCTTTAGAGCTGGGTGACAGATTTTTAGCTAACCAAAAATTTGGTAGTAGTTACCACACCCCACATACTAATAATGGTAAGTTTTCTCCACCCGCCAATAGGAATAAGAAATTTAAGAAGTTTAAGCCACCCATTTACCAGCCTAATAACCACCGGAGTTTTAATAAGCCTAATTTTCCAGAACCTACCCGAGAAGGTTTTAAGTCAGTTGTCACAAGTCCAGGACTACCGGGGACAGGTAGAAAGAGTCCAGTTCCCCAAGATCATGGGCCCCAGCCTATGTCAAGTGTGCAGGGGGCTTTTAAACCTTATCACTGTACATATTGCAATAAACAGGGCCACCTGCAGCCATATTGTCGAAAGATGCTTAGGGACCAGGCTGCAGTAGATGCTTCTCCAGTAAAGACACCAGTTACACATGATGTTGCTTGCATTGCAGTCTTGCCCCAAGATATCCAAAGAAGACCAGTTGTCTTAGACCCTCGGATGAAGGTCTATTCAAGTAAGTCTACTGTGGTCTTACACCAAAATGAAGGTAGGGTCACGGGTGTTATGTCTTTGAGGGACACTTGTAGCACATACACCTTGCTTCGCAGGGGTGTATTGCCAGTGTCGAATGACACCTACACTGGATTGGACATTTTTCTTAAAGGGATAACTGGAGTCCCTGTCAGGACTCCAGTGCACAGGTTATGGGTAGAGTCTGAGTACCAGTCTGGGTACCTACCTGTGGGTATTGCGAAGATGTACCTTTTGCAGGAGTTGACCTTCTACTAGGCAACAACGTTGTGGGACTCCTCAAAAGTGAGGAATGTTTGGTTTTGCAGGACCCTGCTTTACAATGTGGTAATGACCTAATTGGAGCAACGGTGCCTGAAAATTTTTAAGTGTGTTCTAGGACTAAACAGGGGAACAAGGCAGGAGCTGTGCCTCCCGTGGACCCTTCTGCACACTGTGGTGATGGTTTGGGCCTGGGGAGCCTGTTCATGAGTCTGACCTGCAGGAGACTGAGCAGTGATAAACCCGGTAAACCCGGGAACTCGGTTGGCAAAGTGATCTTGGTGCTGATGTGGGAAAAAATCCCCTGACTCTGCAGCAGCTGAGTGAGGCCCGGGAAGGTTGTGACCTCCGGAACGCTATTCATTTATCAGCTGTTGCGGGGATGTGGTTCCCAAAATTACCAAGTGTTTATTTGCAGATTTGATCAAATGAGCAAGACTCTTTTTTAAGAGGACTGTGCTTACGTGGCCGCAGCAGAACTATTAAAGTGTTTTTTGTCAGTATTTTTTACAGATTCTGAAGGAACGGCATTTCAGTGTTAAGACGGGAGAGCTAAATAATCGGTGTTTATTAATAAATTCCTTTTCTAACAGTTACCAGAGTTCCCTTCTGAAAAATTTTGGGGTGTGTGGTTTTTGAGATTTCTGGTGAAACATTTTTGTCTCTTAGGCTTTGCACAAATCACCCAGAAAGCATTTTTATGAAATGTCATGTATTTTTGAGAGGCCTACTTGAGGTTAAATTTACCAATGTATATCATCCTAGGAGTCAAAGAAAAGCACCATGGTTTTCTCAGTCTCTCAGGGCAATGCATGTTTGTTTTACCCAGTACCAGAAGGACTGGGAGGAGGGAATTTCCCTCCTTTTTATTACCGTGTGGGGAAGCACACTGGAATCATTAAGTCATGGGCTACGTGAGGATGGTGATGTTTCCCCCGCGGTGTTTTTTCTCAGTTTCAGAAACTGCTTGGCTAAGATGAGGTCGATGGCACTAGTGCACCAGCCTGCCAGTCCACGCAGGATGACATGGGACCATGAGGTGGTGCTACACATTCTGGAAGCTGGAGAGATGGGATTGGCATTGGAGCCGGGTCCTTGGAAGGCTATGATGGAACTGTGTGGTGACTTCAAAATGATGGTGGATAAGGTCCCTGAGAAAGATAATGCAAGCAGGAAAATTGTAAGAGATTGTGGAAGATTTGGATCTTCTGAAAGACGGGTTGTAGTGTTGGCTCAGCCATGGTGCACCTTAGTGAAAGAGTTTTGGGATGCTGAAAAATGGGGCCATGTTAACCCCCATGAGGTAGAGGTTTCGGAATTTGTGCAACATCAGCAGGCCTGGCATGATGTAAGCTGGGGTGAAATATGTTCCTTGAAGGAAGTGAAGTGTTTATTTCTAGAGACTGTGTTTGTATCCCGCGAGAGTCGGTGGACGTTGTCTTTTACTGGTCTCACATAGGTGATACCTTGAACACGTGCACGACTGCCGCCAGGTACATTTAAGAAATAAAGGTTTGCCTCCTCTTTATGAACACATGTAAAGTGGTGAATGAACCATGGGGGGGTCATCTGATTCCCATGACCATGTGTGCCAAGGACACACCATATTTGTAAAATTTTAAAATCTCTGTACATGAACTTTTGTATGGCATTAACCCTCAAGATCTTTATGTATAATCCTGAGTTACCCACCCGGGTTTTGCAAAAAAGATACAGGGGTTGGGGTAGTCTTGTTGCAGGGTAGAGCAGCGCAAGTAATGCCACTGGGCTGCTTCTCGGCAAAAAGTAGCAGGCACCAAAGAAGTTATTTCCACCATAGAAAAGGAGGCTCTTGCTTAGTGTTGGCAGTGCAACATTTTGAGGTGTATTTCATCAT
Source organism: Cherax quadricarinatus (assembly GCF_026875155.1). NCBI lineage: Eukaryota > Metazoa > Arthropoda > Malacostraca > Decapoda > Parastacidae > Cherax > Cherax quadricarinatus. The sequence continues at coordinate 46,170,734 of NC_069399.1, read as the reverse complement.
CAGTTCACCCTATTAACTGTGTATAGTGACCATAATCCTTTACGTTTCCTTCACTTAATGAGGAACCACAATCAGAGACTTATGAGGTGGGTCTTGTTTCTCCAACCTCTTAATCTTGTGATTCATTATGTGAAGGGAGCGGAGAATGTGGTTGCTGATGCCTTGTCTCATGTTTAAAGTGCACGATGTAGTGTATAGATCACTTATCTATTCTTATTTTGCAGTGATTTGCAGTAGACGAAATAGATGGAACCCGGACCACCCAAAGGAGAGGGCAGGTTGAGCTGGAGCTGGAGGTATCAGGATTCCCTAGTGTGTGTGTGTTTTGGGGGGGGGGTAGTCACATCAAGTGCCATGCCTAGGCAAGGTATGCTACTTTTTTTTTAGGTGTTTGCTGTAATGCCTCGCCTCTGTTTTATATTGGTATAGGGACTGTTGGGCCTAACGTTTTAGTTAATGTGGGGCTGGCAGTGATGCCCTCCACTGTTTGGGTCATGTCTCTTGATCCGAGGTGTTTTGGTTCTCCAGGACTCTTTTCAATTTTTCCTTTCTGGATCACCGCTGGGGTGACTCCAGGGTCCTTGGAATGACATGTAGGTTCGACCAGGGAGGTCCACCTTTTGGGGGTCTTCAGTGATGACTCCAGGGTTTTACGGCCACAGTCCCACCAACAAGATTTATGTGACTATCCACCCGTTGTTTTTGGGGCCTGATATTTTTCCCTCTCCTGTGCTCTTCTGATTCTCGTAGAGGTGTGTCATGGGGAACCAGTTTTGTTTACACACAATTGCTGTGAGATGGGAGTGATAATGTGATGTTGCTTTCTAAGTAGAATTTAACATGTAAAATCCGTTTTCTTTTCTTTGAACTCCTAGAAAATCTACTTACTGTTTAAAAGTATTTTTTTTGTTGGCACATACAGTTTGGTCTGCCTTGCAACATACTGAACTTTGGTGTTACTTCATAAAACGGCATTCCTCAGGGGCACTTTTGTACAAAGTTAACTTGCTCGTTTATAAGTTTGCTTGATGAAATTTAGGTAAAATCCATCAACGCCAGTGTCTGGCCAGCGCTGTGTTGTGATAGCACCTTTTCCTAACACAGTTGTCTAAGAGTGTGACTGTGGGCTCGTCTGGCATAGAACTTTATCACTTTTATGTTCGGTGAGTTTCACATGTCAGCAGTCTAGTACCTCAGTTTGTTAATATTGCATATTTGTAGTACCAAAAGACCGTGATTGTATGGTAGTCATTCCCCAGTTATCATTTTGCCCGTTGCCTCAGACCTTAATGTGAGGTTTATTTTCTTTTTTTTCCTTTTGCCTAGCCGGGTCCGTAGGGACCCGCTAGCAGAGTGAGACCTATGGTCTGGGGGTGGGGGTGTTATGCAGGGTTCTGCATGACATCGTAATGTACATATAGTGGAGAAGTGTGCCATAATACGTAGTATGAATGTTATAATTGTACAGAATAATTTTATAATTCATAATGTGCATTTGGGGGTACTATAAAGTAGGTTAAACTATAATTATAAAGAAATCCTGCTATGGATTTATTTTCCAACTATGTTTGGGTACGCTGGGTAAGCGTGGCTTGGGGCAGTCACGTGGAGTCAGCATGGTGTGGAGGCTGGCATCGGAGATCCTGTGTATTTAAGCTAAGTTTGTAGTTGTGTACTCCTTTTGTTTAGCTAACCCAAGCCATAGGCTCTTCTATGGCTTACCTGTATGTTCACCCAGGCTCTGACATGGTCAGAGTGCTGTGGGAGGAGTGAGGAAATAAGAAATGAGGTTGGGAGTCGGCCTGGCGCTGACTAGGCCTAGTGGTTATGGTGGGTGGACCTCCAGCCAGCTGTTTCTTGTGTACCCTCATTTGGGCGTTTAGGATTAAGGTGTTTCTAGAGTGTGTATATAGTGTTATGTTGAATAAATAGATATATTTTCCTAATTGGTATTTTTGCCTAACCCTCTGTTAACCAACCCATTGAAGTACACATACTGGTTTAGCGCTTTCTGTTTAGACTGGGATAGCCCTGGGTGGCCTGTTTATGCTTGAGATGTGTGTAACTTTTACCTTTGCCCTTAGACAAGGCTCAAGCCCCCAGCTATCCCACATTTCTTCGTAACAACATCCAGCAGTGTTGGAGAGTGACATCCAGCAGTGTTGGAAAGTGATATCCAGCAGTGTTGGAAAGGGACATCTAGCAGTGATGTAGAGTGACATCCAACATTGTTGCAGAGTGATATCCGGCAATGTTGGAGAGTGACATCTAGCAGTGTTGGACAGTGACATCCCGCAGTGTTGTAGAGAGATATCAGCAGTGTTGGAGAGTGACATCCAGCAGAGTCAGAAAGTGACATCTAGAAGTGATGGAGAGTGATATCCAGCAGTGTTGGAGAGTGACATCCAGCAGTGCTGGAGAGTGACATCCGGGAGAGTTGGAGAGTGACTTCCAGCAGTGTTGGAGAGAGACATCCAGCAGTGTTGAAGACTGACATCTACCAATGTTGGAGAGTGACATCCAGAACTGTTAGAAAATAACATGTAGCAGCATTGGAGAGTGACATCCAGTATTTTTGCAGAGTGTCATGCAGCAGTGTTGGAAAGTGACATCTAACAGTGTTTGGGAGTGACATCCAGGAGTGTTGTTGAGTGACATCCAGCAGTGTTGGAGAGTGACGTCCACCATTGTTGGAGAGTGACATCCAGCAGTGTTATAGAGTGACATCTAGCAGTGTTTAGGAGTGGCAACTAGCAGTGTTGGAGAGTGACATTCAGCAGTGTTGGTGAGTTACATGCAGCAGTGTTGGAGAGTGACGTCCAACATTGTTGGAGAGTGACATCCATCAGTGTAGGAGAGTGACATCTAGCAGTGTTTGGGAGTGACATCCAGCAGTGTTGGAGAGTGACATCGAGCAGTGTTGGAGAGTGATATCCAGCAGTGTTGGAGAGTGACATTAGGCATAGCTGGGGAGTGACATCCAGCAGTGTTGGAGAGTGACATCCACCAGAGTTGAGGAGTGATATCCAGCAGAGCTGGGAGTGACATCCAGCAGTGCTGGGGAGGGACATCCAGCAGTGTTGGGTAGCAACATCTAGCAGAGTTGGGGCGTGACATCTAGCAGTGTTGGAGAGTGACATCCAGCAATGTTGGGGAGTGATATCCGGAAGTGTTGGGGAGTGACATCCAGCTCAGTTGGCGAGTGACATCTAGCACTGTCGGGGAGTGACATCCAGCAGTGTTGGGGAGTGACATCCAGTAGTGTCGGGGTGTGACATACAGCAGTCTTAGAGAGTGACATCCAGCAGTGTTAGAGTGACATCCAGCAGTGTTTGAGAGCGACATCCAGCAGTGTTGGAGAGGTGACATTCAACAGTGTTGGAGTGAGTGACGTCCAACATTGTTGGAGAGTGACATCCATCAGTGTAGGAGAGTGACATCTAGCAGTGTTTGGGAGTGACATCCAGCAGTGTTGGAGAGTGACATCGAGCAGTGTTGGAGAGTGATATCCAGCAGTGTTAGGAGAGTGACATTAGGCATAGCTGGGAGTGACATCCAGCCAGGTTGGAGAGTGACATACACCAGAGTTGAGGAGTGATTCCAGCAGAGCTGGGAGTGCATCCAGCTGTAGCTGGGAGGGACATCCAGCAGTGTTGGGTAGCAACATCTAGCAGAAAGTTGGGGGGGGGGGGGGGGGGGGGGGCGGGGACAGCGAATGTAGGAGGAGGACATTCCAGCAATGTTTGGGGAGTGATATCCGAAGTGTTGGGTAGTGGAGATCCAGCTCAAGGCGAGGGTGTCTGGAAAGGTCAGGATGGTGTATTAGTGTCAGATGGAGTCTTAGGGTCCGGATGGTGTCTTAGGGTAAGGATGGTGTCGTAGTCCATAGTGGTCGGAATGGTGTCTAAAAGTTCAAGAGGTGGTGTCCTTAGGGTCAGTTTGGTGTCTTAGGGTCAGGATGGTGTCTAACAGTCAGGATGGAGTCTTAGGGTCATGATGGTGTCGTAGAGTCAGGATTGTGTCTTATGATCAGGAAGGTGTCTTAGGGTCAGGATGGTGTCTTAGGGTCAGGATGGTGTCTTAGGGTCAGGATGGTGTCTTAGGGTCAGGATGGTGTCTTCGGGTCGGATGGTGTTTCTTACGACAGATGTGTCTTCGAGTCTGGATAGTTTGGGGTGGGGGGGGGGGGTCTAAGAGTCCAGGATTGGGGTGTCTAAGAGTCAGGAAGGTGTCTTATAGGATAGATAGCATCTTAGAATCAAGATGGTGTCTTAGAGTTAGGATGGGGTCTTAGAGTAAGGATGGTCTCTTTGAGTCTGGATAGTGTCTAAGAGTCAGGATGGTGTCTTAGGATTAGGATGACGTCTTAGAGTCAGGATGGTGTCTTAGAATCTGGATAGTGTCTCAGGGTCAGGATGGTGTCTTAGAGTCAGGATGGTGTCTTAGCAGTCAGGATGGTGTCTTAGAGGTTTTGGAGGGGGAAAAAATGGAGTGTTTTAGAGTCATGATGTTTTTTCTTAGGGTCAGGATGGTGTATTAGGGTCTGGATGGTGTCTTAGGATCAGGATGGTGTCTTAGGGTCAGGATGGATGCATCGGGTCAGGATGGTGTATTAGGGGCGAATTGTGTCTCAGAGTTGGAGGTATGTCCCGGACAGGATGGTGTCTTAGAGTAGGATGGTGTCCTAACAGGTCAGGAATGGTGTATAAGTTCAGGATGGAGTCCTTAGGGTCAGGATGGTGCCCTTAGGATAAGGTTGGTGTCGAAGGGTCATAATAGTCTCCCTTAGAGTCAGAATGGTGTCTCAAAAAGTTGCAAGGTGGTGTCCTTTAGGTCAGTTTGTGTCTAGGGTCAGGATGGTGTCTTAGTCAGGATGGTGTCTAACATTCAGGATGGAGTCTTAGGGTCATGATGGGTCGTAGAGTCAGGATTGTGTCTAAGAATCAGGAAGGCGTCTTAGTCAGGATGGTGTATTAGGTCAGGATGGTGTCTTACAGTCAGGATGGTGACTTAGTCAGAATGGTGTCTTAGGGTCAGGATGGTATCTTAAGGTAAAGAAGGCGTTTTGGGTCAGTAAATGTTCTTACGTCAGAATGGGTTCTAAGGGTCAGGATTGGTCTCTTAAGGCCAGTATGGTGTCTTATACCTCAGAAGATAGTCAAATATTTAGGATGGTGGCATTAAAGTCATGCTTGTGACTTAGTGTCAGGATGACGACTTAGAGTCTGTATAGTGATTAAGAGTCAGATGGTGTCTAGATTTCTGGATTGTCATAGAGTCAAGATGGTGTCTTGAAGTCCGATGTGTCTCTATGTCCGGATAGTGTCAAAGAGTCAGATGGTGTCTTAAGGTCAGGATGGTGTCTTAGAAGTCAGGAAGAGGAGTGCCTTAGAGTCTGGATAGTGTCTTAAGATCAGGATGGTGTCTTGAGTCAGGATGGTGTCTTAGAGTCAGGATGGTTCTTAGAGTCGGTAATGGTGTTCCTAAAGGTCAGGATGGTGGTCTTAGTCAGGTTGGTGTCCCTTACGGTCCTGGGATTGCTGGTCTAGGGTCAGCATGATTTCCCTTAAGCGTCAAGGATGGTGGGGGGGGGGCGGTGAGGGGATGATGGTGTCTTAGGGCACCGTGTGTCTCAGGTCCAGGATGTGTCCCTTAGGTTTCAGGATAGTGTCCTTAGGTCAGGAATGATGCTTAGATCAGGAGAAAGTCTTAGGGATCAGATGGTGTCTTTAGGGTCACGATGGTGTCTTAGGTCAGGATCGTGTCTCATAGTCAGATGTGTGTCTTAGGGTGATGTGGGGGGGGGGGGTGGGGATAAAGTCAGGAATGGTGCCCTTATGAGTCAGGATGGTGTCTTACCGTCAGATGATGTCTTAGGATCTGTATGGTGTCTTACGGAAAGGATGGTGTCTTAGGGTCAGGTTGGTGTCTTACAGTCTGGATGGTGTTTTAGGGTCAGGATGGTGTTTCAGGGTCATGATGGTGTCTCAATGTCAGGATGGTGTCTCAGGGTCAGGATGATGTCTTAGGGTCAGGATGGTGTCTCAGGATGAGGTTGGTGTCTCAGAGTCAGGATGGTATCTCAAGGTCAGGATGGTGTCTCAGGGTCTGGATGGTGTCTTAGGGTCAGGATGGTGTCTAAGGGTCAGGTTGGTGTCTCAGTGTTAGGATGGTGTCTCAGGGTCAGGATGGTGTCTGTGAGGGAAAAGTTCAATAGATAAGAGTAGCGAGGGAGTATATAGTAACAATAGTTTCATTGCCGGCTACTTGTTAAAGGTGGATAAGTCCAGCTCCCGCTATTCCCCCCCCCTTTTCCCCCTCCCAGAAAAGTGATAGTTTTGATGCCGCTGCTTGTTAAGGTAGAGTCAGTCTAGCTTCCAGCAATCCCTCCCCTCCCTCATCCCGCCCCCCCCCCCCCCCGAGAGGTGACAGTGGGGCTCCTGTCAAACAGTAAATTCACTCCGAATCACAGCTCTCAACACTACTGTAAGTATAGCCCTGATCATATTTATTGTACTTATTGGTTCAAATCTTCACTTTTGACCAATAATAACTTAGTCCTTCAGTCCTTGATAGGTTAAATGTTTTAATAATCACCACATCTTTTAGTATTGTACTTATCATGGAGAGTGACTTCTTAGCAGGGTCACATGCCAATCACGAGGATTCGGGTTGGGGGGGTGACGGACCTAACTCCCTAGACGTCCCATGTTTATATATTACTTTACCTATTGCACCTGTATGAAGTTGCAGGAGGTAACCCCTCATCACTGCAGCGGTAGAGAGCCTGCTTTCCTGTCATCGGGATAGATTATTCACTGCTATACTGTGAAAAATTAGCCAGTGGATTGTCACCAACACCTGCGACCCCCCCCCCTCCATCAGCAACGGCTACGATTTCAACAACACGCAGTGTCACCAACACCAGACACCCAAGTTTTATATATATTAGCGTTGAATTCAGATATCTTTCATATTTTTCATTTTTCATTTTCTTTAAGGTAGGATCAATATTTCATATTTAAGTGTTTTATATTTTATATTTTCTAAATAATAAAGTGTTTATGTTTGTCCGCTTTTGTTCTTTTTCTTTTCATTAATTTTCCTGAGGAGGAGCCAGCCTTAGTAATACTGACTGAAGTTGTTACAGGGCTGAGTAAGCCTTCACAAGTGGCGACCCTGCCAGGATCAACTCGACTGAATCAAGATTCAACTCCATTTCGAATCTACCATTGGAGCTTCAACGCCGCATACCTCAGACTGTTACCACCAGCCATGAGTAATCATTCTCTATGGTATGACTACGGTACAGGTATTTAAAAGATTTGGTGATTGTTATAGTCTCAATTTATTGTAAGTCAAGTCAGGCAGGATATAATATTTAATTCTGCCACCTTTTTGATCGAGCTTGAAACACTTTGGAGGATTAGACTCTAGGGACCCGAGATTTTCCAGTGACAATTTGTTTCATTGAGCTCTTTATTATTTCAACGGAACTGTCGTAGGACACTCTTGATATGTTGTTGAGAAGATTGGATGGTGAAGGGACCCCATTCTATTTACTGTTTGCTCGGAGCTGGCATAGAACCCTTCCTTTTCATTAATACATATTGTTTAATTGAAGTAGGGATCGAGCCCTCTGGTTTATTTACAGTTTGAGTGCAGCAGGAATTGAACCCTTCGTTTTCTTTGATACCCGTTTCATTTTTCCCCTGGTAGTTTAAGTTATTCTTGCAAGTATGGAGGAATACCAGTTTTGGATGAATGCTGGAAGTAAGTTAGGAATAACAGGGAAAAATTTAGAATCTTTCATTAGTGCTAAGAAGATCCCAGGAAAAGACTTGAATATAGAGAGAATGTGAGCAAGAAGACAGAAGGGAAAGAGAAGAGAATAAGGAGAGAGAAAGAATAGAGAGAGAAATCAAAAAGACAGTTAGAAAGATAAAGAGAGATAAAAAGGAGAGAGATCGAATGAAAGAGAAAACCAAAGATAACAGTTAGAAAGGTAGAGAGAAGACAAAAAGAGCTGATAGACTTGATCGTGAGGAGGAGACGAGAGTATGTGAGGAACAAGCTAAAGTAACGTAGGAACAAGTTAAATTAAGAGAACTTGAGAAAGAGCAAAGATAGAGAAGTTGAGGAAAGAGCTAGAAAGGGAGGAAAGACTAGAAACGTTAGGAAAAAGCTAGGAACTTGAGTTAATAGAGAGGAAAAGGATCACAGCAGGAAAAATCTCGCCTTGAATTAGAGATAAAAAGTTAACTCTTACACAAAACAAATTAAGGAATGAGTAATTGAACATCCATCACTATTTGCACAAATCCAACACCTAATTTTCCTCCCTTCAAGAGGTGAAGAACAGTACTTCATAATTATCAGTTTTGATAAATCCGCTACCCTCTGTGAATGGCCTGCTGACAACTGGCTACCAGTTAGGAATGTATATTTCTGGTACAGCTTTAAATAACTATGCAACTTTGTCGCAGGATATCATATGTAATTTATGAAACCTACTTGAAGAAAGGCAACCTTAAAGACATATCAAAAAACACAAATTCTTACAGGAAAATTTCAGGTATGCACCATACAGCCTGGCCATAAATTCGCAGTTACAGGTAACACTCTTCGTTTGTTCAGACTTTTTTGATAAGAGTTCAGGAATTGATCACAGTTAGAATCTCTAAGAGACCTTCACGGTTGCTACCGAGTTTTCTGACAGCACTTCCTCACCAGATACTAACCTTCAATCAATCATTAGAGAACGTAACCTTATTAAAGCGAGGTTATAGCTGAGGCTGCTGACCTTTGCTGAGCTCACAATTCCTATAAAGACCAAAGGATCGAACCCTAAGGGCAAAGGGTTCATCAGACCTAAGAAATCAAAGCCTCTAGTGAAAGTAAAATGACTTCTTTTAATTCCTGTTTGTCATTTTGTGTGGACCATAAACGCCAGATTGTCCTTCTAAGAAGGTCCAAAAAGTTAGAAGATTTTAAAGAACGTAATGACCAAGCCCCTTCTGTTCAGGAACATTTTAATGGACTTAATGTATCTTCCATTTCACGTGAACACTGGATTGCACATGTATAATCAATTTCAGATAACTGTTTCCCTAACCTAAAAGAAACTCAATTCCCGGCATACTTTTCAGACCGACTTGGGCGTACACACTTTACCTTCCAACCGTATGTTACATTAGTACTAAAATGTTCACAGGTTGATCTGAAGCCCCTATAGCTCCCAACCCTTCTTGCCCGTACTAATAGTCATGTAAAATGTGCCATTCTCTCTGAGGTTGACCTTTCATCACCAAAGGTGGACATAAATCTTTCAGATCTCTTCCTGTAGAGTCAGAGAAGCCCTCGAAAGTTCAGATGAGACAATATCTCGCGAGATTCAATGGGATTAAAAGCCATGATGCTACTCTCGAAAGCGAGTAGTAGATCACCGGTTCACTGTTTTATATGATAGTGAAGAATATCACCTCCGATACCATAAAATGTCTGACTAGGGCTCAGACCAAAGCCCAGCTTTCTCCTTCTATCCATTCCTTTGATTTTCCCTACTTAGCCCTTTAGATATATCGAAGTACTCTCCTTTTTCAATTTACAACGTAATTGCCATCTCTTCATAAATTTCATAATGCCGCTAAAAACACAAATACAATTTATCCAAAGAAAAAACTTTTTCATATAAATTTGAATATACAAAAGGAATCTTGTACATGTCAGTATTCAAATTAAATTCAGATGAGATAGACTATCCATCTAGTTGTTCCAAGTCATGCAGAGAAACTGTTCTAAAAATGGCTCATGACTGCCGCGCCGGACATTTTCTCGCATCGTAAAACCTTAAATAAAATTAGTGAAGCCTATTATTGGCCAAAATGTCCTCATATGTCCCCCCCCCCCCCCCCACTATCTATTGTAGATCGTTGTAAAGTTTTTTGCCAACTGTCGTCCTCCGTAGGTACAGGCGAGTACCTATGGTACACGCCTGTACCTCCATCTTAACGTACCCTTTGAAAGAGAAGCTATTGACATCGTAGGTCCCTCTATCTCCACTTTTCACTCTGGGACATAATATAATATTAACATTAGTTGATTATGCTTCGAGCTTCCCTGAACCGCTCCCTTAAAGACCATAACTACTACAGAGGTGGCTGAAGCCCTTGTCCATCTTCTCCAGATGGCATCCCTAGAAGAATTTTGTCTGACCGTGGACACATAATTCACATCTGACTTAATGCAGCATCTATACGAACTACTGGGAGTGAAGCCTCTCTCACCACACCCTATCATCCCCGCTGTAAAGGAGATTGAGCGCCAGCTTCGATTCACAAGTCCATTTTCAGGAACTTTGCTCCCTTAAACCAAGGAATGGCCATCGATACCTACCCTGGACTTGTTTTGCCATGAGGGAGTTGCCCATTGACTCATTGGGAGTTTTCACCTTTTGAACTTTTCTATGCTACACAGGCCAGAGGCCCATTGTCCATTCCTTCATGACTTATTAGACTAATGAGGAGGTAGTGCAGATGTTCAGTCTTTCTTACCAGTTTTCTCCTTGACCTTAGATCCAAACTTGGAAGGAACCCTCTGACATAGTTTCGAAAACCTAACTTGTCAATGGACCAGTACAAAACCCTATTTTTGATTCCAAAAGTCAAGAAAGTTTTAAGTAGGGGATGAATTCTTTTACTTTTGCCATCAAGTCAAAAATATTATTAAAGCAAGGAAAGGTCCATAAAAATATTAAAAATGGGAAAAGTACTACTCAAAGAAGTCAAGGGAATCCTAAGCATTATCATATCAGCAACCTTAAGAAATATTACCGAAGAAATTCGTTAACTGCATAATAACTTTTACTTATTTTTCCACACAGAACTAATAAGACTAACTGAAGAATGTAAGGTGTTGTAATTGACACCATCTAACTAGACTATGATGAAGAACTCACATGACTGGTGACTCTTGACCACTCGGACGCAACCAACATAAATATATGAATCTTTGAATACATAAGGAGACCAAGAACTACATCAATGTGTGATAACTGTTTCAGATTCTTACTGATATTCCAGTTGAGTAGCTACACTGTAGTCCCATAAGATTGACTTATTGATGGACAATCCAATCAACGAAAAATTAAACCCAGTTCCAGTTCACCTATATAGGAATCATTTGAACCGAGCGGTAGACAAATTATTAAAACTAAAGATCAATGAACCATCAATATCTGGAATATTGCTCACACAGTAGTCAAGGGTTAAGAAGGAGGATAATTCATATAGACTTGCCTATAGACTTCAGAGGCCTAATGCTATAACCTGTGGGATGGCTGAGCCTATGCCCTAATAGATACGATCTACCCAAATTTTATGTTCTTCCTTCTTTTTCAGAGATTGATATTGCGAGCAGGCATATCAACAAGAAATGTTAGATCCTTCTCTAAGGCAATACAACGCTTTTCCTACCCACCAAGGACTGATGCAATAAGAACTATGCACTTTTCCTTTTGGTAACTGCCTGTGCCTACCTACGTGAGACTGAGTGAGAAAGGTCTTGAGTCAATATGCCAAATGTTTTCAGTTAATTTTGAATAACATATACGTAAAAGACATCCACGTGGGCGAACTACCAAACATTAACATCAGTTTCGTAGGCTACGCTCACATGCCTCAACGCCAATACCGAAGAAATGCATCCTGGTATAACAAAGATTAGATAATTGGACTGATGCTTTCTAATAACTCCTGCATCCTCTCCCAGTAAGGATCAAAGCTTATTAGAATTTAAATTCCCCAAAACCAAAAGCTCATGTGTAGCTTTCCTTGATCTGTAAATTTTTATGCACGGTTTTACCCAAACCTTACAGATTCTACAGGCATCTAACTGGCCTTCCTTAAAAAGTCTGTGAAGGAACCTCCATTGACATTCCTGACGTAGCCTCGGGAAAAGTTAATGAGATTTTAAAAGTATCTTTTCGAAAGACTCTATTCATAAGATTCCAGATATTAATAAAACACTTGTTTATTGAACAGATGCCTCCAATACGGGCTTAGCTGCAGTGTTACAGAAAATACCATGAATGGTACTATACTCCTTCCCACCTAAGCTTCTAAGGCCGGAAAACTCCTTCCCGCCAAACGATATATTCAATCAAACCATAGAACAGGAATGTTTGGCCCTTTGTGGGTATCTCCAAACTAAATTGAATAGCTGGGAAAAGAATTCATTTAGAACACGGACCACAAACCTTTGATATACCTATGAAACCTTTTAAGGAAGCCAACAGACCCCTCTTGAGGTGGACATTGCATTCCAGGCTTTAAGTCCATATTGTATATATCAATGTTCATCCAATTATTTCTATGAACTGGTTTAAGTCGTGACAAAGTCAGTAGAATTTGTTGCCTTACCACTTCCATATGTTAGAACTTTTTCCTCGCCTATTCTTCTTATATCTCCTTGAATATAATGTCTTGTATGGGGGGATGTGAGGGAAAAATTCAATAGATAGAGTAGCGATGGAGTATATAGTAACAATAGTTTTCATTGCCAGCTACGATTTTAATGTAGGGTAATCACTCCCGCATCTCCCAATTCCCCTCCCTCTTCCCCCGCCCCCGAAAGGTACGTGTGGGGCTCCAGTCAACAGTAAATCACTCAAGAACCCCGCCCCCTTCCCCACCAGCTCTCAACCTACAGTAAGTACACGCCTGATCATATTTAGTGGACATATTGGTTGAAAGCTTCACTTTTGACCATTAAATAACTTAGTCCTTTCATGTCTTTGATAGTTAAATGTTTTAATAATCACCACATCTTTTAGGTATTGTACTGTACATGGAGAGTGATTTCTTAAGCAGTGGGTAATCTGTCTCTCTTTACAAGTCTTGAAATGACAGAGAGGGTCAACTGCCAATCAACGAGTAGAATTGAAGGAGACGGACAACACTCTGAGACATCCCATGTTTTATATATACTACCTTTGCACCAGTAATGAAGTTCAGGAGTAACCCCTCATCATTGCAGCGGTAAAGAGCCTGCTGTCCTGTCATCGGGATATATTAATCACTGCTATACTGTTGAAGAACTAGCCATTGGATTGTCACCAACACCAGCGAACCCCCCCTCCCCCCTCCATCAGCAAGCGGCTACGATTTCAACAACCCTGCAGTGTCACCAACACCAGACACCCAAGTTTAATATATATTAGCGTTGAATTTCATATATCTTTTATATTTTTCTTTTTTTCTTTTCTTAAGGGGGGATCAATTTTTAAATTTTTTTGTTTTATTTTTTTTTTTTCAAAATAAAAGTTTTTGTTTGTCAGTTTTTTTTTCTTTTTTTTTCTTTAAATTTTTCCTGGGGGGGACCAGCCTTAGATATGACTGAAGTTTTTACGGGCTGAGAAGCTTCCAGTGTCTTTGGGTGGATGGTGGCTCAGGGTGGAGGGTGCCCCCAAGTAGGATGTTGTTTTGGCAGGTGGTGTCTGGGGTCAAGTGGTGCTTAGCACGGGATGGTGTTCGGGTCGGGTGGTGTCTCAGTGTCAAATGATGCTAGGCCCGGAGGGTGTCTTAGAGTGAGGGGGGGTTTTGGGGTCGGATGGGTTTTCTCAGGGTCAGGAGGGTGTTCGGGGTGGGATGGTGTCTTTGGGTGAGGATGGGTCTCGGGGGTAAAGATGGTTCTTAGCATCGGGGTTCTCAGGGTGGGGAGGTGTTTTGGGTCGGGGAGGGTTTGTTCAGGGTCGGTGGGGCTTTTGTCAGGTGGTGTTTTGGGGTCAGGTGGTGCCTCGGGGTCGGGAGGGTTCTCGGGGTCGGATGGTGTTTTAAATTGGATTGTGTTTCGGGGAAAAAGATGTGTTTGGGAGTTGGTGGTGTCTTATATCAGGGGGTGTCTTACCTCAGATAAAGTTTAGGATCGGTTTGGTTTTAAAAGCAAGGAGGGTGTTTTAGGGTGGGGTGGTGTTAAGTCTGGAGGTGTCTAAGGGTCGGAGGGTGTCTCGGGTCAAAATGGTGTTCAGGGTCAGGGGGGTTCCAGTGTCGGGATGGTGTCTTGGGTCGTATGGTTTTTAAAGGGGTCGGATGGTGTTGGGGTCAGGAGGGTTTCTGATGGCAGGAGGGTGGTAAGGGCACGATGAGTCTCAAGGACATATGGTGTCTCAGAGTCAGGATGGTGCCCTAAAGGTGGGTGGTGTCTCAGGGTCGGATGGTGTCTTGGGGTCGGATGGGTCACGGTCGGTTTTTGGTGTCTCAGGGTAGGATGGTTTCGGTCGGAGGGTTTTTTTGGTCGGGAGGGTTGGGGTCAGGATGGTGCCTCAGAGTCAGGTGTTGTTTAGGGTCAGATGGTGCCCAAAAGTCGGGGTTGGTGTCCAGGTCGGATGGTTTTAAAAAGGAGGATGGGTTCGGGTCAGGGGGGGTGTCTTGGGGCAGGTTGCAAGGGTCGGGGTTTGTCTCGGGTCGGATGGTGTCTGGGGTCAGGATGGTTTTTTTGGTCAGGATGGGTCTCAGGGTCAGGGGGGTTCCCTCAGAGTCGGGATGTTGTTTTGGGTTAAGGGGTGTCTTGGGCCCCTGGGGTGTCTCGGGGGTAGGATGGTGCTCGGGGGTTGGGAGGTGTTCACTGTAAAGTTTATGCCCTCAGGGTCGGGAGGGTGTCTTGAGTCGGGATGGTATCGGGGTTAGGATGGGCTCGGGTCAGTATTGGTCTCGGGGTCGGAGGGTTTTGGGTGGGATGGGTATCATGATAGGAGGGTTGCATGGGCCCAGGTGGTGTCTCGGGAGGGGGGTTCTTGGGGGTGGGTATTTCCGGGGTCAGTCTTAGTGTCTCAGTGTGAGGGGGGGTTTAAACCCAGGATGGTGCGGGGTAGGCAGTGTTTTGGGGTGAGGATTGTGTCATAAAGTCATGATGTGTCTTAGAATCGGATGGTCACAATAACCCGCACATAAAAGGGGAAGCTTCACGACGTTTGGGTCCGACGGGACCATGCAAAGTACCGGGTGTCACAAGGGGTCTCGGTCGGGATGGTGTCTCTCGGGACGGTGCCTGGGTGGGATGGTGTTTTTGGTTCGGGATTGTGTCTCAGGGCCACAAGGTTGTCAGGGTCAGGATGGTGTCTTAGAATCGGTGGTGTATTAGGGTCGGGTTGGGTCTTGGGGTCGGGAGGGTGTATTAAGTAGGATGAGTCGAGGGTCATGATGTTGTCTCATGCCAGGATGGTGTCTTAGGGTCGGTGGTGTTCCAGGGTCAGGAGGGTTTTTCCTCATGTCAGGACTTTTTGTCTTAGGTCAGGGGGTGTTTGGGTCTGGAGGGTGGTCTAGGTGGAGGGTGTCTCAGGTCGGGGGGTTCTGTGTCAAGTGATGCTCGGGGTCGGGTGGTGTTTTTTGGGATGGGTCTTGGGGTCATTAGGGTGTCTCGGGGCGGGAGGGTTCTGGGGCCCAGGATGGGTTCGGGGCCCGGGGTGTCTGAGGGGAGATGGTGCTAAATCGGATGTGTTTAGGTCAGGTGTGTTTTAGGTGAGGTTGGTGTCTTAGAGACAGGAGGGTTTTTTTGGGGTCAAGAGGTGTTTTAGGTTCAGGAGGGTTTTCCGGGGCCAAGGTGTTTTAGGGCAGGTTGTGTCTCAGGTCAGAAGGTGTGCCCGGGTCAGGTGGGTTTTAAATTCAGGGGGGTTCTTAGAGGATGGGTCTGGGGTGGGATTGTGTAATCGGGTAGGATGGAGGCTTGTGTCGGATGGGTCTTAGGTTCAGGAGGGTCTTGGGGTCGGATGGTGTCTTGGGGTCAGGTCGTGTTGGGGTCAGGGGGGTTTTTTCCCTTAGAGTAGGTGGTGTTTTACGGTAGAATGATGTCTTATTTAAAATTGTGTTCTTCCCAAGGTGGTTTTAAAAGTCGGAGATTTTGGGGCGGGGTGGTGTCTTGATCAGGGGGAGTCTTACGGTCAGGATGATGTTTTTTTTCGGTGGGTTTACCCGGTTGTGTTTAGTGTCATTCTGTTTTCTTGGGGTCAGCGTGACGTTTTTGGGTTAGGATGGTGTCGTGGGGCAGGGGGGGTGATTTAAGGTAAAGGTTTTGTTTTGATTCGGGATGGTGTCTTAGAGTCGGAGGGTTTGTCTTAGGTCTGGAGAGTGTTTTGGAGTCGGGAGGTGTTTTAAGTAGTTTGGGTTTAAATCGAATGGGTTTTCTTGGTCAGGATTTGTCTTAGATCGGGGGTGTCTTAAGTCGGGGAGGTTCTTAGGGTCGGGGAGTTGTCTTGAGTCAGGATGGGTCTTGATCAGGAGGTTCTTAGGTCATAGAATCTTAGAATCTGGATGTGTCTAAGTCGGGGGTGTTTTGAGTCAGGTGGTTTTTAAGTCAGGAGGTGTTTTGAGTCGGATATTCTAATTTTTGGGTGTTTAGAATCAGGATGGTATTAGAATCGGGATGGGTCTTGGAGTCGGGTTTAGTCTTTTGTCAGGTGGGGGTTTCACTCAATGGTTCTTAAGGTCAGGATTTGTCGGGTCGGGGTGGTTTTGGAGTCAGGGTTTTGTCTTAGATAGGATGTGCTTAATCGGATGGGTCTAGGGTCGGGGTTAGCTTAGGTCAGGATGGTGTTTAGATCACGATGGTGTCTTAGATCGGAAGTTCTTAGAGAAGGATGGTGTTTAGGTCAGGGGGGTGTCTTAGAGCATTGGTGTCTTAGCGTCAGTGTGGGGTTTTTAGAGTCGGGATGGTGTTTCAGAGCAGGAGGGTGACTTTAGAGTCGGGTTTTTTGTCTTAAATCGGGATGGTGTTTAGAGTCGGGTTTTGTCTTAGAGTCGGGATGGTGTCTTAGAGTCTATGGTTTTGGTCAGTGTGGTTTTTTTTGAGTTTGGTATGTTTTAAAGGTCAGTGGTGTCTTAGGTCATTTTGGTGTTTTAGAGTCGGTGGTGTCTTAACGTCAGGGTGGTGTTTTAGGTCTGAAGGGTGCTTAATGAGTAAATGTTTTAGGGTAGGATGGGTCTTAGAGTTGGATGTTGTGTTAAACTCTGATGGTGTCTTTAGTCAGGAGGGTGTCTTGGTCTCGATGGGGCTTAGATTTTGAGGTGTTTCCTGGAGGGGTTTCCCGGGGGTCAACCCCCCCCGGGGCCCCGGCGTGACCAGGCCTCTGGGGGATCGAGCTGATCAACCGGCTGTTGTGCGGGCTGCACGCAACCAAGTACGACCCAAGCCCGTATCAGGAACGACTTTTAGGTTTTGCCCAGTCCAGTTTAAAGCTGCCGGGGGCTTTGGTACCCTCCATGTTGGGGGACATTAACATCTCGGGGCCCCAATTATTGTATGGTCTCTTAACTCATGACACACTGTTTTACATTGGGGGGAGGGTGAAGTCTGCCAAGTCTTTTGCTTTCTTTGGGTTTTTTTGGTGAAAGTTCGGACTAGTCCCTCTGGTTTTTTTCTGTTTAAAATCTTACCTCCCCCCGGGTTTCCCAGGGAATACAGGTTTGGGAACCTAAGCCTCCCAATAATTGGGTTTTTTTCTCCGTTTTATGCGCCCCGTAAAGGTCGGCAATTTCACCTGCCTGAAAGGTGCGTTAGTGTGCACAATATTCCACCTAGATAGAAAAATTGACGAAAGTGCATCATGGCTTGGCCCCCAGTTTAAAGGGTTTCTTATCCTTTTCCTTCATTTTTTTAGAAATGCGATTGAACAATTTTATGGTCCTTGAAGGAATCTCGTTTTGATCATACAGTTTTTTGATTTGGTGTTTCGCTCTATTTTTGCCAAAATTTTGTTTTTACTCTGGAAGTTTTAATTTCCTCATGTTTCCCCATATTGAGTAATTGAAATTTCTCACGTTGAACTTCAATTTTTTTCCGCCACTAAAAGTTTGGTTGGTCCCCCAGGGCTTTCAGTGCTGCAATGGAAGACACTGTCATGAGTTGGGGTGTCATCGCAAAGGAGACACGGTCTGTGGCTACACCCTTGCTATGTCGGTATGGGGAGAGGAAAAAGAGGGGAGCGGGTACTGTGCCTTGTGGAAAAGGCTTTTCCCCGTAGCTCCCTCGGACTTACTCTGTTGACGACTACTTCTGTGTTTTTTAGTGAGGTTTTTTAAAGATCCTCGACCGACTTTTCCTGTTTTTCCCTTTGCACGCATTTTGTCGCTATTACGCCCTGGTACATTTTTCAAGGCTTTTGCAAAATTCTGTTATAACTCTGCTTCTTTTTGTTTTCTAGGGGCTTTGGACCTTGTCGAGTGTTTAAAGTAAGGGGGTTCTTAAGTCAGGATGGTGCTTGGGGGTAAAGGTGGGTCTTAGAGTCGGGAGGGTGTTTAGATCAGGGGGTTTTGCTTGGGTTTCAGGGGTGTCTTGAGTCGGATGGGCTTGGTCAAGGGGTGGTGTCTTAGAGTCGGATGGTGCCTTAGGGTCAGGATTGTTTAGTGTCGGTGGTGTTTAAAAGTCGGGATGTGTCTTTCAGTCGGGATGGTTCTCGGTCGGGATGGTGTCCAGAGTCGGAGGTTTGAGTCGGATGGTGTCTCAGAGCAGGAGGGTTCCCTTTTGGTCAGAGTGGGGAAATGGGGTTTGGGATGTTGTCTTGAGTCAGGATGGTGTCTTGGGGTCAGGATGTTTCTTGAGTCAGGTGGTGTTTTTAGGGTTGGGATGTTGTCTTTGAGTCAGGAGGTGTCTTAGGCAGGTTTTCCTTAGAGTCAGGATGGTGTTTTAAGGGTCGGGATGTTGTTTTAGAGTCGGGAGGGTGTTTAATAGGATGGGTCTTGGGGTGGGGTTTTTTTAGAGTCAGGAGGGTGCTTGAGTCGGGGATGGTGTCTTAGATTGATTGTGTTTTAGGGCGGATTTTTGTCTTGAGTCAGGATGGTGTTTGGGGTCGGAGTTGTCTTAAAGGGTAGGTTGGTGCTTAGGGTCGGGAGTTGTTTAGATTGGGGATGGTGTTTTGGGGATCGGGAGTTTTTGAGTCAGAAGGTGTTTAAGTGGGATTTTTTAGGTCAGGATTTTGTCTTGAGTCAGGATGGGTTTAAAGGGCGGGGAGGTGTTTTAGGTCAGGGGTTTTCTTAGAGTAGGGGGGGTTCTTGGGGTCGGATGTTGCTTAGAGTCGGATGGGTCTTAGGGGTGGGAGGGTGTTTTAGGTCAGGAGGGTGTCTTAGAGTCGGGGGTTTTGTCTTAGGTCAGGATGGTGTTTGAGTAGGTTGGGTTTAGGTCAGGAGGTTCTCGGGTTCATTTGTTTTGTAGTAAAATAATATAAAAAAAATTTGGAACCCATGAAATCATTTGGAAATGGTCGTGAATGGGTTTCAAACTTTGCCCATGACTTGGTTCCTGAGCACAAGATCACAGTCATTTGTTGAAAAAATTCCCAATTTTTATTAAATTTTCCGTCTTTTGGTTTAAAAATATTTTTTACGAGCATCTTTAAAAAGGAAGATGTCCAATAAGTTGGGGCCCAGGACTGAAAACTTAACATTTTAAAATCTTGGAATCGTTTTAATTCGATAAATTTCGGAACGCATATTTGATCGACTTAAAACTGCATCGTCAGGCTTTATTAAAACAGTTTCCCGGGCTTATTACAACACAGCTTCACGGACGTTATTACAAACACAGTTCCCCGGACGTTATTAAAACCCCACCCCGGACGTTATTACAACACAGCTTCAGGGCGTTTTAAAACAAGCTTCAGGGGACGTTTTTACAAAGTTTCATTTTTCCCAGTGCAACAATTTTTTTCCCAGTTGGGTCCCCCAATTTATTTCTACGTTTTTCTGCAAATGTCCAGTTTTTTTGTCATTTTTAAAAACGGGGGTTTAAAAAAATATAAAATTAAACATTTGTTCTTAATTTAGGCCCTTGTAACGGCATTTGATAATGGCCTTGATAACTGGCATTTCATAACTGGATTGATAGGGCCCTTTTGATAACTGGCACTTGAAAAATGACTGAAACTGGCATTGATAACGGGACTTGATAACTGCACTTGAAACTTTTTACGTATAACGGGTACGTAAAAAAGGGCACTTGAAAAGGGCACTTGAAAACTGGCACTTGATACGGGCACTTGATAACGGATTGATACGGGGCATTGATAACGTTACGTGATAACTGAAACGTAAAACTGGCACTTGATAAGGGAAATTGATACTGGCATTTGATAATGGCATTGAAACTGGCATTTGTTTAATGGCATTGATAACGGGCATTGTAAACTGGCACTTGGGTAACTGGCACTTGTAACTGGCACTTAAAAACTGGACTTGATAACGGCCCTTTTATAACTGTTACGTGAAAATGGTAGTAATAACTGGGATTGTAAGGGCCTTGAAAACGGGACTTGTAACGGGCATTGATAACGGGCTGTGATAACTTTTACGTGACAACTGGTAGTAATAACGGGCATTGATAACTGGCACTTGTAACGGGCATTTGTAACTGGATTGTAACTGGCATTGAAAAAAGGTTTTGATAAGGGGCATTTGAAATGGCACTTTAACTGGCACTTAAAAAAAGGGCACTTAAAATGGCATTTGATAACGGGCCCCTTGAAAATGGCACTTGAAAACCCGGGTTACTTATAATGGGCACTTGAAAAAGGCCCTTTGAAAAGGACAAAAATTGGCACTAAAAACCTGCCGCAAAAATGGTATGTGATAATTGGTACTGAAAAACGGCACGTAAAAAACGGGGTAGTGTAACTACAAGAAATAATGGTACGTAATACAAGGTCTGATAATGCAATAAAAAACTGGACGTAATACGGTAGTGAAAAGGGCACGTAGAACTGGCCTGATAAGGGGATTTGTAACGGGAACTTTTAAAAATTTCACTTGAAAACTGAACATGATAAACCACAAAAAAACTGGCACTTGATAACTGGCACGTAATAACTGGACGTGTAACTGGCACGAAATAACTGATAATGAAAAATGGCACTTAAAAAAGGTATTGATAATGGCACGTTATAACGGGTATTGAAAAAAGACGTTATAACTGGTACGTGAAAAATCCTAATAATGGCACTTGATAACGGGGCACGTTTTAATGGTACTTTAAATGGCCCGTAATAACTGAAATGATAACTGGGGGGGTTTAAAAAACTGGTACGTGATAACTGGCACAGATAACGGTACGTGAAACTGGCAGTAATAAAAAGGGTCTGATAACTGGCAAAATTAATGATACGTGATAACTGGCATTATAACGGGTATGATAACGGGATGTAAGGGTATGTAACGGGCACTTTATAACTGTCTCGTTAATCAAGCCATTTTTAAATTAACAAATTTGGTTTTTTTTGGAAAAAATTTTTTTAAACGTTTTTTCTGACAAAATAAGTCACGGTGGTTGACTTTTTTCTAGATCAAATCAGCTTAAATGTAAACTGTTAATTTATTTAATTTTTTTTTATTTTTATCTTACTTTAAATATTACAAGTTAGTTTTAAGGGCCCCCGAAATGCCTTGCATAACAATGGCTTGATTTAAAAATCTTACGTTCAAATTTATTTAAATTTTTACGGGCTCCCTTTTAGAGATGTTGTTTTCTGTTGGTTGTTTAGTGTGACGAGATATACACTTTATTACTGGGGATAAAATCCTGGTCGCCTGGCTGGCTTCAGGCACTTGTCGTAGGGAAAATAATGTTTTTAAATCATGTTTAAGAATTAACAGGTAACGGAGAGTTAAAAATGAACGCCCTCTCTTTGTCTGTTGGTTTTTTTGGGGAAGCAAAAAACATAATTTTTCATGTATTTTTTTTAATTGTAATGTAAAAAAGTTTTTTTAAACTCCGGCTGTCCCCACCGAGGAGGGGGGAAAATGTCACTGTCATTCACTACTTTACTGTTTGCCAGAAAACGTCCCTTTTGTTTAGATCACCCTCCCAAAATGCAAATTCCCCCCCACCCTTCCTTTCAAAAGAGGCAAAACTGTACTTCCATTCCAGGGCTCAAAATTCGGCTAAAATTTCTCTGAAGTGCCTTTGCTGAAAAACCTTACTGAAAAAACTTGATTAAGACGAAGTCTCCATTGCCTACATTCCCCCCACCACGTAGCACCATCCTTTTTAAAACAGGTACACACGTGTGATGTTCCCAAGGGGGGGTTACTTCACCCCCCTGGGGAAAAAAAAAACTGGTTGTAAAAAGGGGTAGCAGGGGGCGGGGGCCGCCACCCGGGGGAGTCATCCCGGGTATTCGCTCACACCCGTTTCCCTAACTCGTTTTAAAATCACTTTTATGGGGAAGACATTTGTTTTGCTCTTTTTACTTGCTCTTTTTTTTCCTTGTTGTTCTTGTTTAAATTCTTATCTTTTGGGATTTCCTTTTCAGTTTCTTTTTTTTTTTTGCATTTGTTAAGGCCTTTGCTGTTTTTTGTTGCAATCCTACCACACTTTGGGACAGATTCGACCAATTTTTTAAAAAACTTTTTTGGAATTCTTTTTGGGGTCCCTCCAATAACGCAATATTTTCCCCAATTTAAAAATCATTTTCGCCTCCCCCTTTTGTTATTGCCCCGAGATTCTAAATTGGCAAGGTAGTAGAGTTTCAGGCTGTTCGTTTTGTCCTTATTACTTTGTAGTAAGGGTTTTAATTTTCTAGTGTGGGGGTAGCTTTTATTTTAAGGGCCTTTTTTTACTCTAGGGTAATACTTACTTTTTATTGACCTCCCGTGTTTGTGAAATCCCTTTTCCAGCCCTCTTCCAGGTTATTTAAACTAATATTACAAATATATATTTATATATATTTTAAAAAATTATATAATATTATAATATAATTTTATTAATATTATATTATTATTAGGTGTATATTAAAGAATATAAAAAAATACAAAACTAAGCCTGACACCCCCTTGCTGCCTCCTAGGACACCCACATGGTGCTGATTAATTTCCCCTTTTTTTCTTGATAATCTTGACTAACCCCGGTTTTGACACACCTATCACCCTGGGGATGATGGCTAAAACTTGGGATAAACTCCCCCTGGGGGGACACACTGCCCAAAAAAAATAAAAAGAAGGCCCAGAGGTCCAAAACCAAAAACTTGGGGCCACCGGGATTGAGGGGGAGGGAGGGGGCCGCTAAGCTCCCCCCCCACAAAACAACAAAAGACGTTGCCAAGCATTTCCTATTTCCACAACTCTACACACCCCCATTTTCTTTCACAAAAAGAAAAAACAACTTTATAAACTATAATTAAATTGTGTGTTTGTTGTTATAGTATAAATTATTTTAGAAAAACAGGGTTAACTAAGCTCCTTTCACCCTAGGGGATCTGCCTTTGACAATTTTAACAGTTTCCCCATTGTTCAATTTTAATTAGGGGATTCCTAACTTTACTTTTAAAAATCAATGTTGGGTCCATAGTCCATAAAACGGCCAAATTTGGTCAAACAATTCTTAAAGAATGTCAAAATTTTTCTGGGGGTGGACTGGACAAGACCGCGGGGAAAAGCCCCCTCCCCCAGGAAAATACTATCACAATGGGAAGCAAAATGAGCTGACAGGTTCCTTGTATTTTTCACTGTTTAGGTTCCCCCGCAATAACAAGTGTCCAGGGCCCTTTAAAAAGTAAAAACCCAAACATCTTTACAGGGTTTTTGGGGACTTGTTGAAAGTGTCCCTTTCCCAAAGGTTTGCTTTTCCCGTCTAACTCATGATTAAACCCATAAAATGCATTTCATCTGAAAAAACTTTCCTCCGTTTATCTGTCGTCCCTTCCCTTTTAATCGAGTGCCCCCAACAGCCGTTTTTTTTTTTCAAACCATCAAATAATTTTTCCCTTTTCCCTTTCTGGCAGTTCTCCCAAATTCAAAGAGCCTTTGTCGAAATCAAAATTTATGCACCCAAAACCAAAACTTTCGTAATCTTTTTGGTTTTCCCGGGGTCCTTGCCTATTTTTTTATGATAACCTTGTCAGTGTAAGGGGTTTTCTTCTTTTCTACCAATATCCATATGCAGAACTCCCCCAATTCCCCGGGGTCGCTCTCTTCAGAAAAACAACAGTTACTTTACTAGCCTCCCGTTTTTCGGGGTCTATACTCAAACACTTTTTTTAAAAGCAGAATGCTGCATGATTCCAGGGGAACATCCATCAGAAATTTTAAAGGTAATCAAAAAAAAATTGGGGAAATTTTCGAAACCCCATTCATCCTGGGAAACATTTTCAGGGAAAAGCCTACAAACAAAATTGTTGTGGTCGAAAGGGCGCGCGTAACACCCCACTGATATTGCCAAAGGTGCAAACTCTTCTGAAAGAAAGAAACTAAAAATATATTAATTATGCCGAAACTAAACATTATCAAATAATCCAAAATTTCCCAAAAAGAAAAAATGCCCAAAAATAAAAAAAAACAAATTCCTCAATATATGGGATTTTTTCTTGCAAACAACAGGGTCTAAAACCGTCAGCAAAACAAATTCTTTACATTAAGGGGGCTCTCTAGTCAGGCAATGTTTGCAGCTTTCACAGAGACCCCTATAAAGGATCATTTTTACAAAGAAAAAGGATTCCCGGTTTTAAATTATTCAGATCGACAACTAAAAAACAACAAGGGGGGAAGGGGGGGGGGGGGTTGGCTGATGTCCGATCGTTCATTTGCCAAATATAAACACCTCAAATTTATTATTAAGTTTTGGGGGTAAAGACTAAAACCCAAAACCTTTTTTTTTTGGTTGTAAAAACCTTTCCAAAAAAATTCCCAGTTCCAGGAAAGCTTTTAAAAAATTTACCACGTCTGGAAAAAACTCCCCAAATTTGCCCCAAAAATTTTTTTGAAGATTTAATTGAGAACCCAAAATGGAGGGGGGTGAGCAAATAATTTTTTTAGCAGAGATCCCCCGGAGGCAGCTCAGATGAAAATTCACACACACAAAGACTATAATCTTCATAAATTCACTTTAAAACCCGCACGCGATTATATGTAAATAACCAATCAAAAACAATCTACTAATCACACAAATGAGGGGCGCTTGTACACAGGGCCCTACCCCAAAAATTATCATGAGGGGGCCCTTTCCAAATTCAAAATTCAATAACAAAAACAACAAGAGAACAAGTCACCCATGTTAATAAAAAAAATTTGGAAAAATATCCTAAACAACACGGGGTCCGAACCTTTTCCCAAAAAAATTAACTCTATGGGACTTGAGGGCTCAAGGCCAAACCCTTAAGAAAAAAAAAAAAAGGGCGTAAACTATAAAAGAGATGTCCCATACGGCGAAGGGGAAGAATCACAGAGCTGCTGAAGGGGCCAATATTCTGAAAAATTTTGAAGAGAGGCACTGGTCAAGGGAAAAAAACAAAAAACGACAGTTAAGGAAAACTTACATTTAAAAAAAATTGGAAAACTAAAGCCAAAACTAAGGGTAAAACAACATCCATATTGGGCCCCGCTTAACGGATGGGGCCTACAAATGACAGCAAAAAAATGATAAAAACTAAATCCCAATACAAAATCATGTTCGCCTAACTAAGGGTCGACAATCTAAATAATTTTTATGGGCAAGACCAAAATTTGGTCATCTCAAAAATCCTGATATTTTTCTAACGCCAAAAAACTTCCCAAAGGAATAAATGCACCCCCCCCCCCCTGGCCCCAATCACGGGAAATCCGTTTTTCACCAAAAACACAAAACCCCCGGTTTCTCCTTCAGCATTCTATGGGGAAGGGGGGAATGGGAAAAGGGGGCATCCCCCACTCATAAAAACAACAGACATATCCCACTCACGAAGGGGGGCAGTAAAGCAATTGAAGGAACACCCCAATCCTAAATCCCCTTAACAAAAATCTTTAAAGGGGTTTTAAGAACAAGATCGCCAACCCTAGATATCACAATTCAAAACCAGGGAAAAAACGGGGTTTGGGAGGTCGCTCCGACTGTCCCCCCTGCCGGCCACTATGACAAAGGCCTGAGCAGCACGCTTTTCGAGGTGGGTCCTGCCATGTAGGGGTTTCGATGTTTTCATGGGAATCCCCACAAATTTGGGGTAATTTTCCTTTTAAAAAAAAGGGGTTTCCCGGGGGTTACCAATTCATTTTTATTTTGGGGGATCGCTCAAATCATTACCTGGAAAAAATTTTAAATTGGGAGAAATTTGGGGTTCCTTTGGGGGTCATTGTTTTTGGTTCTGTGGGGGAATTGTTTAGATGTTCGGTTTTTGTTGGTTGTGGAGGGTTTTTTGTGTTGGGAAAAAATTCTTTCAGTCATAGTTGTCTTTTTTATTTATAAAAACCTTTCTTTATTGCATCTGTCCCGTTGGTTGGTATTCTTCCGTCCCGATTCTTCTCTCCCTTGAGCCTGCATGAAGCGGATTTTTTATTCTGTACTGTAGCAAATTGAGTTTAGTTGCAAGCATAGATACACAAGGATATTTTTAGCATTGGCTTATATCTTGAACAGGGGTTTCTTGGGTTTGGGAAGGGCTTGATTAAACCCGATAGATTTTTTGGGCAGGCTTTGGGGTAAGTTCACTTTTTAGAGATAGTGAGGGAGGGGGGAAAACGGTTTTTGGTTTTCCAGGATCTTGTTTGAGTTTCTGATGGGAAAGGTATACCCCTGATGGAATAACCCCCTTGTTTTTTATGTTGTTGCAAAACATCCCAGGTATGATGAACTTTTCTGGGTTGGGCTGTCATTTTTTCCCTCGGCTCTTCTTTATTCCCTATTATTTTTTTATTATATCCCCCATAATTTTCCCTTTTTGGGGGGGGAAACATATTGGATAACATCTCAGAAATGGGTGGCAGTATCACTGAATTTTGGGTTGAGGGAGATCTTTTTCATTATTTGAACAATCGGAATGCCTTGTGGACTCCCGCTTAGTGTGAAAGACCTGCCAAATTGGCCCTTAAAGGGTTGGGGTTTCTTCCCCCTATAAGAAATGAATATGAATTGAGAAATCCCTTTGTCAAAGATTCAATTTAAATATGAGTCCCCGTGCCCCAAACTGTCAAAAAATTTGGTACATCCCTGGTTCAAATTGGAATTCCCTTTTTTCCCGGGTCCCCCATCGAAGATAATTTTAGCTTTTTGGGGTTCCCCTTTGGGCCTGAATCCAAACGGGGTTTTTTGGGGAAGTATTTAATCTTTGGAAAAATTTCTCAAGGACTTTACCAGTGACTTCAAAAATGAATAGTCATAGTTCTCCCTTTATGGTTGTCTTTGTTGGGTTTTCAAAGAAAAAATAAATTGCTGTCTTAAGACCACTGGGAAAATTCCCTAGGGGTAAGATGGAATTAAAGATATTTATCAGAGACTTTTTTTAATTTTAGGGAAGAACTTTAATTGTTTCATGTTTGCCTGAGGAACCAAGGGCTTTATTACTTACTGCCTATACTTGAGTCTCCCCAGGTGATTGGGCTTGTTAGGGGGGTTCATCTTCAAGGGTAATTATCAATTAATGGTTGGGGTCACTCGTTTGCTTCCTTCATTCTTGACCACTGGTAATGGGGGTTTTTTTAAACTTTACTATCATTGGTGAGAGAAGTTTTCCCATCATACCAAAAACTGACTTGGTTTGTGGGTCATGTTTGTATCAAATTCCTCATATCTTCGTCGGGGAAGGAATTATAATAAGGTAGTGGGTTGTCTGGCTCAGAAGTGGCGATCATGATCCCGAAATTTTCAGGTTGAGTTTGTATTGATTGCTTTTATAAAAAGATATTTTTTATATTTCACTTTTGTGTTGTGTGATTAGGGGAATTAATTCTTTCTTAAATTTTTCAGTAAGCCCCTTGGCTGTTCGTTTTATGGTGCCTTTTATATTTGCTTGATAATTTTTTACGGTCCCTAATTCCCTGGTTGGGTTTTTTTGGGGGTAGATCTTTGACGATTTAACTGGAGCCCTGATGGGCCCCTATGATTTTTTCGTGAAAAGAGCTTTTGGCCTCGTCAAGCGCTGAAGACGGTCTCAAGGAAAAAAGTAGGGCATGCCTGGTAGTCCCTGAAGGTCAAACCTGGTTTTTTGGGTTTGGGGTTCGGGGGGAGGGGTTTTTAAATGGGGATGTCTTTGGTGTTACTATAATATTTAAGAGGGGTGTGGCTGATCCTAGTTTCCACCAAATGAGAGTCTGCAATGGTAAAAGTACAAATTCCCGTGGTAAAAAAAAATATCATTTCCCCCCTGGGCCAAATATGACTTAAAGAAAGGGGCTGGGAAAGAAGACTGCTGTATTATTTAAAAAAATTTTTTCCCTTTATGCCCACGGTGTCCACCCCGTTAAAAATGCGGGGGGTTTGGGATTAAAATCCCTACCAGGATTGTTGGAACATTTCTTCTCAGTGTCTGGTGTAGGGGGGTGGGCTTTATATATAGCTTTTTTGGGGGAAAAAAATCATTCCAAATATTACTGCTATGAGGGTTTCAGTTTTATTGTTTAAGCTGTTTGTCAAGTATCTACGAAATGCTATCCTAGTTGCACTTGGACGTCCCCTCCCTATAGGGCCCCTTTGATTTCTCAACAGTTAGAGAAACCCCTATCTTTTATATGTTGGGCCTCTACCTGTCTTTCGAGGATATTCAGAGTTTGGTTTTGGTTCGACTTTAAGGATAGCTTGTTTAAAAATGTTTAAAATTTTTTTGAAAAATTTTAAAACCCCATTTTTCGGGAATCTGGTTTTTCCCCGCTACAAGAGATTGTCTAAATTATAGCGAAGGGGTTTTGCAAGCCCCTCACTCGCCCCCAAGGCAAGGCTGTATTTGAGTGGTTTTCTTTAGGAATTTCATCTTCCTCACTGCTGCTGGGGGTTTTCAAATTTACTTCGTCATCTGACAAAAGTGGGTGTATCACAGCCTTGTCAGCATATTTAAACATTTTTTAGGGGACGTGAGGCTCCAGTGAAAAGTTTAGTCCACTTTGGGATCATGGTAATAATTTTATTTGGTACTTTTACGGGGCAATTGCATCTGGTCTGGTGCAAGGCGGGCTTATTAACTCACTGATCGAGGTGTTGTTTTAGCTGGATTTGGGGGGGGCCCGGTTGTGTAATGGGTTGATTGATAATGTAAGGAGGGCACATACTTCCTTTTTGAGGGGGCGATTCTTTCTGATTTACATATTTTGGGTTATAAATCGTGGGTCCCTTTACCAAAAAAAATTTTAAATAAAA
>NC_069399.1:46123358-46141164 GCF_026875155.1 Cherax quadricarinatus | reverse complement strand
CTGTACGTCCCAGTAACACCCAAGTTCCCTATATGTGTCTGCAGGAGTCGGGTCACAGCTCCTGGCTAAGCCTCTTCAGTGCTCGCTACTAGGTCCTTTCTCTCCCTGCTCCAAGAGTCTTATTGTACCTCTTCTTAAAGCTTTGCATGGATCCTGCCTCTACTACTTCACTCTCCAGATTGTTCCACTTCCTGAGAACCCCAAGGCTGAAGATATACTTGCTAACATCCCTACGACTCATCTGGGTTTTCAACTTCCCGTAGTGTCATTCTCTTCGAGGGTGTCCAGTCACTTATGATTAAGGCATCTTAGAGAGCGGGTTGTTGTTGCCTGATCATGGACCGCGCCGCGGAGGCGCTGACCCCAGAAACATCCTCCAGGTAAGAAACATCCTCCAACTAAGGGTGTGTCACATTACCTATATAAACGGAGAATATCTTGGTGTATATCCCCCTCAATGGAGGTGCCTCTTACTTGCTTGCTTGCTTGCTTGCTTACTTTCCTGCTTGGATGCTTGCTTATTTACTTATTTAATTGCTTGTTTACTTGCATGCTCTGGTGGCCTGGTGGTTAAAGCTCGTGTTTCTTTATACTTGTTGTCTATGTTCCCCATCAGTAAAATGGGTACCTGGGTGTTAGTCGACTGGTGTGGGTCGCATCCTGGGACAAAACTGACCTAATTTGCCTGAAATGCTCAGCATAACAAGTGGCTTTCTGTATAGTAGTATGTTGTGGAAAATAATTTCCCAAAAATTATGCTGTATAATTTTATAATGTAAATATACCTGATTAATACATTACTTTGCACTAAAGTGTATTTTTAAAAGAAGAGAATCGAGAGGGAAGCTCTGTGCCTGCGCTGAGGAGCAGGGAGGAGACGCCATTGTTTATTGATGTGGTACAGGCACGCTAATGTAATGTGCATAATTTTCGTCGCTCTAGCGACGATAAATACACACCTTAAACGTACGGGAAGTCCATTGAGTAAAGTACTGAGCAAACAATTTTATGTGGACAATTTCCTGGGTGTGACGTCAACTGAAGAGGAACTGTTAATGACTTATGGAGAGGCTAATAAAATAATGCAAAGTGCAAATATGCCTCTGAGGGAATGGAATAGTAATTCATCCAAATTAAAAGACAAAATAAGTAAAGATTACCCAGGAGATGAAGTACCATAATGTAGTAATGTATTGGGATTAACTTGGGATACTGAGAGAGATTTGTTAATGTTAAAACCTAATAATTACAGTATGCCCAATAAATTAACTAAAAGAGTTTTGCTTGCCGAAGTTTCCAAATGTTTTGATCCACTAGGTTTAGTGTCACCCCTTACTATAAGAGGGAAATTATTAATTCAGGAAGCATGGATTAATTGGTGGGATGAATTAATTGGTGACTATGAGAAAATTCCAATGTTGGAGTTCCCATGCCAGGTGGCCAATCCAAATAGGAAAAATGTACTCCACATTTTTTGTGATGCTTCAAAATTGGCATATGGAGCAGTTGCTTACCTTCAATGTAATAGTGTTGTTTCTCTTGTTATGTCTAAGGCTAAAGTGTCTCCAATTAAATCCTGTACCTTACCACAGTTGGAATTAACAGCCATTTATGTAGGTGTCAAATTAACTAATTATGTAAGAAATAAGTTACAGGAGATAAATATTAGCGACACTGTAATTTGGTCTGATAACGAGGTATCCTTACAATGGATTCGTAATGGAAACAGTAAAATTGTGTATGTACAAAACAGAGTCGCTGAAATTAATCAGATGCAAGAGAAGTATAATAGTTTGGGTCACCATATGTTAACATTTAATCATATACCTGGTGAGGAGAATCCAGCTGATTTCTTGTCTCGAGGTTTACCTTATGCTAAATTCGTAAATACTGTATCATGGTTTAATGGACCGATCTGGTTGGTAAATAAAGGTAATTGGCCTGTACAAAAGGCGTGTATTGCTCCTGTTGAAATTACTATGACCACTGCTCCAATAGTTTATCCTTTCTTAGCCATTGATATAAATAGGTATTCTTCTTTACCCAAACTAATCAATGTAACTAAGTTGGTGTTTAAATTTCTAAACAAGATGAATATATCATATAAGTTTTCACATCCTCTTGAATATTGGATAAAGAGGGTACAGGAAGAAATTTATGGAAATGAGATTAAATTGTGAAAGGTTCCATAATAGAGAAATTGGGGCTGTATTTAGAGAACAATGTAATTAGGTGCAGAGGTAGGTTACAAAATGCTGAAATAGGTGATTATGCTAAACACCCTATCTTACTGCCCAAAACTCATCATCTAACAAATTTAATTGTTTTAAATGGTCATAAAAATGTAATGCATGGTGGGGTACAAGATACCTTAAATTGTATTAGGGAAACTTTCTGGATTCCACAAGGACGGCAAAGTGTAAAAAGGGTGATTAAATCTTGTGTAATATGTCGCCGTGTGGATGCCAGATCCTATATGTACCCAGGTCCTCCACCATTGCCAAAGGGCGTGTACAATTAGTAAAACCATTTGATGTAACAGGTTGACTATAGTGGCCAACATTTTAACGGTACGTAAAATGGTGTTTCCCTGAAAGTGTATAAATGCTTGTTCACTTGTACTGCATAGGGAAATTCATTCAGAAGGGGCAAGGATTTCTGCAAACAGTTTATACAGCTGTTTGGAAAATTTGCAGCTGGAGATCCGCCCAAGTTTGATGATTTCGGATAACCCACGAATTTTGACGGGTGCTAAACACTTGAAAAAATTTAATAATATAACGATGTTCGATCTCTGTTAACCCAACGGGGGTACCGGAATTTATTACTCGTGGACCCCCTTGGCGGGGGAGGGGTACGAAAGACTGTAGGCACAGCGGGGGAGGTGTCTCGAAAAGTACTCCCAAAAGAGAATTATTTTGGGGGATTCCATGCAGTGTTAGTGGAGGGGGAAATCAGAAAAAATAGGCCCTCCGTACATATGATACACCTGATGCAGATTAGAACCCTTTCACCAAATAGGGGAAGGAAATTGGAAGCTCCCCCGTCTTTTTGAAAAAACCCGGGAAAGAAATGATGAAGATTACATGTGCGGCAGTGTTGTGTGATAAATTTAAAATGTTAAATAAAGAAATTTGATCATTGGTCAAATGTGTGGAGTAAGGAATTCTTCTTACACTACGTGAACACTTTTATGGTGCGACAGAGGCAGTAAATGACAAAACTTAACCAGGTGACATTGTGTTAATTGATACTGAGCAAATCGAACTTTTGGGGCCTCTGGGCAAAGTATTGAATTGTACCCAATGCAAAAGGTGTTGCCCCAAAAAATGTCAAAGTGTTGTGTCTTTCCCAGGAAAGTTTATGAAAAATTAATAAATTGTTTCCCCTTTGGAATTAAAGGATTTAAATCAAAGGAAAATGAAAATCTAAGGAAAGTGACATGGGATATTTTGAAACTATGGACCAAGGATGCGGGAAAAGATAAAATTGTAATAAGACCTACTAGGAGAACAGCCACTCAAGCCAGAACGGGATAAAAACGTTTTCTAAAGGGAAAGGGAGAAATCGAGTTTTAGCAACGACCTTCCCCGGGCCACAGTGTGGAAATTTTTTTTCCCAAAAAATTATGCTGTATAATTTTATTTTTGAATATACCTTTTTTAATACATTATTTGCTCAAAGTGTTTTTTTTAAAAAAGAAAATCGAGGGGGAAACTCTGTGACTTTGCTGAGGAGCGGGGAGAGATCCATTTTTTTTAAAAATGTTTTCAGGCACGCTAATGTAATGTGCATTTTTTCGTCGCTCTGGGGGTTATATTGGGCTTAAAACCTCCAAAACAGAACCCAAAATTGTTGGAGTGCAGCCCTGCATAAGGGGAGCATTAACAGATGGACAGGACAGCTCTGGAACCTCAGATAAGATGTCTTTTTTTGTTTAGTTTTCGGGCCCAGCATTTTTTCTAAATTTAGACGGGGGGGGGGGGTTCTGTAATGACACACAGAAAATTCCAGACTTTGGTGGTGTTATGATTTTAAATTCTCCTTCTGTTACCTAAATTGTATATGTAATCATTTTTTAATTTTAACATACGGTCACAAATTTATAATAATGGTTCCATAATTCTTGGTAATGTATATTTCATTTAAATTAAATGGGTCAAGAGTGATTGTGGATATGACAGTAGTAGGATCGAAGGGGACATTTTTGCGACCTAGGGGGTCCCAAAATTCCTACTTATCTAGTAACTTTTAAAAAATAATTATCTTTGTTACCTTTACTGGTATGTATCAATGGTTACATCCAGGGAAATTTAATTTTCCACAAAATTATTTATATCAGCTAGGCCTGTATACCTTGTACAAGTCTTGTAGTACTTGTACAAAAATACTACAAGTCATCAGCCCCACACTGGTCCCGGGTTCGAATCTCCTTTGGTCTTCAAACCCCCGGCTGTCTTATGCGGGACGGACAAGCACCAAAATCGGTCCCGACCAGCGGGGTGTGGGGCCCTACGGAGTTTACCTGGAGGAGTTCCGGGGGGGCAACGCCCCTGCGGCTCGGTCTTTTACCAGGCCTCCTGGTGGATCAGAAACCTGACAAAACCAGGCGTTACGTGGCTGCACCAAACCCAAAGTACAGCCACAGCCCGGGTGTCAGGAACCCACTTTAGGTGCTTGTCCCTCCAGCTTTAAGAGCCAGGGGGTTTTTGGTAATCCCCCTTTTGTTCTGGGGGGGAGTTGAACTTTTCGGGCCCCTGACACTTATTGTATGGTCTCTTAACGTGCTAGGACCCCCTGCTTTTCTTGGGGATGTTTTCATCGTCTGCCAAGTCTTTTGTTTCGTAGTGAGTGATTTTCGTGTGCAAGTTGGTATATCCCCCTAGGATTTTCGGTGTTAAATCATGTATCTCTCCCGCCTGCGTTCCGGGAATACGGGTTTTGGAAACCCCAGCGCTCCCAGTAATTGGGTGTTTTATCTCCGTTATGCGCTCCCTGAAGGTTCTTGTACATTTTCTAGGTCAGCAATTTCACCTGCCTTAAAAGGGGCTGTTAGTGTGCACAATATTCCCGCCCGATAGAACAAGTACTGAAGGGGTCATCATGGGGGTTGGCCCCCTAGTTTTGAAGGGTTTCATTATCCTCCTGTCTTTTTTAGCAGATGCATTGATTTTCAATGTTATGGGCCTGAAGGGAGTCCTCCGACTTATCACTCCCGGTTTTGACGTTTGGGTTTCGCTCTATTTTTTGGCCGAATTGTTTTGTACCTGATGAAGATTTAATTTCCTCGTGTTTACCATTTGAGTAAAGAATTTTTTCATCGTTGAACTTCATATTTGTTTTCGCAGCCCCATGAAAATTTGGTTTATGTCTCCTGGAACCCCTTTCTGTGTTGCAAAAGGAAGACCTGACATCAATTCGGGTGTCATCTGCAAAGGAAGACACGGGGCTGTGGTGACATCCTTGTCTGTGCCCGGGTTGGGAGAGGAATAAGATGGGAGCGAGTACTGTCCTTGTGGAACAGAGCTTTTCACCCTATCGCCTCGGACTTTTCTTGTTAGACTACTCTCTGTTTTGTTAGTGAGGAAAATTTTAGATCCATCGACCGACTTTTCCCGTTATTTCCCTTTTGCAGCATTTTGTGCGCTTTCGCCCTGGTAACTTGTCAAGGCTTTTGCAAAATCTGTATATATTACACCTGCTTCTTTTTGTCTTCTAGTGCATCTAGGACCCTTTTCTGTATCCAATAGTTTTGGGGGACAGGAGCGACCTGTTTTAAACCCCTGTTGCCCCGGGGTTTTGAATGATGGGGCTGATGGGTGGTGTCTTGCTTTTAGGAACCCCCCCCCCCTTTCAAAGATTTTTATGATATGGGATGTTAGTGCTATCGGTCTGTAGTTCTTTGCTGTTGCTTTACTGTCCCCTTTGTGGAGTGGGGCTATGTCTGTTGTTTTTAGTAACTGTGGGACAACCCCCGTGTCCATGCTCCCTCTCCATAGGATGGAAAAGGCTCGTGATAGGGGCTTCTTGCAGTTCTTCATGAACACGGAGTTCCATGAGTCTGGCCCTGGGGCAGAGTGCATGGGCATGTCATTTATCGCCTGTTCGAAGTCATTTGGCGTCAGGATAACATCGGATAGGCTTGTGTTAACCAAATTCTGTGGCTCTCTCATAAAAAATTCATTTTGATCTTCGACTCTCAGTCTGGTTAGCGGCTTGCTAAAAACTGAGTCATATTGGGACTTGAGTAGCTCACTCATTTCCTTGCTGTCATCTGTGTAGGACCCCATCTTGTTTAAGTAGGGGCCCAATACTGGACGTTGTTGTCGACTTTGATTTGGCTTTTAGTTCTTCCCGCGATTCCTGACTCCTATAAGATTCCTTTAGCTTAAGTTCGATGCTTGCTATTTCTCTGATTAGTGTCTCCCTACGCATTTCAGATATATTGACCTCTTTTAGCCGCTCTGTTATTCTTTTCCGTCGCCTGTAAAGGGAGCGCCTGTCTCTTTCTATTTTACATCTACTCCTCCTTTTTCTTAGAGGAATAAGCCTTGTGCATACATCGAGTGCCACCGAGTTAATCTGTTCTAGGCATAAGTTGGGGTCTGTGTTGCTTAGTATATCTTCCCAGCTTATATCGGTTAGGACTTGGTTTACTTGGTCCCACTTTATGTTTTTGTTATTGAAGTTGAATTTGGTGAATGCTCCCTCGTGACTAATCTAATTATGTCGGTCTGAGGCTCCACGCATACATGTCTGAACCTCAATTATGTTGTGATCTGAGTATATTCTTTTTGATATGGTGACATTTCTTATCAGATCATCATTGTTAGTGAAGATGAGGTCTAGTGTATTCTCCAGTCTAGTAGGCTCTATTATTTGCTGGTTTAAATTGAATTTTGTGCAGAGATTTAAAAGCTCGTGTGAGTGTGAGTTTTCATCAGAGCTGAGTCATGGTGTTATTACTGCAACAATATTATTTGCTATATTCCTCCATTTTCAGTGCCTTAAGTTGAAATCCCCCAGGAGCAAGATGTTGGGTGCAGGAGCTGGAAGATTTTCCAGACAGTGGTCAATTTTTAACAGCTGTTCCTGGAATTGCTGGGATGTTGCATCCGGAGGCTTGTAGACTACCACAATGACTAGGTTTTGGTTCTCGACCTTTACTGCTAAAACTTCCACTACATCATTTGAGGCATTAAGCAGTTCTGTGCAAACAAGTGACTCTGCAATGTACAGGCCAACCCCCCCTCCTTTTGCCTGTTCACTCTGTCACATCTGTATAGGTTGTAACCTGGGATCCATATTTCGTTGTCCAAGTGATCCTTTATGTGGGTCTCAGTGAAAGCCGCGAACATTGCCTTTGCCTCTGCAAGCAGTCCACGGATGAAAGGTATTTTGTTGTTTGTTGCTGGCTTTAGACCCTGTATATTTGCAAAGAAGAATGTCATCGGACTGGTGGTATTGTTGGTACTGGGGGGGGGGATTTTTTTTTCCGGCATTAGTATCTGTATCTGTTGGTTTGGAGTGGAGGCCATCGACTGTGGTTCCACTCCAGGAATGACTGGATTTGGTGTACGATTTCTGACATTTCCTGCCAGTTTTTTTTTCCTTCCTGGCACTGAAAAACCTGCGTTGGATTGCGTGCAGCCAGCAGTAACAGCCTGGTTGATCAGGTTCTGATCCACCAGGAGGCCTGGTCACAGACCGGGCCGCGGGGGCGTTGACCCCCGGAACTCTCTCCAGGTAAACTTCAGGTACGGCTGGAAAATATTAGGGACGTGTTTCCGTAAGACACCTGCTGTCCCTGTCCCTGTTCACCCATCAGTTAAAAATGGGTACCTGGGTGTTAGTCGACTGGTGTGGGTCGCATCCTGGGACACTGACCTAATTTGCCCGGAATACTCAGCATAACAATGTCATTGATGTCAGCTAGGACTGTATACCTTGTACATGTATTATTATTATTATTAAAGATTCGCCGGTATTCTCCCGGCCCGGGCCTTTTCCCAGTGGTGGCCCGGCCTTGGCTCCCTCTTTAGGGAGTGTCTGAGACCTAAGTCTCCCATGGGAGGAGGCACAAGTACCTCCTCATCTTTGGGACCAACTGTCCCCAGGCCTAGCCACAAGCCAGGCCTCTCTGGTCTGCCATCCCCACCCCAAGGGGGCAAATGGGAATGACAGTCTTATGAGCTAAAGGCTCGGGCTCAGGCACCTACCCTACCCTAGAAGGGTTAGGCATG
Source organism: Cherax quadricarinatus (assembly GCF_026875155.1). Taxonomy (NCBI): domain Eukaryota; kingdom Metazoa; phylum Arthropoda; class Malacostraca; order Decapoda; family Parastacidae; genus Cherax; species Cherax quadricarinatus. The sequence continues at coordinate 46,132,921 of NC_069399.1, read as the reverse complement.
GTGTCGATCTCAGGCACCTACCCTACCCTAGAAGGGTTAGGCATGGTGTCGATCCTTGTACATGTACTTGTAGTAAATAAAAATATTATTATTATTATTATTATTATTATTATTATTATTATTATTATTATTATTATTATTATTATATTATTATTGTTGTTATTATTATCATTATTATTATTATTATTATTATTATTATTATTATTATTATTAATTATTATTATTATTATTATTATTATTATTATTATTATTATTATTATTACCTACCCTACCTACTTTCTCTTATTTACTTCAGTTAGCCTTCCATTTGTATATTTCTTGCTGAATCTTTTACAGAAAACGGAACATCGTAGTTGGGAAACATCGTCGTAAGCTCCTCTCTTCTATGTGCGGGTTATTTGTGTAAATAATAGGATACTTAACCATTATCTGGGAATGATGTTGAAGTTCATGAGAGTTCAGAGGACTTTAGTCGGATTAGGTTAGTTACGGTTCGTCAGATAAGAGGACAAGTGTTTGCTGACGAGGGTCTTAGTCAAATGATGACCCCGCATCTATAGCTTTTGGTCATCTGACCGAGGCCTACCGCTGGCTTTCCCCTCCACCCCTTTTAAATATTGTTATATCTTACACCTGTTGTCCCTGTTCATAAAAAGGTCACTTCATCTGACTTTTTTTTTGAGAGGATGGGTTATCATAGGAAATCTACACATATTGTGGAAAATACTGTACATATTTTCCATAACTACGGTAATTTATAGGTAAATAGATGGCCTATATTGTATTTAATGAAAATTATATTATAGAAAATGGAAAACTGAGCCTGCGCCTGCGCAGAAGAGACTCGCCATTGCTGTTTGAACTGGTCAACTGTTAGTGAATATTGGGAAGAATTTTTCATGCTCTAGAGGTTAAAATTGGGCTGACACCTCACAAATAGGAGAAGAAATTGTTGGATGTGCATTCCTGCATAACTTGAGTATCAGTCGACAGGACAGGACAACTCCAGGAACCTCAGATAAGTTGTCTAATTTATGTTTAAATTCTGGCCAGTAAATTTTTCATAAATGTAGGCAAAAGGGGGGGTCCTGTACATTACACATTAATCTCCAGTCAAATTGGTGAGTGATATTAAGATATTCTCCTTCTGTTATGTATATGTGTTTATATATAATATATTTTTAATTTAATATACAGTCCACGGATTTATATATTTACCAGCATTCCTGGTGATACATATTTTATTTGTAATTAATGGGTCCAGAGCAACTTGTGGATATGACAGTGGTAGGTATCGAAGGGGGACATTTTTTGCGACCTAGGAGTCCCAAATTCCTACTTGTCTAACTGATAAATAATAATTATCTTTGTTCATTTACTGTTATGTGTATAATGATACATTCAGATAAATGTAATTTTCCACATTTAATTTGATCGTTGGTCCTTCTTGAACCGGAGGTAATTAGTGAAGTCATTAATTAGTTAATTACTTAATAATTATATGTGAAATGACAGAAGGAAGTGGATGTTAAGTTCACAAATTTACCGAATGTGTAGTGGATTATAATTATTACAATATTAATTTTGATAAGTCTGGCTAAGTTTATATTAATTTGTATAATATTAATTTGATAAGAAAATTCTGGCCAAGATTTATATCAGTGTATGTGTAATTGATAAGACAAGTGTGTCTAAAGATTATATTAATGTGTATAATATTAATTTTGCTATGCCAAATTCTGGCAAGGATTTATACTAATTGTATAATATTAATTTTGATAAGTCAAGTCTGGTTAAGTTTATATTAATTTATATAATATTAATTTGATAAGACAATTCTGGCCAAGATTTATATCAGTGTATGTGTAATTGATAAGCCAAGTGTTGCTAATTATATTAATGTGTATAATATTAATTTTGCTATGCCAAATTCTGGCAAGGATTTAAATTAATTTCTATAATAATTTTGATAAGCTAAGGCTGGCTAAAGGTTTGTATTAATGAACATTTAAAATTTATATAATTTTCTTACATGTAATTGCTAAGCTCAAGTAGCTAGGATTTATTCAAAGGTAAGTTGTACTATTTACCTTTATAAAGTGCATAATTTAGTACATAATCAGTGTTATTAAGGTGAATTTAATACATTGCATCATAGCTGAAAATGAGGAAATTAATATAGAAGACAAACATATGGAATATAGAGCAAAGAAAGCATCACTGCAGGCTAGAAAATGTCATGTAACCAAGGCATATAATAAATGTTTGGAATTAATGAATCAAGGAACTGTGAATATTGATGATTTAAAATTGTATTTAGATGCTTTGGGGAATAGATATGATTCATACAAATTATATTACAACAAATATGAAGGAGATTTATTAGTAAACTGTGTAGATGAGACTGAAGTAGATCTTATGATTAATCAGTATTATGAATTAGAGGAAATGATTCTTTCTTGTAAAAGTCAGGCCTTGAATAAATTAAAATGTGTAAACCAGGCAGTTGGTCAGTCTGCTCCAACAAATAATGTCTTTGCCAAAACTCCCAGAATTGTGTTTGCCTGTGTTTAATCCCGGAGAAAATTGGAAGGAATTTTAGTCAATTTTTAAAGCAGCTGTGCGTGATAGGAGTAATCTAGCCTGAGTAACTAAATTATTTTACCTCAAAGGACAGGTAAGAGGAGATGCTCACATACTCATACAAGACTTTCCCAATGTAGATGATTCTTACAAGGAAGCAGTTGACTTGTTGAAGGTCACTTATGGTAACATAGAACAAAGTAAGTTGGATCTAGTGAATATCATTGTTAAGTTTCCATGCTTCCTGTATTAATAATTTCCCTCTTATAGTAAGGGGTGACACTAAGCCTAGTGGATCAAAACATTTGGAAACTTCAGTAAGCAAAACTCTCTTAGTTAATTTATTGGACATACTGTAATTATTAGGTTTTAACATTAACAATCTCTCTCAGTATCCCAAGTTAATCCCAATACATTACTACATTTGGCACTTCATCTCCAGGGAAATTTTTACTTATTTTGTCCTTTAATTTGGACAAATTACTATTCCATTCCCTCAGAGGCATATTTGCACTTTGCATTATTTTATTAGCTCTCCAGTTCCTCTTCAGTTGGCGTCACACCCAGGAAACTGTCCACATAAAATTGTATGCTCATTGCTTTACTGAATGGACTTTCCATACGTTTAAGGTGTGTATTTATCGTTGCTTGAAGTAGGAACGGACTGGATGTAGCACCAAATAATACGCTCCTAAAGCGAAAGGTTTTCAGAGGGCTAAGTGGGTCACTAGGATTCTTAGGCCATAAGAAGCGGGTACAATCCCGGTCAGCCTCTTGTAAACCCACTCTTAGGAAAGCTTTACTTATGTCAGCCGTAAAGGCATAATGCTTCACTCTGAAATTTAATAAGATATCTCCTAATTTTTCCATCAACGACGGACCTGTCATCAAACAGTCATTTAAACTAGGTACATATTTGTTACTCCTGGCACTACAATTAAACTCAATCCTCAGAGGAGTGGTCTTAGAATCCTTCTTGACTCCATGATGAGGCAAATAGTGACCATAAATTTTGGCTTGCTCCGGAGGTACCTCTTCTGTAAATTTATTAATTAACTGCTCAGCAATTATATCATTATAGGCAGTTAACAATTCTGGTGTTTTACTCAGTTCGCGGAGCTGAGCCTTTAACTGTCCATATGCCATTCTGTAATTAGTGGGCAATTCTGGATGGTTCAGTCTCACGGAAGTCGTACTCAGTATTGTCCAGATTCAAATTTTACATCTCTCAGGTATTGATCCTGAGTAAAAGAATCGTCTGGACTTTCTTCATTTACATTTATTCCAATGCTGTCTAATTCCCACAATTTATACACTAGCTCAACACCATCCTCTATGGAAGAATTATACTGGGGTACGATTTCATGAGTAAGACACACAGTTATGGTATTTGTAGTTTCCTCTAGTCATGAATTATTATTACGAGGAATCCTACCATACATTACATGTCCTCCTGCAGTCTTCAAAAGGGTGACACCACATTTCTTTACCATACCCTTTACAAAGGAGGCATAATAGTCATTACCTATCAAAATATTTATTGGGCCTACAGAATCATCACTTACACCAGAAGGTGCTAAATTTACATTATGTGAAAGTCTTTCTCTAGCTTTACTAAGCCCTACTGGAGATATTTTCTCTGGAAGTCTATCTACAATTACTGCATTAACACGTTTTTCCTCATTGCCCAACCTGACAGTTACATAAACAGTGTCATACAATTGAGACCTTTTATCCGAGAGAAAACCAGATAATTTCAGAGTGGTAGGATCGTCCATTTGTACTTTCATCCCATCAAGACATTTACGTTTTATGAAAGTACGCTGGGATCCCTGGTCTAATAATGCAGTTACATTTTTGATTTATGCCTTTTATCATCAATTTTTACCTGTAACACAGGTAAAGTTACTTCAGCAAAATCATCATTTTTAATATTAGCAGCAATTTTCACATTAGCCACTGTTGTGTCAGGATTGTCAACATTATCATTGTTATCAACATTATCATATAGACCATTACACATGACTATATGGTGTCTTCCTTTGTGACATTGATAACAGTTGTTTAATTTGGCATGGCAATCCTTTACAATGTGATTACCTAGACACTTGATACATCTGTCAAGTTCCTCCAATCTTTCAACTTCATCATTCCATGAATTGTATACATTGCAATTCATAGAAAAATGAGTACCCTTGCAGAAAAGACAATCTCTCTTTTCTTTGACTGGTTTCTTATTAACTGGGCTACTCTTAGGAGGGTACTTATTCTTCTTACCTTGTGGAGAATCATTATTTCTGATTCCTGCTACTTGATATGTACCTATGCAACTCTTTTTAGGAAATTAAATTTGATTATTAACATTGGGATAATTTTTCCCTTTGTGAAACTTGACAGATACCTCAGAGTTATTATGTGTTGCATTTTTATAATGAGTTGGTTGGTGGTCTGCAACTGAACAATTAATTCTTGTAGACCTAGTCTTATTTCCTCCAGACCAAAATAACCCTTGTAATATTTGTTCGAGAGTCATTCAAGAGTTTTATAGCTTAATTTATTCTGGCACTCAATAACCAGTCTGATTCCTTCAGATTATATTTATTACTTAAAGTTTTGAGATTGCTCTCCAGTTTAACTCTAAACTGCTGTAAACCTTTGTGATCTGGAGATTTTAAATTAAATGTGCTTGGGATGAAATTCTACCTGATTAATTCATTAACAGGTGGGATGAATTAATTGGTGATTATGAGAAAATTCCAATGTTGGAGTTCCCATGCCAGGTGGCCAATCCAAATAGGAAAAATGTACTCCACATTTTTTGTGATGCTTCAAAACTGGCATATGGAGCAGTTGCTTACCTTCAAGTATAGAGTTGTTTCTCTTGTTATGTCTAAAGGGTAAAGTGTCTCCAATTAAATCCTGTTTCCTTGCCTCAGTTGGAATTAAAAAGCCCTTTATGGGAAAGGTGTCAAATTAGCTAATTATATAAGAAATAAGTTTCAGGAGATAAATATTAGCCAACACTGTAATTTGGTCTGATAATGAGGTATCCTTACAATGGATTCGTAATGGAAACAGTAAAATTGTGTACATACAAAACAGAGTCGCTGAAATTAATCAGATGCAAGAGAAGTATAATAGTTTGGGTCAGCATATGTTAACATTTAATCATATACCTGGTGAGGAGAATCCAGCTGATTTCTTGTCTCGAGGTTTACCTTATGCTAAATTTGTAAATGCTGTATCATGGTTTAAAGGAAAGAGTTGGTTGGTAAATAAAGGTAATTGGCCAGTACAAAAGTTGTACATTGCTCCTGTTGAAATTACTGTGACCACCGCTCCAATAGTTTGTCCTTTCTTAGCCAGTGATATAAATAGGTATTCTTCTTTACCCAAACTAATCAATGTAACTAAGTTGGTGTTTAAATTTCTAAACATGATGAATATTTCATATAAGTTTTCACATCCTCTTGAATATTGGATAAAGAGGGTACAGGAAGAAATTTATGGAAATGAGATTAAATTGATGATGGAAAGAAAAATTGTGAAAGGTTCCATAATAGAGAAATTGGGGCTGTATTTAGAGAACAATGTAATTAGGTGCAGAGGTAGGTTACAAAATGCTGAATTGGGTGATTATGCTAAACACTCTATCTTGCTGCCCAAAACTCATCATCTAACAAATTTGATTGTGCTAAATGCCCATAAAAATGTAATGCATTGTGGGGTACAAGATACCTTAAATTGTATTGGAGAAACTTTCTGGATTCCACAAGGATGGCAAAGTGTAAAAAGGGTGAGTAAAGCTTGTGTAATATGTCGCCGTGTGGATGCCAGATCCTATATGTTCCCAGGTCCTCCACCATTGCCAAAGGAGCGTGTACAATTAGTGAAACCATTTGATGTAACAGGTGTAGACTATAGTGGTCCAATAATTTTAACAGGTACTTCAAATGGTGTTCCACTGAAAGTGTATGTTTGTTTGTTCACCTGTACTGCTACTAGGGCAGTTCATTTAGGAGTGACACAGGACTTATCTGCAGAACAGTTCATACAGCTGTTTGGAAAATTTGCAGCACGGAGATCCTGTCCGAGATTGATGATTTAGGATAATGCCACAAATTTTGTAGTAGGTGCTCAACATTTGATTGAGTTAAATAATGGTAACGATGTTCAATCTCTGTTAACCCAGAGAGGGTGTACCTGGAAATTCGTTACTCCTAGAGCCCCTTGGCAGGGGGGGCTGTACGAGAGACTTATAGGCACAGTGAAGTGGTGTCTCCGCAAAGTACTACACCGGAAGAAAATTAATTTGGAAGAATTCCGTGCAGTGTTAGTGGAGGCAGAGAATCGTATAAATAATAGGCCTCTCTCGTACATGAGTGATACACCTGATGCAGATGTATTAACACCTTCTCACCTAATATGTGGAAGGAAATTAGAAGCTGCCCCTGTCTATAGAGATAATCCGGAAGAAAGTGATGAAGATTACAATGATGCAGCAGTGTTGTGTGATAAATTTAAAATGTTAAATAAAGTAATTGATCATTGGTCTAATGTGTGGCATAAAGAATATCTTCTTACACTACGTGAACACTTTTATGGTGCGACAGAGGCAGTAAATCGACATGCCATTCAACCAGGAGACATTGTGTTAATTGACACTGAACAACATCGAACATTGTGGCCTCTGGGCAAAGTATTGACATTGTACCCAGATGCACAATGTGTTGTCAGGAATGTCAAAGTGTTGTGTCGTGGCCAGGAAAGTTTATGCACAATTAATAAATTGATTCCCTTGGAATTAACTGGTGTTCAAACAAACGTAAATGAAAATCTGAGGGAAAGTAACACGAGTGATATGGAAGATAACGCTGACCAAGTGATGCCGGAAGATGAAATCGTAGTAAGACCTACTAGGAGAACAGCCACTCAAGTCAGAACCAGCTGGAATCATCTCCTAAAGGAAGGAGTAATTTGAGTCGTTTAGGAACGAAATCCGGCCACCGTAGTGTGGAAAATACTGTATATATTTTCCAGAAATACAGTAGTTATATGTAAATAGATGGCCATACAGTATTTAAAAGAAGGATGTTATCGAAAATGGGAACCCGGCGCCTGTGCAGAGACGACACTGGCCATTGTTGTTTGGTTTGAATTGGAGTAACAGACATTAGTGAATGGGAAGAATTTTTCGTGCTCTAGAGGTAAAATTGGGATGACACCTCTCAAATAGGAGGCGAAATTGTTGGATGTGCATTCCTGCATAACTTGAGATATCAGGCGACTGGACAAGACAGCTCCAGGAACCCCAGCTAAGTCATGTCTATATTACGTTTATAGTTCTGGCCAGTATTATTATCATAAATGTAGACAGGGTTTTTTCTGAGTATGATACACTTTAATCTCCAGTCAAATTGGTGAGTGACATTAAGATATATTCTCCTTCTGTTATGTATATGTGTGTATATACAATTCTTTATTAATTTAATATACATTCCACAAATTTATATATTTACCAGCATTCCTGGTGATGTATCTTTTATTTATAATTAATAGGTCCAGAGCAACTTGTGGATATGACAGTGGTAGGTATCGAAGGGGGACATTTTTTGCGACCTAGGTGTCGCAAATTCCTACTTGTCTAACTGATAAATAATAATTATCTTTGTTCATTTACTGTTATGTATATAATGATACATTCAGATAAATGTAATTTTCCACAATAATGTTAATTAAGTCTACAGCTGTACAGACTTGCCGACACCAATAATGCTCTTTTCTGTCATGTTAGAAATCATAGTCATCCTATTAACTGGTACTCTGCTAAAACTTGTTGATGATCCCTTAAACACAACTTTCCTAAATATTAATCTTAGTCCTGATTTGTCTCAATAGATGTCTTCCTTTCTCATTATATTATCAATGCTCCAAACTTCAGAACACTCGTGACTTGACCTGATCTTTTCTTCTCCTCTTCCTACCTCTTCTCTTTTCCTATTTTTTTTTTTGTTAGGTTCTTTTCTTCTCTCTTGGTATGTTCTGTCGATCGGTTCTTTTCTGCTGAGATTTTGGTCCCACGTGAGCCAATAGCTCTCCAACTGTGCTCATTTTTCTTGTCCTTAGACTTTCTACACTTCTGTTTCTACTACTACTACTACTACTCTACTAATACTTATACTATTATTACTACTACTATTGCCTCGCTTCACTTCCCTTTTCTGTCTCTTATGCCACTTCCACTACTCCCCCTACCTTCTACCACCACTACTACTACTACTACCACTACCAGCATTACCTCTACCACTACTTCCCCACTTCTTTCTTCCTGTCTTTGCCCCGTCCCAGTCCTCACCTATATGCACAGGCTCCTTCACTTTCGTGTGTTAGTGTGACTCGTTAATGGCCGAAGTCGGACCGAAACGTCATCTGCTAAGAAGCTTATGATGACGTTTCGGTCCGGATTATTTGTAAATTATGAATTATGTTGGTTATTTTTTTTCAGTTATACCTGGTGTAATTTATTTTTAGTGGTATAAATTACTAGTTATATTTACAGTTGTAGGCTACATATGAAAGCCCTTTGATTACAATTGAACTGGTAAAGTGAGACAAGGGGGAAATGTAACGAGGAAAAAGGATGTTTTAGGTAAAGTGAGAGGAGGACCTTGCAGTAACCCTTAGGTAAATCTGCGTGTTTTGTCTGCCATGTTTCAGCTATTAATTTTAATTTTAAAAGCCACTAACCATGAAACCTAGTGTTTTAAATTTCCTCCCATGTCAAACCTAAGAAAGTTGAAGCTAACTATTCTGAAGTTAGTATCTAGACACAGTAGATTCTTCTTCTGTTTTCCCTTAAGACTGTCGGCTCAGTGACTGAAGCTGTTGTATGCAGTGTTGCTCGTGCTGACGTTCTTAATCTGAAGGAGAATTTCCAAAGAAGATTTTTGTCACAGTTGTTGCCAAACATAAAACTTCAT
>NC_069399.1:46095979-46122858 GCF_026875155.1 Cherax quadricarinatus | reverse complement strand
ATTTTATTAAAAAAGGGGAGTAAATCTAATCTCCTTTTTTTTAAAAATTACTTTTTTGTAATACCAAGGCTGGAAAAGGGTTTGTATTAATGAACTTTAAAATTTATATAATTTTTTTACAGTAATTGCAAGCTCAATTTTAGCTGGATTTATTCAAAGGTAAGTTGTACTTTTACCTTTAAAAAGTGATAATTTAGTACATAATCAGTGTTATTAAGTTGAATTTAATACATGAAATTTAGTGAAAATGAGGAAATTAATTTTGAAACAAACATAGGGAAAATATAGAGCAAAGAAAGCATCACTGCAGGCTAGAAAATGTCATGTAACCAAGGCATATATAAATGTTTGGAATTAATGAATCAAGAAACTGTAAATATTGATGATTAAAATGGTATTTAGATGCTTTGGGGAATAGATATGATTCATAAAAATTTATATTACAACAAATATGAAGGAGATTTATTAGTAAACTGTTGTAGAGAGACTGAAGTAGATCTTTGTTTAAATCAGTATTATGAATTAGAGGAAAGGGATTCTTTCTTGTAAAAGTCGGGCCCTTGAAAAAAATTAAAATTTGTAAACCAGGCAGTTAATCAGTCTGCCCCAAACAAATAATTTTCTTTGCCAAAACTCCCAGAATTGTTTTTGCCTGTGTTTAATCCCGGAGAAAATGGGGGGAATTTTAGTCAATTTTTTAAAGCAGCTGTGCGTGATAGGAGTAATCTAGCCTGAGTAACTAAATTATTTTACCTCAAAGGACGGGTAAGAGGAGATGCTCACATATTTCATACAAGACTTTCCCAATGTAGTGTTTCTTACAGGAAGCAGTTGACTTGTTGAAGGTCATTATGGTAAACATAGAAAAAAGTAAGTTGGATCTAGTGAATATCATTCTTAAGTTTCCATGCTTCCTGTATTAATAATTTCCCTCTTATAGTAAGGGGTGACACTAAGCCTAGTGGATCAAAACATTTGGAAACTTCAGCAAGCAAAACTCTCTTAGTTAATTTATTGGACATACTGTAATTATTAGGTTTTAACATTAACAGTCTCTCTCAGTATCCCAAGTTAATCCCAATACATTACTACATTTTGGTACTTCATCTCCAGGGAAATTTTTACTTATTTTGTCCTTTAATTTGGACAAATTACTATTCCATCCCCTCAGAGGCATATTTGCACTTTGCATTATTTTATTACCCTCTCCAGTTCCTCTTCAGTTGGCGTCACACCCAGGAAACTGTCCACATAAAATTGTTTGCTCATTGCTTAAATGAATGGGGCTTTCCATACGTTTAAGGTGTGCATTTATCGTTGCTTGAAGTAGGAACGGACTGGATGTAGCACCAAACAATACGCTCCTAAAGCGAAAGGTTTTCAGAGGGCTAAGTGGGTCACTAGGATTCTCAGGCCATAAGAAGCGGGTACAATCCCGGTCAGCCTCTTGTAAACCCACTCTTAGGAAAGCTTTACTTATGTCAGCCATAAAGGCATAATTCTTCACTCTGAAATTTAATAAGATATCTCCTAATTTTTCCATCAAAGGCGGACCTGTCATCAGTCATTTAAACTAGGTACATATTTGTTACTCCTGGCACTACAATTAAACACAATCCTCGGAGGAGTGGTCTTAGAATCCTTCTTCACTCCGTGATGTGGCAAATAGTGACCATAAATTTTGGCTTGCTCCGGAGGTACCTCTTCTATAAATTTATTAATTAATTGTTCAGCAATAATATCATTATAGGCAGTTAACAATTCTGGTGTTTTACTCAGTTCGCGGAGCTGAGCCTTTAACTGTCCATATGCCATTCTGTAATTAGTGGGCAATTCTGGATGGTTCAGTCTCCACGGAAGTCGTACCCAGTATTGTCCAGATTCAAATTTTACATTTCTCAGGTATTGATCCTGAGTAAAAGAATCGTCTGGACTTTCTTCATTTACATTTATTCCAATGCTGTCAAATTTTCCCACAATTTATGCACTGGCTCAACACCATCCTCTATGGAAGAATTATACTGGGGTACGATTTCATGAGTAAGACACACAGTTATGGTATTTGTAGTTTCCTCTAGCCCATGAATTATTATTACGAGGAATCCTACCATCCCTTACATGTCCCCCTGCTCTTCAAAAGGGTGACACCACATTTCTTTACCATACCCTTAAAAAAGGAGGCATAATAGCCACTACCTATCAAAATATTTATTGGGCCTACAGAATAAACACTTACACCAAAGGTGCTAAATTTACATTATGTGAGGGGTCTTTCTGTGCTTTACTAAGCTCTACTGTAGATATTTTCTCTGGAAGTTTATCTACAATTACTGCATTAACACGTTTTTTCTCATTCCCCAAACCCTGCCCAGTTACATAAACAGTGTCATACAATTGAGAACCTTTTTATCCGAGAGAAAACCAGATAATTTCAGAGTGGTAGGATCGCCCATTTGTACTTTCATCCCATCAAGACATTTACGTTTAATGAAAGTACGTTGGGATCCCTGGTCTAATAATGCAGTTACATTTTTTGATTTATGCCTTTTATCATCAATTTTTACCTGTAACACAGGTAAGGCTACTTCAGCAAAACCATCATTATTAACATTAGCAGCAATTTTTACATTAGCTACTGTTGTGTCAGGATTGTCAAATTTATCTTATTATCAACTTTATCATATAGACTCTTACACATGACTATATGGTGTCTTCCTTTGTGACATTGATAACAGTTGTTTAATTTAGCATGACAATCCTTTACATTGTGATTACCTAGACATCTGATACATCTGTCAAGTTCTTCCAATCTTTCAACTTTATCATTCCATGAATTGTATACATTGGAATTCTTGAAAAATGAGTACCCTTGCAGAAAAGAAAATTTCTCCCCTTTTCTTTGACTGGTTTCCTTATTAACTGGGTACTCTTAGGAGGGTACTTATTCTTCTTACTTGTGGAGAATCATTATTTCTGATTCCTGCTACTTGATATGCACCTATGCAACTCTTTTTAGGAAATTAAATTTGATTATTAACATTGGGATAATTTTTCCCTTTGTGAAACTTGACAGATACCTCAGAGTTATTATGTGTTGCATTTTTATAATGAGTTGGTTGGCTGGTCTGCAACTGCACAATTAATTCTTGTAGACCTAGTCTTATTTCCTCCAGTCCAAAATAACCTTTGTGATATTTATTCGAGAACCATTCAAGTGTTTTACAGTTTAATTTATTCTGTACCATGGCACTCAATAACCAGTCTGATTCCTTCAGATTATATTTATTACTTAAAGTTTTGAGAGTGCTCTCCAGTTTAACTCTAAACTGCTGTAAACCTTTGTGATCTGGAGATTTTAAATTAAATGTGCTTGGGATGAAATTCTACCTGAGGAATTCATTAACAGGTGGGATGAATTAATTGGTGATTATGAGAAAATTCCAATGTTGGAGTTCCCATGCCAGGTGGCCAATCCAAATAGGAAAAATGTACTCCATATTTTTTGTGATGCTTCAAAATTGGCATATGGAGCAGTTGCTTACCTTCAATGTAATAGTGTTGTTTCTCTTGTTATGTCTAAGGCTAAAGTGTCTCCAATTAAATCCTGTACCTTGCCTCAGTTGGAATTAACAGCCATTTATGTAGGTGTCAAATTAGCTAATTATATAAGAAATAAGTTTTTCAGGAGATAAATATTAGCGACACTGTAATTTGGTCTGATAATGAGGTATCCTTACAATGGATTCGTAATGGAAACAGTAAAATTGTGTATGTACAAAACAGAAGTCCCCTGAAATTAATCAGATGCAAGAGAAGTATAATAGTTTGGGTCAGCATATGTTAACATTTAATCATATACCTGGTGAGGAGAATCCAGCTGATTTCTTGTCTCGAGGTTTACCTTATGCTAAATTTGTAAATGCTGTATCATGGTTTAAAGGAAAGAGTTGGTTGGTAAATAAAGGTAATTGGCCTGTACAAAAGGCGTACATTGCTCCTGTTGAAATTACTGTGACCACCGCTCCAATAGTTTGTCCTTTCTTAGCCATTGATATAAATAGGTATTCTTCTTTACCCAAACTAATCAATGTAACTAAGTTGGTGTTTAAATTTCTAAACAAGGTGAATATCTCATATAAGTTTTCACATCCTCTTGAATATTGGATAAAGAGGGTACAGGAAGAAATCTATGGAAATGAGATTAAATTGTGAAAGGTTCCATAATAGAGAAATTGGGGCTGTATTTAGAGAACAATGTAATTAGGTGCAGAGGTAGGTTACAAAATGCTGAATTGGGTGATTATGCTAAACACCCTATCTTACTGCCCAAAACTCATCATCTAACAAATTTGATTGTGCTAAATGCCCATAGAAATGTAATGCATGGTGGGGTACAAGATACCTTAAATTGTATTAGGGAAACTTTCTGGATTCCACAAGGACGGCAAAGTGTAAAAAGGGTGATTAAATCTTGTGTAATATGTCACCGTGTGGATGCCAGATCCTATATGTACCCAGGACCTCCACCATTGCCAAATGAGCAATTTGAGTCATTTAGCAACGAACTCCGCCCGGCCGCAGTGTGAAAAATACTGTATATATTTTCCATAAATACGGTAATTTATAGGTAAATAGATGGCCTATATTGTATTTAATAAAATTATATTATGGAAGATGGGAAACTGAGCCTGCGCCTGTGCAGAAGAGACTCGCCATTGCTGTTTGAACTGGTCAATTGTTAGTGAATATTGGGAAGAATTTTTCGTGCTCTAGAGGTTAAAATTGGGCTGACACCTCACAAATAGGAGAAGAAATTGTTGGATGTGCATTCCTGCATAACTTGAGTATCAGTCGACAGGACAGGACAACTCCAGGAACCTCAGATAAATTGTCTAATTTATGTTTAAATTCTGGTCATTAAATTTTCATAAATGTAGGCAAAAGGGGGGGTCCTGTACATTACACATTAATCTCCAGTCAAATTGGTGAGTGATATTAAGATATTCTCCTTCTTTTATGTATATGTGTTTATATGTAATCATTTTTTAATTTAATATACAGTCCACAAATTTATATATTTACCAGCATTCCTGGTGATACCTGTTTTATTTGTAATTAATAGGTCCAGAGCAACTTGTGGATGTGACAGTGGTAGGTATCGAAGGGGGACATTTTTTGCGTCCTAGGTGCCCCAAATTCCTACTTGTCTAACTGATAAATAATAATTATCTTTGTTCATTTACTGTTATGTATATAATGATACATTCAGATAAATGTAATTTTCCACACATATGTTGCTATAGCAATGAAACCACGAAATAAATGGTGTTGAATCATTTACCAAACTGCGGCAGGCCAGGATTGGACCCTACGACACTTTGTCCTGCCTCAAGAGGCCACACAACGTACATGTCACCTTACCATCTGAACCATCGATCCTACAAACATACATCCCCCATGAGAGCCCTCGCAACATGAAAGAAGCCTAGTTCGCTAGGCTCATGTTGTTTGTAGGATCGATGACTCAGATGGTAAGGTGACATGTACGTTGTGCGGCCTCTTGAGGCAGGACGTGTCGTGGGGTCGAATCCTGGCCTGCTGGAGTTTGGCAAATGATATGCTGCTACGTAAGATAATTTATGTAACCATATTTATGTGTACCTATACCTGAATACGGGTGTAAGGAAATTTATCTTGTTGAACGAATCTTATTTGGCGGCTTGGTACTGTGGATAACGCATTGGCCTACCAGTTTTAGGCCTGGCTTGCCATGGATTCGAGCCTTCCCTCTGGTGAGCCATCGACCTGATTCTAGTGAAAATAAAAATCTTCAACCTCAGAATGGAATATCGGACTGGAGACAGTGATACACATATTGCTCGTGGCTTGGTTGGTAGCGTTCTCACTAACAGCACCTTTCAAGGCAGGTGAAATTGATAACCTAGAAAATGTAGAGAGAACTTTCACGGCGCACGTAAGTACGATAAAACACCTCACTTACTGGGAATGCTTGAAGTTCCTCAACCTGTACTTCCTAGAACGCAGGCGGGAGAGATACATGATTATATACACTTAGAAAATCCCCGACGAGAGATTAGTCTCTAAAGTAAGTAAGTATACACAAATACAGTTACATAGATTATCATCCGCAGACGATGCAACATCCCGCTAATGAAAAGCAGGGGCGCCACTAGCACGATAAGAGACACAATAAGTGTCAGGGGCCCAAGACTGTTTAACTGCCTCAAAGCATACATAAGGAGGATAACCAATACACCCCTGGCTGTCTTCAAGAAAGGCGCTGAAAGGCCCTAAAGTCAGTACCTGACCAGCCGGCTTTTTGGTTCGTACGTAGAGGTTGGCGAGTGCAGGCTCAACAGTAACAGCCTGGTTGATCAGGCGCCCTGATCCCCATAACCTGGATCACAGACCGGCCCTCTTGGGCGGATGACCGCAGAAACCCTCTCCAGGTATACACACAGAGGGTCCCTTACTGCTTCCAGGCACGGGCTGAAACGTGGGTCATGATTTCTCCACATACTAACTGCTGTCCCCGTGTCACATGCTAAGCAGTAGTCTGTTGGGCTCGCATCCTGGGGGACAATAAAACTTTGAAGTTGTAGGTGCCCGAGAAGCTTCTTGCCAGTGATGACAGTCAGGCTTGAATACACGGTACTTGTAGTAATAAACATTTAATATTATTATTATTATTATTATTATTATTGATTATTATTATTATTATTCTTATCTTTAAAATTATTATTATTATTATTATTATATGATTTAAATATATGAGCATATTTATTATTATTATTGTTATAATAAATTAATTTCTATTTTAGAACAATTTTCTGGGATGTGTAACTCACGTGACACAGATATCCTGGCGACGGCAGTCAACCTACAGCAAGTCTCTGGTTGCGAGAAGTGAGTCGGAACGGATGATATTGCCGTGTTCTGGCGATATTTAGAGCCGTTGATTATAATTGTGTAAAATACTGTATATATTTTCCCGAAAGCAGTAATTATATTAAATAGATTTCCAATAATTTCACAGTATTGGTTAAACGGAGGTATGTTATCGGAGAAATGGAACTCCGGCCCTGTCAGAGACGACACTGGCCATTGTGTTTGGTTGGAATTGGAGTAACAGACATTAGTGAATGGGAAAGAATTTTTCGTGCTCAAAGGTAAAATCTGGATGACACATCTCAAATAGGAGTCGAAATTGTTGGATGTGGCTATATCCTCATCAACTTGAGAAATCAGGCGAACTGGACAAGACACTGCCAGGAACCCCACTAGTCATGTCATAGGATTACTACGTTATAGTTCTGGCCAGTATTATAACATAAATTAAACAGTTTTTTTTCTGAGTATGATACACTTAAGCATCCATCAAATTGGTGATGACATTGAGAAAGTATCTCCTTCTGTTGATGTATATGTGTGTTAGATAACATTCATTATTAATTTAATATACAGGTCCCACAAATTATATATTTTAACCACATTCCTGTGTGTTATCTTTGTAATTTTTATAATTAATATGTCTAAGCACCTTGCGTGGAATATTGACAGTGGTAGGTATCGAAGGGGACTTTTTATTGCGAAACCTAAGGGTGTCCCCAAATTCTACTATTCTAACTGATAAATAATCATTATCTTGTTCAGTTACTGATGTATGTATATAAATGAGACATTCATAAATAAATGTAATTTTCCACAATAAGTTAATTAAGTCGACAGCTGTACAGACTTGCCGACACCAATAATGCCACTTTTCTCGTCATGTATAGAAATCATAGAACCCATCCTATTAACTGGGACAGGAACGACTCTGCTAAAACTGTTGAATGAACCCTTAAACACAACATTCCTAAAATAATTAATCGTTAGTCCCCTGATTTGCGTCACAATAGATATGTCTCCTTTCTCTCAATTATATTATCAATGCTCCAAACTCAGAACACTCGTGACTTACCTGATATTTTTTCTTCTCCTCTTCCTCCCTCATTCCCCTTACCTCATTTTTTTTTTTTTTGTTAAGGATTTCTTCTTTCGTTTCATGCTCTTATTGGTGAGTTCATTCCGATCGGAATTTCTTTTCTCTGCTGAGATTGTGGTCCCACGTTGAACCAATAGCCCCCCTCTCCAACTGTGCTCATCTTTTTCCTGTCCTTGTAGACTTTCTACACTTCTGTTCTACAACTACTGACTTACTAAACTCTACTATACTTATACAATTTTACTACTACTATTGCCTCGCTTTACACTTCCCTTTTTCTGTCTCGTATGCCACTATCCACTACTCCCCACTACCTTCGAACCACCACTACTACTACTACTACCACTTACCTCAGCATACCTCTACCACTACATCCCACTTCTTTTCTTCCCTGCTTGCCCCGTCCCAGGCCTCACCTATATGCCCAGGCTCCTCACTTCCGTGTTGTTATTTGTGACTCGTTAATGGCCTCAAGTTCGGACCGAAACGTCTATCTCAAAGAACTATAGATATGACGTTTCGGGCCGGAGTTATTATGTACATTATGAATTCTGTTGTTATATGTTTTTCAGTTATACCTTGTGTAATTTGTTTTTAGTGTAAAATTACTAGTTATCTTTCAGATGTAGGCTACATATGAAAGACCCTTTTGATTCAATTGAACTGAGGTAAAGTGAGACAGAGGGAAATGTAACGAGGATAAGGGTGTTTAAAGGTAAAGTGAGATGAGGACTCATGCAGTAACCCTTAGTAAATCTGCGTGTTTTGTCTGCCAGTTTCAGCTGAATGAGTCTTTAATTTTATAGGAAAACAGAAGAAGAATCTACTGGATGTCTAGATACTAACATACCAGGAATAGTTGAGCTTCAACTTTCTTAGGTTTGACCATGGGAGGAATATTTAAAACACTAGGTTCATGTGATAGGGTTTAAGACGGCGAACTCAGTCACTGAAGCTTTGTATGCATTGTTTGCACGTGCTGACGTCTTAATCTGAAGGAGAATTTCCAAAGAAGGATTTTTGACACAGTTGATTGCCAAACCATAAAACTTCATCTAGACGACAACACATATTTCCCGTTCCCTGCAGCACAACGTACGTAACTTCTCCAGATCAGATGCTTGAATTTGCAAACAAAAACCAGTGACGTAAGTAAGTTTATTCAGGTACTACACAGTACAGTTACTTGGATTATCAAACATAGCAGCTCAGTATGTATAGAGAATCTAGGATCACTCAAAAAAGTCAGAGGAAATTATTCCATTGGGTCCTTTAATTCCTTATCATTATTATTATACAAAGTGAATGGACAGATTAATACTCTTTATATTAAATTATAAGGAGATATACTAGGAATAATGTGATAGAATTATTTACAGTTATTTTGTGTTAGTTACTAAAAAATAAAAAAATCATTCCCCTCCCCTTTCGAGTCGCTACAACATCAGACACCTTTCTGGCACTCATTCTTTACGACTAGGTTCATACTTGTGACTGGCTTGACATGTGCAGGCAGTCGTGTTTCCAATTCCTTTAATGCTGTACAATAAAACGGTGTATTGAAGCCTGGCCATGAGACTTGAGGACTACAAAGTTGTGCTCTCTCCCACTAGTACTATTGATTGCATGTTCCTTCACCTTTGACAAAGAATAAGCAGCAAGAATATTCTGACAATGTTTTGTGAGCAATTTATTAAAACTTGATTTAACTTCAGTTTGTTTTACTCTGTCTCAACATACCCAAGCAGATCCACTTGTTGTAATTCATTCCTGCCTTCCAATGTCTCTTGGAGACTCAGTCCAGGATGCGAATCATACTGTTTTGGTTCTGGTGATTTGCAGTTATGTCTTGTCAGTTTGTTTTTTTTGGGTCAAGGCAGAGTACCACTGAAGAGCAAGCATATCCATATGACATTGTATAGGGCTAGACATATAGGGGGAGGTGTTTTTTCCTGCGAGCCTCAGTAGGTGACACTGTGCTGTCTGTAGAAGAACGTTCAATCTGTATTTCGCTTTCTTTCTGTTTAAGTGAAGCTCTGGCCCTATTAATCTGGACCGGCTGTTCGGCCGTCGCAGTCCACCTTTGTTAATTCATCAACGTCGTCACCATAACAACTTAATTATGTTCATAGACCGCTGGCATATTTGAGAAACAGGTGAGGATATATGTTCCTTGAAAACTACGGAGGCTGGGGTAAAAACAGTTGGTTTCTGCAGAAAGTACCCACTAACGAAGACAGTGGACACCAGGACCCAGCGTGGCTACTGTAAAAAAACTTTCCTGTTACTTCTAATGAGTCTATTAACATATTTACCGAACTGCAGCCAGGGCCGGATTATATTTATGGCGACACAGTCCTCCCCGCCACAAGTCGCCCGCCTCAAGAGACAAACACGTTCACCAACGCTCATAACACCGCTTAACACCATGATCCTTCAAAGTATTCGATAGACACCCAGCAGAGCTAGTTTTGTTCATGATCCAGGACACTCGTGGTAGTGGTAAGCTAAGGCTAATTTCAACAACCCTCTCCCTTGTATGAACACCAGCCTCCAGCCAAAGCAGTTTTATATAGAAACGAAACCACAAAACAGCGGAGTCCAGTCCGAATAGATCCAGCGACACATCTCCGCGCAGTTTTAGTAAATATTTCAGACCACATGTCTCGTGGGATTCATTATAATATAACTGCTTTGGAGGACTGGATATTCAGACGGAAGTGTCCTCGTAATCAATGAACAACGCCTAGCACTGCTGGTGGCATGAACATCGAAAGATCGCTAGTTAAAGTGGTTAAGGCATAAATTTCGCATAAATCATGCTGAGGCCAACGAAATAAAAGATATTTTCATTATTTATGTATTATTATTAAATTGAGCGTAAACTATATCTAATAAATGTTTTAGTTGGAGAATAGGCTAAATTAAATTGCGCGTGTTAACCAAAATAGTAAGTTTCTAAGGTCTTATGTACAAAAAATTATTAATTTTATCTCATTAAACTAAATGAAAAAAAATAAATTATATCTTTAAACGTATTAGAGAGAAAATTTTAGAAAGGATTTTTAATTTTAAATGATTCCTGCTAATTGACGAAGTTTACATATAGGTATGATTAGATAGATAGTATAAAATATATATATAAATAAAATTACTATTATATATATTATATATATAATATATAATAATATATATATATATATATCTATAAATAAAATATATATTATATAAATATATATATATATATATATAATATATAAATATATATAATATATACTATATGCAAAACAACCACTGGATGGAAAGAATAGAGAAATTCAAAAGACGCTTTCGTGACTACTTCCTTTTTCAAGGATAATGTGAGAAGTCACAAAAGCGTTTGAAATTACTCTCATTCTTTCGCAGTGTTGTTTTGCATAATTCTGAAATCACCTGTTTTACTGAGATCTTATGAATAGTTATATATAAATATATATATATCTATATATATATATATTATACTCCATATATATAAATATATATATATATATATCTATATGTAACTATAATATATTTAAATATAAATTAAAATAATTATATATATAAATTATAGATATATAAAATTGATAATATATAGTGGCAAAGGGATAAAAGAAGTGCCATAAAATGTAAGGGGAATAAGTCAGTTAAGTATAACCGCGGTACAGTGTATATAAAATATTATTGACACAAATAAAGAGAAAGACGGAGAGTATTGGAAAGCAGCATGACAACAAAGGAGGCTTTAGGAAAGGTAAGGTGTGAGGACCAGGTGTTTACAGTAAACCAAATCGGGAACATACTTAGATAAGAGAATAAGGAGGTTTTTGAGTGGCATTTATGGAATAGAATAAGGCGTATGAACAGGGTGATAGGGAGCCAATGGTGCAATGATGTTGCAGGTGTATTTTATAGTGTAAGGGTTACTGAAGAGCAATTAGAAGAGTTTTTTAGAGAAGTGAAGCGCAGGTTAAGTCTGTAGGTAGAGGGAGCTTATTTTCCGCAGTACAAGTAGGCCTTAGACAAGGATGTGTCTGATGGTCACCGTGGTTTCCAATACATATATAGATGGGGTTGTAAAGAATAAATGCGCGGGGTACCTTAGGCAAGAGGTGTCGAGTTAAAAGATAAAGAAACAAAACACAAAGGGGAGTTGTCACAGCTGCACTTTGCTGATGACCCTGTTCCGATGGGAGAATCTGAAGAGAAGTTGCAGATTGGTGGAGAATTTGGTAGGGTAAGTAAAAGAAGAAAATTAAAAGTGAATATAGGAAAGAGTAACGGTATATGAGATAACAAAAGACTAGGTGACGAAAGAGTGGATTATCAAATAGGGTGATGAGATACGTATGATGAGTAAAGTAAATGTGATATAAATTTAGGAGTGACCGAGTCAGTGCAGAAGGGTCTAAGAAGATGAGGAGAATCAACGACTTGATGCGGGGGTAAAGGTAAGTTGAGCATTAGGAGTATCTGTGGAAGCAAAGAGGGCTATAAATGATTAGAAATAGTTGTACCAACACTCTGGTATGGGTGTGACACATTGGGTGATGAATGTTTATTGCAACGAGGAAGAAGGCTGAGAGGCAGTGAGATGACAGTCAGAGGGCGCAAATGTGTGGTGTTGAAAATAAGCATGCAGCGAAGTTCGTAGTTCGGAAATTAGGAGAAGGTGTGGATTACCAAAACCTGTTTGACCAGCAGAGCGGGGCAGTGTTTTATTTGAGTGGGTTCGAGACGGTAGCTCGAACTGGAACAATACAATGACGTAGGAGAGTCTTAAAAATCAGCAGGTAGAGAAGGCGGGTAATGCGAGGGTCAGTACCATAGAATGGTAGGAGAAGAGGTGGGTAACGAGAGGAGTTTAGGTCTCTGTGCGAGGTAGCTTGGACTTCCCCCCAGTCAGGCATGCGAGATTGAGCGTAATTCGATACATAGTTACAGCGAGACAAATGGATCTTTCATACTTGACGCAGTTGTTGAGAGCTGTGAAGCAAAGTGACATTTCATACAAGGAGGCACTAGTCAGGAAAACGCTGCTAGCGGACCTTGAGTCCCTGGAGATGGGAGGGTACAGTGTCAGCACTCTGAAGAAGGGGTGTTACATGTGTTGGCATTTTTTTTTAACTGTATGTAAGGACCCCCCGTTGGCCAAGAGAGTTGAAGAATGAATAGAAGATGAAAACTTTTCTTTTTTGATGCCACCCTGGCCATGTCGGAAATCGACCGATGGTGTTATTATATATATATATAATATATATATAATAAATATATATTCTAAAAGTTTTAAAATTATAAATCGTTATAAAATATATATATATATATATATATAATTAATATGATAGATGTATATATAAAATGTACAGGGATGTTGGATCCGCCTCTGGTGTAAATTGTGGGACCCATAGCCTCGAAGAAAGTGATAAAAAGGAGCTTCATGGAAGACATGTGTGTGTGGATTTGTTTCCTGAAGCTGTTTGATATTTCCACTTCCCCTACCACCCGCCGACCATCTTTTAACCTACATTTTTTTTTTACCAATAGAGAAATATTTTATTACTAAACATGGCACAGAAGATTTAAGAGAGACATTGTTGATATAAAGTGCATATAACGTACATGTTGTGACGTGTGTATCACCGATTATAAGGCGAAAATTTCAACTACTCAGCTCCTCAGAGCTGGGCGTAGTTGCCAAATGCGCACACTTACCCGTTGGAACAGCCGCACGTGTAGCCGCAGGAAACAGAAAACCTTGTCTGCCCTGGAATCCCTCTGTTATGTAGTGTAAAGAATCTATAAGATATATATAGTACAAAGTATATAAATAGTATATATATTTAAACTATATCTAAATTAAATATATATAATATCCTATATGGCTAAATATATATCATATATATATATATATGAATAAATGGTGTGTGTGGAGTGTGTGTGTGTGGTGTGATGTTACCAACTATTTGTACTCACCTATTTTGTGTTGCAGGGTCGAGTCACAGCTCCTGGCCCCGCCTCATTCGCTGATTGCTACTTAGGTCCTCCTCTCTCCCTGCCCATGAGCTCTATCAACCTCGCCTAAAAACTATTTAATGTTTCCGCGGCCCTCCACCCCATCACTTTCGAAGGCTATTCCCATGGCCTGACTACCTCTATACTGAAGACATACATCCTACATCCCTTTGTCGATTCATCTGAGTCTTCACTTCCAATTGTGACCATCTTGGTGTCTGGTGTCCCATCTCTGGAACATCCGTCTTTGATCCACGCTCGTCAATATTCCGCGCAGTATTTTAATATAGGCGTTTATCGATGTCTCCCCTGACCCTCGCTGGGCCGCCCTACCAGTGTCGTCAGCCGATTTCCCTCAACTTTTCTTCATAGGACAACCCAGAAGCACCTGGACTAGGTCTTGTTGGCAAACCTTTTGCACTTTTCTCTAATTTCTTGACGGCTTGACTAGGTGTGGATTCCAAACTGGTGCCTGCAACTCCAGTATGTGGCCTAGACGTAGAATTGGTTATACAGAGAGTCTTAAACGAATCCTTACTGAGTATCGAACGCTATCCGTAGTTTGTCCAGCGCCCGTTATGCAGCAAGCAGATTATCACTGATTGGGATGTGCGCCTCAGAACATGCTCGTGTTATACTCAACCCCAAGATTTTTTTTCCTTGATTGAGGTTTGCAGTCTTTGGCCATCTAAACAATATTGTGTCTGCGGTCTGCATTTTGCCCTCCGAAGGTGCCCCCAATCTTCATGACTTTGCATTTGCAGTGTTAAATTCCTAGGTACCAGTTTGCTGACCAGGCTTGTTAGCCCTGTCCAGGTTCTCTTGTAGTCCTGCCCTGTTCCACGTCCGATTTGATTCTCCTCATTAACTTTCACATCATCTGCATACAAGACACTTCTGATCTATCCCTTCCGTTACTGTCGTTCACGTAATAATAACAAAGACAGTCACAGGTCCTAGGACTGACCCTGTAGGAACCCCGCTTGTCACAGCGCCCACTCTGACACCTCTCGCGTACCATGACTCGTATGTGCAGGGTCCCTTTCAATATTCCTCTAGATCCATTGGCATGGTCCTTTCCTGTTATGTGGGCCTGGTCCATCGTAGCTTATTTGTCAGTACCTCTGTGAGGAAACTTGTGTCGAAGGCCTTCTTGCAAGACCAAAAATACGCAGTAGGTCTATCGCACCCCTCTCTCTCTTGTCTACCTTCTGTCACTACGCCTGGTCAGTAAACTCTCAGTAGTTTTGACACAGATTTCCTTCCCTGAACCGTGCTGTTTCATATTATACACTGTTTCTGTTCCAGGTGCCCACCACGCGCCTCCTGATGATCTACTCCAAGACCTAGCATACTATAGGCACATTAGTGATACAGGACTGTAGTTTAAGGGTGCCTCCTGTCGTCTCCCTTTTTAAAAAACTGGGACTACATTTGCCATATTACATACTCATGAGAGTGCCAGTTTTCAAAAGATGTGTTGTAGATCTTTGTTAATGGCTCACACAATAGCTCCTGCTCCCACTTTAAGGAAACCCAGGAGAGATGTTGTCTAGGTCCCACCGCCTTTGAGGTTTCAATTCGGCATAGCAACACTTCTTCACCTCTCCTTGGTTATATGTACCTCATCCAGACACCTTGCTGGTGTTGCCCCCCTGTTCTGATCTGCTTGGAGACCCTACTGGTTATCCCCAGGTAAATACCTCTTTAAAATCTTGTGTTGAGCTCCTGACATACCTCTCGGTCGTTGTCTTGTGAATTCCCCATCACCCTATCCGCAGTCGATTACCGGGTCCTTGACTGTTGGATTTCTCCTGATGTGGCTAGTACCAACAGCTTGGGGTCATCTTTACATTTTGATGCTATGTCATTATGCAGATTGTCTCTCTCTGATCCTCCCTTCTTATCAGTGCAATATTCGTTCTGGCACCTCGGCTGTTTTCTTTATGTTACCTGAGTGTCTCTGTCTTCTGTACATTTTCCATTCGCTAGTACACCTAGTTTTTGCCTCTCTACACCTTTGGGTGAACAAGGAGGCTTTCTGTACTTCCCATTTTTTCGTGTTTCCCCTTGGGAACAAACTCTCCTCTGCCTCCTTGTCATTTTGCGTTGCTACTATCCCATCCTTTCTTGTACTTGTTTTCCGTGTCAGTTCCCTCTCCACTGAATAGTTCGTGAGAAGTTCCTCAGTGCCTGAGTAGTTTCCCCCCCCTTTGTAGTTTTGTTTTTCCAGCCTATTCCCTGCTACATCTCTCCACTTGGCGTGCTCAACGAGGAGTTAAGGTCGAAGCACAGAACCACATGATCACTACTCCCTAGGTGCCTTTTCAACAAGATACCCTCGATGTCCCGAACTACTCATGTGAATACAAGGTCCAACCTTGCTGGTTCATCCACTCCTCTCTCTCCTGGTAGTGTCTCTAACATGTTTGTATGCAAGAGGTTCTCCAGTACCACAGTCCATCTCTTGCTCTCCATGTTTCTGGGTACCCCCATGGGGCTCCAGGTTTTCCCAGTCAATCTCCCTGGATTGAAAGCAGCCCAGTAACTTTGCTCCCGTCAATGTAGTGTCCTCCTGGCCACCTCGGCTAGTGTGTCGTTCATGCTCTAGTTGTGCTCATCAACGTATTCTATCTCACTTTGCCTCCTGCAGTATCTGTGGTGGGTTGTACATTTGCTTGACAAATATTCACCTTCTGTCCTCAGACGGGATGTTCCTACTAAGTAAGCCTCTTTCGCCCAGTAGCCATCCATTCCTTCCATTTTCTCAAAACCCCACTGTTCTTTAATGAGCAGTGCAACTCTCCTCCCCCTCTCCCCCTCTGTCTTCCTGAGAGGATTTGTATCCGGATGGAAAGAGATTGAATCTGTTATTATTCTGGTGAGTTTTGTTTTCTGTGAGTGCTATTAGTCTGGGGATGTCTCTTGATTCTTTCGTGCCACTCCTCATGACTTTTTTGTTATCCTTCTGCATTTTTATACCACACCTTCAACAATCTTTTCTAAGACCTGTGATCTGGGAAGTATATTGGGGATGGGGAAGTGGGAGACCTGGTAAGGAACTAATGGTTGTTTGCTGGTGGGGTGAAGTTTGTAATGTAGTGGTGGGTGCATTGGAAGTGCATGGGTGAGTTTTGACTTTTAAAGTGTTTGGTTGTCACGGGGTTCGTACCTGTTGGGAGGCTTCTAGAGGAAGTTGATGAGGGAGCTGTATTTGAGAACTTCTTCCTGGGACTGGTGGATCCCTCCTGTCAGTCTTCTCCATCCCCCTCTCTTTCCCTCCTTTCGCCTATGTACCATCTCTCTCAGTTGTCTTCCTTTCTTCTTGTGTTTCTGTCCGGTCGAGATCTATCACCTTCCTGTAATGCACGTCAGGTGCCCTTAATCGTAGCTTTCTCCTGCAGGATCCCTGGATCCGATGTCGCTCTCCTGCTAAGGTCACTCTCACTGGCCGGGATTCTTTTGTTTACAAACCCCCCTATTCACTAAAATTTTTCCAGCTGGTCCTAGCGTCTTCTCCTAATTGCTTTCATGAATGCTTTCATTGCTTTTTTTTTCCCCTTTTTCTTGCTTCATAGGTTTCCCTTACGACTTCCTGGAGCCCAACACAAAGACTGACCTCACCTTTTTCATTCTCCCTCCCACTGCATATCCCGCTGTATCCCCTCATTTAATTTAGGTGCCTCCACTGCAGCTGAATTCGGATTCCTTTACATCCTTTCACTGGCTAAAGTACTTGGCCTCACGTGCCGGTCATTTTCCCTGCTCGGGCTTCCTTGGGGCTCATGTTGTTGTCTGTTTAGGGCCCTTCCACATAAAGCGTTTAGCTCTTTTCATTTGCTACTAGTCCCCTCCTCTGATAAAGCATGGGACCATGCAGTAGTGCCCCTTCTTTCTCCTACAGTCCCCTTATTGTTGGCTGAGTAGCAGTCTTCTGTTGTCAATCCCAAAATGCTTCTTTAGTTTCATAGGCTGTTCCAGATGGTCAATTCCCTCGGCATAAACTCGGTATCCTAGTTCTGCTGCTTTGACATGCACCTCCCACTTCCCTGCTTTCCATATCTATCTGTTTGTGTGGTGTGTGTGTGTGTGTGTTGTGTGTGTTGTGGTGTAGGGGGTCGTAGGAGATATCTGATGTTGGAATTAAAACACAATTGGTTGGATGGCAAACACTTTATTAGCAATGGTGAAGGGAGAGAGCCCCAAACGGCCTGGTCCTGTCACTTACTGTGGTTAATGGGAACTGTGCCGATGCAGCGCGTCCCACGCACTCATGCGGGATCAAACGTGGACTCATACAACAGTCACAAGGCCAGCAAAGGGTCCCGTGTATGGTAAAACAATGGACGGGTACTTATGATACTCAATAACTAGTATAACACAAACTGCAGGGATCAGCAACGTGCTGACATATATATATTATGAATGACAATGGGGTTACCACTGTCCAAGGAGTAAAACTTGTCAAGTCATTAAGCTTTAACTTGAAAAGAGATGAAAGAATTTCTTTAGATGTTTTTCTAATGAATTGAGGCAATAATCAACAAGTGAACACATCATTCCAAACAATAATGAATCAGACTTAGAGGTTAACGTGAGATTGAGTCTCCCTTTTAATGTTGGTTTGATCGTTTGTATGAACATAGGCCATGGACTTACATCACTGAAGCCTCTTGGCCCTTATATAAACGCAGGTCAAAATCCCTTTATAAAAAAACGTTGTCCATATCCTGAGGCCTGTCGGGGGGGGGGGAGGTTTGAGGTTTCTATGGTAATAGTTGAGTAATGTTCCACGTCCATTAATTACTGGCCCACCTAATTATAAAGTATATAAACATTTGTCAATATCTGACCAACTTAACATTTACAACATTACATTCACAACATTACATTCACAACATTACATTCACAACATTACATTCACAACATTACATTCACAACATTACATTCACAACATTACATTCACAACATTCACAACATTCACACACATTTACCTTCACAACATTACTTCACAACATTACATTCACAACATTACCTAAATCACCAATACATTCACAACATTCACACTCATATAACCAATTCATCATTAGGCTCGGTTAATTTCGCCACTGAAGAAAATTTCTCGAATTAGTCTAAGGTTATACCTGCAGGGTGATCCGGGGGTCAACGCCCCCTGCCCGGTCCATAACCAGACCTCATGGTGGATCAGGGTCTGATCAACCAGGCTATTACTGCTGGCCGCACGCAAACTAACGTACAAAGCACAGCCCGGCTGGTCAGGTACTGACTTTAGGGGTCATAGTTGGTAGTATCCCTTATGTCAGTGCTGGGAGCACTTGAACAGTCTTAGGGCCCCTGACACATATTTGTGATGTTCTTAGTGTCTTCTGTGCGCCCATACTTTTCTCTGGAGTGGGATGTTGCATCTCCTGCCGATCTTTTGCTTCTTAGAGGAGAAGTATTTTCATCGGTGGCAGATTGGAGGACTAGTCCTAGGAGTTTCTAAATATATATTAGTATGTACGTTTACTTGCGTCTGCATTTTTCCCATGGAATACAATCAGAGACTTCAACTAGTTCCCAGTAGTTTAGGTTGCTTTTACAGTACTTGTACGGCATGAAATTTTCTCTGTAGATCTCCAGGTTGCTAACGCACCTGCTTTGTAAGACGCCGTGAGTGTACAGCAATATTTAAGCGTTGAAGAACAAAACGCTGTGTGAAAGAAATCGTACCACTACAATTGCAAATAAACACAGAGAACGGGTTGGGATTTTAAGCCATGGCCTGACGAGTGCAATGTTACCCCTAGTCTGAGTTAAGGACAAAACCCCCCTCAAAAAAACCTGCCTTCGTTCGATTCCCACCCCGTTCTCTGATTTATTAGGCTCTGTTGCTTGTCCTCTCGAACAGTTAACAGGAGGAGCAAGCCTCCACTAGACGTCACAGAGCTGAATAACTCACACGGAGCGGCGAGGAGCTCAAGCCTCCACCTATCCATTGAGACTCACACGCGTATTACCGCCTCCTCCATATAACACAACCCATGTACTTCAGAAGAACACATTTAAATGTTTGGAAATATTGGTTAACCCAGTACTGAGGTGTCCACCCTTCCCTGGCGTCGAACATGACCACTGCCCGTCCTCACCAAGGCTCTGAGGACGACGGCTGGCTAGCACGTCACCTTGATACAGCTATGCATATCACTATACACTCGGGTTAAGGTATACATTGTTCATTCATGTATTTGTATAATGTTTGTAAACAAGGAAAATAATACATAGCAACAATCATACAAGTATTAATTGATCAATACACTAATGAATAATTAATCATAGATAATCAGAAATACAGACAAAAACATACACACAATAATAATAGATAGAATATATAAATATATATATATATATATATATTATATCAAAGGGGGGGGGGGGGGTGGGGGATATATTAGTATAAATAAATAAAATATTTATTATATATGATAAGGCAAGAGGAATTCGCAAGAGCAGGCGAAATATCTCACACACTGCGTACCTTGTTCCAAGGTTTGCGTAGTTCGATCTCCTTCACCAGAAAGATCAGTGTTTGTTCTAATTTCTCTGCCAGCGCTTGCGAATGTCCTTGGCCATTCGTTCTTCTATCTCTAGTAAGGCCTGGTGTATGCAGAAGGATGAATGAAAAGCCTGTAAGCCTTCCCCGAAAAGCGTGCTGCCTTGGATCAAAGTCTACGCGAGTAGCTGACTCCAAGTATTGTCTAAGTTGTGGGTAGATTGGTAAAGCAACTGCGTACTTGTTCCAAGGTTTCGAGTTCCCTTCAGGCCAGAATCATGGTTTTGGAATAGTTCGCCTGCTCTTGCGAATTCCTTGCATATATAAAATAATATATATATATATATATTATAGTTATATATATAATAATATATAATAAAGAATATATATATATATATATATTAAACTGACATAATTTCTCTAATTATTTTAAAAGTAATATGTCAATAGATACTTGGCTAAAGAGACTACAAGAAACAAGAATAAAACAAACAAACATGAGAAGCAGGGGAGGATGTGAAAGAAGGGAGGGTAAGAGATAAAGGTTTTGGACGAGCAGAGAAAGTTCAGGGGTAGGCTGACGTAGGTGTCATACACAAAGAAGGGAAACGTGAAGAGAAAAATCGGACTAGCTGAGAATGCACTGACAGTGTCTGCTAGCTGTGAACTAGTGCAAAGATACACTAACAAGTCTCCAGCAAGTGAACTAGCTGAGATGCACTGACATCTGCTTCACGAACTAGCTAAGATATACTAACAGTCTCCTATCAGTGAACTAGCTGAATGCATTAACATCTGTTGCAGTTAAAAATAGCTGACATACACTAACAGTCTGCTAGCTGTGAACTAGCTGAGATACACTAACATCCTCTAGCATGGAACTAGCAAGATGCACGACAGTACTGCTATCCGAGCGACTATGCCTGAATTCAACTGACAGTCTGTAGCTGTGAACTAGCTGAATGCCTGACAGTCGCGAGCTGTGAATCTAGCTGAGATGCATGACAATCTGCTAGCTGTGAACTAGCCGAGATACAGCTAACCGTCACCTACACTGAACTTGCTGAAGAACACCTAAACACGTCTCCTAGCAGTGAACTACCGAGATGAACTGACAGGTCCGTGCTAGCTGATTGACCCGACGACACTTTGTCCTGGCACTCAAGAGGCCACCAAACGTAACATGTGTCACACTTATCCCATCCTGAAAACCATCGATCCCTACAACATCCATCCCCCATGAGAGCCCTCCAACATGAAAAGCCTAGTGTCGAGCTAGGCGTCATGTTGTTTGTAGGATCGATGACGTCAGATGGTAAGGTGACAATGTACGTGTGCGGCTCTTGAGCAGACGTCGTGGGGTCGAATCCTGGCCTGCTGAGTTGGCAAATAGAATATGCTGCTACGTAAGAATCATTATGTAACCAATTTATTGTACCTATAACCTGAATACGGGTGGTAAGGAAAATTTATCTTGTGAACGAATCTATTATAGGCGGCTTTTGGGTACTGTAGGATACGCTTGGCCTCCCAGTTTTAGGCCTGGCTCCTTGGATCGACCTCCCATCTGGTGAGCCATGCGACCTGTTTCGAGCGAAAAATAAAAATCTCTACCTCAGAATGAATATACGAGCGGAGACAGTGTATACACATATTGCTCGTTGGCTTGGTTGGTAGGCGTCTCACAAACGAGCACCTTCAAGCAAGTGAAATTGAGTAACCTAGAAAAGGTAAGAGGAACTTTCACTGGGGCGCGCACGGTAAGTACGATAAAACACGCTCACTTACTGGGAATTGCTAGAAGTTTTCCTCAACCTGTAATTCCTAGAACGAAGGCGGAGAAGAATACATGATTAGATACACTAGCAAAATCCCCGACGAGAGATTAGTCTCTAAAGTAAGCTAAGTAACACAAATACAGTTACATAGAAATTATCATCCGCAACGATGCAACATCCCGCTAATGAAAAGCAGGGCGCCACAAGCACGAAAAGAGACACAATAAAGTGTCCAGGGGCCCAAGACTGTTTAACTGCCTCAAAGGCATACAAAGGAGGATAACCAATAACATACCCTGGCTGTCTTCAAGAAAGGCGCTGAAAGGCCCTAAAGTCAGTACCTGACCAGCCGGCTTTTTGGTTCGTACGTAGAGGTTGGCGAGTGCAGGCTCAACAGTAACAGCCTGGTTGATCAGGCGCCCTGATCCCCATAACCTGGATCACAGACCGGCCCTCTTGGGCGGATGACCGCAGAAACCCTCTCCAGGTATACACACAGAGGGTCCCTTACTGCTTCCAGGCACGGGCTGAAACGTGGGTCATGATTTCTCCACATACTAACTGCTGTCCCCGTGTCACATGCTAAGCAGTAGTCTGTTGGGCTCGCATCCTGGGGGACAATAAAACTTTGAAGTTGTAGGTGCCCGAGAAGCTTCTTGCCAGTGATGACAGTCAGGCTTGAATACACGGTACTTGTAGTAATAAACATTTAATATTATTATTATTATTATTATTATTATTGATTATTATTATTATTATTCTTATCTTTAAAATTATTATTATTATTATTATTATATGATTTAAATATATGAGCATATTTATTATTATTATTGTTATAATAAATTAATTTCTATTTTAGAACAATTTTCTGGGATGTGTAACTCACGTGACACAGATATCCTGGCGACGGCAGTCAACCTACAGCAAGTCTCTGGTTGCGAGAAGTGAGTCGGAACGGATGATATTGCCGTGTTCTGGCGATATTTAGAGCCGTTGATTATAATTGTGTAAAATACTGTATATATTTTCCCGAAAGCAGTAATTATATTAAATAGATTTCCAATAATTTCACAGTATTGGTTAAACGGAGGTATGTTATCGGAGAAATGGAACTCCGGCCCTGTCAGAGACGACACTGGCCATTGTGTTTGGTTGGAATTGGAGTAACAGACATTAGTGAATGGGAAAGAATTTTTCGTGCTCAAAGGTAAAATCTGGATGACACATCTCAAATAGGAGTCGAAATTGTTGGATGTGGCTATATCCTCATCAACTTGAGAAATCAGGCGAACTGGACAAGACACTGCCAGGAACCCCACTAGTCATGTCATAGGATTACTACGTTATAGTTCTGGCCAGTATTATAACATAAATTAAACAGTTTTTTTTCTGAGTATGATACACTTAAGCATCCATCAAATTGGTGATGACATTGAGAAAGTATCTCCTTCTGTTGATGTATATGTGTGTTAGATAACATTCATTATTAATTTAATATACAGGTCCCACAAATTATATATTTTAACCACATTCCTGTGTGTTATCTTTGTAATTTTTATAATTAATATGTCTAAGCACCTTGCGTGGAATATTGACAGTGGTAGGTATCGAAGGGGACTTTTTATTGCGAAACCTAAGGGTGTCCCCAAATTCTACTATTCTAACTGATAAATAATCATTATCTTGTTCAGTTACTGATGTATGTATATAAATGAGACATTCATAAATAAATGTAATTTTCCACAATAAGTTAATTAAGTCGACAGCTGTACAGACTTGCCGACACCAATAATGCCACTTTTCTCGTCATGTATAGAAATCATAGAACCCATCCTATTAACTGGGACAGGAACGACTCTGCTAAAACTGTTGAATGAACCCTTAAACACAACATTCCTAAAATAATTAATCGTTAGTCCCCTGATTTGCGTCACAATAGATATGTCTCCTTTCTCTCAATTATATTATCAATGCTCCAAACTCAGAACACTCGTGACTTACCTGATATTTTTTCTTCTCCTCTTCCTCCCTCATTCCCCTTACCTCATTTTTTTTTTTTTTGTTAAGGATTTCTTCTTTCGTTTCATGCTCTTATTGGTGAGTTCATTCCGATCGGAATTTCTTTTCTCTGCTGAGATTGTGGTCCCACGTTGAACCAATAGCCCCCCTCTCCAACTGTGCTCATCTTTTTCCTGTCCTTGTAGACTTTCTACACTTCTGTTCTACAACTACTGACTTACTAAACTCTACTATACTTATACAATTTTACTACTACTATTGCCTCGCTTTACACTTCCCTTTTTCTGTCTCGTATGCCACTATCCACTACTCCCCACTACCTTCGAACCACCACTACTACTACTACTACCACTTACCTCAGCATACCTCTACCACTACATCCCACTTCTTTTCTTCCCTGCTTGCCCCGTCCCAGGCCTCACCTATATGCCCAGGCTCCTCACTTCCGTGTTGTTATTTGTGACTCGTTAATGGCCTCAAGTTCGGACCGAAACGTCTATCTCAAAGAACTATAGATATGACGTTTCGGGCCGGAGTTATTATGTACATTATGAATTCTGTTGTTATATGTTTTTCAGTTATACCTTGTGTAATTTGTTTTTAGTGTAAAATTACTAGTTATCTTTCAGATGTAGGCTACATATGAAAGACCCTTTTGATTCAATTGAACTGAGGTAAAGTGAGACAGAGGGAAATGTAACGAGGATAAGGGTGTTTAAAGGTAAAGTGAGATGAGGACTCATGCAGTAACCCTTAGTAAATCTGCGTGTTTTGTCTGCCAGTTTCAGCTGAATGAGTCTTTAATTTTATAGGAAAACAGAAGAAGAATCTACTGGATGTCTAGATACTAACATACCAGGAATAGTTGAGCTTCAACTTTCTTAGGTTTGACCATGGGAGGAATATTTAAAACACTAGGTTCATGTGATAGGGTTTAAGACGGCGAACTCAGTCACTGAAGCTTTGTATGCATTGTTTGCACGTGCTGACGTCTTAATCTGAAGGAGAATTTCCAAAGAAGGATTTTTGACACAGTTGATTGCCAAACCATAAAACTTCATCTAGACGACAACACATATTTCCCGTTCCCTGCAGCACAACGTACGTAACTTCTCCAGATCAGATGCTTGAATTTGCAAACAAAAACCAGTGACGTAAGTAAGTTTATTCAGGTACTACACAGTACAGTTACTTGGATTATCAAACATAGCAGCTCAGTATGTATAGAGAATCTAGGATCACTCAAAAAAGTCAGAGGAAATTATTCCATTGGGTCCTTTAATTCCTTATCATTATTATTATACAAAGTGAATGGACAGATTAATACTCTTTATATTAAATTATAAGGAGATATACTAGGAATAATGTGATAGAATTATTTACAGTTATTTTGTGTTAGTTACTAAAAAATAAAAAAATCATTCCCCTCCCCTTTCGAGTCGCTACAACATCAGACACCTTTCTGGCACTCATTCTTTACGACTAGGTTCATACTTGTGACTGGCTTGACATGTGCAGGCAGTCGTGTTTCCAATTCCTTTAATGCTGTACAATAAAACGGTGTATTGAAGCCTGGCCATGAGACTTGAGGACTACAAAGTTGTGCTCTCTCCCACTAGTACTATTGATTGCATGTTCCTTCACCTTTGACAAAGAATAAGCAGCAAGAATATTCTGACAATGTTTTGTGAGCAATTTATTAAAACTTGATTTAACTTCAGTTTGTTTTACTCTGTCTCAACATACCCAAGCAGATCCACTTGTTGTAATTCATTCCTGCCTTCCAATGTCTCTTGGAGACTCAGTCCAGGATGCGAATCATACTGTTTTGGTTCTGGTGATTTGCAGTTATGTCTTGTCAGTTTGTTTTTTTTGGGTCAAGGCAGAGTACCACTGAAGAGCAAGCATATCCATATGACATTGTATAGGGCTAGACATATAGGGGGAGGTGTTTTTTCCTGCGAGCCTCAGTAGGTGACACTGTGCTGTCTGTAGAAGAACGTTCAATCTGTATTTCGCTTTCTTTCTGTTTAAGTGAAGCTCTGGCCCTATTAATCTGGACCGGCTGTTCGGCCGTCGCAGTCCACCTTTGTTAATTCATCAACGTCGTCACCATAACAACTTAATTATGTTCATAGACCGCTGGCATATTTGAGAAACAGGTGAGGATATATGTTCCTTGAAAACTACGGAGGCTGGGGTAAAAACAGTTGGTTTCTGCAGAAAGTACCCACTAACGAAGACAGTGGACACCAGGACCCAGCGTGGCTACTGTAAAAAAACTTTCCTGTTACTTCTAATGAGTCTATTAACATATTTACCGAACTGCAGCCAGGGCCGGATTATATTTATGGCGACACAGTCCTCCCCGCCACAAGTCGCCCGCCTCAAGAGACAAACACGTTCACCAACGCTCATAACACCGCTTAACACCATGATCCTTCAAAGTATTCGATAGACACCCAGCAGAGCTAGTTTT
Source organism: Cherax quadricarinatus (assembly GCF_026875155.1). Taxonomy (NCBI): domain Eukaryota; kingdom Metazoa; phylum Arthropoda; class Malacostraca; order Decapoda; family Parastacidae; genus Cherax; species Cherax quadricarinatus. The sequence goes on along the minus strand of NC_069399.1, from coordinate 46,095,991 downwards.
GTTCATGATCCA
>NC_069399.1:45965979-46090979 GCF_026875155.1 Cherax quadricarinatus | reverse complement strand
ACGGCGCAGACGACACCAGCAGACCTACAGGGAAGTGGAAAAGAAGTATGTGAGTACAAGAGTGGGTGGAACAGGTTAGTGCTGGAGTTACAAGAATACACAGAAAGTACACTAAAGAGGTGAAGTGACACATAACTCCGAAGCAAGAGTTGGTTTTTCTTTAGATTTTGTTTCGAGAGGCGAGTTTACTGGACGGCTTCATTCATGCTCTAAGTGAAGAGTTGTTTTCTGAACACCATCACTCATTCTGCCTTTACAAATTACAGTATCCACATCTGAAGGCAGCACCGGTGACGTTTACAAATAAGAGAGTTTAATGTGTTTTACGGAGTTATCAACACTAGAAAAAACTGCTAAATAAACATACAAGTGTAAAAACCAAAATTATTTTTTTAAGAGCCGTTGACTCATGCTCAGTATAGTGACTGGATCTGGCTACTTAAACTTGATATTAGTGAATGGATTTTCCAAGTCATCCTAGTTAAGGTGATTAGGACAACTCCACGATTACATTATAGGCCAGGCTGGTCACCGTAGATATAGTTAATTCCAGATGTCGTTTGGATCTGTCAAGGTGGCCAGGACACAGTGATATTCACCTGTCAGTGTACCGAGAGTGACCTCAGTTATGATACTGACCTGTCAGTGTACCGAGAGTGGCACCCATATAGCTGACGAGGGTAAGGATGGGAGAGTAGATAAAGAGGCCCAGGTAGACGAGGCAGGAACAAGCTACGTCCTCCACAGCCCACACGTGTCCACCAGAGAGCAACGTGCCCATAAACACCTGGTGCAACCAGAACTTCTTAGTAACACAGCATACCTTCACCCACAGCCACAACATAACTTCATCCACAGCCACAGCATACTTTCACCCACATCCAGAGCATAACTTCACCGACAGCCACAGCACACCCTCACCCACATCTACAGCATACCTTCACCCACAGCCACAACATACCTTCACCCAACAGCCACAACATACCTTCACCCACAACTACAGCATGCCTTCACCCACAGCCACAGCATATCTTCACCCACAGCCACAACATACCTTTCCCACCCACAGCCACAAATACTTCACCCACACCACAACATACCTTCACCCACAGCCACAACATACCTTCACCCACAGCCACAACATACCTTCACCCACAGCCACAACATACCTTCACCCACAGCCACAACATACCTTAAACCCACAGCCACAAATACCTTAAACCCACAGCCACAACAATACCTTCACCCCCCAGCCACAACATACCTTCACACCACAGCCAAAACATACCTTCACCCACAGCCACAACACCTTCCCCCACAGCCACAACATACCTTCACCCACAGCCACAACATACCTTCCCCCCACAGCCACAGCATACCTTCACCCACAACTACAGCATGCCTTCACCCACAGCCACAGCATACCTTCACCCACAACTACAGCATGCCTTCACCCACAGCCACAGCATACCTTCACCCACAACTACAAGCATACCTTCACCCACACCACAACATCCCTTCACCCACAGCCACAACATCCCTTCACCCACAGCCACAGCATACCTTCACCACAACTACAGCATACCTTCACCCACAGCCCAACATACCTTCCCCCACACCCACAGCATACCTTTCACCCACAACTACAGCATGCCTTTTCCACCCACAGCCACAGCATACCTTCACCCACAACTACAGCATCCCTTTCACCCACAGCCACAGCATACCTTCACCCACAACTACAGCATACCTTCACCCACAGCCACAACATACCTTCACCCACAGCCACAGCATACCTTCACCCAAAAACTACAGCATGCCTTCACCACAGCCACGCATACCTTCACCCACAACTACAGCATACCTTCACCCACAGCCCACAACATACCTTTTCACCCACAGCCACAGCATACCTTCACCCACAGCCAAACATACCTTCACCCACAGCCACAACATACCTCACCCACAGCCACAACATACCTTCACCCACAGCCACAACATACCTTCAACCCCACAGCCACAACATCCCTTCACCCACAGCCACAACATCCCTTCACCCACAGCCAAAACATACCTTCACCCACAGCCACAACATACCTTCACCCACAGCCACAACATACCTTCACCCACAGCCACAACATCCCTTTCACCCACAGCCACAGCATACCTTCACCCACAACTACGGGCATGCCTTCACCCACAGCCACAGCATACCTTCACCCACAACTACGCATGCCTTCACCCACAGCCACAGCATACCTTCACCCACAACTACGTATACCTTCACCCACAGCCACAACATACCTTCACCCACAGCCACAGCAACCTTCACCCACAACTACAGCATACCTTCACCCACAGCCACAACATACCTTCACCCACAGCCACAGCATACCTTCACCCACAACTACAGCATACCTTCACCCACAGCCACAGCATACCTTCACCCACAGCCACAACATCCTTCACCCACAGCCACAGCATACCTTCACCCACAACTACAGCATCCCTTCACCCACAGCCACAGCATCCCTTTCCCACCCACAACTACAGCATACCTTCACCCACAGCCACAACATCCCTTCACCCACACCACAGCATACCTTCACCCACAACACAGCATACCTTCACCCACAGCCACAACATACCTTCACCCACAGCCACAGCATACCTTCACCCACAGCCAAAACATACCTTCACCCCAGCCACAAGCATACCTTCACCCAAAACTACAGCATACCTTCACCCACAGCCACAACATACCTTCACCCACAGCCACAGAAACCCTTTTCACCCACAGCCACAACATACCTTCACCCACCCCACAGCATACCTCACCCCAGCCACAGCATACCTTCACCCACAGCCACAACATACCTTCACCACAGCCACAGCATACCTTCACCCACAGCCACAGCATCCCTTTCCCACCCACAGCCACAACATACCTTCACCCACACCCCACAATATAACCTTCACCCACAGCCCACAGCATACCTTCACACACAGCCACAGCATACCTTCACCCACAGCCACAGCATACCTTCACCCACAGCCAGCATACCTTCATCCACAGCCACAGCATATCTTCACCAACAGCCACAGCATACCTTCACCCACAGCCACAGCATATCTTCACCAACAGCCACAGCATACCTTCACCCACAGCCACAGCATACATTCACCCACAGCCACATCATACCTTCTCCCACGGCCACAGCATAACTTCACACACAGCAACAGCATGTCTTCATCCACAGCCACAGCATACCGTCACCCACAGCCACAGCATACCTTCACCCACGGCCACAGCATAACCTCACACACAGCAACAGCATGTCTTCATCCACAGCCACAGCATACCTTCACCCAGAGCCACAGCATACATTCACCCACAGCCACAGCATACCTTCACCCACGGCCACAGCATAACTTCACACACAGCAACAGCATGTCTTCATCCACAGCCACAGCATACCGTCACCCACAGCCACAGCATATCTTCACACACAGCCACAGCATACCTTAACCCACAGCCACAGCATACCTTCACACACAGCCACAGCATACCTTCACCCACAGCCACAGCATACCTTCACGCAGCCACAGCATACCTTCACACACAGCCACAGCATACCTTCACCCAGAGCCACAGCATACCTTCATCCACAACCACAGCATACCTTCACACACAGCCACAGCATACCTTCACCCACAGCCACAGCATACCTTCACACACCCACAGCATCCCTTTTCACACAACAGCCACAGCATACCTTCACACACAGCCACAGCATACCTTCACACACAGCCACAGCATACCTTCACACAGCCACAGTATACCTTCACACACAGCCACAGCATACCTTCACACAGCCACAGTATACCTTCACACACAGCCACAGCATACCTTCACCCACAGCCACAGCATACCTTCACCCACAGCCACAGCATACCTTCACCAACAGCCACAGCATACCTTCACACAGCCACAGCATACCTTCACCCACAGCCACAGCATACCTTCACCAACAGCCACAGCATACCTTCACACAGCCACAGCATGCCTTACCCACAGCCACAGCATACCTTCACCCACAGCCAAAAGCATACCTTCACCAACACCAACAGCATACCTTCACACAGCCACAGCATGCCTTCACCCACAGCCACAGCATACCTTCACCCACAGCCACAGCATACCTTCACCAACAGCCACAGCATACCTTCACACACAGCCACAGCATACCTTCATCCCACAGCCCAGCATACTTCACACACAGCCACAGCACATTTTCATCCACAGCCACAGCATACCTTCACACACAGCCACAGCATCCCTTTCACCCAGAGCCACAGCATACCTTCACACACAGCCACAGCATACCTTCACACACAGCCACAGCATAACCTTCGCACACAACCCACAGAATACCATCACACACAGGACCCCCAGCATACCCCACCCACAGCCCACAGCATACCTTCACACAGCCACAGAAAAACCTTCACACACAGCCACAGCATACCTTCACACACACCCAAACAGCCATACATCACACACAGCCACAGAAAACCTTCACCTACACAGCCACAGCATACCTTCACACAGCCACAGCATACCTTTCCCCACAGCCACAGCACACCTTCACACAGCCACAGCATACCTTTCACCCACAGCAACAGCATTCCTTCACTCACAGCCAAACAGCATACCTTCACACACACCCCAAAAGCAACCTTCCCCCACAGCCACAGCATACCTTCACCCACAGCCACAGCTTTACCTTCACCCACAGCCACAGCATACCTTCACACACAGCCACAGAATATCTTCATCCACAGCCACAGCATACCTTCACACACAGCCACAGCATACCTTCATCCACAGCCACAGCATACCTTCACACACAGCCACAGCATACCTTCACCCACAGCCACAGCATACCTTCACCCACAGCCACAGCATACCTTCACCCACAGCCACAGCATATCTTCACACACAGTCACAGCATGCCTTCACCCACAGCCACAGACTATCTTCATCCACAGCCACATCATACCTTCATCCACAGCCAAAGAATACCTTCCCCCACAGCCACAGCATACCTTCACCCACAGCCACAGCATACCTTCACCCACAGCCACAGCATACCTTCACACACAGCCACAGCATACCTTCACACACGGCCACAGCATAACTTCACACACAGCAACAGCATGTCTTCATCCACAGCCACAGCATGCCTTCACGCACAGCCACAGCATACCTTCACACACAGCCACAGCATACCTTCACCCACAGCCACAGCATACCTTCACACTGCCACAGCATACCTTCACCCACAGCCACAGCATACCTTCACACAGCCACAGCATACCTTCACCCACAGCAACAGCATACCTTCACTCACAGCCACAGCATACCTTCACACACAGCCACAGCATACCTTTCCCCCCACAGCCACAGCATACCTTCACCCACAGCCACAGCATACCTTCACCCACAGCCACAGCATACCTTCACACACAGCCACAGCATATCTTCATCCACAGCCACAGCATACCTTCACACACAGCCACAGCATACCTTCAGCCAGAGCCACAGCATACCTTCACACAGCCACAGCATACGTTCACACACAGCCACAGCATGCCTTCACACACAGCCACAACGTACCTTCACACACAGCCACAGCATACCTTCACCCACAGCCACGTCATACCTTCACACAGCCACAGCATACCTTCACACACAGCCACAGCGTACCTTCACACGCAGCCACAGCATACCTTCACACAGAGCCACAGCATCCCTTTTCACCCACACCACAGCATCCCTTTCACACACAGCCACAGCATACCTTAAACACACAGCCACCAGCATACCTTAACACAGCCACAGTATACCTTCACCCACAGCCACAGCATACCTTCACACACAGCCACAGCATACCTTCACACACAGCCACAGCATACCTTCACCCACAGCCACAGCATACCTTTACACACAGCCACAGCATACCTTCACACACAGCCACAGCATACTTTCACACAGCCACAGCATACCTTCACCCACAGCCACAGCATACCTTCACACACAGCCACAGCATACCTTCACACACAGCCACAGCATACCTTCACACACAGCCACAGCATACCTTCACACACAGCCACAGCATACCTTCACCTTCATACATTTCTTGGGTATTTTAAATCATTACCTATTTCATAAATTTTGGATATTTATGAAATAGGAAAATGATTTTAAAATACCCAAGAAATGTAATTGATAAATCTTTTAAAGTTGCTAGAAACACTTTTTATAATCCAAAAAGGGACAACCAGCCTTATTCAACTAAAAATATGTTGGTTCTCCCTTTCCATGAAAACTTGGTTGATATGCCTTCTCTTCTTAAGACTTTTAATATTAAAGTTGTATTCAAAAATCTTGATTTCAGCAAAAAAAATTTGATAAAGAATTCCCCCCAAAATGCTGATGGATGTGTCTATAAGATTCCTTGTAAAATTTGCGAAAAAAGTTTATTACGGTCAAACTGGTAAAAAACTCGAACATAAGATTAAAACATAAATATAGCATTAAACTGGACAAGATTCCAATGCTCTATTTTTTCATGTAAGAGATTTTAACCATCCAATTGATTTTCAAAAAGTTGAGAAAGTAGTATCAAGCAAGTCCATGGGCGACAGGAATATAATTGAATCTTGTTTCATAAAAAGCAGTTTTTGACAATAATATGAATATTTCCTTTGTTTATATAAATTAGATCCATTTATAATTAATAGAAATTTGGGGAAAAATTTAATAAACACCGGACAAAATAAATAATTTTTAAATTTTCTTGGTAGAATTAGCTTGGGTGAGTTGGTGCAAGGACCTATCCAAGTTGGGTCGCCGCGCGTCAGGGGTTTAACCGTTGTGGGATCTGATATGAGGTGCTGGCCGGACCCCTTAATAGCTTCCTTGGATGCTTTACTTTCATAGTTCCTTGATAATGTGAGTAGTCACGAAAGCGCTTGGAAATTTTTCTATTCTTTCAGAGTGGTGTTTTGCATATTTTGAAATCACCTGTTTACTGTGATCTTATTGCATATATATATATATATAATATATATTATATATATATATAATATATATATATATATATATATATATGATGAAAAATTAAATTTGGGATCAATTCTTACTTAACCTCAATTTAGAATTTCTAGTTTGTATCTAATGAGGATAATTTCACCTGTGTGAGTGTTCAATGAAACTCACCTGCATGCTGTTAGAAACTGCTTTATCTAAATGTCTATTTTTACCTTAGATTTAACGTCTTTCGCCTGCAATTATCCTGTATAACAGAATTTAAGAATATATCAACATATCGTTGATCATTAAACTAATTCTCAGTGTATTTACTCTGAGAAATATGCACACATCTCGATGTATGTTTATCTGTATACCTTTGTATATATATACTGAGTCAAGCCTCTTCGCTATCGATGCCTCTCCTGTTGATAACTACGTCTCAACTTTACGTAACTACGATTCAGCTGTATATAGGCAATAGTGTGGCTCACCTGGTCCCACTGAAGAGAGGTGGTGGTAGTGATGTTTGCTGATGCTGGAGGTTCTTCTCCGTAGCCAGCAGCTCTGATGCACATGAAGGTGGTGGAGATGGCGATGTTGAAGGGCAGTGTGAAGGCCGGGATGTTGTGTCCACCCAGGATTTTGGCCAGGGCGCCCATCACACACACGCTGCGGAAAGAGACACCCAAGAACCCAAATTGGAATATCTGCGCTAATGATATTTACGCTGCCAGGGGAGGATATCTACGCAACCAGGAAGTATATTTATACTACCAGGGGAAGACATCTATGCAACCAGGGGGGATATCTACGCAACCAGGATGAATATCTACGCTACCAGGGGAAGATATCTATGCAACTAGGAGGGATATCTTCGCTACCAGGGGAAGATATCTATGCAACTAGGAGGGATATCTAGGCTACCATGGGAAGACATCTATGAAACCAGGGGGGATATCTACGCAACGAGGAGGGATATCTACGCTACCAGGGGAGGATATCTACGCTACCTGGGGGGCATATCTACGCTACCTGGGGAAGATATCTACGCAACCAGGAGGGATATCTACGCTACCAGGGAAAGATATCTATGCAACTAGGAGGGATATCTACGCTACCTGGGGGAAGGCATCTACGCAACCAGGAGAGATATCTACGCTACCAAGGGGGGATATCTACGCTCCCAGGAGGGATATCTACACTACATGGGGAAGATGACTCACGAAATCGTAATGACACGATTGCAAACAAACCATATCACGGGCGGGATTTGAAAATACGGTCAGTCTCAAAACTCCAGACCGTCGCGTTAGCCACTGGACCAGCTAGCCACGATTGTTTGCAATCGTGTCATTACGATTTCGTCAGTCATGTTGACGGCAGTGAGGGAACTTGAGCTAGAGTTCGTCACGGCCATGCTAGCTGAAGATTCGTCTGTAAAAACTTGCATTTGTGGTCACAGTGGTGCCTGTGCTAACCTTCCTATGGTGTAGAAATATACCTAGTTGGACGAATCTTATTGTGGCTAGCTGGTCCAGTGGCTAACGCGACGGTCTGGAGTTTTGAGACTCTCTGACCGCGGGTTCAAATCCCACACGTGGTATGGGGAAGATATCGACGCTACCAAGGGAAGATATCTACGCTACCAGGAGGGATATCTACACTACATGGGGAAGATATCTACGCTAACAGGGGAAGATATCTACACTACCAGGGAAAGATATCCACACTACCAGGGGAAGATATCTACGCTACCAGGGGAAGATATCCACGCTACCAGTGGATGTATACATACATATTCTGAGAAACACAGAGAGCAGTGGATAGGAGATGGTGGTACTGGTGGTGATGGTGGAGTGGGTGATGATGGTGGTACTGGTGGTAATGGTGGAGTGGGTGATAATAGTGGTACTGGAGACCTGGAGTTTACCTGGAGAGAGTTCCGGGGGTCAACGCCCCCGCGGCCCGGTCTGTGACCAGGCCTCCTGGTAGATCAGAGCCTGATCAACCAGGCTGTTGCTGCTGGCTGCACGCAAACCAACGTACGAGCCACAGCCCGGCTGGTCAGGAACCGACTTTAGGTGCTTGTCCAGTGCCAGTTTGAAGACTGCCAGGGGGTAATCCCCCTTATGTATGCTGGGAGGCAGTTGAACAGTCTCGGGCCCCTGACACTTATTGTATGGTCTCTTAACGTGCTAGTGACACCCCTGCTTTTCATTGGGGGGATGTTGCATCGTCTGCCAAGTCTTTTGCTTTCGTAGTGAGTGATTTTCGTGTGCAAGTTCGGTACTAGTCCCTCTAGGATTTTCCAGGTGTTATAAACCCTGTATCTCTCCCGCCTGCGTTCCAGGGAATACAGTTTAGGAACCTCAAGCGCTCCCAGTAAATTGAGGTGTTTATCTCCGTTTGCGCGCCGTGAAGGTTCTCCCGTAACATTTTCTAGGTCAGCAATTTCACCTACCTTGAAAGGTGCTGTTAGCGTGCAGCAAATATTCCAGCCTAGATAGAACAAGTGACCTAAGAGTGTCATCATGGGGTTGGCCTCCCTAGTTTTGAAGGTTCTCATTATCCATCCTGCATTTTTCTAGCAGATGCGATTGATACAATGTTATGGTCCTTGAAGGGGAGATCCTCCGACATGATCACTCCAAAGGGCTTTGACGTGGTGTTTCACTCTATTTTGTGGCCAGAATTTGTTTTGTACTCTGATGAAGATTTAATTTCCTCGTGTTTACCATACTGAAATAATTAAAATTTCTCATCGTTGAACTTCATATTGTTTTCTGCAGCCCACTGAAAGATTCGGTTGATGTCCGCCCGGAGCCTTGCAGTGTCTGCATGGAAGACACTGTCATGCAGATTCGGTGTCATCTGCAAAGGAAGACACGGTGCTGTGGCTGACATCCTTGTCTATGTCGGATATGAGGATGAGGAACAAAATGGGAGCGAGTACTGTGCCTTGTGGAACAGAGCTTTTTTACCGTAGCTGCCTCGGACTTTACTCTGTTGACGACTACTCTCTGCGTTCTGTTAGTGAGGAAATTATAGATCCATCGACCGACTTTTCCTGTTATTCCTTCAGCACGCATTTTGTGCGCTATTACGCCATGGTCACACTTGTCGAAGGCTTTGCAAAGTCTGTATATATTACATCCGCATTCTTTTTTATCTTTAAGTGCATTTAGGACCTTGTCGTAGTGATCCAATAGTTGAGACAGACAGGAGCGACCTGTTCTAAAACCCGTGTTGCCCTGGTTGTGTAACTGATGGGTTTCTAGATGGGTGGTGATCTTGCTTCTTAGGGGCCCTTTCAAAGATTTTTTATGATATGGGATGTTAGTGCTATCGGTCTGTAGTTCTTGCTGTTGCTTTACTGCCCCTTTTCGGGATGGGGCTTATGTCTGTTGTTTTTTATTAACTGTGGGGAGACCCCCGTGTCCTTGCTCCCTCTCCATAGGATGGAAAAGGCTCGTGATAGGGGCTTCTTGCAGTTCTTGAAAGAACACAGAGTTCCATGAGTCTGGCCCTGGGGCAGAGTGCATGGGCATGTCATTTATCGCCTGTCGAATCATTTGGCGTTAGGATAACATCGGATAGGCTTGGTTAACCAAATTCTGTGGCTCTCTCATAAAAAATTCATTTTGGATCTTCGACTCTCAGTCTGGTTAGCGGCTTGCTAAAAACTGAGTCATATTGGGACTTGAGTGCTCACTCATTTCCTTGCTGTCATCTGTGTAGGACCCATTTTGGGTTTAAGTGGGCCCAATACTGGACGTTGTTCTCGACTTTGATTTGGCATAGGAGAAGAAATATTTTTGGGTTTCTTTCGATTTCATTTATGGTTTTTAGTTCTTCCCGCGATTCCTGACTCCTATAAATTCCTTTAGCTTAAGTTCGATGCTTGCTTTTTCTCTGACCAGTGTCTCCCTACGCATTTCAGATATATTGACATTTTTTAGCCGCTTCTGTTATTCTTTTCCGTCCCCTGTAAAGGGAGCGCCTGTCTCTTTCTATTTTACATCTACTCCTCCTTTTTTTAGAGGAATAAGCCTTGTGCATACATCGAGTGCCACCAAGTTAATCTGTTCTGGAAATAAGTTGGGGTCTGTGTTGCTTAGTATATCTTCCCAGCTTATATGGGTTTTAGGACTTGGTTTACTTGGTCCCACTTTATATTTTTGTTACTGAAGTTGAATTTGGTGAATGCTCCCTCGTGACTAGTTCCCTTATGTCGGTCTGGGGCTCCACGCTACAAAGTCTGAACCTCAATTATGTTGTGATCTGAGTATATTGTTTTTGATATGTGACATTTCTTATCAGATCATCATTGTTAGTGAAGATGGGTCTAGTGTATTCTCCGTTAGTAGGCTCTATTATTTGCTGGTTTAAATTGAATATTGTGGGAGAGATTTAAAGCTCGTGTGAGTGTGAGTTTTCATCAGAGCTGCCTCATGGTGTTATTTCTGCAACAATATTATTTGCTATATTCCTCCATTTTAGATGCCTTAACTTGAAATCCCCCAAGAGCAAGATGTTGGGTGCAGGAGCTGGAAGATTTTCCAGACAGTGGTCAATATTTAACAGCTGTTCCTGGAATTACTGGGATGTTGCATCCGGAGGCTTGTAGACTACCACAATGAATAGGTTTTGGTTCTCGACCTTTACTGCTAAAACTTCCACTACATCATTTGAGGCATTTAGCAGTTCTGTGCAAACAAGTGACTCTGCAATGTACTGGTGGTAATGGTGGAGAGGGTGATGATGGTGGTACTGGTGGTAATGGTGGAGTGGGTAATGATGGTGGTACTGGTGGTAGTGGTGGAGTGGGTGATGATGGTGGTACTGGTGGTAATGGAGGAGAGGGTGATGATGGTGATACTGGTGGTAATGGTGGAGTGGGTGATGATGGTGGTACTGGTGGCAATGGTGGAGAGGGTGATGATGGTGATACTGGTGGTAATGGTGGAGTAGGAGATAATAGTGGTACTGGTGGTAATGATGGAGTGGGTGATGATGGTGGTACTTGTGGTAATGGAGGAGAGGGTGATGATGGTGGTACTGGTGGTAATGGTGGAGTGGGAGTTTATGGTGGTACTGGTGATAATGGTGGAGTGGGAGATGATGGTGGTACTGGGGGTAATGGTGGAGTGGGTGATGATAGTGGTACTGGTGGTAATGGTGGAGTGAGTGATGTTTGTGGTACTGGTGGTAATGGTGGAGTGGGTGATGATGGTGGTACTGGTGGTAATAGTGGAGAGGGTGATGATGGAGGTACTGGTGGTAATGGTGGAGTGGGTGATGATGGTGGTATGGTGTAATGGTGGACTGGGTAATGTGGTGGTACTGTTGGTTAAGGTGGAGAGGGTGATGATGGTGGCTCTGGTGGTAATGGTGGAGAGTGTGATGATGGTGGTTCTGGTGGTAATGGTGGAGTGGGAGATGATGGTGGTACTGGTGGTAATGGTGGAGTGGGAGATGATGGTGGTAATGGTGGAGTGGGAGATGATGGTGGTACTGGTGGTAATCGTGGAGAGGGTGTGATGGTGGTACTGGTGGTAATGGTGGAGTGGGGTGATGATGATGTACTGGTGGTAATGGTGGAGTGGATGATGATGGTGGTACTGGTGGTAATGGTGGAGTGGGAGATGAGGGTGGTACTGGTGGTAATGATGGTGGTACTGGTGGTAGTGGTGGGAGAGGGTGATGATGGTGGTACTGGTGGTAATGGTGGAGTGGGAGATGATGGTGGTACTGGTGATAATGGTGGAGAGGGTGGATGATGGTGGTACTGGTGTAATGGTGGAGAGGGTGATGCTGGTGGTACTGGTGGTAATGGTGGAGAGGGTGATGATGGTGGTACTGGTGGTAATGGTGGAGAGGGGTGATGATGGTGGTACTGGTGGGTAATGGTGGAGTGGGTGATGATGGTGGTACTGGTGGTAATGGTACTGGTGGTGATGGTGTTACTGGTGGTGATGATGGTACTGGTGGTGATGATGGTACTGGCGGTGAATGGTACTGGTGGCGATGGTGCTACTGGTGGTGGTGGTGGTACTGGTGGTGATAGTGGTACTGATGGTGATAATGGTACTGATGGTGATGGTGGTACTGGTGGTGATGATGGTACTGGTGGTGATGGTGGTAGTGGGTGATGATGTTGGTACTAATGGTGATGGTGGTAGTGAAGTGATGATGGTAGTAGTGGGTGATGATGGTGTTGTTAGTGATGGTGGTATGTGATGGTGATGGTGGTACTGGTGGTGTGGTGGTACTGGTGGTGATTGTACTGGTGGCGATGATGGCAGTGGTGGTAGTGGGTGGGTGATGGTGGTACTGATGGTGATGGTGGTTACTGGTGGTGATGGTGGTAGTGGAGTGTGATGGGTGGTAGTGGGTGATGATGGTGTAGTGAGCTGTGATGGTGGTAGTGAGTTGTGATGGTGGTAGTGACTTGTAATGGTGGTAGCGGGTGGTGATGGTACTGGTGGTGATAGTGGTACTGGTGGTGATGGTGGTAGTGGGTGATGAAGGTGGTACTAGTGGTGGTGGTGGTAGTGAGTTGTGATGGTGGTAGTGGGTGGTGATGGTGGTAGTGAGTGGTGATAGCTGTGGTGTTGTTGGTGGTAGTGAGAGAGGTACACCCACCTGAACACTGCTGCTACTATGATGTAGCCCCAGATAGCAGGTGTCAGTGGCGTGTGGAACACTAGTGGGAAGACAGCAGTGCCAACACTGCCCACCAGCACAGCGTTGAAGTTACTGTGACCAGCTGCGACCATTTCGTCACTCCAGTTGAGTATCTGCGTGAGGAGAATGAAGACTTTTACGCTCACATTTACCGCCTCAGCGTACTTTGCAATGTTGTTCATTATTTAAGAAGATGTTTGAACATCGACGAGCTTGGCGCTTTTCCTTGAGCTCAGTAATATTAATATATTTCCTCGTTTTCTGCGTCTAAGGTTGAGCACCTCAGTATCTTTCTTACGATGGCGTTTCGCCAGTCACTGGTTTCTTCAACTCAATAAAGAATTTATTTAGTGTTGAAACTAAATACAGTTGAAGAGGTAATTAGTCCCTGACCATGGATGAAGCAACACTGAAACTTAGTAAAGGGAAATGAGCTGTTTGAAGCATTTTTTAATTTGGAAAAGTTGTATGATAGCTTGGACTGGTGAGTGAAGGGACTGGTACTGGCAGACATGTGAAGTAGATAGTAAGTTGTTGGATGGTTGGTCGGTTAATGAGGTCTAAAGCCTATCGACTACACGAGGATCATTGAGGCTGCGCGTAACCTATTCATTATCAGACATGTATACTTTAATACTTAAAAGGAGATTAAAGTAAACTCTCAGCATATATACGAGAGAGAAATATACCTCTGTGTACATATCTTGTGAAAAGTTGTTAAAAACTGTCGAGTTTTTATGAGGAGACAGAGACTCAGGTCTGGGTATGTACGAAACCTAAGAAATATTTTACATTACAACTAGGCTTCAGGACGCTGATGTGTGTGTTACTGTAGTTGCTTAATGTTAATAGATGAGTTATAAAACAAGTGAATGCTAGAGTGTTGGATAGAGGTGCAGGATTAAAGGGTAAGTGATTAATTGTAACGTGATATTTGCTGTGGCTGCTGATATTACCAGTGTTTTGTGGGAAACTCAGAAGGAAACTTGTCGAGATTACTGGAGGAGTTGAGAAAGTGTCTCTGGGGAAGATAAAACTTCAGTATTTCTCTCTGTATTAGACTGAACAAAAGATTGATTCATAGGTTACTCGTCTCGTTAATCAACATACCGTTGATGTTGCACTAGGTGTCTTGCTCAACAGTAAAAAAGTTAAGAAAAGAAGGGAAGTGTCAAGATTAAGATGAGCTAGGGAATGAAAGGATGGGCGTGAAAAAAAAATCATGATAATGAGGTTTAAGGACGGCAGATGTTGTCTTAAAAGCTTCGAAGACACAGGAATTAAATATCAGAGAGAATATAGTTTACCATGTAGTGGGAAGGTGTTTTTGAGTAGAGTACCTGCCTTGTGTCTGCCAGTAAGTAAGTAATTATGTAATTTTAATCAGTATACAACAATTACAGTTAAAAGATTTAGACAACATTAGCACATATGTTAAGAACCTGGGATAACCCAAAAAGTCAGACAGAGTGAACTTATTTCCATTGGGGTCCTTTAGCCTTATTATTATAATATAAAGTTAAAAATATTAATCTTATATATTCTATAATGAAAGATCACATCTTATTATCATAACTAAAAAGACTATCTACTACAACGAGGGTCAATTAAGACTACTACAATGACGAGGGTCATTACTTACTATGAATATGGTAAAATTTTAACACGTATGTTTTAGCTAAAAAATAGAAAATCATTCCCCTCCCTTTCTGTAGCTTCATCATGCATACACTCTTTTGCACTTCTTCTTGAACGGGCTCATGCTATGACTGGCCTTTGGGACGATGTGCGGGCAGTCTGTTCCTTTCCTTTATGCCTGAAATAAAAGGTTTTGAAGCCGTCCACTGACTGTGAGTACTACAGAATTGTGCTCTCACAGTCGCGGGGCGCCCTATGATGATTATTGCTTTGGTTCCCCAAAACTTTGACAAAATTGACAGCAAGATATTCCTGACACTGTTTGTGAGCATTTTATAAAACTGTTTAGCTTCAGTTGTTTTTACCTCTTCTCAACATTCAGCATATCCAACTGCTTAAATACATCCTGACCTACATGTTCTCCTTGTCCAGCCCCAGGATGAAATCTTAGAACGATTTTGTTCTGGTTATTAGCAGTCTATCTTTTCAGTTTTTAGTCAAGGCAAGTACCAAGAAGAGAAAGCGTAATCCATAAGGCATTGTTTAAAGAGTGCTAGGACATAGGTCCTGCGAGCCTCAGTATGTAGAACACTGGTGCTTGTCTATACAGGCACTTCAGTCTGGCAGTGCGCCATTCATTACTAACTGTTCCCTATCAATTCTCCTGACATCATTTGTCAAAGGGGGATTCCCAACTATCTTACTGATTAAACCAAAGTGATGCAAGTTTCACCGCAAGTAAGGGCGAGAAGGAACATTAAAATTATTTACTTTTCTCATTTATGTTTTCTGCCAAAGAGAATGCTTCAGTTGTCCCTAGGTGTAATGATAGTTAGTTGTCTCCCTACCCATTTGCTGCAGACTTCCGTTCCATTTGAAAAACATTACATATCTTGTGGTTCTTTTACCTGACACTAACAGAGCATTGTCATCTGATACAGTAGGAGTTATGCACTTGACACTGATAGGCATATCATTGACATACATAAGAAAAAAAAGGGAACCCAGAATACTACCTTGGGGAACTCCACATGTTATCCGGCAGGGGTTCTATTCATTTTGTTGATTTTGACTATTTGTCTCCTGTTGCTAAGGTATAGGACATAAACCAGTCACAGAACCTGTACCGATAGCTTGAAGTTTATTACATAATATATTGTGTGTTGACATATCGAAGGCCTTTTGCAAGTCTAGGTTACCATACCTATAGGTTCCCCATTGACATTTCATTCTCAGGTAATCCATCTGATTAATAAGGGAGTGTCGGTGAGTAGAACTTCTAAAGCCCGATTGATATCTATGAGAATGTTGTTGTCATTAAGGTCACTTAACCTACTTGAGAATACACCGGCCCTCTCTAGAATTTTTAGATATTATAACAGATATACTTAACAGGCCCTATAGTTGCTGTACATCAGACCTTACTATTTTTCTTGAAGATAGGAGTAACTCCTGGCCCCTGAACCCCTCCGGTACTTATTAGTGGGGGATTGATAGATTTATTATTTGAGCAATAGGGAGTGACATTCCAGAATCACCATCTGTATATGACTTAGACTGGGATGTTTAATCAGGGCCTGGATCTCTCAGGTTGGGTTTAACTGCTAATTTCTTTTTGAATAAAGTCAAGATACACTACTAGTTTGACAACTGTTTTGGGTTTACCCCATTATTGTAATATGTTTGAACTTCAGAGTCTGAGATAAAGTATTTGATGCAGGCTGTATTTTACTTTACTAGTGTGATGCAACAGATGTGTAGTATGAATTAAAGCAATTTGGCCACCTTAGATGTTCGTGGGCATACCTCATTTTCGAAAAGTGATTACGTATTTTAACCTATCGTACTGCTTATGGCAACCCCAACTGTTTTAGTATGTTGCCAGAGCTTTCTTTCTGGGTTATGCTTATACCTCAATTTGTTGAGCATAGGCTTTGCAATTGCTCTTTTTTAAGTCTGCTGTACTCTGTTTCCTCACCCTTTGGAATCATTTAGTGCAGCAATATCCTGTCTGTTTGCTTTAAATCTTTTAGCACTGGTCCTGACATTTCATATTATCTAATGTCCTGCAGTATTCATCCAGGTTTCAGTTCTTCGGGTTAATCCTAACCTCTGTTAACATGTTCAATATTAACACGGAAGTGTTATTGAACATTGTTTTTTGAATTTTTCCCATCATCGGTTTACGTCCGTGCAACTTGTTACTCTGTCCATGCACAATTTGTGTAGCCCTTAAAAACCAGTTATTACTTTACTGTAGTTATCCATAGTTGACCTCAATTTTATTGTCCTGTGTAGGCCATCCTAACCCTATGATTTTCCTGTGCAGTAAAAGATTAAGATTATCACTAATACCTTGTTGTAATTGACGCCTGACTTACTAATGTCTCAGAGCGGTTAAAAAGTAATTTGTCAATTATGTGCTTAGACTGCTGTGTGATCCGGTTGGAGTATTAATTTAGTTGGAGTGTAACTATTTAATCCTAGAATTTGCTTATACATACCTTTGCAAGCCCGTTATTTTTGCTGCGAAAACAGATATTGAAGTCGCCCATTATTATTGTCTACGCATTGGTTTTCAACTTCCCGGACAAGACACCGGAAAAGTCTTCTAAGAACTGGGTCGACTGGTAGGAGGCGGTTACTAGATCCTACAAATAGGGGTTTGGTCTTAGGAACAGCACTTCCAACCAAGAATCTCCAGATTTAATGCATTTAAATCAGGTCTTGGGTTGTTAAGCTAAGTCAGTTCTAATGTATTCACCATACTCCACCACCCTTTCTGGTACCCTATCTAAGCGTTTTATGTTGTAACCATCTATTGTGACCTCGTCGTCAGTCAGCCGTATCATCCAACCGAATAGATCAGAGATTTTTATAACTTTCAGTCCCTAATAGAATTTACGCTCGAAACCAAATCTCTGCCAATATTAGGAAGAATTGATCTATACATAAGAGACATGAAAAAAAAAAAGTGAAGGCCTGTTTCATAAAACAATCATAATCAACATATATATGGCAATGTTCATTTGTATTAAAATTAGGTAAATCAACGTCCAATCACTGCTAAGGGTAACTGTGCCAAAGTTCAATTTTAAGCACCCAAAATGAATTCTGGCACCTTGTTGCTATAAATGTACATACATCCATCATGCACCCTCCCCTTACACAAATTACCTAAGGTTTAAGGTGCCTTTCTGTTTTTCATGCTACTTTAGTACAGTGTATCACCAGTTAGGTAGTGTTTTAGATAATATGGGCTGTATCGGTCTCCATTGACCTATTATGCATTTACATTATGGAGTTAAGTTATAATTCCTAGCTACTAGACCAGTCATTATCGCCGTCATTATCTGTCTGTTTTCCTCTGCACATAGTATGAGCCTGGATTAATTTGGCTATCGCGAGAACGGCATAAGCGCTCTTACAATAAGAGGCTATGTGCCACTGTTTTTGTTTGGGTAATCGGTGGTTGCCATACTTGTGGCGATAGTGACATTTACTTTCTGGTGGAATGCAACTGTTTGGGCTTTTAACTGTCTCAGGCGCTGTTACTCATTCACCTTTTCCACCCCCCAGACTGATTTCTTCTCATGGAATTGAAGAAGAAATATAAAGGTTATAATTAAGGCCGCCTGAACCCCCCAAATAGCCCATTGGCCGATTTCGCACGATCTCTCATTTGACGACAAAGAAACACTAGAACTGTAATTACTCCTTTCCAGTCCCTAGTACACTTAGTATCTTCTTTAGCAATCACCACTGAATTACTAGTAAAATTTCCTCTTCAAAACCCTCTTCACTGCTCACTTTTCCCTTAACTTCACAAAACCCTTACAGTTAACCCCTTATTACACACTCCCCTTCCCATCTCACTTCACAGTCTGGCTTCACCAATTAACTTCTAACTCCTTTCCATTCTGGTAGATCAGAAAGGTTTAATCCATGGTTTTATCCTTCCAAATCCCCCTCAATTCCATTTATCGGGGGTTGTGTGGTGTTGTTGTCTCCTGACCTGTTCTGCTGACTCAGCCATTTTTAAAACACTGAGGGGAGTAACACCACCTGACTTTCCTTGAGTTTATAGATATATTTGGCGTTTTCTGCTATGATTTTCTCACTGTACACTGGTCAGCTGAATATAGGTCAGCTACTAAAACATTAACCTTGACTGTTTAACTATTCACTTGATTTAGAAAGACACGTAAGCAAACACTATGACATATTTATTAGAAAACGTTTCGGTCCTGGAACCGTGATCAAGGTCCCAGGACCGAAACGTTTTCTAATAAATATGTCATAGTGTTTGCTTACGTGTCTTTCTAAACCAACTTGTCGGTATTTATTACCAAGGTTTATACCAACTATTCACTTCTTTCCCACGACTGGCACTGAGGGATAACCGTCCTATACCTTGGAGTTTTGTACTGTTGATTTGACGATGTCTCCTGTGTTTCCCTCTCGTTAGCACTGGTACAGGTGATATGATGGTGGTACAGATATGATGCTACTGTCAACAGATGAACGTCAGTAAAGATGAGAATTTCACTTCGCTAGTTGTACGTCTGGCAGTAGCGGCTGTTTGGATGCCGGTCAGCCATGTTTAAATGCTCAATTCTTTCCCTCGTTTGGCACTGAAGAAAAAAGTCCTATAGACCTGTCATTTCCTTGGAGATTTAGTTGATCAGGTTTTCTGCCATGTTGTCTTCCCGTTAAACACTGGTGCAGTTGATATGGAGGTCAGTTATTTCATTGTAGTGGAAAACGTCTCATGTCTGGTTCACGTCTGGCAGCAGGTCTGGTACTTGCTACAGTCTTCCTCCATTCTTATGTTCGGTGGATGCGAAAAGGGACGGTACACCAAAGAGGAGACTGGGTCACCCTACGTCGGAGGGAAGCTGTCCACTGACTTGTTTACATTGTGAAGTAACAAGATAATTGTCACTCAGCATGAGTGGGCAGTGAGAGAAGCTCCGTAATAGTGTATAGCTGTTACCTGAGGTTTACCTGGAGAGGGTTTCGGGGGTCAACGCTCCCGCGGCCCGGTCTGAGACCAGGCCTCATGGTGGATCAGGGTCTGATCAACCAGGCTGTTACTGCTGGCCACACGCAAGCTGACGTACGAATCACAGCCCGGTTGGTCACGTACTGACTTTAGGTGAGTGTCCAGTGCAACCAGTAATACTAATAGTGGTGTCTGAGGGGTCGCTGAGGGTAACAACTGTAGTGTATAAGATACTGTACGTGAGTCTATCCCGGTAACTACTGTACGTGAGTCTATCCCGGTAACTACTGTACGTGAGTCTATCCCGGTAACTACTGTACGTGAGTCTACCTCGGTAACTACTGCACGTGAGACTATCCCGGTAACTACTGTACGTGAGTCTATCCCGGTAACTACTGTACGTGAGTCTATCCCGGTAACTACTGTACGTGAGTCTATCCCGGTAACTACTGTACGTGAGTCTACCTCGGTAACTACTGCACGTGAGACTATCCCGGTAACTACTGTACGTGAGTCTATCCCGGTAACTACTGTACGTGAGTCTACCTCGGTAACTACTGTACGTGAGTCTATCCCGGTAACTACTGTACGTGAGGTCTATCCGGTAACTACTGTACGTGAGTCTATCCCGGTAACTACTGTACGTGAGTCTACCTCGGTAACTACTGCACGTGAGACTATCCCGGTAACTACTGTACGTGAGTCTATCCCGGTAACTACTGTACGTGAGTCTATCCCGGTAACTACTGTACGTGAGTCTACCTCGGTAACTACTGCACGTGAGACTATCCCGGTAACTACTGTACGTGAGTCTATTCCGGTAACTACTGTACGTGAGTCTATCCCGGTAACTACTGTACGTGAGTCTATCCCGGTAACTACTGTACGTGAGTCTACCTCGGTAACTACTGCACGTGAGACCTTCCCGGTAACTACTGTACGTGAGTCTATCCCGGTAACTACTGTACGTGAGTCTACCTCGGTAACTACTGTACGTGAGTCTATCCCAGTAATATCTGTACGTGAGTCTACCTCGGTAACTACTGTACGTGAGTCTATCCCGGTAACTACTGTACGTGAGTCTATCCCGGTAACTACTGTACGTGAGTCTATCCCGGTAACTACTGTACGTGAGTCTACCTCGGTAACTACTGTACGTGAGTCTATCCCGGTAACTACTGTACGTGAGTCTACCTCGGTAACTACTGCACGTGAGACTATCCCGGTAACTACTGTACGTGAGTCTATCCCGGTAACTACTGTACGTGAGTCTACCTCGGTAACTACTGTACGTGAGTCTATCCCAGTAACTACTGTACGTGAGTCTACCTCGGTAACTACTGTACGTGAGTCTATCCCGGTAACTACTGTACGTGAGTCTATCCCGGTAACTACTGTACGTGAGTCTATCCCGGTAACTACTGTACGTGAGTCTACCTCGGTAACTACTGTACGTGAGTCTATCCCGGTAACTACTGTACGTGAGTCTATCCCGGTAACTACTGTACGTGAGTCTATCCCGGTAACTACTGTACGTGAGTCTATCCCGGTAACTACTGTACGTGAGTCTATCCCGGTAACTACTGTACGTGAGTCTACCTCGGTAACTACTGTACGTGAGTCTATCCCGGTAACTACTGTACGTGAGTCTACCTCGGTAACTACTGTACGTGAGTCTATGCAGGTAACTAGTACGCGGGTCTTCCAAGGCAACTATTGTACGTTAGTCTTTCACAGTATACTCTCTATTTAAAGTCGGCTGCTAGCAACGCATCTGAGCGCTGCTAGCCAACACACCTGAGCGCTGCTAGCCAACACACCTGAGAGCTGCTAGCCAACACACCTGAGCGCTGCTAGCCAACACACCTGAGCGCTGCTAGCCAACACACCTGAGAGCTGCTAGCCAACACACCTGAGAGCTGCTAGCCAACACACCTGAGCGCTGCTAGCCAACACACCTGAGCGCTGCTAGGGCCCAAAACACCCGAGGCTACCCAGCCAACACACCTGAGCCTACAAACCAACACACCTGAGCGCTGCTAGCCAACACACCTGAGCTCTGCTAGTCAACACACCTGAGAGCTGCTAGCCAACGCACCTGAGCGCTGCTAGCCAACACACCTGAGAGCTGCTAGCCAACACACCTAGAGCTGCTAGCCAACACACCCGAGGCTACTACCAAAAACCTGAGAGCTGCTACCAACACACCTGAGCGCTGTTAGCAACACACCTGAGCGCTGCTAGCAACACATCTGAGCGCTGCTAGCCAACACACTTGAGCGCTGCTAGCCAACACACCTGAGCGCTGCTAGCAGCACATCTGAGCGCTGCTAGCCAACACACCTGAGCGTAAGCCAACCACCTGAGCTCTGCTAGCCCCAAAACACCGGAGAGCGGGAGCCAACCACCGAGAGCTGGCTAGCCAACCCACCTGAGAGCTGCTTTGCCACACACCTGAAGCGTTTGCAATACACCTGAGCGTCTAGCAAACACCTGAGGGGCCTACTAGCCCAACCACCGAGGCTGCTAGCCAACACACCGATAGCTGTTCGCCAACACACCGAGCGTACTAGCCAACGCACCTGAGCTGCCCAGGCAACACACCTGAGAGCTGTAGCCAACACACCTGAAGCTTTAGCCAACACACCTGAGCCCTGCTAGCCAACCACCTGAGGCTGCTAGCACACACCTGAAGCGCAAGCCAACCCCCTGAAACCTGCTAGCCCAAACCCCTGAGGCTGCTAGCAACCACCGAAGCTTCTAGCCAACACACCTAGCGGCTCTAACCAAAACACTGAGCGCTTCTAGCCAAACACCGGAGCTCTGCTAGTCAACACACATAGAGGCTACAAACAAGCGAACTAGCAAAACCCCTGAAGAGCTGCTGCCAAAACACTATGGAGCTGTAGCAATACGGGGGGACAGCCAAAAACCTGAGCGCTACTACCAACACACCGTAAGTGCTGAAACCTTTTATTTTGTGTTACCACACACTAGCGTACTACCACGCCTTGACTCTTGCTTGTCCCAAAACCCTGAGAGCCCCGTGAAGCACACCTGAACTGTCCCAAACCCCAACTGAGAGCTGCCCCAGCCCAAAACAAGGGTAAACCCACAAACCCGAGCCCTTCAAGCCCAACACCTGGACCCTGCTAGCCAACACGCCTGAGCCTGCTAAGGGCCAACACCTTTTAAGCCCCTGACCAAACCCCCTGAGCTGGCGGAAAACACTGAAGGCTGCTAGCAAACCCCCCTAAGCGCTGCTAGTAACACACCGAGGTTGCTACCAAACCATGAGCCTGTCCCAACCACCTTGACGCTGGAGCCAACAACCTGAGCGTTTAGCCCCAAACATGAGCGTGTAAACAACACCTGGGGCGCTGTTAAACCCTGAGGTGCTAGCCAAACACCCAGCGCGCTGCCAAAAAACCTGAGGTCTACCAAAACAACCCTAATCACCCAAACAGGGGCGTGACCCCACACCCGAAAGTACCAAAAAACGAGGCTCTAGCCAACCCCTGAGCGCTCCTACACCCCTGAGGCTCTAAACACACCAGCGTCTCCCCCCCCTTCCCTACCCCACCCCCCCCTCTTCCCCCCCTCCTGAGCCCACCCGAGGAGAACACCCTACCTCTACCAACACCGAGGCGCGCCAACTCCTAAAACCTAAGCCAACACCCTAAGGCAGGCCCAAAACACCCGGGGGGCTGTATCAAAAGAGGCGCAAACCAACACCTAAAGCGCGCTAGAAAACCTGAGGCTGCGCCAAACACCTAACCTTTAAGCCAACCACCTACCTGCTCCACCCCCTGGCGTCACCAAACACCGGCGCTACTGCCAAAAAATGAGAGTTAAAACCCAACCCCCGAACCCGTTTACCAAACCCAGCGCGCGCCAAAAACCAGGGCCCAGCCAAAAAAAACCCTAAAGTCATAAGCCGACCAGCCGGCCTGTGGTTCGTACGTCGGTTTGCATAAGGCCAGCAGTAACAGCCTGGTTGATCAGGCCCTGATCCACCACGAGGCCTGGTCATGGACCGGGCCGTGAGGGTGTTGAGCCCAGGAACACCCTCCAGGCGGGCAAGTTGTTTTTTGTGTTTAAGAGACACGTAAGTTGCTCTTCTAATTACATGTTCATCTGTCCACTATACTCTACCTTGTCCATAGTTACTGTCATATTTACTTTGATTCGTAAGTTGAAGTCCAGGATCTTTGTTTAATTCAGTGTATAACTTAAATCTTTGAGGACAATTGTGTTGTAGAGGTGTGAACTTTGCTCAGAGGCGCCGCTCAGTGTGTCAGCACAGATTTAAGTTATACCATGAATTAAGGGAAGATTCTAGACTTCAACTTACGAGACAAAATAAATACGACAGTAACTATGGACAAGATAGATCATACTGGACAACTGAACATGTTACTACAAGACGGACGAACTTACGTCCCTCTTAAACCTCCTCAGGTGACGACTCCTTCATTATCATTCTCCCGATAATATGTAGTGGCTAAACCTTTAGATTTTTGTAACACACCAGCCGTTCCTCCCCCCCCCTTCCCCCTCCTTCCCTCCCTCCCCCTCCCCCCTTCCCCCCTCCCTCCGAGGAAGGGCGACCCGAGAAAGAAGAAACACCTTCACCATCATTCACTCCATCACGTCTTGTCAGAGGCGCGCCTACACTACAGTTAAACACTACACCGTACCTCCAGCCGTCCTTCAGAGTGCAGGCACCGTACTTCCCACTTCCAGGACAGGCTGATCCGGAAAAGAGGAAACATTGTCACAGTCATTCATTCACTCACTGTCTTTTCAGAAGTGTGCGGACATCTCAGTATAGATGACTCTGAATTGCAGATATTTCCAGCCGTCCTTCAGATACCATGCCTAACCCTTCTAGGGTAGGGTAGGTGCCTAAGCCCGAGCCTTTAGCTCATAAGACTGTCATTCCCATTTGCCCCCTTGGGGCGGGGATGGCAGACCAGAGAGGCCTAGCTTGTGGCTAGGCCTGGGGACAGTTGGTCCCAAAGATGAGGAGGTAAACCATACCCCCGGCCGGGATTGAACCCGCGGTCATAGAGTCTCAAAACTCCAGCCCGTCGCGCTAGCCACTAGACCAGCTAGCCACAATAAGATTCATCCAACTAGGTATATTTCTACACCATAGGAAAGTTAGCACAGGCACCTCTGTGACCACAAATGCAAGTTTTTACAGACGAATCTCCAGCTAGCGTGGCCGTGACGAACTCTAGCTCAAGTCCCTTCACTGGTGTAGAAATATACCTAGTTGGATGAATCTTATTGTGGCTAGCTGGTCTAGTGGCTAGCGCGACGGGCTGGAGTTTTGAGACTCTATGACCGCGGGTTCAATCCCGGCCGCGGGTATGGTTTATTTGCAATCGTGTCATTACGATTTCTTGAGTCATGAGGAGGTACTTGTGCCTCCTCCCATGGGAAACTTAGGTCTCAGACACTCCCTAAAGAGGGAGCCAAGGCCGGGCCACCACTTGGAAAAGGCCCGGGCCGGGAGAATACCGGCTAATCTTTAATAATAATAACCGAACGTCCCACCTCCGGCTAGCCGGTTTCTTCAAATCCTTTTCATAACGGTTACCTTGCTCACACTCCAACAGCACGTCAAATCGTAGAAACCATTTGCTTCCACTCCTGTCCAAACGCTCCCACAACCCTGACGAGTGTCTAAGCTCTCTGAACTGATATCTCCAACACTAACAGCCTGCGTGATCCTAGACCAGGCCTCGGTCACCTTACAGAGGATCGAGCCTCCAGCAATCATTGCGCTGAATAACCCACACGGGTTTAACGCTAAATGACATACACTGCAGCATTGGGTATCCTTGATCAGCCAGGCTGTGGCTGGTGCTAACACGTGTATAATAGTCGTTTTGTATATTGTATTATTCAGATGAATATCTATACAACACAAGGACACGATGCTACAATACTCTATTATTTACCGTAGAATAGTGTCTATGTGTTGTATAGATATACACGTGTTGTATAGGTATACACGTGTTGTATAGATACACACGTGTTGTATAGGTATACACGTGTTGTATAGGTATACACGTGTTGTATAGGTATACACGTGTTGTATAGGTATACACGTGTTGTATAGATACACACGTGTTGTATAGGTATACACGTGTTGTATAGATATACACGTGTTGTATAGATATACACGTGTTGTATAGATATACACGTGTTGTATAGATATACACGTGTTGTATAGATACACACGTGTTGTATAGATATACACGTGTTGTATAGATATACAGGTGTTGTATAGGTTTTACACGTTTTTGTATATGTATACAAGTGTTGTATAGGTATACACGTGTTGTATAGGTATACACGTGTTGTATAGGTAAACACGTGTTGTATAGGTATACACGTGTTGTATAGATACACACGTGTTGGTATAGGTATACACGTGTTGTATGGGTTTATACACGTGTTGTATAGGTATACACGTGTTGTATAGGTTACACGTGTTGTATAGATATACACGTGTTGTATGGGATTTTACACGTGTTGTATAGATATACACGTGTTGTATAGATAACACACGTGTTGTATAGATATACACGTGTTGTACAGATATACACGTGTTGTACAGATATACAGGTGTTGTATAGATATACCGTGTTGTATAGATACACACGTTTTGTATAGATATACAGTGTTGTACAGATATAACATACGTGTTGTACAGATATACAGGTGTTGTATAGATATACACGTGTTGTATAGATATACACGTGTTGTATAGATATACACGTGTTGTATAGATACACACGTGTTGTATAGATATACACGTGTTGTATAGATATACACGTGTTGTACAGATATACACGTGTTGTACAGATATACAGGTGTTGTATAGATATAAGAACATAAGATACAGGTGTTGTATAGATACACACGTGTTGTATAGATATACACGTGTTGTACAGATATACAGGTGTTGTACAGATATACAGGTGTTGTATAGATATACACGTGTTGTATAGATACACACGTGTTGTATAGATATACACGTGTTGTACAGATATACACGTGTTGTACAGATATACAGGTGTTGTATAGATATACACGTGTTGTATAGATATACACGTGTTGTATAGATACACACGTGTTGTATAGATACACACGTGTTGTATAGATATACAGGTGTTGTACAGATATACAGGTGTTGTACAGATATACACATCTACTGACACATGTTCTACATAAACACACATATACGTATGTAGGTAATTAATCTTTAGAGAAGAATTTGACACGCTGATAAATAAATAAATAAATAAATATGCATGTGCCGAATAGGTAAAACTGGTCAATTAGCAATAATTAATTTACAGTTAAATCCTTTCTAAAATTTTCTCTCATACATTTAAAGATATACATTTTTTCATTTATGGTAATATAAAAATTAATGATTTTTACCAAAAGAACCTTAGAAAACTTACCTAACCTTATTATAAGAAGCGCAATTTAATTTAGCCTAATCCAACTAAATATATTTTATATACGTTTACAATATTTTAATAATAAACAAACATAATGAAATATATCTAAATGATGTAATGGTAGTTGTTAATACTAATAATGCAATTGTAGTATATCTCTGGTAGCTAATAATCTTAGGGACTTAGTAGGTACTAAACCTTAGCTATATAGGTGGTAGCCTGCTAACCTTAGCGACGAAGATAGCGGTGAGGGAGCAGACGACGGCGCCCAGACCGCTCGAAACATTACCCACGAAGAGGCCCACAAGAATAATGAGACCAGTCAGGGGGTTGTTACCGAACGCCACCTAGTGAGCGCAAGAGAAACACATCTTGTAGTTAATGAAACACCTGTTTTGTAGTTTATAAAGAGACAGATAGCTATTACACGCACACATACTACTACTACTACTACTACTACTACTACTATTACTACTACTACTACTACTACTACTACTTCTACTACTACTACTACTACTACTACTTTCACTACTAAACAAATGCTCTATACTACTTTCTACTTCCAAAAACTAAATACTACTTTTACAAATACTTCTACTACTAAAAAAAAAACTTTCTACTACTACTACTCCCACTATTTTTTTCTACTAACTACCATTCCCCCTACTTTCTTCCTTTCTTTCTACAAATTTCTACTACTACTCCCAATACTACTACTTTTTACTACCCAAATTTCTGGGGTAACTCCAAAACTTACTTCTACTACTACTATACTAACTAAATACTACTAAATACTACAAATATTCTACTTCTTTTTACTACTACAAATACCCACTTCCCATTATACTACTTTAAATACTACTATTCTAAAACTAAACTGTACTACTCACTACCAAAAACTTCTTACGCTACTAATACCACCCAAATAAATATTCTACCACTACTAATACTTCCTACTCCCCCAAAATTACTAAAACTTAATTTACTAACTACTACTACAAAAACTTCCCTTAAATTCTTTTAAATTAAAAATAATATAAATAAACTAAATACTAATTTCTACCCTGTACTACTACTAATTTTCTACTACTACTACAAAAATAATACTACACACTCAAAACTAAAACTAAATAAAAACTCAACTTTCTAATTCAAAAACTACTTTCTACTCCCACTAATACTAAAAAATACTAAAAAATAATAAGAATAATAATAATTAAAATGAAAGGGGGTTCCTTGGGACATTACAAAACCCCAGTGAGTTATTTCACCTCACGACGGTTTAATTTTACACACTTGATACAGAAGTTTGCACTCCCGCCCCGCGATGCCTTCATTTTCACTGTCCCCCGACTTTTTAGCAGCGCTGCGGGGGACTTTTCCGGGCATTTGGCCAGGGCGTTCCCCCTAGCAGCTGGTTTCGTCCCCCCACCCAAACAGGGGCCCGTATACCAGGCTTAACAGGTAAAAAAAAGCACTTTTTAATACCCCAAAACCCGGGCCAAATTTTCCCGGTTTCAAGGGGGAAAATTGTTATTTCCCAATTTAGACCGATTACCCCGGTTTCAAGGAGACCCCTTTTTTGTGCCAACCCGGGCCAAAGGCTACCCTGGGAACCCAAAAGGACCCCTTTATTAAAAAACAGAGAAAGGTTTTACTGGGGAATGCAGGGCAAGTTGGCTGGGTAAGTTAAAAATAAAAACTTGAGGAAAAACCTTTTAAAACACCCTTTTTCGCCTTAGTAAAAAAATAATAAAAACATTTTTATAAAAATGGAAAAATAATAATTTAAAAACAAATATTGCAAATTTTAAATTAAAAAACTACCAACAAATAATATTACTACCACGTTGAAAAGCCCCCGCTTCTCGAAAATCAACGAAGTTAGAAACGTTGGGTTTGGTTAGTACTTGGATGGGTACAGCCTGGGAACCCCAAAATGTTTTTGCCATCAATCTTTGCTCCCCCGGGCCCTGGTGGCAAAAATTCTCGCTCACACCGCTGTGGGGTTAAATTCCCAGAAAAGGGTAGAAACATTGAGCGGTTTCCTTACACTGGATGTTATTTTCCTCACGAAAAATGGGTACCTGGGTGTTTTCGACTGGTGTGGGGCACCCTGGGACAAAACTGATCAAATTTTGCCTGAAAACTCAACAAAACCCAAGCCGTTTTTCTATAAGTATATGTCATGATGTCACTAGGATGTTACCTTTGTCATGTGTAATGAAGGTTCAGAGAACCGACACGTTGAAAAATTTTAGAACATGTAAAACTATTTGGGTATCTTTTTTGAGTCGAATGGGTAGCCCTCAAGGGACTGACCACATCGACTAAAACTTTTGAGGGACTGATTACCTCATTCCCCCTGTTCTTCAAGATTCTCCTTTGTAGGGGACGTTGAAGCCCTGTGGGGGCGAAATTTTCCCAAATAAAAATCCCCAAGTTGCACAGTGTCAAATTTTAATCACCTTGACATGTATTTTGTAGAAATAAGATTATTATTTTTAAAATTTTTTTATTATTACGTATTACAAACTACTAAATATAATAAAATAAAAAAATAAATAAAAATAAAAATAATAAAAATAATAATAATAATAATAATAAAAATAATAAAAATAATAAAAAAGACATTATAAAAAGGGTTACACACAATTTTTAGCTTTTTCTTGAAAAATAATCCACGTGCAAGGCCATTTTAAACAGAATTGTTATACGACTTATTCTTATTGCTCTCCACGGGATTTACCTCGTCTCATTGTGTGTGTGTGTGTGTGGTGTGTATGTGTGTGTGTGTGTGTGTTTTGTGTTTTGTGTACTCACCTAATTGTGGTTGCAGGGGTCGATTCCTGTCCCCACCCTTCACTGGTCGTACTAGGTCACTTTTCCTAAAAGCCCCAGGGAGCTTTAAATCTTCCTTTCTAAAGTATGTATGGAGCCTGCCTCCACCCCCTCACTTTTCAGACTATTTCATTTTTTTTGCCCGGGTCTATGATCACCTTTCCCTTTGTAACTCTCTAAAGTTTTTGGAAGTCCAATTGGGGCCCTTTTTGGGTTGCTGGTCCCATTCGGGAACATTCTGTCTCTGTCCCCTTTCAATTTCCTACCCATTTTTTTAAAAAAGTCGTTATAAAGTCTTCCTTTTCCCCTCCCTGTCCTCCAGTTTTGTCATTTCCTTAACCTCTCCTCTTTGGACATTTCCCCTCATTTTCCGTGACTAATTTTCGTTGCAAATTTTTTTCCCCAACTTTCTTAATTTTCCTACGTGTTTGGGCCCCAGGTGGGGGTTTCCCCAAAAATGGTTGGCCGAATACTCCAAATGGGCCCTGACGAAACCGGGTTTTGTCCCAAAGCCCTAAAACCAATTCCTTAATGAGTGGTCCAGAGTCCCTTGGTTCCCTTTGGTGTTCTAGGGCCTTTTATGCTGCAGCATTTAATTTGCCTGATGTGGCCCCTTTCAGGGTGTGTGCTCGGTTTTATACACACCGAAGATTCTTTTCCTTGAGTAAAGCTTGTAGCTTTGGGCCCCCCCCTAGACTTTTATCTGCAGTTTTTCTTTGTTTTTCCCCCCGGTTTCATGACTTTGAAAATTTGGGGGTGTGGTTGAACTCCAAGGGGCCATTTTGGGCTGGACCAGAACCTGCACCCTGCCCCGACCCCTTTTGTAGTATGCCGGGGCCCCTTCTCCGTTTTAAATTTCTCCTCAAAAAATTTTTACCGTCTGGACCCAGAGACATTCTGAGTCAACCTTTTTCCCGTCATGTCATTTTCATATTTATACCAGAAACAGCACCGGTCTTAGGACTGACACCCGGGGGGAAACCCCCACTTTTCACAGGCGCCCACTGTGACCATCGCACGTCCCATGACTAATTGATCCCTTTCCCGTCGGGTTTATTCCCAAATCTATTGCAGTGTTTCCCTTTTTATACCTGCCGGGTTTCCTCCTAGTTTTTTGCCCCTGATCTCTTGTGTGGGATGTGAAAAAGCCTTTATTACGCCCCAAGAAAACGCAGCAAATTACCCCTCCCCCTTCATGTCTTATTTGAAAAGCCCAAAACCGTGGGGGTTTGCCTTGAAAAACTTATTTCTTTCTAGATGCCCCAACCACTCTTCTACTGATAATTTTTTCCCAAAATTTTGCATCCATACAGGTCGGGTGCCCCCTAAACTGTAATTTAATGTTCGGTCGGGTCTTTTTTTTTAATTTTTTTGGGGATTCATCGCTGTCTTTCCTTTAACCTCAGGTAGTAGTTTGTTTCGTTTAGTTGTTTTAAAAGATTTTTATAATGGTAAAAAGGGGAGTCCCTTTGCCCCCCTCTCTCAGCCAGGGAGGAGTTTTTTCCAGCTCCACGCCTTTTTGAGGTACGTAGTTCTCTTAACAGCCCTTTTTAAACCTCCTCCTGGGTTTGTATGTATTGTGCCCTAGCATTTGAGGGGTTTTACCCCACCATTTCTTTTCTTTCGGGAGACCTTTTTTTCCCTTTTGAAAATTACTTCTTTAAATCAAAATGTTGAGCTCCTCCATATTTCCCCAAAGTCGTTTCTTGTAAATCTCCCCCCCTTTTCCTTCCTCATCTAAATTAACCTGGTTTGACTTTTTTTTTTCCCCTCCTGATGTAAACTGTAAAAACACCCTTCGGTTTGACTTGGTTTCGTGTTTGGGGTAATTTTTGTTTTGTATTTGGGAAACCTCCCCCCTTTACCGAGCATTTTTCATTCATTTCTGGTTCTTCGACTACTCTCCCTTATTTTTCCCCGGGTTTTCCTTTCCCTTTCTTTTCTTCTTCCTTTTTCTAAAAAACACCGGGTTTTGGCCTCCCCCAACCCTTGGGGAAACCAAAGGGGGCTCGTTGGCCTTCTCTTTATTTTGTTCCCCTTGGGTAAAAATCTTCTCTGTTTCCTTTGCATTTGTTGTCCATTATTCCTTCATCTATTTATGTTTTTCCCCTCCCAAAGTTCTCTGCCCCAAATGAACCTCGTGCGGGAAATTTCCCCTAAAGGCTTTTGTTTCCCCTCTCTCTTGGTTTAAACTTCTTTCTTTCGGGCCCTTCCTTGTTTCCCTCTAAATTTTTAAACTCTACTATACTTTCGAAGTAAAAAAACCTTTGGTTTCACTAGCTTGAGGGGTTTCTTTATATGGGGTTTGTCCCCAATTTCTGTAAAACTCCCAAAAGGTGAAAATAGGTCCATTTCTTCCCTGGTTCGTCCTCCCTCCCTTCTCTGGTAGTTTTCCCAAACGGTTTTTTTATGGGGTTTTTTTCCCCAACACTACCACCACCCAAACTTAGCCCCCTCCACGTTTCTGGGCCCCCATGGGGTTTCCCAAAGGTTTTCCCAGTAAATTTCAATTTTTTTTTGGTCCCCCAAAAACCAGTAGCTCGGTTATTCTCTTTTATGGGGGGCCCCCCTTCTTTCTGTGGGTGGGTTATACATCACTTAAAATCACCGCATTGGTACCTCCAGTTTTGAAAGTGTTATTAGGGCCCTTTGTTTTCTCCTCTGTCTCCTCTTTCCATCAAAAAAAAATGGGTTTTTGGGGAAATCCCATTGTTTTTTGAGAGTAGTGCGAAATCTTCCCCCCCCCCTCCTCTGTTCCCTTGTTTCCTAAAGGGGTCTGAAAAAACCCGTAGGGAAAAATGGAGTCTGTATCTTTTTGAGTTGGTTTCTGTGAGGGCTATGTGTCTGGGGGATGCCTTTTTTTATTCTTTTGTGTCACCCCCTCCCCCCAAATTATTCGTTATTTACCAGCATTGGTGTTCCAATCTTTAGTTTCCTCTCCAAACCCCTGTATTCCCGGGAGGTTTGTGGGTGCCCGGGAGGGGTGGGGGAATGGCAGGGTGCTATGGAGACTACTGCGTAGTGTGGGGTAAGGGAAATGTGTGTGGGGACAAAATAACTGTACTCATCCCAATTTTTGGTTGAAAAGGGGGGGCTAGACTTTGTCCTGGCCCCCCCCTCTTCAAATGAGTGCTACTTGGGGCCTCTCTCCCCGCTCCACGAGCTTTATCAAAACCCCTTTTTAAAGCATGTATGGGTTTCCCGCCTCCCCTACCTCACTTTTCTTGGGTATTCCAAAAACCTGAAAATACTCTATGACTTAAGAAATACTTCCTTTAAATTTCCCCTTTTAACCCTCTGGGTCTTCCCTCTTCCGTTTGATCCCCTTT
Source organism: Cherax quadricarinatus (assembly GCF_026875155.1). Lineage (NCBI taxonomy): Eukaryota > Metazoa > Arthropoda > Malacostraca > Decapoda > Parastacidae > Cherax > Cherax quadricarinatus. The sequence goes on along the minus strand of NC_069399.1, from coordinate 46,056,893 downwards.
TTTTTGTGTCCTCTCTCCCTTTTGTGTTTGTGAATTTTGTGTGTGTGTTTGGGGGGTTTTGTGTGGGTTTTTTTATGTGTGGTGTGGTGTGTGTGTGGGGGGGGTGTGGGTGTGAGTGTGGGGGTGTGTGTGTTGTGTGTGTGTGTGTGGTGTGTGGGGTGTGTTGTGTGTGTGTGTGTGTGAGTGTGGGGTGTTGTGTGTGTTTTGTGTGTGTGTGTGTGTGTGTGTGTGGCATACACACACACCTTCGTAACCCGCCCGGGAAAAAATTTTTAATTAAAATAATTTTTTAAAACGAAAAAAAAAAATCGCCCCAAAAGTTTTTTATGAAAGTGTTAAAAGGACAGATTTTTGGCTTGTGAACCCCAGTAGAGCATTTGTGTTTAATGAGGAGGTTAGAGTAGTTTTAAAGTATGATGAGGAGGGTTTTAGTACTTAAATGTTTTTAAAGAGAAAAGTTACAGAAGTTTTGCGTTTAATGAAAAGGGAAGAAAAATTTTTTTTGCTTCAGTGACTGATGGGGCAGTGGCCAGGGACAGGTTTGGGGGCAAGTACTTCAGGGCTGAATGAAGGGTGTAGTGGCCAGGCAAGGGTTGGCCCCAAGTTTCTTGGCTGAAATGATGCTGCAGTGGCCAGGCACAGGTTGGCCCAAAAAGTACTTTAGGGTAACTGATGCTGTTTGGGCCCGGCTTAGGCTTGGGGGCCCCAAGTACTTTAGGGGATGATGCTGTAGTGGCCCCGGCACGGGTTGGCCACAAGTACCCTTTAAAGGGTTTCTGAAGCCCGTAAATGGCCCCTCAAGCTTGGCCACAAGTATTTAAGGCTGATAAAGGCTGGGGTTGTGGCCAGGCCCCAGGGTTTTCCCCAAGAAAATTTAGGCTACTGATGGGTGTAGGGCCAGGCTAAAGGTTTTTGGGCCCCCAAGGACTTCCCGGGGTGGGCTGAGCTGGGAGTGGCCAGGCTTTAGGTTTTGGGCCCCAAATCTTTTAGGGACTGATGCTGTAGGGCCAGGCTCAGGGTTGGCCACAAGTACTTAAACCCAAATTTCCCGCAGACAAACAGATAATGATCTAAAAGAAATAAAAAATTTAAAGGTCGCCCCCTGGTCCCCCTTAGGGGGAAAAAAAGAGATAGATAAAATATTATTTTAAAGAAAAAAAAAAATTTCCAATATATTAACGAAAATTTCTAAATTTTCTTTGCAAACAGATAATTTAAAATTTAGTTATAAATTCAGAGTTTTCCCCCGAAAAAAACTCATTTGGGGCCTTGTTTTCCAGGCCCTTTTTTGTTTCCATGCTCTTGGCTTCCCTGCCCCCCAGGATAGATGTGGCGCGGCACATAAACTTTGCTCTTGCGCCCGCCCCCCCACAGGATGGGGTTTTGGGCGGCACAGGAAAATTGCTCTTGCGCTGCCCTCCCCAGGATAGTTTGGCGCGGGACCAAAAGAAAAATAGCCCTTTCGCTGCCCTCCCCCAGGAAAGGATGTGGCGCGGGGACATGAAAAAGCTCTTGGAGGGTGCCCCCCCCACAGGGTGGATGTGGCCAGCACATGAAAATAGCCTTTGGGGCTGCCCTCCACAGGGTAGGGTGGGCGCAGCCCCATGAAAAAATAGCTCCTTTCGCTGCCCTTCCCCCAGGGTTTGATGTGGCGCAGAAAATGAAACTAGCTCTTGGGCTGGCCCCCCACAGGATAGATGTGGCGCAGCACATGAAACTAGCTTTGCGCTTGGCCCCCCAAGGGTAGATTTTGGCCCCAGCCCCATGAAACTAGCTCTTGCGCCCGCCCTTTTTACCCGGGGAGATTGGGCGCAGCAATGAAAACTAGGGCCCCTTTTTCGCTGCCCTCCAAAAGGGTAAAATGTTTGGCCCCAAACACCCTGAAACTAGCTCTTGCGCTGCCCTCTCCACAAGGGTAGATGTGGCGCAGCACATTTAAAAATAGCTCTTGCGCTGCCCTCCACAGGGTTTGATGTGGCGCAGCACATGAAACAGCTCTTGCCGGGTCCCTCCACAGGGTAGATGTGGCGCAAACACATGAAACTACTCTTGGGGCCTTTCCCTCCACAGGGTAGATATGGCCAGCACATTGGAAAAAAGCTCTTTTCGCTGCGTCCACGGATAGATATGGGCAGCAAAATGAAACTAGCTCTTGCGCTGCCCTCCCCAGGGTAGTTAGGGGGCAGAAAAATGAAACTAGCTCTTTTCGCTGCCCTCCCCAGGGTAGATATTTTGGCCCCAAACACATGAAACTTGCTCTTGCGCTCCCCCCACCCGGGGAGGTTTTTATGGCGGCCCACATGAAACGCTCTTGCCCCTGCCCTTTCCCCGGATAGATTTTGGTCGCAAGAAAATAGCCTTGCGTGCCCCCCACAGGGGGGGATGTGGCGCAGCCCATGAAACTAGGGTCTTGCGCGCCCCTCCACAGGGTAGATGTGGCGCAGCACATTGGAAAAACTCTTGGGGCTTTCCCCCACAGGGTTGAAAATGGCGCAGCACTTGGGAAAAAGCTTTTTGCGCCTGCGCTCCACAGGGGGTTTTGGCGCAGCCCCATGAAAAAAAACTCTTGCGTGCCCTCCACGGGGGAGATTGGCGGGAGCACATGAAAAATACTCTGCGCTGCCCTCCACAGGGTGATAGGCGCAGCCCATGAAACTAGCTCTTGGGGCTGCCCTCCACCCGGGTAGATTGGCCCCAGCACATGGGAAAATAGCTCTTCGGGGCTCCTTTCCCCAGGGGAGATATGGCCAGCCCCATGAAAAATACTCTTGCGCTGCCCTCCACAAGGGTTTAAAATGGCGCCAGCCAAAGAAAAATAGCACTTTTCCTGCCCTCCACAGGGTAGATTTTTGGGCGCAGCAAAATGGAAAATAGCTCTTGGCTGCCCCCCCACAGGGTAGATGTGGCGCAGCAAAATGAAACTAGCTCTTTGCGCTGCCCTCCACAAAAGGGGATAGGCGCCCGCACATGAAAAATAGCTCTTGCCCCTGGGCCCCCCACAGGGTAGATTGGGGCAGGGACATAAACTAGCTTTGGCGCTGCCCCTCCAAAAATTAGATGTGGCCGGGCACATTAACTTTGCTCTTGTGTGCCCTCCCCAACAAAGGGTGGGGTTGGGCCCCGCACATGAAACCCAGCTCTTGCGCTGCCCTCCACAGGGGGGGATGTGGCCCCAAACACATTTAAACAAGCCTTTTTTGCGCGCCCCCCACAGGATGGGTGTTTCGCAAACACATGAAAAAAAGTCTTCGGTGCCCTCCACAGGGTGGGTTGGCGCAGCACATTTAAAATAGCTCTTGCGCTGCCCCCCACAGGGTGGATGTGGGGCAGCCCCAAAGAAAAATAGCTCTTGCGCGGGCCCCCCACAGGGTATGTGGGCAGCAAAAATGAAAAATAGCTCTTGCGCTGCCCCACAGGGTGGATGTTGGGGGCAAACCCCATGAAAATAGGGTCTTGCGCTGCCCTCCACAGGGTGGGTATGGCGCAGCACATGAAACTAGCTCTTGCGCTGCGCCTCCACAGGTAGATGTGGCGCAGCACATGAAACTAGCTCTTGCGCTGCCCTCCACAGGATGGATGTGGCGCAGCACATGAAACTAGCTCTTGCGCTGCCCTCCACAGGGTAGATGTGGCCAGACACATGAAACTAGCTCTTGCGCTGCCCTCCACAGGATGGATGTGGCGCAGCACATGAAACTAGCTCTTGCGCTGCCCTCCACAGGATGGATGTGGCGCAGCACATGAAACTAGCTCTTGCGCTGCCCTCCACAGGGTAGATGTGGCGCAGCACATGAAACTAGCTCTTGCGCTGCCCTCCACAGGGTAGATATGGCGCAGCACATGAAACTAGCTCTTGCGCTGCCCTCCACAGGGTAGATATGGCGCAGCACATGAACTAGCTCTTGCGCTGCCTCCACAGGGTAGATATGGCGCAGCACATGAAACTAGCTCTTGCGCTGCCCTCCACAGGGTAGATGTGGCGCAGCACATGAAACTAGCTCTTGCGCTGCGCTCCACAGGATGGATGTGGCGCAGCACATGAAACTAGCTCTTGCGCTGCCCTCCACAGGGTAGATGTGGCGCAGCACATGAAACTAGCTCTTGCGCTGCCCTCCACAGGGTAGATGTGGCGCAGCACATGAAACTAGCTCTTGCGCTGCCCTCCACAGGGTAGATGTGGCGCAGCACATGAAAACTAGCTCTTGCGCTGCCTCCACAGGGTATGATATGGCGCCAGCACATGAAACTAGCTCTTGCGCTGCGCTCCACAGGGTGGATGTGGCGCAGCACATGAAACTAGCTCTTGCGCTGCCCTCCACAGGGTGGATGTGGCGCAGCACATGAAACTAGCTCTTGCGCTGCGCTCCACAGGGTAGATGTGGCAGCAATAACTAGCTCTTTGCGCTGCCCTCCACAGGGTAGATATGGCGCAGCACATGAAACTAGCTCTTGCGCTGCCCTCCACAGGGTAGATGTGGCGCAGCACATGAAACTAGCTCTTGCGCTGCGCTCCACAGGATGGATGTGGCGCAGCACATGAAACTAGCTCTTGCGCTGCCCTCCACAGGGTAGATGTGGCGCAGCACATGAAACTAGCTCTTGCGCTGCCCTCCACAGGGTAGATGTGGCGCAGCACATGAAACTAGCTCTTGCGCTGCCCTCCACAGGATGGATGTGGCGCAGCACATGAAACTAGCTCTTGCGCTGCCCTCCACAGGGTGGATGTGGCGCAGCACATGAAACTAGCTCTTGCGCTGCCCTCCACAGGATAGATGTGGCGCAGCACATGAAACTAGCTCTTGCGCTGCCCTCCACAGGATAGATGTGGCGCAGCACATGAAACTAGCTCTTGCGCTGCCCTCCACAGGATGGATGTGGCGCAGCACATGAAACTAGCATCTTGGGCTGTGCCACTCCAAAGGATGGATGTGGCGCTGCACATGAAACTGCTCTTGCGCTGCCTTCCTCACATGGATAGATTGGGGGTGGAGCAGCACATGAAACTAGCTCTTTGCGCTGCGCTCACAGGGTAGATGTGGCGCGCCAGCATATTGAAACTTGCTCTTGCGCTGCCCTCCACAGGGTAGATGTGGGCGCTAGCACATGAAACTAGTTCTTGCCTCTGCCCTCCACAGGATTAGATAGTGGCACGCACAGCATGACATGAAGAGAACTAGTTTTGCGCTGCCCTCACAGGTGTATGAATGTGGACCGCTAGCTCACATGAAACTAGTCTTTCGCTCGACCACTCAACAGGAAAGTTGTGGCGCACGCACATGAAACTAGCTCTTGCGCTGCCCTCCACAGGATAGTTGTGCGCAGCACATTGAAACTTGCTCTTTCGCTGACTCCACAGGATAGATGTGGCGAGCACATGAAATAGCTCTTTTCGCTGCCGCCTCCACAGGACTAGATGGGCGCTCAATGCAACATGAAACTAGACTCTTGCGCTGCCGCTCCACAGGACTAGATGTGGCGATGCCATGAAAACTAGCTCTTGGCTGCCCTCCACAGGAGGGATGTGGCGCAGCACATGAAATACTAGCTCTTGGCGCTGACCCTCCACAGGATGGATGTGGCGCAGCACATGAAAACTGCTCATTGCGCTGCCCTCCACAGGTGTAGATGTGGCGGCAGCACATGAAACTAGCTCTTGCGTGCACTCCACGGGTGGATGTGTCGCCAGCACATGAAAACTTAGCTCTTGCGCTGCCTCACAGGGTGGATGTGGGCTGCACATGAAACTAGCCTCTTTGCGCTCGCCCTCCACAGATGGTTGTGGCGCAGCACATGAAACTAGCTCTTGCACGCTTGCCCTCCACAGGGTATAGATGTGGCGCTAGCAGCATGGAAACTAGCTCTATGGCGTGCCTCCAAGGGTAGATGAGGCGCAGCACATGAAACTAGCTCTTGCGCTGCCCCTCCACAGGATGATTGTGGACGCGCATCATGAAACTAGCTCTTGCGCTGTCCCTCCACAGGGTAGATGTGGCAGCAGCCACATGTAACTAGCTCTTGCGTGCCCTCCACAGGATAGCTGTGCGCAGCCACATGAACTCGCTCTTGCGCTGCACTCCACAGGGTAGATGTGGCGCCAGCACATGATAAACTAGTCTTGCGCTGCCTCGAGCGACTCACAGGGAGATGTGGCGCAGCACATGATGAAACTAGCTCTTGCGCTGCCCTCCACTGGGTAGATGTGCGCAGCCACATGAAACTAGCTCTTTCGTGCCCTCCACAGGGTATAGATGTGGCGCAGCACATGAAACTAGCTCTTTCGCTGCCCTTCCACTGGATAGATGTGGCGCAGCACATGAAACTGCTCTTTCGCTGCCTCCACTGGCGATAGATGTGGCGCAGCACATGAAACTAGCTCTTGCGCTGCCCTCCAAAGGGTGGATGTGGCGCAGCACATAGAAACTAGCTCTTGCGCTGCCCTCCACAGGTAGATGTGGCGCAGCACATTGAAACTAGCTCTTGCGCTGCCTCCACAGGGTTAGATGTGGCGCAGCACATGAAACTAGCTCTGGCGCTGCTCCACAGGGGTAGATGTGGCCCAGCCACATGAAACTAGCTCTTTCGCTGACCTCCACAGGGTAGATATGGGCAGCACATGATGAAACTTGCTATTTCGCTGCCCCTCACAGGATAGATGTGGCGCAAGCACATGAACTAGTCTTTCGCTGCCCCTCCACAGGATAGAGGATGTGGCGACAGCACAGAAACTAGCTCTTGCGGCTGCCTCCACAGGGTTGGATGTGGCCGCAGCACATGAAAATTGTCTCTTGCGCTGTCATCAACAGGATGGTTGTGTCGCAGCACATGAAACTAGCTCTTGCGCTGCCTCAACAGGGTAGATGTGGCGCAGCACATGAACTAGCTCTATGCGCTGCCCTCCACTAGGATTGATGTGGCGCATGCACATGAAACTAGCTCCTTGCGCTCGCCCCTCCAAGAGGATAGATGTGGCGCAGCACATGGAAACCTAGCTCTTGCGCTGCCCCCTCACAGGTGATGTGGCGCAGCACATGAAATTAGCTCTTGCGTGACCTCAACATGATAGATGTGGCGCAGCACATGAAACTAGCTCTTGCGCTGCCCTCCACAGGATAGATGTGGCGCAGCACATGAAACTAGCTCTTGCGCTGCCCTCCACAGGATAGATGTGGCGCAGCACATGAAACTAGCACATGAAACGTTGCCACAATGATATCTTTTCTAATGTCAGAAACAAGCGGACCACAACGATCTCTAAAAAGTTAGAGACAAGGGGGATGTGACAGTCACAGTTGATGATGATGTGACACAGGTGGTGTTGACAGTCACAGTTGATGATGGTGTGACACAGTTGATGGTGGTGTGACAGTCACGGTAGATGATGGTGTGACACAGTTGGTGGTGTGACAGTCACGGTTGATGATTGTGTAACACAGTTGAAGGTGGTGTGACAATGACGGTTGATGATGGTGTGTCACAGTTGATGTTGTTTGACCCAGTTGATGGTGGTGTGACACAGTTTATGTGTGTGTGACACAGTTCTATGTGGTATTGTCGACAGTTAATGTGGTGTGTGACACATTTGATGTACGTGTGTGACGCCAGTCGATGTGGTTTGTGTCACATTCGACGTGTGACACAGTTGATAGTGGTGTCACACAGTTGATGGTGGTGTGATTCAGTTGATGGTGGTGTGACACAGTTGATGTGATGTGACAGTGTTGATAGTGGTATCTCCTAGTGTTGTGTGACAGTTGTAGTGGTAAGACACGTTGATAGTGGTGTGACACAGTTGATAGTGGTGTGACAAAGTTTGAAAGTTGTGTGACACAGTTGATGTGGTGTGACACAGTTGATGTGGTGTTGACAAGCTGATAGTTTGTGTGGACCAGTTGTCTAGTGGTTTGACAAAGTTCGATGAAAGTGGTGTACACAGTTGACCGGTGGTTTTGTGACACAGTTGATGTGGTGTGACACAGTGATAGTAGTGTGACACAGTTTGATCGTGGTGTGGACACGGTGTGATGTGGTGTGCCACTGTTGTTGTGGTGTGGACACAGTCGATGTGCGTGTGACACAGTTGATAGTGGTTGTGGACAGTTGTTGTGAGTGTTGACACGTTGATAGTAGTGTGACACAGTGGATAGTGGTGTGACACAGTTGATTGGTAAGAAATCAGTTGATAGCTGGTGTGACACAGGTTGATTAGTGGTTGTGATCACAGTTGATAGTGGTGTGCACAGTTGTTTAGTGGTGTGACCAGTTGATAGAATTAAAAAACTGAGTGTGACACAACTACTGCTGACAATCTTCTTACTACTGTCAGTTCACTGACAGTGATAAGGATACGTGTGAAATTTTTCATACTTCCTCCAGTTTTTACCCAGAAATATAGCGAAATTCCTGAAATAATAGATTATGTAGAAACAGGACGATAATTATAACTTGACACAGATTGCAGGTAACTACTGATACGCTTATCATGCAAAATGAGAGAAATTAAAACCATACATATCCCCAGGTCCTGAGGAACTGTGTGCAAGCGGTGTTTAAGAATGTTGTTTAAAATAGGGGTGGGGGGGAACTTAGATTGATCCTTGGGCATAATCTTGGTTTATTATCACTACAAGCTTGCGTAATGCTGATAAGTGGAAAATGGCAATTGTAATACACTATTTTCATGGCTGGTGACTGGAGGTCGCCCTTGATTCGACGTATAGAGTCAATAAGGTATTACCTCACTAATAGGGGGAAAATTTTTGGAATCAATAATTGCCGACAGCATAGCAATTCGTAGCATCTCGAGGCATAAATTGATTAATGATCTCAGCACGGTTTTACGAAGGGGCGTATCCTGTCTAGAATTTACTAATTTTCTTCACTAAGTGTGTTTGAGGAGGTTGGATAATTATAACGAATATAATATTGTGTACATGGACTTCATAAGGAATTTCGTTAGAGTTCCACATCAGAGGTTATCGAAGTAATTTAAGGACACGGAATAGGAGAAATTTTTCCGGGTAGAGCATAAATGGGTAGAAATCAGAATGGGTGCACGCGTCAACAAGCGGGTGTTCATCAGCGGGGTCTCAATGTTGTGCCCCTTGTTGTTCACAATTTACGTAATCGTCATAGACGAGGGTAATAAACTAGCCGACATAAGCAAATTTGCTGATGACTCCAAATAGGCAGTCCAATTTATTCCAATGAGAGGGACATAGAGCACTCAGGATGATTTGAATAGACTCGATGCAGTGCATCGTGGAAGTGTCAGATGCAGTTTAATATGACATATGCACGAGTTCTAAATGTTGGATCAGGAAAATAACCAAGCCTATATACTAAATAATGATAGATTACGGATGCCGAAAAGGATTTAGGTGTATTTTTTGGGGTTTAAAGCAATAATATAAAATCAAGGACATTTCGATGCATTAGTGCTCGCAATAAAGGTAACTGAATCATTGGCTTCATAGCATGAAAATGTATAAATAATAAAGCGTCCTTAGTTAATTCCTTCAACTCTATTATTTATTTGGCCTCTTTTAGAGTATCATGCTAGCAGTCTTAGGTGACCGTTATTACAGAATGGATATAAATGAACTGGTAAAACGTTTATAGAGGAGGATGACAAAGATGATCAAATGTATCAGAATCTTCATATGGTGATAGGACCGGGGCCTGAATCTGCTACTCTCTAGAAATGGCGTAGGATTAGGGAGGAGAGGATATGATTGATGTGTATAAATGGAAAAACAGGAATTAATAAAGGGGATGTAAGAGTGCTTTAAATATTTAATAGACAGGACTCGCATGAATGGTTTTTTAAATTGGAAAATATTCATAATCCGAGAAGGATATAGGAAAGCACTGAGTTTGGTTATTAGAGTTGTGGATGGTGCGAACAAACCCGAAGTACGTCATAGACGATATAGACCGTTGTGTAGTTTTAAAAATAGGTTGGATAAATATATGAGTGAGTGTGGGTGGGTTTGTGTTGGACCTGAACTAGCTTGTGCTACCAGGTCGGGGTTCTTGTGGTCCTCCCTTAAGTGATGTGTCTACCAACACTAGGTCAAAGATGGCCTTACCCGGTGGGAGAATTGGAACTGTCTAGCATAGGCCAGTAGCCTGCTGCAGTGTTACTTCTTTCTTCTGATCCTCGTTTTTATGTACTACTGAACAAATACTACTACTTCTGACAATATACTTACTAATACTGACATACTACTACTACTGACAATATACTACTACTGGACAGATAACTACTACTACTGAACAATACTACTACTACTGACAATTATACTACTAATGAACATTATTACTACTAATGACATTACTTCTACTACTGTCAATTCTTATTAATAATGACAATACATACTATAATACTGTATAATATTACTATACTCTCGAACTACTGACAATATACTTGCTAATGACAATACTACTGATACTGACCAATACTATACTAATACTGACAATTCTTCTGCTACTGACAATAATATAACTAATTACTGACAATACTACTGCTTATGACAATATACAAATAATGTCTGACAAACCTACTGATACTGACAATAATACTACTAATACTGACAATTACTACTGCTACTGACATTACTACTACTACTGGCAATACTACTGATAATTGAAAAATATACTACTACTACCTGACAACACTATGCTAATGACAATACTACTATCTCAATACTGACATACGACTTCTACTGACAATACTACTGATTACTGAAAATATACTACTAATATGACAACATACTACTGCTACTGACAATACTACTACTAAGACTGACAATCGAACTACTACTGACAATACTACTAACTAATACTGCAATACTGCTGCTAATTGACAATACTTACTACTATATAATGAACAATATAAACTGATACTGACAATACTACTTACTAATACTGACAATACTACTACTAATACTGCAATACTATGATACTGGACATACATTACTACTACTAATACTGAAAATTACTACTGATACTGACAATACTTATATCTAATACTGAGACATTACTACTGCTATGAAAATACTACTACTTATACTGACAACACTACTGTACTGACAATACTTACTGACTAATACTGGGACGATACGGACTATATGGCATGGTCAATATACTGCTACTGACAATACTACTACTGAATACTGACAATACGTCTATACTGAAATTACTGCTGCTACTGACAATACTCTTACTATACTGACAATACTACTATACTGACAATACTACTACTATGACATACTACTACTAATACTGATAATACTACTACCTGGGACTAATACTACTAATACTGACAAGTACTACTGCTACTGAAATTACTATACTAATACTGACTTACTAATGATACTGACAATACTAATACTAATACTGACAATAATATACACTAATACTGACACATTCTACTGACTACTGACAATACTACTACTAATACTGAAAAGATACTATGATTCTGCTCAATTACTCTCTTACTAAGTACTGACAATACTACTGCTACTGACAATACTATACTCATTTACTGAATCAATTATACTACTACTGACAATACTACTCTATGACAATATACTACTAATATGATATACTACTTGACTACTGACTATACTACTAATACTGACAAACTGCTGCTACTGACAATACTACTACTAATACTGACAATACGACTGCTACTGACAATTTACTGCTACTGACAATACTACTAATACTGACAATTAGGACTACTACTGACAATACTACTACTAATTACTGACAATACTACTGCTACAACTGACAATTACTATAATACTGACAATATTAATCTACTAATACTGACAATTACTACTTATTAATCACATCGACAATACTACTACTAATACTGACAATATAACTAACTATGAAATACTCTGCTACTGACTATATACTACTAATCTGACAATACGACTATACCTGACAATACTACTTACTAATACTGACAAATACTACTGCTAAGACAATACTACTATAATACTGACAATACTACTGCTACTGACAATATTACTATTAATACTGACCAACACTTACTATTACTGATCATTACTACTGCTAATGACAATATAGATCTACTAATACTAACAATCCTACTTACTACTGACAATGCTACTGCTACTGACAATACTGTACTTAAACTGACAATACTACTGATACTGGCCAATACTACTACTATAATGACAACACTACTGCTACTGAAAATACTACTTACTAATACTGACAAATACGACTACTACTGACAATAACTGCTGATATGCATACTACTAAGTATCTGGACAATTACTACACTACTAGACAATATACTGCACTACTGACAATACTACTACTAATACTGACAATAACTACTCACTACTACTGACAATTGCATACTGCACTGGACAATACTGTACTAATACTGACAATACTACTGTACTGGAATACTATACTAATACTGAAATACTACTAACTTCTGAAAATTATACTTCTACTGACAATACTACTATACTGAAATACTACTACTCTGGCAATACTACTACTACTGACTTAAACTGACTACTAATAATGGCATACTGCTACTACCTGACCCAATATACTACTACTGACAGAATACTACTTCTACTACTGGCTAATACTGTACTTCTACTGATAACTACTACTACTACCTACTGACAATACCTACTTACTACTACTGACATCTACTACTACTACAATACTACTACTACTAACAATGGCTATGTACTGACAATACTACTACTACTAACAATTTTTTTGGCCACTAATACTGACAATACTACTACTACTATGCAATACTAATACTACGACCGGACAATTACTACTACCACCACTGCACAATACTACTACTACTACAATACTACTACTAATAACAATACTACTACTACTGACACATACTACCTACTTCTAACAATACTACTACTAACTGACAATACTAATACTTCTAACAATATTTACTACAATACTGAAAATATTCTACTCCTGACAATACTACTACTTACTGACAGGACTACTACTACTGACAATACTACTACAATGTTGACAAGAGTACTTACTTCTTCTACTGACAATATCTATTACTACTGCAATACTACGATTACAACTACTGACAATACTATACTACGGACAACAATACTACTACTTATGACAATACGTACTACTACTGACAATATACTACTACTGTATAATACTACTACTACGACAATACTACTACTATGACAATACTACTACTACTGACAATACTACTCACTACGATAATACTACTACTTACTGATAATACTACTACTACTGACAATACTACTACTACTGTCATTACTACTACTACTGATAATACTCCTTCTTTGATAATACTACTACTACCGACAATACTACTACTACTGACAATACTATACTACGACATAACTACTACTACTGACAATACTACTACTACTGATACTCGACTATGCTGGACAATACTACTTTACTACTGGACAATCCTAACTACTACTGACATTATATAATCTTACTACTGATAATACGTACTACTACTCGACAATACTACTACTACTGACAAACTACTAATACGTCAATACTACTACTTACTGACAATACTACTACTACTGAGAATACTACTTCTACTCATTAATACTATTATACTGACAATACTCTTTACTACTGATAATTACTTCTCTACTGACAGTACTTACTACTACTGACATATACTACTACTACTGACATACTGTAATACTGACAATATACTACTACTGACAAATACTACTACTACTGACATACTACTACTACTGATAATACTCTACTACTACTGACAGTACTACTACTTCTGACATTACTACTATACTGGACAATACTGCCTACTACTGACAATACTACTTTCTACTGACAATACTACTACACTACTGATATACTACTACTATACTTACTGACAATACCTACTACCAATGACAATACTACTACTACTGACAATAACTACTAACACTGACAATACTACTTACTATATGACAATACTACTACTACTGACTAGACTACTCTACCACTGCTCACCTTATCCTGCTAATTGACAATACTACTATACTGACAATAACTACTACTACTGACAATACTACTAAAATGACAAACTAACTACACCTCACTTGGCAATATAACTACACTGACAATTACTACTGCTCTGACAATTCTCCTTATCTACTATGACAATACTACTACCACTGACTAATAATACTGTAATGACAATACTACTTCTGACTGACATACTACTATACGGATCAATAATCTATACTGACAATAATACTACACTGACATACTACTATACTGACAATACTACCCACTACTTTCAATATAACTACCACTGACAATACTACTTACCACTGACAATATTACTACACTCGACAATACTCTACTACTGACAATACTACTACTACTGGACAATAATACTACCACTGACAATATACTACATACTGACATACTATACCAATGACTATACTACGCTACATCTGTGACATACTACTCCCTACTGACAATACTACTACTACTTCATAATACTACTACTACTGACAATACTACTAAGACACATACTAATACTACTGAAAATACTACTACTACTGACAGTACTTCTACTACTGACAATTACTACTACTCACTGACAAATACCTGATACTACTCACAATTCTACTACTACTGGACAATACTACTACTACTGACAATACTACTATACTGGATAATAACTACTACTACTGACAGAGTACTAACTACTTTTGAATACTACTACTACTGCCAATACTGCTACTACAGACAATAACTACTACTACTGAGACAATACTACTTACTACTGTAATACTACTATACTTCTGACTAATATACTACCACTGACAATACTACTCTACTGACAATACTACTACCACTGACAATACCTACTATACTGACAATCACTACATACTACTGACAATACTACTACCACTGCCAATACTACTGCTACTGACACTACTACTACTACTGGACAATTTATACTACTGACAATAACTACTTCCACTGACAATATACGTACCACTGACCAATACTACTACCAATGGACATATTACTGCTACATGATCAATACTACTACTCACCACTGACAATACTACTACCACTGACAATACTACTACTACTGACAATACTACTACTACTGACAATACTACTACTACTGACAATACTACTACTACTGACAATACTACTACCACTGACAATACTACTACTACTGACAATATACCACTACTGACAATAATTTTTTACTACCACTGACCAATACTACTACCCACTGACAATACTACTACCCTGACATTACCTACTACTACTGACAATACTACTACTACTGACAATAATACTACCTCTGACATTAACTACTACTACTGAACAATATACTTACACTGACAATACTATACCACTGACAATTACTACAGCTACTCCAATACTACTACTACTGACAATACTACTATACTGACAATACTTTTTACTACACACTGACAATACTACTATACTGTCAATAGTATACTAATGACAATATATGCTACTGACAATACTACAACTACTTGAAACTACTACTAATACTGACAATAATACTATACTGACAATACTACTACTACTGACAATACTATTACCACTGCAATACTACTACTGGCTGACAATTACTACTACTATGATAATACTACTACTACTGAAATACTACTACTAATGACAATTAACTATAATACTGCAATACTACTACTACTGACAATACAACTACTAATGATCACATACTACTACTACTGGAAATATCTACTACTACTGAACAATACTACTACTACTGACAATACTACTACTAACTCGACAAATACCACTACCTCTGAACAATTACTCACTACTACTACTGACAATAGGCTACTACATGACAATACTACTGCCTACTGACCAATACTACTACTTACAGATAATACTATTTCTACTGACAATACTACTACTACTGACAATACTACTACTACTGACAATACTACTACTACTGACAATACTACTACCACTGACAATACTACTACTACTGACAATACTACTACTACTGACAATACTACTACACTGATACTACTACTACTAATGAAAATACTACTACTACTGGACAATAACTATAATAATGACAATATACTACTACAGACAATACTACTACTATGACTATACTACTACTATGACAATACTACTACTCTGAACAATACTACTACTATCTGACAATACTACTACTACTGGACAATACTACTACTATGATACTATACTACTATGACAATGCTACTACTACTACTTGACATTAATGCTACTACTGACAATACTACTTACCATGACAATACTACTACTACGACAATACTACTTACTACTGATATACTACTACTACTGAATAATACTACTACTATGGACAATACTTTACTACTGACAAATACTACTACTTACTGACAATTCTATTATACTGACAATATAACTACTTCTGACAATACTACTACTACTGACATATAATACTACTGACAATACTACTATCTGACAATCACTACTACACTGACAATTACTACTATATACTGACATATATACTACTACTGACAATACTACATACCTACTGATTAATACTAATACAACTGACAATACTACTATACTGTCATAATACTACTACCACTGACACACGAACACTACTACTTACAATACTACTACTACTGATATACTACTACCACTGACAAATGATAATACTAACTAGTATAAGGACATTACTACTACTGAAAATACTACTATACTGATTAATACTACTACTACTGACCAATACTATACTCTACTGACAATACTCACTATACTGTATAACTACTACTACTACACTGATAATACTACTACTACTGTTAATACTACTACTTTACTGGATCAAGTACTACTTACCTATGATAATACTAATATACTACTACTGACAATACTACAACTACTGATAATACTTACTACTACTACTACTGATAATCTAATCTATACTGATAATACTACTTACTACTGATAAATACTACTACTGCTACGGACAATATATACTACTGACATTCTACTACTACCTACTGACAATACTACTACTACTAAACAATACTTACTATACCTGACAATCTACTACTTCTTAACAATACTTACTACTTATCACAATAATACTATCTACGTAACAGTATTATTACTACGGACAAATACTACTTACTACTGATGAATACTTAATACGATCTGAACAATTCTGAAACTACTTCCTAACAATACATTAGACTACTTACTGACACATACTTCTACTACTGACAATACATACTCGCACTACTAACCATATAATATTACTGACAAAATATACTAATACTGACAATACTCATCTACCTACCTGACATATACTATACTACTGACAATACTACTACTACTAAACTCAATATTCTATACTAAACATTACTACTACTACTGACAATAATACTACTACTGATAATACTATACTACTACTGATTCAATACTTACTACTACTGAGTAATTACTACTACTACTGACAATACGACTTCTACTGATGTTATAATACTAACTACTGACAATACTACTACTACTGACAATACTACTACTAAGACAATAAACGTACTACTGACAATACTACCTACTACTGACAATTCTACTAATACTGACAATACTATACTACTGAAAATACTACTATACTGACAATACTACCTACTACATGACAAATGCTACTACTCCTGACCAATACTACTACTACTCGACAATACTACTACACTTGATAATATACTATATGACAATTACTACTCATATGACATTACTACTACTACTGACAATACTACTACTACTATGACATATCTACTACTAACTGACAATACTACAACATACTGGACAATACTACTACTACTATTGACAATATACTATTACTGACAATACTACTACTATGAGCAATACTACTACTACTACTGACAATCTACTACTAACTGTACAATATACTACTACTGGACAACAACTAACTACTACTGACAATAACTCTACTACTGATAACTATACTCCCAGTACTGACATATACTACTCTGACAACTACATATACTACTGACAATACTACACTATGACAATACTACTACTACTGACAGATGCTACTACTACTGACAATACTACTACTCTGACAATACTACTTCTACTGATAATACTACTACTACTGGACTCAATACTACTAATACTGACAATACTTACTACTATGACAATATATACTACTAATGACCTCACTTGGGTAGATGTGGCGCGCAGCCACCATGAATCTAGCTCTTGCGCTGGCCCTCCACAGTGGTTAGATGTGGCACAGCACATGAACTAGCTCTTGCGCTGCCCTCCACAGGATGGATGTGGCGCAGCACATGAAACTAGCTCTTGCGCTGCCTCCACAGGATGGATGTGGCGCAGGCACATGAAAACTAGCTACTTGCGCTGCCCTCCACAGGGATAGATGTGGCGACCAGCACATGAAACTAGCTCTTGCGCTGCCTCCACAGGGTTGACATGGCGCAGCACATCGAAACTAGCTCTTGCCGCTGCCCTCCACAGGGTTTGATATGGCGCAGCCATGAAATAGCTCTTGCGCTTGCCTCCACAGGGTAGATATGGCGCAGCACATGAAACTAGCTCTTGCGCTGCCTCCACAGGATAGATTGTGGCGCAGCACATGAAACTACGCTCTTGCGCTGCCTCCAACTCAGGGTGATGTGGCGCAGCACATGAAACTAGCTCTTGCGCTGCCCTCCACAGGATAGTGGGGCGCACGCCATGAAACTAGCTCTTGCGCCTAGCCTCACAGGGTAGATGTGGCGCAGAACATGAAACTAGCTCTTGCGCTGCCCTCCACGGGAGTAGATGTGGGCTCAGCACATGAAACTAGCTCTTGCGCTGCCCTCCAACTGGAATGATGTGGCGCAGCACATTGGAAACTAGCTCTTGCGCTGCCCTCCACAGGGTAGATGTGGCGCAGCACATGAAACTAGCTCTTGACGACTGCCCTCCACAGGGTTAGATATGGCGCAGCACTGAAAACTCAGCTCTATGCGCTGCCCTCCAAGTGAGTTATATATGGCGCAGAACATGAATAAACATAGCTCTTGCGCTGCCCTCCACAGGGTAGTATGGGCAGACACCATGAAACTAGGCTCTTGCGCTGCCCCTCACAGGATAGATGTGGCGCAGCACATGAAACTAGCTCTTGCGCTGCCCTCCACAGGGTAGATATGGCGCAGCACATGAAACTAGCTCTTGCGCTGCCCTCCACAGGGTAGATATGGCGCAGCACATGAAACTAGCTCTTGCGCTGCCCTCCACAGGATCAGATGTGGCGCAGCACATGAAAACTAGCTCTGCGACTGCGCTCCACAGGATGATGTGGCGCAGCTCATGAAACTAGCTCTTGATGCTGCCCTCCACAGGGTAGATGTGGCGCAGCACATGAAACTAGCTCTTGCGCTGCGCGCCTCCACAGGGTGGATGTGGCGCAGACACATGAAACTAGCTCTTGCGCTGCGCTCCACAGGGTAGATGGGGCGCAGCACATGAAACTAGCTCTTGCGCTGCCCTCAAAAGAGGTAGATATGCGCAGCACATGAAACTAGCTCATGCGCTGCCTCCACAGGGTAGATGTGGCGCAGCACATGAAAACTAGCTCTTGCGCGCGCTCCACAGGATGTGGATCAGTGGCGAGCACATGGACTAGATCTTGCGCTGCCCTCCACATGGTAGATGTGGCGCAGCACATGAAACTAGCTATTGCGCTGCGCTACACAGTGGTAGATGTGGCGCACAGCACATGAAACTAGCTCTTGCGCTGCCCTCACAGGATGGATGTGGCGCGCACAATGGATACTAGCTCTTGCGCTGCCACTCCACAGGGTAGATGTGGCTCAGCACATGAAACTAGCTCTTGCGCTTGCCCTCTCACTCAGGTTGATTTGGCGCAAGCACATGAAACTAGCTCTTGCGCTGCCCTCCCACAGGATGGAGTGGCGCAGCACAATGGTAACTAGCTCTTGCTGCTCGCCTTCCACAAGGGTAGATGTTATGGCGCATCACATGAAACTAGACTCTTTGCGCTGCCCTCACAGGGTAGAAACTGCCGCAGCATCATGAAACTAGCTCTTTGCGCTGCCCTCCACAGGGTAGATTATGGCGCAGCACATGAAACTAGCCTCTTGCGCTGCCCTCCACGTGTAGATTGGCGCAAGCACATGAAACTAGCTCTTGGCTGCACTCAACAGGTAGATGTGGCCGCAGCACATGAAAATGCTCTTGCGCTGCGCTCTACAGGAATGGATGTGGCGCAGCACATGGAAACTAGCTCTTGCGCTGCACTCACAGGTGGTTAGATGTGGCGCAGCACATGAATCTAGCTCTTGCTCTGCCCTCCACAGGGTGGATGTGGCGCTGGCACATGAAACTTGCTCTTGCGCTGCGCTCCACAGGGGTTAGATGTGGCGCAGACACATGAAAACTAGCTCTTGCGCTGCCTCTCCACAGGTGTAGATATGGCGCGCAAGCACATGAAACTAGTCTGGCGCTGCGCTCCCAGGGTAGATGTGGCGCAGCACATGAAAAAGCTCTTGCGCTGCCATCCACAGCGGTGGATGTGGCGCGGACACATGCAAACTAGCTCTTGCGCTGCAGCTCACTGCAGGCGTAGTCATGTGGCGCAGCACATGGTAATACCCAGCTTGTGCGCTGCCTCCACAGGGTAGATATGGCGCAGCACATGAAACTAGCTCTGGCGCGCTGCCCTCCACTGGGTTAGAGTTGGCGCAGCACATCGAAAATAGCTCTTGCGCCTGCGCTCCACAGGATGGAGAATGTGGCGCAGTCACATGGAAACTAGCTCTGTGCGCTGCCTCAACAGGGTTAGATGTGGCGCAGCACATGAAACTAGCTCTTGCGCTGCGCTCCAAAGGGTAGATGTGGGCAGCACCATGAACTAGGTCTTGCGCTGCCACATCCACAGGATGGATGTGGACGGCCACATGTAAAATAGCTTTGCGTCTTGCCCTCCCACAGGGTGGAATGTGGCGCAGCACATGAAACTAGCTCTTGCGCTTGCCCCTCCACAGGATGGATGTGGGCAGCACATGAAACTAGCTTCGTTGCGCGGCCCTACACAGGATAGATGTGGCGCAGCACATGAAACTAGCTCTTGCGCTGCCCTCCACAGGATGGATGGGGCGCAGCACATGAAACTAGCATCTTGGGCTGTGCCACTCCAAAGGATGGATGTGGCGCTGCACATGAAACTGCTCTTGCGCTGCCTTCCTCACATGGATAGATTGGGGGTGGAGCAGCACATGAAACTAGCTCTTTGCGCTGCGCTCACAGGGTAGATGTGGCGCGCCAGCATATTGAAACTTGCTCTTGCGCTGCCCTCCACAGGGTAGATGTGGGCGCTAGCACATGAAACTAGTTCTTGCCTCTGCCCTCCACAGGATTAGATAGTGGCACGCACAGCATGACATGAAGAGAACTAGTTTTGCGCTGCCCTCACAGGTGTATGAATGTGGACCGCTAGCTCACATGAAACTAGTCTTTCGCTCGACCACTCAACAGGAAAGTTGTGGCGCACGCACATGAAACTAGCTCTTGCGCTGCCCTCCACAGGATAGTTGTGCGCAGCACATTGAAACTTGCTCTTTCGCTGACTCCACAGGATAGATGTGGCGAGCACATGAAATAGCTCTTTTCGCTGCCGCCTCCACAGGACTAGATGGGCGCTCAATGCAACATGAAACTAGACTCTTGCGCTGCCGCTCCACAGGACTAGATGTGGCGATGCCATGAAAACTAGCTCTTGGCTGCCCTCCACAGGAGGGATGTGGCGCAGCACATGAAATACTAGCTCTTGGCGCTGACCCTCCACAGGATGGATGTGGCGCAGCACATGAAAACTGCTCATTGCGCTGCCCTCCACAGGTGTAGATGTGGCGGCAGCACATGAAACTAGCTCTTGCGTGCACTCCACGGGTGGATGTGTCGCCAGCACATGAAAACTTAGCTCTTGCGCTGCCTCACAGGGTGGATGTGGGCTGCACATGAAACTAGCCTCTTTGCGCTCGCCCTCCACAGATGGTTGTGGCGCAGCACATGAAACTAGCTCTTGCACGCTTGCCCTCCACAGGGTATAGATGTGGCGCTAGCAGCATGGAAACTAGCTCTATGGCGTGCCTCCAAGGGTAGATGAGGCGCAGCACATGAAACTAGCTCTTGCGCTGCCCCTCCACAGGATGATTGTGGACGCGCATCATGAAACTAGCTCTTGCGCTGTCCCTCCACAGGGTAGATGTGGCAGCAGCCACATGTAACTAGCTCTTGCGTGCCCTCCACAGGATAGCTGTGCGCAGCCACATGAACTCGCTCTTGCGCTGCACTCCACAGGGTAGATGTGGCGCCAGCACATGATAAACTAGTCTTGCGCTGCCTCGAGCGACTCACAGGGAGATGTGGCGCAGCACATGATGAAACTAGCTCTTGCGCTGCCCTCCACTGGGTAGATGTGCGCAGCCACATGAAACTAGCTCTTTCGTGCCCTCCACAGGGTATAGATGTGGCGCAGCACATGAAACTAGCTCTTTCGCTGCCCTTCCACTGGATAGATGTGGCGCAGCACATGAAACTGCTCTTTCGCTGCCTCCACTGGCGATAGATGTGGCGCAGCACATGAAACTAGCTCTTGCGCTGCCCTCCAAAGGGTGGATGTGGCGCAGCACATAGAAACTAGCTCTTGCGCTGCCCTCCACAGGTAGATGTGGCGCAGCACATTGAAACTAGCTCTTGCGCTGCCTCCACAGGGTTAGATGTGGCGCAGCACATGAAACTAGCTCTGGCGCTGCTCCACAGGGGTAGATGTGGCCCAGCCACATGAAACTAGCTCTTTCGCTGACCTCCACAGGGTAGATATGGGCAGCACATGATGAAACTTGCTATTTCGCTGCCCCTCACAGGATAGATGTGGCGCAAGCACATGAACTAGTCTTTCGCTGCCCCTCCACAGGATAGAGGATGTGGCGACAGCACAGAAACTAGCTCTTGCGGCTGCCTCCACAGGGTTGGATGTGGCCGCAGCACATGAAAATTGTCTCTTGCGCTGTCATCAACAGGATGGTTGTGTCGCAGCACATGAAACTAGCTCTTGCGCTGCCTCAACAGGGTAGATGTGGCGCAGCACATGAACTAGCTCTATGCGCTGCCCTCCACTAGGATTGATGTGGCGCATGCACATGAAACTAGCTCCTTGCGCTCGCCCCTCCAAGAGGATAGATGTGGCGCAGCACATGGAAACCTAGCTCTTGCGCTGCCCCCTCACAGGTGATGTGGCGCAGCACATGAAATTAGCTCTTGCGTGACCTCAACATGATAGATGTGGCGCAGCACATGAAAACTAGACTCTTGCGACTGCCCTCCACAGGATAGATGTGGCGCAGCACATGAAACTAGCTCTTGCGCTGCCCTCCACAGGATAGATGTGGCGCAGCACATGAAACTAGCACATGAAACGTTGCCACAATGATATCTTTTCTAATGTCAGAAACAAGCGGACCACAACGATCTCTAAAAAGTTAGAGACAAGGGGGATGTGACAGTCACAGTTGATGATGATGTGACACAGTTGGTGTGACAGTCACAGTTGATGATGGTGTGACACAGTTGATGGTGGTGTGACTGTCACGGTAGATGATGGTGTGACACAGTTGGTGGTGTGACAGTCACGGTTGATGATTGTGTAACACAGTTGAAGGTGGTGTGACAATGACGGTTGATGATGGTGTGTCACAGTTGATGTTGTTTGACCCAGTTGATGGTGGTGTGACACAGTTTATGTGTGTGTGACACAGTTCTATGTGGTATTGTCGACAGTTAATGTGGTGTGTGACACATTTGATGTACGTGTGTGACGCCAGTCGATGTGGTTTGTGTCACATTCGACGTAGTGGGACACAGTTGATAGTGGGTGTCACACAGTGATGGTGGTGTGATTCCAGTTGATGGTGGTGTGACACAGTTGATGTGATGTGACAGTGTTGATAGTGGTATCTCCTAGTGTTGTGTGACAGTTGTAGTGGTAAGACACGTTGATAGTGGTGTGACACAGTTGATAGTGGTGTGACAAAGTTTGAAAGTTGTGTGACACAGTTGATGTGGTGTGACACAGTTGATGTGGTGTTGACAAGCTGATAGTTTGTGTGGACCAGTTGTCTAGTGGTTTGACAAAGTTCGATGAAAGTGGTGTACACAGTTGACCGGTGGTTTTGTGACACAGTTGATGTGGTGTGACACAGTGATAGTAGTGTGACACAGTTTGATCGTGGTGTGGACACGGTGTGATGTGGTGTGCCACTGTTGTTGTGGTGTGGACACAGTCGATGTGCGTGTGACACAGTTGATAGTGGTTGTGGACAGTTGTTGTGAGTGTTGACACGTTGATAGTAGTGTGACACAGTGGATAGTGGTGTGACACAGTTGATTGGTAAGAAATCAGTTGATAGCTGGTGTGACACAGGTTGATTAGTGGTTGTGATCACAGTTGATAGTGGTGTGCACAGTTGTTTAGTGGTGTGACCAGTTGATAGAATTAAAAAACTGAGTGTGACACAACTACTGCTGACAATCTTCTTACTACTGTCAGTTCACTGACAGTGATAAGGATACGTGTGAAATTTTTCATACTTCCTCCAGTTTTTACCCAGAAATATAGCGAAATTCCTGAAATAATAGATTATGTAGAAACAGGACGATAATTATAACTTGACACAGATTGCAGGTAACTACTGATACGCTTATCATGCAAAATGAGAGAAATTAAAACCATACATATCCCCAGGTCCTGAGGAACTGTGTGCAAGCGGTGTTTAAGAATGTTGTTTAAAATAGGGGTGGGGGGGAACTTAGATTGATCCTTGGGCATAATCTTGGTTTATTATCACTACAAGCTTGCGTAATGCTGATAAGTGGAAAATGGCAATTGTAATACACTATTTTCATGGCTGGTGACTGGAGGTCGCCCTTGATTCGACGTATAGAGTCAATAAGGTATTACCTCACTAATAGGGGGAAAATTTTTGGAATCAATAATTGCCGACAGCATAGCAATTCGTAGCATCTCGAGGCATAAATTGATTAATGATCTCAGCACGGTTTTACGAAGGGGCGTATCCTGTCTAGAATTTACTAATTTTCTTCACTAAGTGTGTTTGAGGAGGTTGGATAATTATAACGAATATAATATTGTGTACATGGACTTCATAAGGAATTTCGTTAGAGTTCCACATCAGAGGTTATCGAAGTAATTTAAGGACACGGAATAGGAGAAATTTTTCCGGGTAGAGCATAAATGGGTAGAAATCAGAATGGGTGCACGCGTCAACAAGCGGGTGTTCATCAGCGGGGTCTCAATGTTGTGCCCCTTGTTGTTCACAATTTACGTAATCGTCATAGACGAGGGTAATAAACTAGCCGACATAAGCAAATTTGCTGATGACTCCAAATAGGCAGTCCAATTTATTCCAATGAGAGGGACATAGAGCACTCAGGATGATTTGAATAGACTCGATGCAGTGCATCGTGGAAGTGTCAGATGCAGTTTAATATGACATATGCACGAGTTCTAAATGTTGGATCAGGAAAATAACCAAGCCTATATACTAAATAATGATAGATTACGGATGCCGAAAAGGATTTAGGTGTATTTTTTGGGGTTTAAAGCAATAATATAAAATCAAGGACATTTCGATGCATTAGTGCTCGCAATAAAGGTAACTGAATCATTGGCTTCATAGCATGAAAATGTATAAATAATAAAGCGTCCTTAGTTAATTCCTTCAACTCTATTATTTATTTGGCCTCTTTTAGAGTATCATGCTAGCAGTCTTAGGTGACCGTTATTACAGAATGGATATAAATGAACTGGTAAAACGTTTATAGAGGAGGATGACAAAGATGATCAAATGTATCAGAATCTTCATATGGTGATAGGACCGGGGCCTGAATCTGCTACTCTCTAGAAATGGCGTAGGATTAGGGAGGAGAGGATATGATTGATGTGTATAAATGGAAAAACAGGAATTAATAAAGGGGATGTAAGAGTGCTTTAAATATTTAATAGACAGGACTCGCATGAATGGTTTTTTAAATTGGAAAATATTCATAATCCGAGAAGGATATAGGAAAGCACTGAGTTTGGTTATTAGAGTTGTGGATGGTGCGAACAAACCCGAAGTACGTCATAGACGATATAGACCGTTGTGTAGTTTTAAAAATAGGTTGGATAAATATATGAGTGAGTGTGGGTGGGTTTGTGTTGGACCTGAACTAGCTTGTGCTACCAGGTCGGGGTTCTTGTGGTCCTCCCTTAAGTGATGTGTCTACCAACACTAGGTCAAAGATGGCCTTACCCGGTGGGAGAATTGGAACTGTCTAGCATAGGCCAGTAGCCTGCTGCAGTGTTACTTCTTTCTTCTGATCCTCGTTTTTATGTACTACTGAACAAATACTACTACTTCTGACAATATACTTACTAATACTGACATACTACTACTACTGACAATATACTACTACTGGACAGATAACTACTACTACTGAACAATACTACTACTACTGACAATTATACTACTAATGAACATTATTACTACTAATGACATTACTTCTACTACTGTCAATTCTTATTAATAATGACAATACATACTATAATACTGTATAATATTACTATACTCTCGAACTACTGACAATATACTTGCTAATGACAATACTACTGATACTGACCAATACTATACTAATACTGACAATTCTTCTGCTACTGACAATAATATAACTAATTACTGACAATACTACTGCTTATGACAATATACAAATAATGTCTGACAAACCTACTGATACTGACAATAATACTACTAATACTGACAATTACTACTGCTACTGACATTACTACTACTACTGGCAATACTACTGATAATTGAAAAATATACTACTACTACCTGACAACACTATGCTAATGACAATACTACTATCTCAATACTGACATACGACTTCTACTGACAATACTACTGATTACTGAAAATATACTACTAATATGACAACATACTACTGCTACTGACAATACTACTACTAAGACTGACAATCGAACTACTACTGACAATACTACTAACTAATACTGCAATACTGCTGCTAATTGACAATACTTACTACTATATAATGAACAATATAAACTGATACTGACAATACTACTTACTAATACTGACAATACTACTACTAATACTGCAATACTATGATACTGGACATACATTACTACTACTAATACTGAAAATTACTACTGATACTGACAATACTTATATCTAATACTGAGACATTACTACTGCTATGAAAATACTACTACTTATACTGACAACACTACTGTACTGACAATACTTACTGACTAATACTGGGACGATACGGACTATATGGCATGGTCAATATACTGCTACTGACAATACTACTACTGAATACTGACAATACGTCTATACTGAAATTACTGCTGCTACTGACAATACTCTTACTATACTGACAATACTACTATACTGACAATACTACTACTATGACATACTACTACTAATACTGATAATACTACTACCTGGGACTAATACTACTAATACTGACAAGTACTACTGCTACTGAAATTACTATACTAATACTGACTTACTAATGATACTGACAATACTAATACTAATACTGACAATAATATACACTAATACTGACACATTCTACTGACTACTGACAATACTACTACTAATACTGAAAAGATACTATGATTCTGCTCAATTACTCTCTTACTAAGTACTGACAATACTACTACTACTGACAATACTACTACTACTGACAATACTGCTACTGACAATACTGCTACTACTGACAATACTACTACTACTAACAATACTACTGCTACTACTGAAAATACGGTGTACAGTGTCGTGAACTATTCCTTACTGAGGTATCGGAACGCTATTCTCAGGTTTACCAGGCGCCCATTTGCTGCAGCAGTTACCTGGTTGATGTGAGTGTGTGTGTGTGTGTGTGTGTGTGTGTGTGTGTGTGGTGTGTGTGTGTGTGTGTGTGTGTGTGTGTGTGTGTGTGTGTGTGTGTGTGTGTGTGTGTGTCAGCATAGTTGCTGATCCCTTACATGCGTTGTATAGCTTTTCTGAGAATCATAGTACCATCCATATGTTTTATATATGATACCTTATTAGGCCTAGGGACCAGTTTGTGTGACGTCACATGATGCGCATGTGTGCGCGAGTACCTCTGTAACTTTCTCAGTCCACGCATAGGTCTACCAGGCAACGCACGGCAGGTTGGGCTCCCTTTCCACAATCTGACAATATATAGTTTTACCATCCACAAGTGTGTTTATCTTCAACCATCATATCTCCGTTCGAACCCGCACGACAAATGGTGGCATCGGAGGGCCTGTAATTCTGACGATTACAGCGATTTCTGGAGATAAATTTCTACTGAGCCCGTCCCCATTTTGCACGCGGGCCTCCCGAAAGGTAACGCTAAACAAAACCCAACCACACCCCAAAAAGCTTTTACTAGTCCATGCACTATTCACTTGTCAGTCTCTGTGATTAGTGTTTATCTTGCTCTTTGCATTACCTCTGAGGGTTTACCCGGGGTTTGCAAATTAACCAAGCCACCTAAACCATCTGGGGTGGGGGAGTCAGCCCAACCCAAAAGCCCAGCCAGCCTACATAAACCCCACCTTTGCTTGCCAAGCCATTTTTTCCACCCCTGCTGGTTCATCATTAAAGTTATCAACCATCTGTTAAGTTAACCCAAAGCCCCAGCAACAAACCCAATGACAAACCCCAATAAAAAACAAGCCACGTGGTACAGCTTCTTTCATGGGTTTGTGCTTTCAGTTCTAGCTTTTCAAAGGTTTATTGTCCCTGTGGTGTTGTGGATTTTTGGGTTTTTTTTTTAAGCCACCGGGCTTAGAATATTTTGGCCCGGGTGCGGGGTCCGCAGTGTGGCTTACGCCTTTCTCCCTAGGCCCGTCACCACGCGCTGCCTTAACCACCCACCTCACCCACTCCCACTTTTTTTGTCCCCCTTATTACGGGTTCAGCACTTTTTTTAAGGACCCAAGGGGGTAAAGAGCCAAGAGTGTTCCTTCGCAGATCGCCATTGTAAAAGCCCCCTGTTGGTCCACGTCGATTTTAAACACAAATTCTTCGAGCGTCACGGGGGAAAGTGGGGCAAACCGCCAACCACGAGACTCCACCTTTACCATCCACCTCATTCAAAACAACGTCCTACATTTTTAATGAAAAATATTTTTTCATGGAGAATTTCTATTTTTGAGACTTTTTTTTTTTGTTTCCATGATTTTTGTGACTTCTGACTCTTGATAGACCCCTGTTCTTTTTAAATACTCTTGCAATTTTTTTTTTTTTCCCCTCTTTCTCATGTTAATTTTCGTGCTTTATTTTATGTCTGTTGTGTTGTGCTTCTTTTTTATAAAATTTATACTTGAATACGTATTTTAAAATGTTTTTCCTTGTTGTGTGCAAAATAAAGCAGTATAAACTTGTTTTTTCACTTCACAAATTTTCTTGTGTTCACAGTATTGCATGAATAATTCATAATTTATTACCTTATATTCTTATCACAACTTAGTTTGTCTTTTATATTTTTTCTCCCAGCATTTGTGTATTTTGCGTTTTTTTTTTCATTCATTTTTCCATTTTAATTTTTTTCTCTGTGTTGAAAATTTTG
The DNA here is from genome assembly GCF_026875155.1 of Cherax quadricarinatus. Classification (NCBI taxonomy): domain Eukaryota; kingdom Metazoa; phylum Arthropoda; class Malacostraca; order Decapoda; family Parastacidae; genus Cherax; species Cherax quadricarinatus. The sequence goes on along the minus strand of NC_069399.1, from coordinate 46,027,088 downwards.
TTTAATTCTTTTCATTTTGGCATAAGTAATGTCTTACTCCACGACAAAGCGCCTTATTTTGTTAACAAGACAATTATTTTCCAAAATTTTTTTACACGTCAAGTTTCATTGCAAGAAAATTTTAGTATTGTGTTTTAAATGTGTATGTTCTCATCACTTAAGTGTTTTAGACCTTTTTGTTCTGTATTTTGCATCTATTTTTTTTTTATTTCATTTAACAAAACACTCTTGTGCAATTTTTAAGTTCTTTTTTAAAGTAAACATTCTTTTGTTTGTTCGTAATGTTGCTTTAAACTGCATTTAAGAGTTAAAGTGCCAATCATTCTTCCTACCTGGAGGGACCGGAGGTTATTCCGGGGGGCAACGCCCCCCCGGGGCCGGTCCTTGATAATATATTTTTTTTTTTCCTTTTAACTGTATTTTTTGTGGTTTTTTTTTTTATTTTGCAACATTGACTCTTTTACAATAATTCTTGTGCAAATATTGTGTTGCATTTTAAAATTTTTTTTTGAAAAATTTTTTTAGTGTTGTGCATACTTTTGATTAGCAATTATTTTTCAATTGCTACAGTTTATTTCATACAAAACTACATTTTAATTCAGTACAATATTTCTACAGTTTTTTTTCATACAAATTGCTACAGTTTATTTCAGTACAAAAGCTACCGTTTTTTTTATACAATTTGCAAAAGTTTTTTTCAGACAATATTACTACAGTTTATTTCATACAAAATTCTGTATTTCAGTTTTACATTTTTTGTGCATAATATTTGTTTTCCCTTTTTGCACTTAAATTTTTTATTAAAATTGCTTTCCCTGTTTGTTTTAATTTTGCACAAGCTTTATTGAAAAAATTTTTAAACATTTTTGATTGTTTTTCATTTTATTGTTAAATTTTCCCTTATTGCACTGGAGTAAAGAAAACTACTGTGCCATTAATTCACTTTAAAGAAATTTAGTAAATTTTTTGAGTAAAGTACAATTTTCTCTTGATTTTCAAATTTTTTGCTTATCAGTTGGTATTTTCTTTTTGCGAGGTGAGTTTCCTTGCTTACAGTGTGACTTGTCAATTTTATTTACATAGCAGAATAGTTAATAATTTTTTCCCCATTTAAGTTCACTGTTTTTGGGGGTTTCCTCATTATTTTTTCTTTTTTTCCAAAATTTCTTTTTTTTACATTTTGCAAACATTCCAAGTCTTCTCGAGCGATGCCTCACACATTCTGCTAGTCCAACATCAGTCCCAAATTTGAGTAGTTCTTTACAAACAATAGACCACCAGATTCGAGCCTTTCGCAGTTTTTGTTGTGACCCTTTTGATGCTATGCCGGTGGTCAATGGTAACACCATCAACCGGGCAAGTTGTTTACTGATGTTCGTGTAGAGAGTAATCGCCTCAGTAGTGGGTCTCATTCAGCGAGTTGCTAATTAGAATCGGAAAGGAGAGTTTAGCTCTTTACCAGTGCCTCGCATGTCTTACCTGATCCATATGAAGGACTTTCAGGATCTACAAAGTGGCTAGATTATGGAGCAATTAATTTCGTAACTATCTTGAACCAGTAGGTAACTGATCCTTTTGTTGTTCTTAAGGGGATTTAGTGTGTACAACTCTTTTGGTGGCCAGAGGAAATCTTAGTGAGTTTGCTCTTCGTATAAATTACCCATGACCTCATTTCTGTTAAGCAGGTCAAAGTTCCAAGCCTTAAAGACGATGAATAAACCGCTCTTGAGGGGTTTGCCAAATTAGCTGTATTTGGAGTTATTATCACAGCTATGCCACCAAACGTCAATTGCATGTGCATAATTCCAGTCCTCTAAATGCACAATGGGAAACCGATTGCAGCTCTTATCATGTGCGTAATAAGTGTCCCGAAGGGAACTTTCCCTATCGAAGGGTTACGTCAACCGCATTTGACTACTCCCGTACCTCTCTTGTTTGTGCTAACAACAAACACTCGATCTAAATCACTCGCGACCGTCATCAAAGCTAGTTGTCAAGAGTTATCAATCCCGTGACACTCGTAGCATGTACAGTTACCCATTATTAGCCAAAAGAACCTGCTATAATGTGGTTACCGTGGACTATATCGCGGTAAATTGCCCTGATTAGTCGCTCTAAGTGGCTTAGTAACGCTGTTAAAAGTACTAGTCCGATTTTGCTTATTTGTACTTATCACGAATCATGGCCATGACACATCCGAGTGCAATGCTTCTATAAACCTCCAGTTAATCTAGTCTCCTTCCGTGCCGTTCCAACCGCAGAGTCAGAGAGGAAATAGAGGTCGGGGTTCTCAGAATAACAGAAAACCAGTCTCATTCTTCTTTCGGGGGAATCCGAGCCCCCCGGTTACTCGCCCCAGTGTGCAGTAGGTGATAACGAGTACACCATCACTGTTCACAATCCTTTGAACCCTTAAAGTCTTGAAATGTAAACCCTCTGTGATGTTGCTTCCCCCAATCTCTGACGTGATAATTTGGGGAAAAGGGAACAGCCTTCTCCGATGACACCCCCCTTTTTTGTTTGCCTAACCCTATAAAACGATAGGCCCCTGTAGGAACATTATTCAAAATCCCCCGTTCATGTTTTCATGGCTCTGGTGCGCAAGTAAATATCATCGGTTAGTTTTTAAAGAAACAGTTCGACGTGCCCTCCTCGTTGAACCCAAATTTTGAAACCTCCTTAGTGGGTAGCTGGTTCCCTTCTGCTTGCCAGGTCAGACTTATCACCTTTTCTACCCAAGGAAGACTTTACTGTTCTTTCCTTGTTGTTGCCCAGTTTCTTTCCCGGTGACCTTCTATGGTTTGCTTCTATGGGACTTAGTTTTGTGTTTGCCCGTCCGATGGCACCAAAATTGACGACTGATCGTTCAAATTTTGGGGTTCCCAGTTTGGATCCGAGTTGTCATACTCCCGCAGAGTACGACTTTGGGATTAAGCCCTTACAACCCAAAATGTTTTTTCCGTAGCGTCCCCAACGGTCAGGACTGTAACTCTGTCACCCCCATCTGTTTTCCACTACACCTTCAGCATCAGATATGTTTTGCCTAAAGTGTTGGGGTGCAAAATCCCTTGGGTTTGTCAGCCTACCCCTGCAATGTTGCTAGTCCAAGTGATTTCTCCACAGGGGACCCCTTGTCGGAAAAGATTTTGAAACTAGTAATGCCATCTCTTGTTGATGTACATGCCGTTGCAAAAGACTCTCTGTTGCGGCTGTGCTCTCACTAGAGTGCCTTTTTTTTTCCTGGTTTTTCCAGTGGTGAAAACGTCCTAGTTGACAGAAAATTCATGCAATGTAAAATTTGTTTCTCGAAAAAACTTCACATGTTTAACTTTTTGTAAGTGAATTTTTTTTTATAGTTGATACCTTGTATGTGTGCGCTCAGACTGAATTCTGTTTGTTGCCATGCCCTTTATTTTCCCCTGTGTTGCAGAGAGAAAAGTAGATTCGTTCCCCCTTGCTATATTCTGTGGAAAGGGTTTTTTTTTAACCGCGGAGAGTACCACTCCCCGGTTTGTTCTTCCCCGTAAGAAAGAACAGACCCTATTGGTCGGGGGTTGATTCGATTTTCTGCTCCAGGAAGATCTTTTTCTGATGTAAACCACAGCCCCCATTGTATTTTGTAATGAGTTGAATTACGTATCGAACAGCCGGGTTTGGGGGTACCAAGAAAAGAGTTACCTTAGAAATTCCACTCACTGTAAAATGTAGATCACAGTTTTCACGAGCCCCAGGTGTTGCCCCCCTGGTAGGGATCGTTCTGTGAAACAACCAGAATGAAATACTTTTGGCCAGTATGGCAACTGACATTTTAGTATTTTAAAAAATGTAGTGCTGTATGCAGATAAAGGAACTGTCATGGCCCCTAACCCCAATCCTTTTTCCCAACCCACTACGAACCGTGGAAGGTCGCTTTTGTTAACCTTTTTTTTAAATGTTCCCCCCAAGGAAAAAACACTGTGTGTTATGGTGGGCCCATTTCACCGATTTTTGTGAATTAGTTCCTATTGCAGAAAACTGCTGGACAGTAATTTAAAGCTTTAAAGAAGCTTGTCGCAGGATCCCCCTAAGTCCTTATAAACAAAAATGGGGTGAATTCAATGAGATTTTTGAAAATTTGTTCCTTGTAAAAGATCCAAATCCACCATTGTTCTCACATCCTGCCGCAATGGGGTTAGTGAACGAAACCCAAAAAGAAAAATTGATGTTTTTGAGAGCACCCATCAACTCCACTAGTGAAACTTGGGGTGAGTTACACCCTTTTTCAATTGCCATAAAATTGCTTACAATGTTTTCTAGGGGACACCCAAATTTTTGCATTGTATGGGTAGCAACATTTACCATGATTTTTTATATCCACTTTGAACCCAAATTTCAATCCTATAATTTCAAAGCAAACCCCTACCGCTAGCTCAGAGTGTTTTTGAAGAATCCCTAAAAAACTTCATAAATAACAGCAGAATTTACTAAGTAATTATACCCGCTAAGCACAAAAGTTAAAATGGGTTCGAGGTAAGCTTTTAAATTTAACAAAAAAATCCGAAATGCCCCAAACCGATCAAAGTTGTCGGACCTTATCGAGTAGCTGAACATATCCTGGTAAAAAGTATAAGGTTTGAGAAATTGTATGGCAGTACAAAGAAAAGCATTAGACATATGAAGTTAGTAGCGATGTTGATGATATTGCTACCCAGACAATGGAAGAGCTACAAAAACTTGAATTGTACCCTCTACCTCTAATACCAGCCAATAATAACCTGAATGTCGTTATTCTTTACTGACAAATAATGAGAAAACCCCCAAGTATCTTTTGTGTATCGTTCAGATCGTCCTCAGTCAAGGCATTGTTTTCCATGCAGAAAAATTTGATCCCCCCAAAGATGTAACCCTTCTGCATATGTAAAATCTTACCCCCGCAGAGTTGGGTTTAAGTGTTCACAGCTGATAATTAGATGTCCCCGATGATGAAATTGAATGTGTGTTTTTTTTATTACCTGATCAGTTTTCAAATTTTTTTTTGTGTTCACGTTCCCTCCGATTCTGAGAATTTGCATTTCGTCTGTGGCCAGATTTGCCTTGCTGTTAATTCTTTTACTTTGAAAATATTTTATTTTTCCTCAGAATCGTAGAGTCATGAATAAGATCGTCGTCAATTCCTCCCTTTTTTACAATGTTTGTTCTCATATCATAATGCATTACGTTAAAACCTTTCGTTAACACCCATTCGTTAAAAATCATTTTTTTAACAAATTTTTTTTTTATAAATAAAAATTTTTTCATAAAATTATGTTTCGAAAAATTTAAAATACCACCCATAGTTTATCCCTTATTGGGTTTAAAATTTTATTATGTCTTTTTTTTTTTAAATCCAAGCCAGGCCATTTTGGGGGGCATAACTGTGGTGGTCCCAGACCTGTAATCCCGAGCTGGTTCCCGCAAAAGGCTTGGGGCCCTTACCCCCCGTTGACAATATATAGTGTTACCATCCACAAGTGTGTTTATCTTCAACCATCATATCTCCTTTCGAACCCCCACGACATGTGTATGTGTGTACTCACCTATTTGTGGTTGCAGGGGTCGAGTCCTAGCTCCTGGCCCCGCCTCTTCACCGGTTGCTACTATGCCCTCTCTCTCCCCGCTCCATGAGCTTTATCAAACCTCGTCTTAAACTGTGTATGGTTCCTGCCTCCACTACGTCATTTTCTAGGCTGTTCCACTGCCTTACAACTCTATGACTGAAGAAATACTTCCTACTATCTCTCTGACTCATTTGTGTCTTCAACTTCCAATTGTGGCCTCTTGTTTCTGTGTCCCCTCCATGGAACATCCTGTCTTTGTCCACCTTGTCTATTCCACGCAGTATTTTATATGTCGTTATCATGTCTCCCCTGACCTCCTGTCCTCCAGTGTGGTCAGGCCGTTTTCCCCTTAAATCTTTCCTCATAGGACATTCCCCTTAGCTCTGGAACTAACCTTGTCGCAAACCTTTGTACTTTCTCTAGTTTTTTGACGTGCTTTATCAAGTGCGGGTTCCAAAAGGTGCTGCATACTCCAGTATGGGCCTTTAACATACACGGTGTACAGTGTCTTGAATGATTCCTTATAAGGTATCGGAATGCTGTTCTCAGGTTTGCCAGGCGCCCATTGCTGCAGCAGTTATCTGATTGATGTGTGCTTCCGGAGACATGCTCGGTGTTATACTCACCCCAAGATCTTTCTCCTTGAGTGAGGTTTGCAGTCTTTGGCCACCTACCCTATATCGTCTGTGGTTTTCTGTGCCCCCCCCATCTTCATGACTTTGCATTTGGCAGGATTAAATTCGAAGAAGCCATTTGCTGGCCCAGGTGTTCCAGTCTGTCCAGGTCTCTTTGAAGTCCTGCCTGGTCCTCATCAGATTTAATTCTCCTCATTAACTTACATCATCTGCAAACAGGGACACTTCTGAGTCTAAACCCTTCCGTCATGTCGTTCACATATACCAAAAAATAGCACTGGTCCTAGGACCGACCCCTGTGGGACCCCGCTCGTCACAGGTGCCCACTGTGATACATCATTACGTACATGACTCGTTGTTGCCTCCCTGTCAGGTATTCTCTGATCCTTTGCAGTGCCCTTCCTGTATTTGCGCCTGATGCTCTAGCTTCTGCACAAATCTCTTGTGGGGAAAACTGTGTAAAAGGCCATTCTTGCAGTCCAAAGAAGATGAAATCAACCCACCCCTCTCTCTCTTGTCTTACTTCTGTTTTTTTAAAATCATAAAAACTCCAGAAGGTTTGTGACACAGGATTTGCCTTCCGTGAATCCGTGCTGGTTGGCATTTATACTCCGGGTCCGTTCCAGGTGCTCCACCACTCTCCTCCTGATAATTTCTCCATAATTTTGCATACTATACACGTCAATGACACAGGTCTATAGTTTAGTGCCTCTTTTCTGTCTCCTTTTTTTAAAAAATGGGAACTACATTTGCCGTCTTCCATACCTCAGGTAGTTGCACCATTTTCCCAGGGATGTGTTGAAGATTGTGGTAAGTGGCACGCACAACATATCTGCCCCCTCTCTAAGGACCCACGGGAGATGTTGTCTGGTCCCATTCCCTTTGAGGTATCGATGTCCCTTAGCAGTTTCTTCACCTCCCCCTCATCTGTATGTATGTCGTCAAAACTTGTTGGTGTATTCCCTTGCTGGTGTCCCATCTGGTCTGTCCCCCCAGAGTCCTTCCTGTCTTACTGAAAATTTACTTCCTTAAATCTCGTGTTGAGTCCTCAATACCTCTTGATCGTTTCTTGTGAGTTCTCCACCTTCTTTCCTCAGCTTATCCCCTGGTCTTGACTGTTGTCTTCCTCCTAATGTGGCTATACAGCAGTTTCGGGTCAGATTTGATTTTCGATGCTATGTCGTTTTCATACTGTCGCGGGGGCCTCCTCCCCTTATCTGTGATACTCGTTTCTGGCTCTTCTACTAATCTCCTTGTTTTCCTGGGCCCTATGCCTCCTGTACCTTTTCCATTCTCTGTTGCACTTAGTTTTGCCTCCCTACACCTTCGGGTAAACCAAGGACTCGTTTTGGTCTTCCTATTATTTCCGTTTCCCTTGGGAAAAACTTTCCCTCTGCCTCCTTGCACTTTGTTGCCCAAATTCCATCATCTCGTTTACTGATTTTCCTACCATTTCTCTGTCCACTAAACCCTCCTGCAGGAAGTTTCTCATACCTGTGTTGTCCCCCCTTTTATAGTTTGGCCTTTCCCTTCAGTTCCTTTTTCCTTCTCCACTTGTAACTCTACTATATAGTCAAAACTCAGAACCACATATCGCTAGCTCCAAGGGCCTCTCATAAGTGATGTCCTCAATGCTGAAAACTGCTCAGGGTGAACACAAGATCCAGTCTTGCTGGCTCATCCTCCCTCTCTCTTGGTTGTGTCCTGACATGTTGATGCATGAGGTTTTCAAGTACCACATCCATCATCTTGGCTCTCCATGTTTCGGGACCCCCATGTGGCTCCAGGTTTTCCAGTCGATCTCCCTGTGGTTGAAATCGCCCATTACCAGTAACTTTGCTCTGCTCGAGTGAGCTCTTCTTGCCACCTCAGCCAGTGTGTCCCCATCACCCTGTTGTTTATTTCTTTACTCCTCTTTTGGGCCCTCCTGCAGTTCTGTGGTGGGTTATACATCACTCCAATGACTACTTTATTTCTCCCGGACTGAATTGTACCTAAAATGTAGTCTCTTTCTCCAATCATGTCCATGCCTTCCATTTCCTCAAATCCCCATCGGTGTTTTATGAGCAGTGCAACCCCTCCCCCCCCTCTACTCCTTCTTTTCTTTCCTCAGGATCTGATATCCTGTTGGGAGATTGTGTCCGTTATTGTCTCAGAGTTTTTGTTTCTGTGACTGCTATGTGTCTAGGATTTTTCACTGATTCTTTCATTCCACTCCTCATGTTTATTCATTATTCCACCCGCGTTTGTGTACCAAACCTTTAGTTTCTTTCTATCATTGTGGTCATGAAAGAATATTGGGGTTGGGGGAGCGAGAGCCTTGGTGGGGGCCTATATGGGGCTGTGGTGTAGGTGGGGTTTGTGTTGTTGGGGTGGGGTCAGAATGCCCTAAGGGACAGCTGTTGGGGTGAGGTTTGTGATATGGGGATTGGTGGCAGGGGGAAACAGTGAGTGGGTTGAAAGTATAGGTTGCTCAGTTGCGGGGAATGTCGCGGGTGGAGTCTTTGGTGGGAGATTCTGTGGGGTGTGTTTGCCCTTCCTCCTGTGTCTGGGTCCTGCTCATTTTTCATTGCTTCTTTTCCCTCTTGCGTCTCTGTACCCTCTCTTTTAGTGTAGTCTTTCTTCTTGTGTTCTGTCGCGGTCGAGGTATTTCTCTCTGGTACCCCTTTTTTCCCTCAGTCTTGCTTTCTCTTGCAGAATCTGGTTCGAACTGTTTCTTCCTTGAAAGTTACTTGACAGGCCGTATCCTTCCACTCACAAACCACCCAATTCTCTGAAAATTTGTCAACCTGGGTCATATTTGCCCTCCCCTTTTGTTTTCATGATGCCTTCAATCATTTTTTTCTCCTCTGTTTTATTTCTTCAAAGTTGGCCCCCTTGGCTTCTTTGGGGCCCGTACACAAAAACTGACCTCGCCCTTTTCCCCCTCCCACTGAGTCTCCATCTGCGTCCTCTGAGGCATTTTTTTACTTCCATTGACATGTTCTTGCCTTCAGTCCCTGTCATATCTGAAACTTCTATTTCAGTGGACTGTCTTTCCTGACCCGCTGTCCCTTGCTACTGCAGTTGGCTGTTAGAATCTCTGCATATAGCATACCTTCATTGTTTCGGACCTGTCGTTTGATCTTAGTGTGCTCGTCGTCTTTTCCCTGGCCCCCCGTGGGTCTGATAGGGCCTTCATGCTCGGCATGTCTCCGTTGTTGCTTACCATCCCCTTGTCTGCGCCTGACTTTTAATTTCCTGATGTCACACCTGAATAGTCATTTGTCTCTCTAATCTGTTTCAGGCTTTGCAGTTTCTCTTCTAAGCACGTATCCTAGCTTCTGCTGCTAAGAACCTGTACTTCCCACTTCCTGCACTTTTTCAGCTATCCGCTCCTCCATTTTCTTACCAAGCTCTACTATCTTCCTTCCCACTCTTCCTCCCCTTTTTTTGGGGCTCTAGCTCCCAGTCTTTCCTCCTGGTTTGTCCCAGATTTTCTGGGTTTCCGTCCTCTAAGGCCACCCATTTTTTTTTTTTTTTTTTTTTTTTTTTTTTTTTTTACCACAGACAGAAGGCTAGAGGAGGGAGAGGTGTGGGGGAGAGAGGGGAGAGGGGAGAAAGAGGGGAGAGAGAGAGGAGGAGAGAGAAAAGGGTTTGAAAGAGGGAGAGAGAGGGAGAGAGTATGGGGGTGAGGGATAAGACCAAGGGGGAGGGAGAGAAAAAGTGAGGGGGGAGAGAAAGGTAGAGAGAGGGAGAAAGAGAGGGAGAGGGAGAGGGAGAGAAAGAGAGAGAGGAGGGAGAAAGGAGGGAAGAAGGCTATGAGAGAGAGAAACGCGAGGGAGAGAAAAGGTAAGAGGTCTGTGGGGGAGGCAAGTCAAATTCCAAGGTCGCTGTGTGTACTCACCCAGTTGTGGTTTCGGGGTCGAGACCCCGCTCCTGGCCCCGAGTGTGTATGTGTGTGCGCGCGTGTGTGTGTGTTGGGGAGCACGTCAGTTGTTTATATGTCCCAGAAATACAATTCACTTCTGTGTATCCGTAATACTAATGAGATACCACTAACCTGAGAGTAGTTTAATAATTATAATACTAGCGTGTGTTAACAAGTCATTCTTTTTACCCAGTTATGTACTACCTTTTACTACATGTGTAGAGGAGGGAGAGGGTGTGGGGGAGAGAGGGGAAAGGGTAGAAAGAGGGAGAGAGAGGAGAGAGAAAGGGGGTTTGAAAGAGGGAGGAGAGAGGAGAGAGTATGGGGGTGAGGGATAAGACCAAGGGGGAGAGAGAGAAATGTGAGGGGGAGAGAAAGGGTAGAGAGAGGGGGAAAGAGAGGGAGAGGGAGAGAAAGAGAGAGGGAGAAAGGAGGGGAAAAAGGGTATTGAGAGGGAGAAACGCGAGGGAGGGGAAAGGTAAAAAGGTCTGTGGGGGAGGCGGTCAAATTCCAAGGATCAGCTGTGTGTACTCACCTAGTTGTGGTTCCAGGGGTCGAGACCCAGCTCCTGGCCCGAGTGTGTATGTGTGTGCGCGCGTGTGTGTGTGTGTGTGAGCAGTCAGTTGTTTATATGTCCCAGAAATACAATTCACTTCTGTGTTCCGTAATACTAATGAGATACCATTAAACACTGAAAATAGTTACATGTGTACCCAGTACTTGTTCTCAGATTGTACTGTCTTTGTGTCCTAGACCATTATCTCTCGAAAAATGTTTGTCAGAGCTGTAGTCCCATTAGCACGACTTAATCCTCCTTATCTTATCCACAAGTTTATCTTTCCCACTACTTAGGTGTTGTTGTATGATATCGCTCTGAGCAGGTTTGATATCGGTTACCAGTGACCGCTGGCCGCTCTATCACCAGACTTCCCCCACCAAAACAGGTGATTTGTACGTTTCTGGTAAGGGGGACGTCCCAGAGCCTGAGTACGAGCTCGCTGTACGATCTTGCTGTACGGACTCAGTGCACCTCGCCCTTCTGCGTGGCTTCTTCGCTTACTTATCTCGTGCCCTTTTGAGTCCTCATTTACCACACTATACTTGTATACTGTACTTTTTATTACACTTCACTTTGGTAGTACACTACTTATTGTGATGACACCCGCCTGTTATGGGGCGCTACTTCCTCAGGCCTACTGCTGCCACACCTCTGCTTTTATATATTTATTATTGTAGTATTTTATATATATATCCCCTTTCTGGGCTAGCTGTTCACTAGTGTTTCTACATCAATTTTTGTCGTTAGCCACCCTCTCTTAATTTTGTGTGTTTGTGTGTTTTGTGTGTTGGGTGTGTGTGTGTGGTGTGTGTGTGTGTGTGTGTGTGTGTGTGTGTGTGTGTGTGTGTGGGTGTGTGTTCTGTGTGTGGTGGTGTGTGTGTGTGTGTGTCTGTGTGGTGTGTGTGTGTGTGTGTACTCACCTATTTGTTCTCACCTATTTGTGGTTGCAGGGATCGAGTCTTAGCTCCTGGCCCCACCTCTTCACACCGGTTGCTACTGGGCCCTCTCTCTCCCCGGTCCATGAGCTTTATCAAACCTCGTCTTAAAACTGTGTATGGTTCCTGCCTCCACTAAGTCATTTTCTAGGCTATTCCACTGCCTGACAACTCTATGACTGAAGAAATACTTCCTAATATCTCTTTGATTCACTTGTGTTCAACTTCCAATTGTGGCCTCTTGTTTCTGTGTCCCCTCCCTGGAACATCCTGTCTTTGTCCACCTTGTCTATTCCACGCAGTATTTTATATGTCATTATCATGTCTCCCCTGATCCTCCTGTGTGTACTCACCTAGTTGTACTCACCTAGTTGAGGTTGCGAGGGTCGAGTCCGAGCTCCTGGCCCCGCCTCTTCACTGATCGCTACTAGGCCACTCTCCCTGAGCCGTGAGCTTTATCATACCTCTGCTTAAAGCTATGTATGGATCCTGCCTCCACTACATCGCTTCCCAAACTATTCCACTTATTGACTACTCTGTGGCTGAAGAAATACTTCCTAACATCCCTGTGATTCATCTGTGTCTTCAACTTCCAACTGTGTCCCCTTGTTACTGTGTCCAATCTCTGGAACATCCTGTCTTTGTCCACCTTGTCAATTCCTCTCAGTATTTTGTATGTCGTTATCATGTCCCCCCTATCTCTCCTGTCCTCCATTGTCGTCAGGTTGATTTCCCTTAACCTCTCCTCGTAGGACATACCTCTTAGCTCTGGGACTAGTCTTGTTGCAAACCTTTGCACTTTCTCTAGTTTCTTTACGTGCTTGGCTAGGTATGGGTTCCAAACTGGTGCCGCATACTCCAATATGGGCCTAACGTACAGGGTCCTGAATGATTCCTTATTAAGATGTCGGAATGCTGTTCTGAAGTTTGCTAGGCGCCCATATGCTGCAGCAGTTATTTGGTTGATGTGCGCTTCAGGAGATGTGCCTGGTGTTATACTCACCAGGTCTGGTGGCCTGGTGGTTAACGCTCTCGCTTCACACGGCGAGGGCCTGGGTTCGATTCCCAGCCAGAGTAGAAACATTGGACGTGTTTCTTTCCACCTGTTGTCTATGTTCCCCATGAGTAAAATGGGTACCTGGGTGTTAGTCGACTGGTGTGGGTCGCATCCTGGGACACTGACCTAAGGAGGCCTGGTCACAGACCGGGCCGCGGGGGCGTTGACCCCGGAACTCTCTCCAGATAAACTCCAGATAAACCCCAAGATCTTTTTCCTTGAGTGAGGTTTGTAGTCTCTGGCCCCCTAGACTGTACTCCGTCTGCGGTCTTCTTTGCCCTTCCCCAATCTTCATGACTTTGCACTTGGTGGGATTGAACTCCAGGAGCCAATTGCTGGACCAAGTCTGCAGCCTGTCCAGATCCCTTTGTAGTTCTGCCTGGTCTTCGATCGAGTGAATTCTTCTCATCAACTTCACGTCATCTGCAAACAGCGACACCTCAGAGTCTATTCCTTCCGTCATGTCATTCACAAATACCAGAAACAGCACTGGTCCTAGGACTGACCCCTGTGGGACCCCGCTGTTCACAGGTGCCCACTCTGACACCTCGCCACGTACCATGACTCGCTGCTGTCTTCCTGACAAGTATTCCCTGATCCATTGTAGTGCCTTCCCTGTTATCCCTGCTTGGTCCTCCAGTTTTTGCACCAATCTCTTGTGTGGAACTGTGTCCAACGCCTTCTTGCAGTCCAAGAAAATGCAATCCACCCACCCCTCTCTCTCTTGTCTTACTGCTGTCACCATGTCATAGAACTCCAGTAGGTTTGTGACACAGGATTTCCCGTCCCTGAAACCATGTTGGCTGCTGTTGATGAGATCGTTCCTTTCTAGGTGTTCCACCACTCTTCTCCTGATAATCTTCTCCATGATTTTGCATACTAAACATGTCAGTGACACTGGTCTGTAGTTTAATGCTTCATGTCTGTCTCCTTTTTTAAAGATTGGGATTACATTTGCTGTCTTCCATGCCTCAGGCAATCTCCCTGTTTCGATAGATGTATTGAATATTGTTGTTAGGGGTACACATAGCGCCTCTGCTCCCTCTTTCAATACCCATGGGGAGATGTTATCTGGCCCCATTGCCTTTGAGGTATCTAGCTCACTCAGAAGCCTCTTCACTTCTTCCTCGGTTGTGTGCACTGTGTCCTGCACTTGGTGGTGTGCCCCACCTCTCCGTCTTTCTGGAGCCCCTTCTGTCTCCTCTGTGAACACTTCTTTGAATCTCTTGTTGAGTTCCACATACTTCACGGTGTGTGTGTGTGTGTGTGTGTGTGTGTGTGTGTGTGTGTGTGTGTGTGTGTGGTGTGTGTGTGTGTGTGTGTGTGTGTGTGTGTGTGTGTGTGTGTGTGTCTGTGTGTGTGTGTGTGTGTGTGTGTGTCTGTGTGTGTGTACTCACCTAGTTGTACTCACCTAGTTGAGGTTGCGGGGGTCGAGTCCGAGCTCCTGGCCCCGCCTCTTCACTGATCGCTACTAGGTCACTCTCCCTGAGCCGTGAGCTTTATCATACCTCTGCTTAAAGCTATGTATGGATCCTGCCTCCACTACATCGCTTCCCAAACTATTCCACTTACTGACTACTCTGTGGCTGAAGAAATACTTCCTAACATCCCTGTGATTCATCTGTGTTTTCAGCTTCCAACTGTGTCCCATTGTTACTGTGTCCAATCTCTGGAACATCCTGTGTGTGTGTGTGTGTGTGTGTGCATGTGTGTCTGTGTGGTGTGTGTGTTTTGTGTGTGTGTGTGTATGTGTGTGTTTGTGTGTGTGTGTGTGTGTGTGTGTGTGTATGTGTGTGTGTGTGTGTGTGTGTGTGTCTGTGTGTATTGCGACCCCTGGATGTTTCACAATATATATAATGTATATTACCTTTTCATATAATTTTATATTGCTTATATTTGCGATAATAGCTAAATCGTAAATGTATCGCTTTATATTATTATTTGACTTAGTTACTTTTATTAGGTAGGATGTAACATTTGTATATTATTATTCAGTGCTCATAGTTAGTCTTGATTGTCTAACTACTGTAATTATCGCTCGTTGCTCTTTTCCCTGCCGGCTTCTGTGTTGCTGGGCAGCAACAGTCCACGGAGCTATCACGTGATAGAGGGGAGTGTTCACACCTTGCCTGGAGTAGTCAGTCTGGGCTAGACTCTCTTGGTGGATGTATTACTGACAAGACGTGCCTAACTCTCCCTTATTGGCCCTTGTTGGAAGATCGTCTCTGTTGCTTTCTTGTTGTAGGTACTGTAGAACTCTGTTCACAGAACATTGTCTAGACTTAGTGATTTTCGACGTTGTACTGAGGTTGTGTGTCGAATAGACACTCTGAGCAACTCAGGTCCTGAGCTGTAGCTTCTGACCTAACTTGTACTGTTATCTGTGTATTGTCACAGTCGGGGATTTTCTTATGCTGAACTTAGATTCAGTATGGAAGTTTTGTGACTTTTGTAGAGGATTTGCAGATGGTCCCTACTTAGTGTCGTTATATTTTCTGCTTGTTCCTGATTCTGTGTCGCAGTTGCTTGTTATATTGCTATTGGGCTTAGCAGTCGTTTTATTGTTCAAGCAAGCTGTTCTGATTGCCAGGTGGTCAAGAAGTTAGTTGATGTGAGGACTTTGTCAGTCACTGGTTTAAGTCTAGTTGCGTAGTGAGACATAGCGAACTACTTAGAGCACTTACACACATACACACAAACTTATTTGTATATTGTATTATTAAATGTTAATGTACCAGACGGTACTGAAGCCGTATAAATGTGATATGTGCCTTCAGCACAATACTACTGTACACGAGAGAAGTGATTATTATTATTTTGATTACTGTGATTAATTTAATTTGATAATATACTTCTAGACATTTTTATTATTAATAAACTTATTAAATTTTAATTTCTCTAGTTAGTAGCCTACCAGTTGTAATCCTGAAGCACTATTGAATCATACTGAATTCTAATGGATAATTGGACAAGGATACTGACTACTTGTTACGAAAACCCAGTAACAGGCTGGATGCTAGAAGGGCAGTCCTTTCTAGTATTCACTGGAGATTTCTATGCTTATTAGAAATCGCGTTTTTTGTAACAGTGTGTGTGTGTGTGTGTGTGTGTGTGTGTGTTTGTTAGTTAGTTACAATTTTGTCCTAGCACATGTTCGATTAGGACACTAGGCCTGTTGTACGTGGTGTTATCTGTGTAAGTGTGTATGGTGAAGATGGCATGTGTCTGGTGTTTGGTGTGTGTGTGTCTGTGGAGTGTGTTTGTCTGCGTTGTGGTGTGTGTGTGTGTCTGCGTGTGTGTGTCTGCTGTGTGTGTGTGTGTGTGTGTGGGTGTGTGTGTGTGTGTGTGTGCATGTGTATGTGTGTGTGTATGTGTGCATGTGTGTGCATGTGTTAGTTTCCATTTTGTCCTAGGCAATGTCGATTAGCACTAGCCTGTGTGTCTGCGTGTGTGTGTGGTCTGTGTGTGTGGTGTGTGTGTGTGTTGTGTGTGTGTGGTGTGTGTGTGTGGTGTTGTGTGTGTGGGTGTGTGTGTGGTGTGTGTGGTGGGGTGTGTGTTTGTGGTGTGTGTGTGTGTTGGTGTGTGTGGTGGTGTGGTGTGTGTGTGTGCGTGTGGTGTGGTGTGTGTGTGGGTGTGTGTGTGTGTGGTGTGTGTGTGTGTGGTGTGTGTGTGTGGTGTGTTGTGTGTGTGTGTGTGGTGGTATGTGTGTGGTGTGTGGTGGTGTGTGTGTGTGTGGTGTGTGTGTGTGTGTGTGTGTGTGTGTGTGTGTGTGTGTGTGTGGTTGTGTGTGTGGTGTGTGTGTGTGGTTGTGTGTGTGTGTGTGTGTGTGTGTGTGGTGTGTGTGTGGTGTGTGTGTGTGTGTGGTGTGTGTGTGGTGGTGTGTGTGGTGTGTGTAGTGTGTGTGTGGTGGTGTGTGTGTATGTGGTGTGTGTGTGTGGTGTGGTGTGTGTGGTGTGTGTGTGTGTGTGTGTGGGTGTGTGTGTGGTGTGTGTGTGGTGTGTGTGTGGTGTGTGTGTGGTGTGTGTGTGGTGTGTGTGTGGTGTGGGTGTGGTGTGGGTGTGGTGTGTGTGTGTGGTGTTTGTGGTGTGTGTATGTGTGTGGTGTGTGTGTGTGGTGTGTGTGTGTGTGTGTGTGTGTGTGTGTGTGTGTGTGTGGTGTGTGTGGTGTGTGTGTGCTGTGTGTGTGGTGTGTGTGTGGTATGTGTGTTTGTGGTGTGTGTGTGTGTGTGGTGTGTGTGTGTGTGGTGTGTGTACTCACCTAGTTGTACTCACCTAGTTGAGGTTGCGGGGGTCGAGTCCGAGCTCTTGGCCCCGCCTCTTCACTGATCGCTACTAGGTCACTCTCCCTGAGCCGTGAGCTTTATCATACCTCTGCTTAAAGCTATGTATGGATCCTGCCTCCACTACACCGCTTCCCAAACTATTGCACTTACTGACTACTCTGTGGCTGAAAAAATACTTCCTAACATCCCTGTGATTTATCTGTGTCTTCAGCTTCCAACTGTGTCCCCTTGTTACTGTGTCCAATCTCTGGAACATCCTGTCTTTGTCCACCTTGTCAATTCCTCTCAGTATTTTGTATGTCGTTATCATGTCCCCCCTATCTCTCCTGTCCTCCAGTGTCGTCAGGTTGATTTCCCTTAACCTCTCCTCGTAGGACATACCTCTTAGCTCTGGGACTAGTCTTGTTGCAAACCTTTGCACTTCTCTAGTTTCTCTTTACGTGCTTGGCTAGGTGTGGGTTCCAAACTGGTGCCGCATATTCCAATGTGGGCCTAACGTACACGGTGTACAGGGTCCTGAATGATTCCTTATTAAGATGTCGGAATGCTGTTCTGAGGTTTGCTAGGCGCCCATATGCTGCAGCAGTTATTTGGTTGATGTGCGCTTCAGGAGATGTGCCTGGTGTTATACTCACCCCAAGATCTTTTTCCTTGATGAGGTTTGTAGTCTCTGGCCCCCTAGACTGTACTCCGTCTGCGGTCTTCTTTGCCCTTCCCCAATCTTCATGACTTTGCACTTGGTGGGATTGAACTCCAGGAGCCAATTGCTGGACCAGGTCTGCAGCCTGTCCAGATCCCTTTGAGTTCTACCTGGTCTTCGATCGAGTGAATTCTTCTCATCAACTTCACGTCATCTGCAAACAGGGACACCTCAGAGTCTATTCCTTCCGTCATGTCGTTCACAAATACCAGAAACAGCACTGGTCCTAGGACTGACCCCTGTGGACCCCGCTGTTCACAGGTGCCCACTCTGACACCTCGCCACGTACCATGACTCGCTGCTGTCTTCCTGACAAGTATTCCCTGATCCATTGTAGTGCCTTCCCTGTTATCCCTGCTTGGTCCTCCAGGTTTTGCACCAATCTCTTGTGTGGAACTGTGTCCAACGCCTTCTTGCAGTCCAAGAAAATGCAATCCACCCACCCCCTCTCTCTCTTGTCTTAACTGCTGTCACCATGTCATAGAACTCCAGTAGGTTTGTGACACAGGATTTCCCGTCCCTGGAACCATGTTGGCTGCTGTTGATGAGATCGTTTCCTTTCTAGTGTTTCCACCACTCTTCTCCTGATAATCTTCTCCATGATTTTGCATACTATACATGTCAGTGACACTGGTCTGTAGTTTAATGCTTCATGTCTGTCTCCTATTTTATAGATTGGGACTACATTTGCTGTCTTCCATGCCTCAGGCAATCTCCCTGTTTCGATAGATGTAATGAATATTGTTGTTAGGGGTACACATAGCGCCTCTGCTCCCTCTCTCAATACCCATGGGGAGATGTTATCTGGCCCCATTGCCTTTGAGGTATCTAGCTCACTCAGAAGCCTCTTCACTTCTTCCTCGGTTGTGTGCACTGGTGTCCAGCACATGTTGGTGTGCCCACCTCTCCGTCCTTTCTGGAGCCCCTTCTGTCTCCTCTGTGAACACTTCTTGAATCTCTTGTTGAGTTCCCTCACATACTTCACGGTCATTTCTTGTTGTCTCTCCTGCTTCCTTCCTTAGCCTGATTACCTTGTCCTCGACTGTTGTTTTCCTCCTGATGTGGCTGTACAACAGTTTCGGGTCAGATTTGGCTTTCGCTGCTATGTCATTTTCATATTGTCTTTGGGCCTCCCTTCTTATCTGTGCATATTCGTTTTCTGGCTCTACGACTGCTCTCCTTATTCTCCTGGGTCCCTTTGCCTTCTATATTTCTTCCATTCCCTAGCACACTTGGTTTTTGCCTCCCTGCACCTTTGGGTAAACCATGGGCTCATCCTGGCTTTTTCATTATTCCTGTTACCCTTGGGTACAAACCTCTCCTCAGCCTCCTTGACATTTTTGTTGCTACATATTCCATCATCTCATTAACTGGCTTTCCCTGCCAGTTCTCTGTCCCACTGAACCCCGTTCAGGAAGTTCCTCATTCCTGTGTAGTCCCCTTTCTTGTAGTTTGGCTTCATTCGTCCTGGCCTTCCTGCTTCTCCCTCCACTTGTAGCTCTACTGTGTATTCGAAGCTTAAAAACCACATGGTCACTGGCCCCAAGGGGTCTTTCATATATGTATGTCCTCGATATCTGCACTACTCAAGGTGAATACTAAGTCCAGCCTTGCTGGTTCATCCTCTCCTGTCTCTCTTGTAGTGTCCCTTACGTGTTGGCACATGAAGTTTTCCAGTACCACCTCCATCATCTTAGCCCTCCATGTATTTGGCCCCATGTGGGTCCAAGTTCTCCCAATCGATCTCCTTGTGGTTAAAGTCACCCATGATCAGGACCTTTGCCCTGCATGCATGAGCTCTTCTGGCCACTCTAGCCAGTGTGTCAACCATCGCTCTATTGCTCTCGTTGTACTCTTGCCTTGGCCTTCTGCTGTTCTGTGGTGGGTTATACATCACTGCTATTACCACCTTGGGACCTCCAGAGTGAAGCGTTCCAGCTATGTAATCACTTTCTTCTCCGCTGTCTCCTCTCTCCAGCTCATCAAAATTCCAGCGATTTTTGATGAGCAATGCCACTCCTCCACCCCCCCCTGTTCCCTCTGTCTTTCCTCAAGATTTGGTATCCCGTTGGAAAGATGGCATCTGTTATCATACCTGTAAGCTTGGTTTCTGTGAGAGCTATGATGTCCGGTGATGCTTCTTTGACTCTTTCATGCCACTCCTCCCACTTATTTGTTATTCCATCAGCGTTTGTGTACCATACCTTCAATTTCCTTTCCAACACTGTGGTTTGGTGGGCCTGTGAGGGTGGGAGACCTGGTGGCATACTGTGGGATTCTATAGCTCGGTGTTTGGTGGAGGCTGTGGGTATGGATTGTAGTGTGTGTTGGGATGGTGTGATAGATTGTATGGTTCTGAGAATAGTTGTGTGTGTGCTTTCCTTGCTGTTCTGTTCTGCTCTGACTGACCTCTGCTGGTTCCATCCTTGTCTCTTTTCCTAGCTCCTTTCGCTTTTTTGTCCTCTCCCTCAGCTGCTGTCGTTCTGATTTTGTTCTGTCTGTGTGTGTGTGTGTGTACTCACCTAGTTGTACTCACCTAGTTGAGGTTGCGGGGGTCGAGTCCGAGCTCCTGGCCCCGCCTCTTTACTGATCGCTACTAGGTCACTCTCCCTGAGCCGTGAGCTTTATCATACCTCTGCTTAAAGCTATGTATGGATCCTGCCTCCACTACATCGCTTCCCAAACTATTCCACTTACTGACTACTCTGTGGCTGAAGAAATACTTCCTAACATCCCTGTGATTCATCTGTGTCTTCAGCTTCCAACTGTGTCCCCTTGTTACTGTGTCCAATCTCTGGAACATCCTGTCTTTGTCCACCTTGTCAATTCCTCTCAGTATTTTTGTATGTCGTTATCATGTCCCACCTATCTCTCCTGTCCTCCAGTGTCGTCAGGTTGATTTCCCTTAACCTCTCCTCGTAGGACATACCTCTTAGCTCTGGGACTAGTCTTGTTGCAAACCTTTGCACTTTCTCTAGTTTCTTCACGTGCTTGGCTAGGTGTGGGTTCCAAACTGGTGCCGCATACTCCAATATGGGCCTAACATACACAGTGTACAGGGTCCTGAATGATTCCTTATTAAGATGTCGGAATGCTGTTCTGAGGTTTGCTAGGCGCCCATATGCTGCAGCAGTTATTGGTTGATGTGCGCTTCAGGAGATGTGCCTGGTGTTATACTCACCCCAAGATCTTTTTCCTTGAGTGAGGTTTGTAGTCTCTGACCCCCTAGACTGTACTACGTCTGCGGCCTTCTTTGCCCTTCCCCAATCTTCATGACTTTGCACTTGGTGGGATTGAACTCCAGGAGCCAATTGCTGGACCAGGTCTGCAGCCTGTCCAGATCCCTTTGTAGTTCTGCCTGGTCTTCGATCGAGTGAATTCTTCTCATCAACTTCACGTCATCTGCAAACAGGGACACCTCAGAGTCTATTCCTTCCGTCATGTCGTTCACAAATACCAGAAACAGCACTGGTCCTAGGACTGACCCCTGCGGGACCCCGCTGGTCACAGGTGCCCACTCTGACACCTCGCCACGTACCATGACTCGCTGCTGTCTTCCTGACAAGTATTCCCTGATCCATTGTAGTGCCTTCCCTGTTATCCCTGCTTGGTCCTCCAGTTTTTGCACCAATCTCTTGTGTGGAACTGTGTCAAACGCCTTCTGCAGTCCAAGAAAATGCAATCCACCCACCCCTCTCTCTCTTGTCTTACTGCTGTCACCATGTCATAGAACTCCAGTAGGTTTGTGACACAGGATTTCCCGTCCCTGAAACCATGTGGCTGCTGTTGATGAGATCATTCCTTTCTAGGTTTCCACCACTCTTCTCCTGATAATCTTCTCCATGATTTTGCATACTATACATGTCAGTGACACTGGTCTGTAGTTTTAATGCTTCATGTCTGTCTCCTTTTTTAAAGATTGGGACTACATTTGCTGTCTTCCATGCCTCAGGCAATCTCCCTGTTTCGATAGATGTATTGAATATTGTTGTTAGGGGTACACATAGCGCCTCTGCTCCCTCTCTCAATACCCATGGGGATATGTTATCTGGCCCCATTGCCTTTGAGGTATCTAGCTCACTCAGAAGCCTCTTCACTTCTTCTCGGTTGTGTGCACTGTGTCCAGCACTTGGTTGTGTGCCCCACCTCTCCGTCTTTCTGGAGTCCCTTCTGTCTCCTCTGTGAACACTTCTTTGAATCTCTTGTTGAGTTCTTCACATACTTCACAGTCATTTCTTGTTGTCTCTCCTCCTTCCTTCCTTAGCCTGATTACCTGGTCCTTGACTGTTGTTTTCCTCCTGATGTGGCTGTACAACAGTTTCGGGTCAGATTTGGCTTTCGCTGCTATGTCATTTTCATATTGTCTTTGGGCCTCCCTTCTTATCTGTGCATATTCGTTTCTGGCTCTACGACTGCTCTCCTTATTCTCCTGGGTCCTTTGCCTTCTATATTTCTTCCATTCCCTAGCACACTTGGTTTTTGCCTCCCTGCACCTTTGGGTAAACCATGGGCTCATCCTGGCTTTTTCATTATTCCTGTTACCCTTGGGTACAAACCTCTCCTGTGTGTGTGTGTGTGTGTGTGTGTGTGTGTGTGTGTGTGGTGTGTGTGTGTGTGTTGTGTGTGTGGTGTGTGTGTGTGTGTGTGTGTGTGTGTGTGTGTGTGTGTGTGTATGTGTATGTGTTGTGTGTGTGTGTGTGTGTGTGTGTGTGTGTGTGTGTGTGTGTGTGTGTGTGTGTGTGTGTGTGTGGCGTATGTGTGTGTGTGTGTGTGTGTGTGTGTGTGTGTGTGTGTGTGTGTGTGTGTGTGTGGTGTATGTGTGTGTGTGTGTTGTGGTGTGTGTGGTGTGTGTGTGTGTGTGTGTGTGTACGATTACCTGGAGAATACCTGGAGGGTGTCCCTGGGGTTCCCCGAGGCCCGGACCATAACCAGGCCTTCCGGTGGATCAGGGCCTGATCAACCAGGTTGGTACTGCTGGTCGCACGCAGTCCAACATGCAAGCGACAACAGCCCAGCTGATCGGGTAGTACGTGTATTGTGCAGTGTATTGTAATGTACTCTTATTTTCATTTTATCCGCGACTGGTAAAGTAGATAAACCTGACATAAACAGTTATAATTACGAGTGTTAAGAGGTATTTTACTTCTACTGGACAAACCTCAGATTGGCCGCCTTGTTCAGTCAATCAATGACTGAATATTAAAATGGAATTCATGTGAAATATATCTGGAATTACCAAAAACACAAACCAATAATTTTATTAAGTTTATCCAACTGACCGGTGACAATAACATGTATACACGCTCTTCTTAGTTTATATTTAAACAAATGACTGACCACAGTTACATTAATAGTCTGTCTTGCGTGACTACGCAAAAGCCTTATTCAGCTGCGTCATGCCTGCCCTTATTACTCTCTCTAATTAAAGGTCGTTAGTAAATGAGGCCAGAAGGATATCAAAGTTTATTACGTCTTTATGTGACTAATAAGTAAGGTACTGTGGAAGGTCAGAAGAATGTTTTAAATGAAAGGCTTATATGTGCATAATACCAAACGTCATGTCTACTTCAGAGGGGAAACGAAAAGACCGGAGGTTCAGTGGAAGGTAAAATTTAGTCGGCGTTCTTGTATCTCCTGCTGGAGGTGCAAGAAGAGCGGCTCTGCCTAGTCTGAACACCGGAGACGAAGAACTGAAGAGTCCAGATGCAGCGCCGTGACTCAACAGGTGAATATTCGTGTCCCTTGTGTCTCTGTTATGACAACATTCCTACTGGGCGATCTCGTAGAGTCGTAACTACTAGAAGACCTAGGAGGCCTGATATACCTATTAAGAGATATGGAAACCTCCTGAGTTATCTTCTAGGAGATTACATTTGAGGCTTTGACTCCTTCGGATGGTTACATGTAATAGTCCAAGGTAATTCTCGGTAAAACTGGTTCCTGTGTTTCAACTGGGGCAGCTCCGAGGAACAGTGATGTTAGTCGTGCGAAAGAACCTGGAGAAAACTATCAGACGGCCTTACAGTATATAGAAATTATATCTTTGGAAGGACAAAACTATTGTTTACATTTCTGAACTACTGTCAAGGTACATGAGTTTAGGAAAGTAAACCAGAAGGCTCTCCTTTCAACCTCCATGGAGAGGGAGAGAGAGAGAGAGAGAGAGAGAGAGAGAGAGAGAGAGAGAGAGAGAGAGAGAGAGAGAGAGAGAGAGATGTTTCTAGATTGTGTCAAGTTATTTATAGTTAAATAAGTGTTGAGTCTTGACCGGCAGAGGAGAGTTGGTGCCTCATCATAGATGATCCACGCTCTGATGGACGTATATGAGATGCTTCCTCTCTCCTAACTGTGTATCCAAGTCCTCACCACTTACTCTCACCCCTCTCCTCTCCCACTCAACTTCCCTTTCACCCCACCTCATCACTCCTCCTCCCCCTCCTCACTTCCTTCTCTCCCCTTCCCATCTCCCCTTACATATTTCACACATCATGGAGTAGGTCATGGTCAAGCACTACACTTTTGCACTTAAACATAACGAACACCACGACAATTATCATTAACTGTGATAACCTCTGAACGAAGTTTGGGACTAGAGTTGTCCATTCACGTGAATGATGAATCAGTGTAGTGTGTATACTGACTCATACAGATGAGTAAAACAACAATGTAGTGTGAATTCTAACTCATTCATGTGAATGATGAAATATTTCAGTGTACATAATGGCCCATTCACTAGAATGAAAACCACTGTAGTGAATATCCTCAGCCATTCACGTGAGGAATCAGTGAAGTGTGAATGCTGACCTTCACATCAATTAAGAACTACTGGAGCGAGTATAGTGAACAGTTTCTCTCAATGAACACTCTGTTTCCTGACATTTATTTCTAAATCAACTCGAGTTACAGCATCTTGGGAAAATTTTCGAGTGAGAGGAATATGTTACTCCAAATTACTGCCACTAGAGACATAGAACCCCGAGAGTAATGTCTGTGTTCCACTTGGCATCATTATGGAACCGGTCTCGTTGAAATTCACATACACACACCCAGGTTCACTTACACCCACCCAGGTTCACTTACACCCTCCCAGGTTCACTTAGACCCTCCCAGGTTCACTTACACCCTCCCAGGTTCACTTACACCCTCCCAGTTTCACTTACACCCTCCCAGGTTCACTTACACCCTCCCAGGTTCACTTACACCCTCCCAGAGTTCACATTCACTACACCCCCCAGGTTCACTTACACCCTCCCAGTTTCACTTACACCCTCCCAGTTTCACTTACACCCTCCCAGTTTCACTTACACCCTCCCAGGCTCACTTACACCCTCCCAAATACAAACAGGACTTAATTCAGGTATTCACCTCCGCAGTAACGACTTAGCGAAAACACTGTTAGGGTCACCATATCCAGGTACCCAGAAACCTTATTAGGGTTACCATACCCAGGTACCCACAACCTTATTAGGGCCACCATACCCAAGATAAATAAATAACAAAAAGGCACAATACCGTGACTGGAACAATACACATATAACCCGCACATAAAAGACAGAAGCTTACGACGACGTTTCGGTCCAAGTCGGACCGAAACGTCGTCGTAAGCTTCTCTCTTTTATGTGCGGGTTATTTGTGTATTATACCCAAGATGCTGTTACTTCGACGTGTGACTCTCTGTCGCTCCGTAGCCGGTCACTTGCTGGAATTTATTTAGCACAGCACTCAAATTTGTTGAATGCATTTTATTCTGGAGGGGGGAGGAGGGAGGGGGAGGAGGGAGGGGGAGGAGGGAGGGGAGGAGGGAGGGGGGGAGGAGGGAGGGGGAGGAGGGAGGGGGGAGGAGGGAGGGGGAGGAGGGGAGGGGAGGAGGGAGGGGGAGGAGGGAGGGGGAGGAGGGAGGGGGGGAGGAGGGAGGGGGAGGAGGGAGGGGGGAGGAGGGAGGGGGAGGAGGGAGGGGGAGGAGGGAGGGGGAGGAGGGAGGGGGAGGAGGGAGGGGGAGGGAGGGGGGAGGAGGGGGGAGAGGGAGGGGGAGGGGGAGGAGGGGGGAGGGGAGGAGGGAGGGGGGAGGAGGAGGGGAGGAGGGAGGGGGGAGGAGGGAGGGGGAGAGAGGGGGGAGAGGAGAGAGGGGAGGAAGGAGGGAGAGAGGAGGGAGGAGGAGGGGGGGGGAGGAGGGAGGGGGAGGAGGGTAGGGGGAGGAGGGTAGGGGGGAGAAGGGTGGGGGGAGGAGGGAGGGGAGGGAGGGAGGGGGGGGAGGAGGGGGGGGGAGGAGGAGGGGGGAGGAGGGGGAGGAGGGTGGGGGAGGAGGGATGGGGAGGGAGGAGGTGGGAGGAGGGAGGCGTGAGGGGGAGGGAAGGGAGGGGGGAGGAAGCCTGATCGTGTGGAGGAATGAATAGCGTAGTGATTTACAATGGGAAGCCTGGATGTGGTAGAGGAGCTCGTAGATGAGTGTGGAGGAGGGGAAGCCTGTGCTATGTGGGGAGGAAGCCTGTGCTGTGTGGGAGGGAAGCCTGTGCTATGTGGGGAGGGAAGCCTGTGCTGTGTGGGAGGAAGCCTCTGTTATGTGGGGAGGAAGCCTGATCTATGTGGAAGGGAAGCCTGTGCTGTGTGTGGGAGGGAAGCCTGTGCTATGTGGGGAGGGAAGCCTGTGCTGTGTGGGGAGGGAAGCCTGTGCTATGTGGGGAGGGAAGCCTGTGCTGTGTGGGGAGGGAAGCCTGTGCTATGTGGGGAGGGAAGCCTGTGCTATGTGGGGAGGGAAGCCTGTGCTGTGTGGGGAGGGAAGCCTGTGCTATATGGGGAGGGAAGCCTGTGCTATGTGGGGAGGGAAGCCTGTGCTGTGTGGGGAGGGAAGCCTGTGCTATGTGGGGAGGGAAGCCTGTGCTGTGTGGGGAGGGAAGCCTGTGCTTGTGGGGAGGGAAGCCTGTGCTATGTGGGAGGAAGCCTGTGCTGATGTGGGGAGGGAAGCCTGTGCTGTGTGGGAGGGAAGCCTGTGCTGTGTGGGGGGAGGGAAGCCTGTGCTATGTGGGGAGGGAAGCCTGTGCTGTGTGGGGAGGGAAGCCTGTGCTGTGTGGGGAGGGAAGCCTGTGCTATGTGGGGAGGAAAGCCTGTGCTGTGTGGGAGGGAACCTGGCTATGTGGGGAGGGAAGCCTGTGCTATTGGGGAGGGAAGCCTGTGCTGTGTGGGGAGGGAAGCCTGTGCTATAGTGGGGAGGGAAGCCTGTGCTATGTGGGGAGGGAAGCCTGTGCTGTGTGGGAGGGAAGCCTGTGCTTGTGGGGAGGGAAAGCCTGTGCTGTGTGGGGAGGGAAGCCTGTGCTTGTGGGGAGGGAAGCCTGTCTTGTGGGAAGAGAAGCCTCTGCTATGTGGGGAGGAAGCCTGATCTATGTGGGAGGAAGCCTGTGCTGTGTGGGGAGGGAAGCCTGTGCTATGTGGGGAGGGAAGCCTGTGCTTTGGGGAGGAAGCCTGTGCTAGTGGGGAGGGAAGCCTGTGCTGTGTGGGGAGGGAAGCCTGTGCTACTGTGGGAGGGAAGCCTGTGCTATATGGGGAGGGAAGCCTGTGCGTGGAGGGAGCCTGTGCTAGGGGGAGGGAAGCCTGTGCTATGTGGGGAGGGAAGCCTGTGCTATGTGGGGAGGGAAGCCTGTGCTGTGTGGGGAGGGAAGCCTGTGCTATATGGGAAGGGAAGCCTGCGCTATGTGGGGAGGGAAGTCTGTGCTGTGTGGGGAGGGAAGCCTGCGCTATGTGGGGAGGGAAGCCTGTGCTATGTGGGGAGGGAGGCCTAGACTGTGTACAGAGGGAAGCTTAGACCGTGTCAGGAGGGAAGCCTAGCCTGTGTCAGAGGGAAGTCTAGACTGTCAGAAGGGAAGCCTAGACTGTCAGGAGGGAAGCCTAACCTGTGTCAGAAGGGAAGCCTAGACTGTCAATAGGGAAGCCTAGCCTGCGTCAGGAGGGAAGCCTAGCCTGTCAGGAGGAAAGCCTAGCCTGTGTCGGGAGGGAAGCCTAGACTGTCAGGAGGGAAGCCTAGCCTGCGTCAGGAGGGAAGCTTAGCCTGTCAGGAGGGAAGCCTAGCCTGTGTCGGGAGGGAAGTCTAGACTGTCAGAAGGGAAGCCTAGACTGTCAGGAGGGAAGCCTAGACTGTGTCAGGAGGGAAGCCTGTGGCACTCTTCCTTCCCACCTGGCACCCTTCCTTCCCACCTGGCACCCTTCCTTCCCACCTGGCACCCTTCCTTCCCACCTGGCACCCTTCCTTCCCACCTGGCACTCCTCCCCTTTTTCCTTGGCTCCTCCCCTCGCTTCACCTCACTTACTTAAATGGTCAGGCAGATAAGTAAGGGGCACACCCCATACTTCTGGACATGTCTCCTTATTTAGAGAGAGAGAGAGAGAGAGAGAGAGAGAGAGAGAGAGAGAGAGAGAGAGAGAGAGAGAGAGAGAGAGAGAGAGAGAGAGCGCGAGAGAAATAAAATCAGGCGAACTTACATCTGAACTTACAGAACAAAAGCGAAGACAAATCGCTCAGTCGCTACAAGGAAACAATGGTGACAACAGCTGGAGCCGCCAGCAGCAGCAACAGCCGCCAGCAGCAGCAACAGCCGCCAGCAGCAGCAGCCGCCGCCGCCGACGCCGCCGCCTATGACACAACGAACCACAACAGTGTCCAGACAGAGGTTTTTATAAGCCCACTTGCTTCACAGTGGCTGAGTGGCGTCTTGTACACATGATGGCTCCCTGGGCCTGAAGAGTCAAAACAAGCAAAGACTACTTGCTGGACACAGGAAGCAAACAGCATCTTGGTACAAGAAGAATTTTCAGCAACTTCGAATGCTAAATTTACACGCTTCTCGCATGAACCTGTTTCCACTGGTGGGCCCCTCTCACCTGTGACGCCCCCTCCAGCTGCTACACTTTTCCCCCTCTCCCCATGCCTTTGCTTTTAACATGTGGGACTGACCACCTCCTGACAAGGCTGAGGGGTTTGATCAAGTCAAGTTTACTTCTGATACCGTCTCCAGTGTTATAATCGCCTGCTACTGTGAAATATAGAGTCTGCTATCTAAATTATTCAGTCTGCTCTCTAAATTATACACTCTGGTACCTAACATATACAGTTCTCCACAATAAATAATCCAGATCTGCTTTCTAAACTGCAAAATCTGCTCTCTGAATTATACCATTTGCTCTCTAAATCATAAATCGAACTATGGGGACTGTGCCCTCAAGGTTCAGACTATGGGGTCTGTGCCCTAAAGGTTCAGACTATGGGGTCTGTGCCCTGAAGGTTCAGACTATGGGGTCTGTGCCCTAAAGGTTCAGACTATGGGGTCTGTGCCCTGAAGGTTCAGACTATGGGGTCTGTGCCCTGAAGGTGCAGACTATGGAGTTCTTGTGCCTGAGGTTCAGACTATGGGGTCTGTGCCTTGAAGGTTCAGACTATGGGGTCTGTGCCCTGAAGGTTCAGACTATGGGGTCTGTGCCTTGAAGGTTCAGACTATGGGGTCTGTGCCTTGAAGGTTCAGACTATGGGGTCTGTGCCCTGAAGGTTCAGACTAGGGGGTCTGTGCCTTGAAGGTTCTGACTATGGGTACTGTGACCTGAGGTTCAGGGACTTTGGGGTCTGTGCCTTTTAAGGTTCAGGACTATGGGGTCTGTGCCTGAGGTTTGATTATGGGGTCTGCTGCCTTATGGTTCAGGACTATGGGGTCTATGCCTTGAAGGTTCAGACTTTTCTGACTATGTGGGTCTGTGCCCTGAAGGTTCAGATAATGGGGTCGGTGCTTGAAGTTCAGACTATTGTGGGTCCTGTGCCCTGAAGGTTTAGTTATGGGATTGTGCCCTTTGAAGGTTCAGATATGGGGTCTGTGCCTTGAAGGTTTAGGGACTATGGGGTCTGTGCCCTGAAAGGTTCAGCAATGGGGGTCTGTGCCTTGATAAGGTTCGACTTATTGGGGTCTGTGCCCTGAAGGTTTCGGACATGGGGGTTCTGTTCTCCTTGACGGTTCAGAACTTTGGGGTCTGTGCCTTGAAGGTTCAGACTATGGGGTTGCTGCCCCTGAAGGTTTCAGACTATGGGGTCTGTTGCCTTGAAGGTTCGATTCAGACTATGGGGTCTGTGCCCTGAAAGGTTCAGACTATGGGTGTCTGTGCGTTGATAGGTTAAGACTATGGGGGCTGTGCTGAATGGTTCAGACTATGGGGTCTGTGCCCTGGAAGGTTCTACTATGGGTTCGTGCCTTGAAGGTTCGGACTATGGGGTCTGTGCCCTGAAGGTTCGGACTTGGGGGTCTGTGCCTACCTTGGAAGGTTCAGGACTATGGGGTCAGTGCCTTGAAGGTTCAGACTATGGGGTTCTGTGACCTGGAAGGTTCAGACTATGGGTTGTGCCTTGAAGCTTCAGACTATGGGGTCTGTTGCCCTGAAGGTTCAGGACTAATGGGGTTGTGCTTGATGGTTCAGACTATGGGGTATGTGCCCTAAAGGTTCAGACTATGGGTGTGTGTGCCTGAAGGTTTTGATTATGGGGTCTGTGCCCTGAAGGTTCAGACTATCCGGGGTTGTGCCTTGAAGGTTCAGACTATGGGTGGTCTGTGCCTTGAAGGTTCAGACTATAGGGTCTGTGCCCTGAAAGTTCAGACTATAGGGTCAGTGCCCTGAAGGTTCAGACTATAGGGTCTGTGCTCTGAAGATTCAGACTATGGGATACGTGCCCTGAATGTTCAGACTATGGGGTCTGTGCCCTGAAAGTTCAGACTGTGGGGGTGGGTCTGTGCCTTGAAAGGTTCAGATTATGGGGTCTGTTGCCTTGAAGGTTCAGACTCATGGGGTCTGTGCCTTGAAGGTTCAGATTATGGGGTCTTGGCCTTGAAGGTTCAGACTATGGGGTCTGTGCCTTGAAGGTTCAGACTATGGGGTCTGTGCCTGAAGGTTCAGACTATGGGGTCTGTGCCCTGAAGGTTCAGACTATGGGGTCTGTGCCTTGAAGGTTCAGACTATGGGGTCTGTGCCCTGAAGGTTCAGACTATGGGGTCTGTGCCCTGAAGGTTCAGACTATGGGGTCTGTGCCTTGAAGGTTCCGGGATTGGGGGTCTTGCCTGAAGGTTCAGGAATATGGGGTCTGAGCATGAAGGTTCCAGGGACTATGGGGTCTGTGCCCTGAAGGTTCAGACTATGGGGTCTGTGCCTTGAAGGTTCAGACTATGGGGTCTGTGCCTTGAAGGTTCAGACTATGGGGTCTGTGCCCTGAAGGTTCAGACTATGGGGTCTGTGCCTTGAAAGTTCAGACTATGGGGTCTGTGCCCTGAAGGTTCGGACTATGGGGTCTGTGCCTTGAAGGTTCAGACTATGGGTGTCTGTGCCTGAAGGTTTCAGGACTATGGGGTCTGTTGCCCTGAGGTTTCAGACTAGGGGTCTGTGCATGAAAGGCTTCAGATATGGCGGTCTCTGCAATGAAGGTTCAGACTATGGGGTCTGTGCCTTGAAGGTTCAGACTATGGGGTCTGTGCCCTAAAGGTTCAGACTATGGGGTGTGTGCCCTGAAGGTTTTGATTATGGGGTCTGTGCCCTGAAGGTTCAGACTATGGGATCTGTGCCTTGAAGGTTCAGACTATGGGGTCTGTGCCTTGAATGTTCAGACTATGGGGTCTGAGCCTTGAAGGTTCAGACTATGGGGTCTGTGCCCTGAAGGTTTAGATTATGGGGTCTGTGCCTTGAAGGTTCAGACTATGGGGTCTGTGCCCTGAAGGTTCAGACTATGGGGTCTGTGCCTTGAAGGTTCAGACTATGGGGTCTCTGCCCTGAAGGTTCAGACTATGGGTGTCTTGCCATTGAAGGTTCAGACTATGGGGTCTAGTGCCTATAGGTTCGGACTCTATGGGGTCTTGTGCCCTGAAGGTTTAGTTATGGGGTTCTGTGTCCCTGAAGGGTTCAGACCTATGGATGTCTGTGCCCTGAAGGTTCAGACTATGGAGTCTGTGCCTTGAAAGTTCAGACTATGGGGTCTGTGCATTGAAGGTTCAGACCATGGAGTCTGTGCCCTGAAGGTTCAGACTATGGGGTCTGTGCCTTGAAGGTTCAGACTATGGGGTCTGTGTCCTGAAGGTTCAGACTATGGGGTCTGTGCCTTGAAGGTACAGGGCTTATGGGGTCTGTCCCTGAAGGTTCGACTATGGGGTTGTGCCTTGAAGGTTCAGACTATGGGGTCTGTGCCCTGAAGGTTCAGACTATGGGGTCTGTGCCTTGAAGGTTCAGACTATGGGGTCTGTGCCCTGAAGGTTCAGACTATGGGGTCTGTGCCCTGAAAGTTCAGACTATAGGGTCTGTGCCCTTAAGTTTCTGGACTATAGGTCTGTGCCTGAAGATTCAGGACTTGGGATACTGCCTGAATGTTCAAGGACTATGGGGTCTGTGCCTGAAAGTTCAGGACTGGGGGTATGTGACTGAAGGTTCAGCTAATGGGATCTGATGCCCTGAAGATTCTGGACTATGGGGTTCTGTGACCTGAAGTTCAGGATATTGGATCTGTACCCTGAAGGCTCAGGGGACTATGGGGTCTGTGCCCTGAAGGTTCAGACTATGGGGACTGTGCCCTGAAGGTTCAGACTATGGGATATGTGAACTGAAGGTCCAGACTATGGGGTCTGTGCCCTGAAGGTTCAGACTATTGGGTCTGTGCACTGAAGGTTCAGAACTAGGGGGATTCTTGGATCTGTGGCCCTGAAGAACTCAGACTATGGGGTCTGTGACCTGAAGGTTCTGACTATGGGAAAGCTGTGACCTGAAGACACAGGACTATGGTAGAGGTTGGGTCTATGCCCTGAAGGTTTCAGCAATGGGGTTCTGTGCCCTGAATTTTCAGACTATGGGATCTGTGAACTGAAGGTCCAGACTATGGGGTCTGTGCCCTGAAGGTTCAGACTATAGGATCTGTGCCCTGAAGACTCAGACTATGGGGTCTGTGACCTGAAGGTTCAGACTATGGGATCTGTGCCCTGAAGGCTCAGACTATGGGGTCTGTGCCCTGAAGGTTCAGACTATGGGGTCTGTGCCCTGAAGGTTGAGACTATGGGATCTGTGCCCTGAAGACTCAGACTATGGGGTCTGTGACCTGAAGGTTCAGACTATGGAATCTGTGCCCTGAAGGCTAAGATATGGGGTCTGTGCCCTTGAAGGTTCAGACTATGGGGTCGGTGCCTGAAGTTCAGATATGGGATCTGTGAACTTTAGCGTCCAGGTTCTTTGGGGTCTGTGCCCTGGAAGGTTCAGACTATGGGGCGTTGTGACACTGAAGGTCAGACTATGGGATCTGTGCCCTGAAGACTCAAGACTACGGGTCTGTGCCCTGAAGGTTCAGACTATGGTGGGGTCTGTGCCCTGACGGTTCAGAAAATGGGGATCTGTGCCCTGAAGGTCCAGACTGTTTTGGCGGTCTGTTGCCCCTGACAGGTTTAGGACAATGGGGTATCTGTGCCATGAAGTTCAGACTATGGGATCTGTGCCCTGAAGTCCAGCACTATGGGATCTGTGCCTGAAGGTTCAGGACTATGGGATCTGTGCCCTGAAGGCTCAGACTATGGGGTCTGTTGCCTTGAACGCGTCAGGAACTATGGGGTTCGTGCCTTGAAGGTTCAGACTATGGGGTCTGTGCCCTGAAGTTTCAGACTATGGGGTCTGGAGACCTTGAAGGTTCAGACTATGGGGTCTTGTGCCCTGAAAGTGTTCAGCTTTGGGGTCTGTGCCTTGAAGGTTCAACTATGGGTCTGTTGCCTTGAAGGGTCAGACTATGGGGTCTGTGCCCTGAAGGTTTCGTCAGGACTATGGGGTCTGTGCCTTGAAAGTTCAGACTATGGGATCTGTGCCATGAAGGTTCGGACTATGGGGGGTTCTGAGCCTTGAAGGTCAGACTATGGGGGTCTGTGCCTGAAGGTTCTGACTATTGGGGTCTGTGCCCTGAAGGGTTCAGGACTATGGGGTCTGTGCCATGAAGCTTCAGACTAAGGGGGGCTCTGCCCCTGAAAGGTTCAGGATATGGGGTCTGTGCCTTGAATGGTTCAGGACTATGGGTCTGTGCCCTAAGGTTCAGACTTATGGGGGTGTGTGCCTGAAGGTTTTGATATGGGGTCTGTGCCTGAAGGTTCAGACTATGGGATCTGTGCCTTGAAGGTTCAGACTATGGGGTCTGTGCCTTGAATGTTCAGACTATGGGGTCTGAGCCTTGAAGGTTCAGACTATGGGGTCTGTGCCCTGAAGGTTTAGATTATGGGGTCTGTGCCTTGAATGTTCAGCGGGACTATGGACGGTCTGTGCCATGACGGTTCAGACTATGGGGTCTGTGCCTTGAAGGTTCAGACTATGGGGTCTCTGCCCTGAAGGTTCAGACTATGGGGTCTGTGCCTTGAAGGTTCAGACTATGGGGTCTGTGCCCTAAAGGTTCGGACTATGGGGTCTGTGCCCTGAAGGTTTAGATTATGGGGTCTGTGCCCTGAAGGTTCAGACTATGGGGTCTGTGCCCTGAAGGTTCAGACTATGGAGTCTGTGCCTTGAAAGTTCAGTATGGGGTCTAGTCCATTGAGTTTCAGACCATGGAGGAGTCTGTGCCTGATAAGTTCAGACTCGACTATGGGGTCTGTGCCTTGAAGGTTCAGACTATGGGGTCTGTGTCCTGAAGGTTCAGACTATGGGGTCTGTGCCTTGAAGGTTCAGACTATGGGGTCTGTGCCCTGAAGGTTCAGACTATGGGGTCTGTGCCTTGAAGGTTCAGACTATGGGGTCTGTGCCCTGAAGGTTCAGACTATGGGGTCTGTTGCCTTGAAGGTTCAGACCTATGGGGTTCTGCTGCCCTGAAGGTTTCAGACTATGGGGTCTGTGCCCTGAAAGTTCAGACTATAGGGTCTGTGCCCTGAAGGTTCAGACTATAGGGTCTGTGCCCTGAAGATTCAGACTATGGGATACGTGCCCTGAATGTTCAGACTATGGGGTCTGTGCCCTGAAAGTTCAAGACTGCTTGGTCTGTGATGAAGGGGTTCAGACTATGGGATCTGTGCCCTGAAGATTCAGACTATGGGGTCTGTGACCTGAAGGTTCAGACTATGGGATCTGTGCCCTGAAGGCTCAGACTATGGGGTCTGTGCCCTGAAGGTTCAGACTATGGGGACTGTGCCCTGAAGGTTCAGACTATGGGATCTGTGAACTGAAGGTCCAGACTATGGGGTCTGTGCCCTGAAGGTTCAGACTATTGGGTCTGTGCACTGAAGGTTCAGACTATGGGATCTGTGCCCTGAAGACTCAGACTATGGGGTCTGTGACCTGAAGGTTCAGACTATGGGAGCTGTGCCCTGAAGGGTCAGACTATGGGGTCTTGTGCCCTGAAGGTTCGAAGATGGGTGTCTGTTGCCTTGAAGGTTCAGACTATGGGGTCTGTGCCCTGAAGGTTCGGACTATGGGGTCTGTGCCTTGAAGGTTCAGACTATGGGGTCAGTGCCTTGAAGGTTCAGACTATGGGGTCTGTGCCCTGAAGGTTCAGGATATTGGGTTCTGTTGCCATGAGATTTCCAGACAATGGGGTCTGTGCCCTGAAGGTTCAGACTATGGGGTCTGTGCCTTGAAGGTTCAGACTATGGGGTCTGTGCCCTAAAGGTTCAGACTATGGGGTGTGTGCCCTGAAGGTTTTGATTATGGGGTCTGTGCCCTGAAGGTTCAGACTTGGTGGGTCTGTTGCCTTGATGGTTCGACTATGGGGTCTGTGCCTTGAAGGTTAGAACTATGGGGTCTGTGCCCTGAAAGTTCTGGACTTATAGGGTCAGTTGCCTGAGGGTCAGGGACTATAGGGTCTGTGCTCCTGAAGATTCAGACTAAGGGATACTTGCCCTGAATGTTCAGACTATGGGGTCTGTGCCCTTGAAAGTTCCAGACTGTGGGGGTCTGTGCCTTGAAGGGTTACAGGGATATGGGGGTCTGAGCCTCTTGAAGGTTCAGATTATGGGGTCTGTGCTTGAAGGTTTCTGACTATGGGGTCGTGCCCTTGAAGGTTCAGACTCTATGGGGGGTCTAGTGCCCTGAAGGTTCAGACTATGGGGTCTGTGCTTGAAGGTTCAGACTATGGGGTTGTTGCCTGAAGGTTCCAGGGAGACTTATTGGGGTCAGTGCCTTGAATGGTTCAGTCTATGGGGTCTGTGCCTTGAAGGTTCAGGACTATGGGGTCTGTGCCTGAAGGTTTCAGGACTATGGGGTTCTGAGCCTTGAAAGGTTCAGACTATGTGGTCTGTGCCCTGGAAGTTTCAGACTAAGGGGTCTGTGCCTTGAAGGTTCAGACTATGGGGTTGTGCCTTGAAGGTTCAAGACTTTGGGGTCTGTTGCCCTGAAGGTTCCAGACTATGGGGTCTGTGCCTTGAAGTTCAGACTATGGGGTCTGTGCCTGAAGGTCGGACTATGGGGTCTGTGCCTTGAGGTTCAGACTATGGGTCTGTGCCTTGAAGGTTCAGACTATGGGTCTGTGCCCTGAGGTTCAGATATAGGGTCGTGCCTGAAGGCTTCAAGACTATGGGGGCTCTGCCTGAAGGTTCAGGACTATGGGGCTGTGCCTTGAAGGTTCAGACTATGGGGTCTGTGCCCTAAAAGGTTCAAACTATGGGGTGTGAGCCCTGAAAGGTTTTGATTAGGGTCTGTGGCCCTGGGTTCAGACTATGGGATCTGTGCTTGAAGTTCAGACTATGGGTCTGTGCCTTGAATGTACAGACTATGGTGGTCTGTGCCTTGAAAGGTTCAGGCTATGGGGTTTCTGTGCCTGAAGGTTTAGATTATGGGGGTCTGGTGCATGAGGTCAGACTATGGGGTTGTGCCTGAAGGTTCAGATTCTGGACTATGGGGTCTGTGCTTGGAAGGTCTTCAGACTATGGGGTCTCTGCCCTGAAGTTCAGGGACTATGGGGTCTGTGC
The DNA here is from genome assembly GCF_026875155.1 of Cherax quadricarinatus. Classification (NCBI taxonomy): domain Eukaryota; kingdom Metazoa; phylum Arthropoda; class Malacostraca; order Decapoda; family Parastacidae; genus Cherax; species Cherax quadricarinatus. Next base: position 45,990,517 of record NC_069399.1, on the reverse strand, counting down.
CTTGAAGGTTCGACTGGGGGTCTGTTGCCTACCCCTATAGGAACAGTTCGGACTATCGGGGTCTGTGCCCTGAAGGTTTAGGATTATGGGGTCTGTGCCTGAAGGTTCCCAGAATATGGGGTCTGTGCCCTGAAGGTTCAGACTATGGAGTCTGTGCCTTGAAAGGTTCAGGACTATGGGGTCTGTGCATTATGTAGGTTCAGGACCATGGGTCTGTGCCCTGAAGGTTCAGACTATGGGGTCTGTGCCTTGAAGGTTCAGACTATGGGGTCTGTGCCCTGAAGGTTCAGACTATGGGGTCTGTGCCTTGGAATTGTTCAGGGACTATGGGGTCTGTGCCCTGGAAGGTTCCAGACTATGGGGTCTGTGGACTGAGGTTCGAACTATGGGGTCTGTGCCTGAAGGTTCAGACGTATGGGTCTGTGCCTTGAAGGTTCAGGCTATGGGGTCTGTGCCCTGAAGGTTCAGACTATGGGGTCTGTGCCCTGAAAGTTCAGACTAATAGGGTTCTGTGCCCTGAAGGTTCAGACTATAGGGTCTGTGCCCTGAAGATTCAGACTATGGGATACGTGCCCTGAATGTTCAGACTATGGGGTCTGTGCCCTGAAAGTTCAGACTGTGGGGTCTGTGCACTGAAGGTTCAGACTATGGGATCTGTGCCCTGAAGATTCAGACTATGGGGTCTGTGACCTGAAGGTTCAGACTATGGGATCTGTGCCAGAAGGCTCAGTATGGGGTCTGTGCCTGAGGTTCAGACTATGGGGGACTGTGCCCTGAAGGTTCAGACTATGGGATATGTGAACTGAAGGTCCAGACTATGGGGTCTGTGCCCTGAAGGTTCAGACTATTGGGTCTGTGCACTGAAGGTTCAGACTATGGGATCTGTGCCCTGAAGACTCAGACTATGGGGTCTGTGACCTGAAGGTTCAGACTATGGGAGCTGTGCCCTGAAGGCTCAGACTATGGGGTCTGTGCCCTGAAGGTTCAGACAATGGGGTCTGTGCCCTGAATTTTCAGACTATGGGATCTGTGAACTGAAGGTCCAGACTATGGGGTCTGTGCCCTGAAGGTTCAGACTATAGGATCTGTGCCCTGAAGACTCAGACTATGGGGTCTGTGACCTGAAGGTTCAGACTATGGGATCTGTGCCCTGAAGGCTCAGACTATGGGGTCTGTGCCCTGAAGGTTCAGACTATGGGGTCTGTGCCCTGAAGGTTGAGACTATGGGATCTGTGCCCTGAAGACTCAGACTATGGGGTCTTGTGACCTGAAGGTTCGGGATAGGAATCTGTGCCCTGAAGAGCTATAAAGGACTATGGGGTCTGTGCCTCGAAGGTTTAAGACTATGGGGTCTGTGCCCTGAAGGTTCAGACTATGGGATCTGTGAACTTAAGGTCCAGTCTATGGGGTCTGTGCCCTGAAGGTTCAGACTATGGGGTCTGTGCACTGAAGGTTCAGACTATGGGATCTGTGCCCTGAAGACTCAGACTACGGGGTCTGTGCCCTGAAGGTTCAGACTATGGGGTCTGTGCCCTGAAGGTTCAGACAATGGGATCTGTGCCCTGAAGGTCCAGACTGTGCGGTCTGTGCCCTGAAGGTTTAGACAATGGGGTCTGTGCCATGAAGGTTCAGACTATGGGATCTGTGCCATGAAGCGTCCAGACTATGGGATTGTGCCCGAAGGTTCAGACTATGGTAATCTGTGCCCTGAAGGCTCTGGACTATGGGGTCTGTGCCTTGAAGGTTCAGACTATGGGGTCTGTGCCTTGAAGGTTCAGACTATGGGGTCTGTGCCCTGAAGGTTCAGACTATGGGGTCTGAGCCTTGAAGGTTCAGACTATGGGGTCTGTGCCCTGAAGGTTCAGACTATGGGGTTCAGTGCCTTGAAGGTTTCAAACTATGGGGGTCTAGTGCCTTGTAGAGTTCAGACTTGTGGGTCTGTTGCCCTGAAGGTTAGGACTATGGGGTCTGTTGCCTTGAAAGTTCAGACTATGGGGTCTGTGCCCTGAAGGTTCGGACTCAAAGGTTCGGACTATGGGGTCTGTGCCTTGAAGGTTCTTCAGGACTATGGGGTCTGTGCCTTGAAGGTTCAGACTATGGGGTCTGTGCCCTGAAGGTTCAGACTATGGGGTCTGTGCCATGAAGCTTCAGACTATGGGGTCTCTGCCCTGAAGGTTCAGACTATGGGGTCTGTGCCCTTGAAGGGTTCAGACTCATGGGGTCTGTGCCCTAAAGGTTCAGATATGGGGCTGTGTGCCCTGAAGGTTTTGATTTATGGTATTCTGTTGCCCTGATAGGTTCAGTACTATGGGATCTGTGCTTGAAGGTTCAGACTATGGGGTCTGTGCCTTGAATGTTCAGACTATGGGGTCTGAGCCTTGAAGGTTCAGACTATGGGGTCTGTGCCCTGAAGGTTTAGATTATGGGGTCTGTGCCTTGAAGGTTCGACTATGGGGTCTGTTGCCCTGAAGGTTCAGACTTATGGGGTCTGTGCCTTGAAGGTTCAGATATGGGGGTTCTGCCCTGAAGGTTCCAGGACTATGGGGTCTGTGCCTTGAAGGTTCAGACTATGGGGTCTGTGCCCTAAAGGTTCGGACTATGGGGTCTGTGCCTGAAGTTTAGGATTATGGGGTCTGTGCTGAAGGTTTCATGACTATGGGTTCTGTTGCCCTGAAGGTTTCAGGATATGGAGTCTGTGCCCTTGAAAGTTCAGGACTATGGGGTCTGTGCATTGAAGGTTCAGACCTGGAGTCTGTGCCCTGAAGGGTTCAGGTACTACTATGGGGTCTGTTGCCTTGAAGGTTCAGAACTATGGGGTTGCCGATGTCCCTAAGTTCAGACCCATTGGGGGTCTGTGCCTTGAAGGTTCAGACTATTGGGGATCTGTGCCCTGAAGGTTAAGGACTATGGGGTCTGTGCCTTGAAGGTTCAGACTTATTGGGGTCTGTTTGGCCCTGAAGGTTCTTCAGGACTATGGGGTATGTGCCTTGAAGGTTCAGACTATGGGGTCTGTGCCCTGAAGGTTCAGACTATGGGGTCTGTGCCCTGAAAGTTCAGACTATAGGGTCTGTGCCCTGAAGGTTCAGACTATAGGGTCTGTGCCCTGAAGATTCAGACTATGGGATACGTGCCCTGAATGTTCAGACTATGGGGTCTGTGCCCTGAAAGTTCAGACTGTGGGGTCTGTGCACTGAAGGTTCAGACTATGGGATCTGTGCCCTGAAGATTCAGACTATGGGGTCTGTGACCTGAAGGTTCAGACTATGGGATCTGTGCCCTGAAGGCTCAGACTATGGGGTCTGTGGCCCTGAAGGTTCAGACTATGGGGACTGTGCCCTGAAGGTTCAGACTATGTGGTGGTGGATCTGTGAACTGAAGGTCCACAGAACTATGGGGTCTGTGCCCTGAAGGTTCAGGCTATTGGGTCAGTGCACTTGAAGGTTCCAGACTATGGGATCTGTGCCCCTGAAAGACTCTGACTTGGGGTCTGTGACCCTGAAGGTTCAGATATGGGGAGCTGTGCCTGAAGGCTCAGGACTATGGGGTCTGTGCCTGAAGGTTCCAGGGACAATGGAGAGGTCTGTGCCCTGAATTTTCCAGACTATGGGGATCTGTGAACTGGAAGGTCCAGACTATGGTGTCTGTGCCCTGAAGGTTCAGGGACTATTAGGATCTGTGCCCTGAAAGACTCACTATGGGTCTGGAGACCTGAAGGTTCAGGGACTATGGGATCATAATGGGATCTGTGCCCTGAAGGCTCAGACTATGGGGTCTGTGCCCTGAAGGTTCAGACTATGGGGTCTGTGCCCTGAAGGTTGAGACTATGGGATCTGTGCCCTGAAGACTCAGACTATGGGGTCTGTGACCTGAAGGTTCAGACTATGGGATCTGTGCCCTGAAGGCTAAGACTATGGGGTCTGTGCCCTGAAGGTTCAGACTATGGGGTCTGTGCCCTGAAGGTTCAGACTATGGGATCTGTGAACTTAAGGTCCAGTCTATGGGGTCTGTGCCCTGAAGGTTCAGACTATGGGGTCTGTGCACTGAAGGTTCAGACTATGGGATCTGTGCCCTGAAGACTCAGACTACGGGGTCTGTGCCCTGAAGGTTCAGACTATGGGGTCTGTGCCCTGAAGGTTCAGACAATGGGATCTGTGCCCTGAAGGTCCAGACTGTGCGGTCTGTGCCCTGAAGGTTTAGACAATGGGGTCTGTGCCATGAAGGTTCAGACTATGGGATCTGTGCCCTGAAGGTCCAGACTATGGGATCTGTGCCCTGAAGGTTCAGACTATGGGATCTGTGCCCTGAAGGCTCAGACTATGGGGTCTGTGCCCTGAAGGATCAGACTATGGGGTATGTGCCCTGAAGGTTCGGACTATGGGATCTGTGCCCTTAAGGTCCAGACTATGGGGTCTGTGCCCTGAAGGTTCAGACTACGGGTCTGTGCCCTGAAGGTTCAGACTATGGGATCTGTGCCCTGAAGGTTCAGACTATGGGATCTGTGCCCTAAAGGTTCAGACTATGGGGTCTGTGCCCTGAAGGTTCAGAGTATGGGGTCTGTGCTCTGAAGGTTCAGACTATGGGGTCTGTGCCCTTAAGGTTCAGACTATGGGATCTGTGCCCCTGAGGTTCAGATTATGGGGTCTGTGCCCTGAAGGTTCAGACTATGGGGTCTGTACCCTGAAAGTTCAGACTATGGGGTCTGTGCCCTGAAGGTTCAGACTATGGGGTCTGTGCCCTGAAGGTCCAGACTACTGGGTCTTTGCCCTGAAGGTTCAGACTATGGGGTCTGTGCCCTGAAGGTCCAGACTACTGGGTTCTTTGCCCTGAAGGTTCAGACAATGGGGGTCTGTGCTTGAAGGTTCAGGACTATGGGGTCTGTGCGCCCTGAAGGTTCCGACTATGGGGTCTGTGCCTTGAAGGTTCAGACTTTGGGCGTCTGTGCCTGATAGTTCAGACGTATGCGGTCTGTGCCCTGAAAGTCAGACTATAGGGTCCTGTGCCCTGAAGGATCAGCTATTAGGGTCTGTGCCTCTGAAGATTCAGACTATGGGATACGTGCCTGAATGTCAGACATATGTGGGTCTGATGCCACTGAAAGTTCATGACTGTGGGGTCTGTGGCACTGAAGGTTCAAGACTATGGGAATCTGTGCCCCTGAATGATTCAAGACTATGGGGTCTGTGACCTGAAGGTTCAGGGGACTAGTTCGTGATCTGTGCACCTGATTAGGCTTCAGATATGGGGTCTGTGGCCTGAAGGTTCAGATTATGGGGCTGTGCCCTGATAGGTTCAGACTATGTGGAGTCTGTTGAAACTGAAGGTCAAGACTATGGGGTCTCTGTTGCCCTGGAAGGTTCAGACTATTGGGTCGTGCAGCTGAAGTTCAGACTATGGGATCTGTGACACTGAGATCTCAGACTATGGGGTATGTGACCTGAAGGTTTCAGGACGTATGGGAGCTGTGCCCTGAATGGCTCAGAAGATTATGGCGGTCTGTGCCCTGAAGGTTCTAGACAATGGAGGTGCGGCCCTGAAATTTTCAAGACTATGGCGTATTAGGATTGTGAACTGAGGTCCAGAGCTATGGGGGTCCTGTGCCATGAGGTTCAGACTATAGGATCTGTGCCTCGAAGACTCAGTGACTATGGGGTCTGTGACTTGAAAAGGGGTTTCAGACTATGGGATCTGTGCCCTGAAGGGGTCTCAGACTTATGGGTGTCTGTGCCCTGAAGGGTTTCAGACTATGGGGTTCTTATGTCGAGGGGAGCCTGTGCTATGTGGGGAGGGAAAAGCCTGTGCTGTGTTGGGGAGGGAAGCTGTGCTATGTGAGGGAGGGATAAGCATGTGCTGTGTGGGGAGGGAAATGCCGTGTTATGTGGGGAGGGAAGCCTGTGCTATGTGGGGGAGGGAAGCCCTGTGCTGTGTTGGGGAGGGAAAAGCTGTGCTGTGTGGGGAGGGAAGCCTGTGCGGTGTGGGGGGAAGCCTGTGCTATGTGGGGAGGGAAGCCTGGTGCTGATGTGGGGAGGGAAGCCTGTGCTATTGTGGGGAGGGAAGCCTTGCTATGTGGGGAGGAAAGCCTGTGCTGTGTGGGAGAGGATGTCTGTGCTATATGGTGAGGAAGCCTTGTGCTATGTGGGAGAGGGAAGCCTGTGCTAGTGTGGGGAGGGGAAGCCTGTGCTATTGTGGGAGGGAAGACTGTGCTGTGTGGGGAGGAAGCCGTGTGTTATGTGGGGAGGGAGCCTGTGCTATGTGGGGAGGGAAGCCTGTGCTGTGTTGGGGAGGAAAGCCTGTGCTGTGTGGGGAGGGAGCAAGCCTGTGCTGTGTGGGGAGGGAAGCCTGTGCTATGTGGGGGGGGAAGCCTGTTGCTGTCGTGGGGAGGGAAGGCCTGTGCTTATGTGGGGAGGGAAGCCTGTGCTATGTTGGGGAGGAAAGCCTGTGCTGTGTCGGGGGGAGGGAAGTCTGTGCTATATGGGGAGGGCAAGCCTGTGCTAGTGGGGAGGAAGCCTGTGCTGTGTGGGGAGGGAAGCCTGTGCTATGTGGGGAGGGAAGCTGTGCTGTGTGGGGAGCGGGATGCCTGTGGCTGTGTGGGGAGGGAAAGCCTGTTGCTGTGTGGGGAGAGGAAGCATCTGCCTATGTGGGGAGTGGAAGCCTGTCTATGTGGGGGAAGGAAGCCTGTGCTGTGTGGGGAGGGAAGCCGTTGCTATGTGGCAGGGGAAGGAACCTGTTGCTATGTTGGGAGGGAAGTCTGTGCTATGTGGTGAGGAAGCCTGTGCTGTGTGGGGAGTGGAAGCCTGTGCTAGCACGTGGGGAGGGAGCCTGTGCTATTGGGGAGGAAAGCCTGTGCTATGTGTGGGAGGGAAGCCTTGCTATGTGGGGGGGAAGCCTGTGCTATAGTGGGGAAGGAAGCTGTGCTAATGTGGGTGAGGGAAGCCTGTGCTATGTGGGGAGGGAAGCCTGTGCTGTATGTGCGGGAGGGAAGCCTGTTGCTTATAGGGAAGGAAGCCTGCGCTATGTGGGGAGGGAAGTCTGTGCTGTGTGGGGAGGAAGCCTGCGCATGTGGGGGGGAGCCTGTTGCTATGTGGGGAGGGAGGCCTAGACAGTGTTACAGGATGAAAGCTTTAGACCGTGTCAGGAGGGAAGCTAGCTCGTGTCAGATGGGAAGTCTAGACTGTCAGAAGTGGAAGCCTAGACTGTCAGGAGGGAAGCCACACCTGGGTCAGAAGGGAAGCCTAGACTGTTCAATAGGAAAGCTTAGCCTGCGTCAGGAGGGAAGGGAAAGCCTATCCTGTCAGGAGGGAAGCCTAGCCTGTGTCGGGAGGGAAGTCCTAGACTGTCAGGGGGAAAGCCTAGCCTGCGTCAGGAGGGAGCTTAGCCTGTCAGGAGGGACTAGCTAGCCTGTGTCGGGTGGGAAAGTCTAGGACTGTCAGAAATGGGAAGCCTAGACTGTCGGAGGGAAGCTAGACTGATGGTCATGAGGGAAGCCTGTGGCATTCTTCCTTCCCTCCTGGCACCCTTCCTTCCCAACCTGGCACCCTCCATCCCACCTGGCACCCTTCCTTACCACCTGGGGCACCCTTCCTTCCCCAACCTGGCATCCTCCCCTTTTTCCTTGGCTCCTCTCCCCTCGCTTACATCACTTACTTAAATGGTCAGGCGATAAGTAAGGTGGCCACACCCCATACTTCTGGACATGTCTCCTTATTTAGAGGAGAGAGAGAGGTGAGGAGAGAGAGGAGTGTGAGAGATGAGTGCAGAGGGGAACGATGAGCGTGGAGTGTGGTTTGGGATGAGAGGTCGAGTGTGTGAGTGACGCGTGAGAAATGAATATCATGGTGAACTTACATCTGAACTTACTGAACCAAAAGCGAAGACCAAATCGCTCAAGTCGCTACAAGGAAACAATGGTTGAGGAAACAATTGGTGACAACACGCTGGAGCCGCCAGCAGCAGCACAGCCGCCAGCAGCCAGCAAACAGCAGCCCAGAAGCAGCAGCGCCGCCGCCGACGCCGCCCGCCTATATGACACACACGAACCACAACAGTGTCCAAGACAGATGGTTTTTGGAAGCCCACTTGCTTCACAGTGGCTGAGTGGCTCTTGTACACATGAAGGCTCCCTAGGGCTGAGAGTCAAAACAAGCAAAAGAACTACTTGCTGGACACAGGAAGCAAACAGCGCATCTTGGTACAAGAAGAATTTTCAGCAACTTCGAATGCTTAAATTTACACGCTTTCGCATGAACCTGTTTCCACTGGTGGGGCCCCTTAACCTGTGACGCCCCCTCTGCTGCTACACTTTCCCCTTCCCCATGCCTTTGCTTTTAACATGTGGGACTACACTCCTGACAAGGCTGAGGGGTTGATCCAAGTCAAGAAAGGTTTACTTCTGATACCGTCTCCAGTTGTTTATAATCGCCTGCACTGTGAAATATAGAGTCTGCTACTCTAAATTATTCAGTTCTGCGCTCTAAATTATACACTCTTGTACCTAACATATACAGTTCTCCACAATAAATAATCCAGATCTGCTTTCTAAACTGCCAAAATCTGTCTGCTCTCTGAATTATACCATTTGCTCTCTAAATCATAAATCGAACTATGGGGACTGTGCCCTCAAGGTTCAGACTTTAGGGGTCTGTGCCCTAAGGTTCAGTCTATGGGGTCTGTGCCCTGATGGTTCAGACTATGGGGTCTGTGCCTGAAGGTTCAGACTATGGGGTCTGTGCCCTGAAGGTTCAGACTATGGGGTCTGTGCCCTGAAGGTGCAGACTATGGAGTTCTTGTGCCTGAGGTTCAGACTATGGGGTCTGTGCCTTGAAGGTTCAGACTATGGGGTCTGTGCCCTGAAGGTTCAGACTATGGGGTCTGTGCCTTGAAGGTTCAGACTATGGGGTCTGTGCCCTGAAGGTTCAGACTATGGGGTCTGTGCCCTGAAGGTTCAGACTATGGGGTCTGTGCCTTGAAGGTTCTGACTATGGGTACTGTGACCTGAGGTTCAGGGACTTTGGGGTCTGTGCCTTTTAAGGTTCAGGACTATGGGGTCTGTGCCTGAGGTTTGATTATGGGGTCTGCTGCCTTATGGTTCAGGACTATGGGGTCTATGCCTTGAAGGTTCAGACTTTTCTGACTATGTGGGTCTGTGCCCTGAAGGTTCAGATAATGGGGTCGGTGCTTGAAGTTCAGACTATTGTGGGTCCTGTGCCCTGAAGGTTTAGTTATGGGATTGTGCCCTTTGAAGGTTCAGATATGGGGTCTGTGCCTTGAAGGTTTAGGGACTATGGGGTCTGTGCCCTGAAAGGTTCAGCAATGGGGGTCTGTGCCTTGATAAGGTTCGACTTATTGGGGTCTGTGCCCTGAAGGTTTCGGACATGGGGGTTCTGTTCTCCTTGACGGTTCAGAACTTTGGGGTCTGTGCCTTGAAGGTTCAGACTATGGGGTTGCTGCCCCTGAAGGTTTCAGACTATGGGGTCTGTTGCCTTGAAGGTTCGATTCAGACTATGGGGTCTGTGCCCTGAAAGGTTCAGACTATGGGTGTCTGTGCGTTGATAGGTTAAGACTATGGGGGCTGTGCTGAATGGTTCAGACTATGGGGTCTGTGCCCTGGAAGGTTCTACTATGGGTTCGTGCCTTGAAGGTTCGGACTATGGGGTCTGTGCCCTGAAGGTTCGGACTTGGGGGTCTGTGCCTACCTTGGAAGGTTCAGGACTATGGGGTCAGTGCCTTGAAGGTTCAGACTATGGGGTTCTGTGACCTGGAAGGTTCAGACTATGGGTTGTGCCTTGAAGCTTCAGACTATGGGGTCTGTTGCCCTGAAGGTTCAGGACTAATGGGGTTGTGCTTGATGGTTCAGACTATGGGGTATGTGCCCTAAAGGTTCAGACTATGGGTGTGTGTGCCTGAAGGTTTTGATTATGGGGTCTGTGCACTGAAGGTTCAGACTATCCGGGGTTGTGCCTTGAAGGTTCAGACTATGGGTGGTCTGTGCCTTGAAGGTTCTGACTAAGGGTCTGAGCCCTGAAAGTTCAGACTATAGGGTCAGTGCCCTGAAGGTTCAGACTATAGGGTCTGTGCTCTGAAGATTCAGACTATGGGATACGTGCCCTGAATGTTCAGACTATGGGGTCTGTGCCCTGAAAGTTCAAACTGTGGGGGTGGGTCTGTGCCTTGAAAGGTTCAGATTATGGGGTCTGTTGCCTTGAAGGTTCAGACTCATGGGGTCTGTGCCTTGAAGGTTCAGACTATGGGGTCTGAGCCTTGAAGGTTCAGATTATGGGGTCTGTGCCTTGAAGGTTCAGACTATGGGGTCTGTGCCTGAAGGTTCAGACTATGGGGTCTGTGCCTGAAGGTTCAGACTATGGGGTCTGTGCCTTGAAGGTTCAGACTATGGGGTCTGTGCCTTGAAGGTTCAGACTATGGGGTCTGTGCCCTGAAGGTTCAGACTATGGGGTCTGTGCCTTGAAGGTTCCGGGATTGGGGGTCTTGCCTGAAGGTTCAGGAATATGGGGTCTGAGCATGAAGGTTCCAGGGACTATGGGGTCTGTGCCCTGAAGGTTCAGACTATGGGGTCTGTGCCTTGAAGGTTCAGACTATGGGGTCTGTGCCTTGAAGGTTCAGACTATGGGGTCTGTGCCCCGAAGGTTCAGACTATCGGGTCTGTGCCTTGAAAGTTCAGACTATGGGGTCTGTGCCCTGAAGGTTCGGACTGTGGGGCTGTGCCTTGAAGGTTTCAGACTATGGGTGTCTGTGCCTGAAGGTTTCAGGACTATGGGGTCTGTTGCCCTGAGGTTTCAGACTAGGGGTCTGTGCATGAAAGGCTTCAGATATGGCGGTCTCTGCAAGAAGGTTCAGACTATGGGGTCTGTGCCTGGAGGGGAAAAAAAACCCGGGGTGAACATTTAAAATTCCTGGAGATACGTAAATATACCTGGTGTGATATATAAAAACTGGGATGATACAGTAATATATACCTGGTGTGATATAGTAATATATACCTGGTATGATACAGTAATATATACCTGGTGTGATACAGTAATATATACCTGGTGTGATATAGTAATATATACCTGGTGTGATATAGTATTATATACCTGGTATGATATAGTAATATATACCTGGTGGAAATTGTAATATATACCTGGTATATACAGTAAATATTACCTGGTGTGATATAGTAATATATACCTGGTATGATACAGTAATATAACCTGGTGTGTTTAGTAATATATACCTGGTATGATACAGTAATATATACCTGGTTTTGATATAGTAATATATACCTGGTATGATACAGTAATATATACCTGGTGTGATATAGTAATATATACCTGGTATGATACAGTAATATATACCTGGTGTGATATAGTAATATATACCTGGTATGATACAGTAATATATACCTGGTATGATACATTAATATATACCTGGTATGATACAGTAATATATACCTGGTGTGATATAGTAATATATACCTGGTATGATACAGTAATATATACCTGGTGTGATATAGTAATATATACCTGGTATGATACAGTAATATATACCTGGTGTGATACATTAATATATACCTGGTGTGATATAGTAATATATACCTGGTGTGATATAGTAATATATACCTGGTATGATACAGTAATATATACCTGGTGTGATACATTAATATATACCTGGTGTGATATAGTAATATATCCCGGGTGTGATATAGAATTTTTAACCTTATGAACATTAAATTACCGGGTTGATCATAAATATCCTTTGATATAAATATTACTGGTTGATTAAATAATACCTGGTTTTTAAAAAACCTTGAAATTTTAATAAAAAAAACCTGGGGGAAAAATTAATTATACCGGGGTTGTATAGTAATTATACCTTTTATAATAATATATACCTTGTATCATTAATAAAAACCCTGGTTATATAGAAAAAATATACCTGGGTAAATTTATAATAATACCTGGTTTATAATAATATATACCTGGTGATACATTAAATATACCTTGTTTGAAATAAAAATACCGGTGTGTATAAAATAATACCGGGTTTGATACTTAATATACTGGTTGATAATAATAATACTGTGTGATATAGTAATATAACCTGGTGTTATGTAATATATCCCGGTGTGATACATAAATTTTCCCTTGGGTTTGATTGTTTTTTGTTGTTTTTAAAAAAAACCCTGAAAAACATTAAAAAACCTTTTTAAAAAAAATTTAACTTGGAAAAAGTTTTATTGGTGTATTTAAACCTTTGAAAGTCCTTAACCCGTTCAGGTCTTGGGGGTTTTTGGGTTCTTCTTTGGGGGGCGTCAACCGGGAAAAAAATTTTAAAAACCCCTAAAATTTCTTTTTATTGGTACACAAGCTTTAAATTTTAAAATTTTTAGGCTTGAAATTAAATTTAAAATTTTGCCGGTTGGTCTAACTGTAAAAATTCCCCCAAAAATTTAAAATTGCCCCGGGAGGGGACAAAAAAAAAAAAAAAAAAAAAAATTGTTTTAAAAAATTTAAGGGGGGGGGGGGCGGGTAATGGAAAGGAGGGGAGGCATACACGCTATGGATAAGAAATTGGGTACGAAAGAACCATAGTTTTCTTGCCCCCTTTCTCTCTCTATAAAAAAAAGGAAAATTATCTTTAATTCCCCTGTTGAAGGGAAGAGATGGATAGTTCAAAAATACTTTAAAAACAAATTAGTGCGGTTGGAGGGTGTGTTGGACCTCCCTAGTATGGCCCGTAAAAATGCGTTTTGTTTCATCTTGTCTCAAATTCAGCGTCGAATTTTATACTTCAAGCTTCCCCAACCTCATCGAAGGGGCCATCCCAAAAATTTTTTTCGGGGGAGCAGACAGCGGGGGCGAGGGTGCCACAACTTCAGTATCAACAATCGTATCGTCGGAGGGGAGGTCAGTTTTAGATTTGTTTATAAAGTTCTTATGGTTTATCATGTGTTGTGTGTACCATTGTTTGGGGTACTTACAATGGTTATTTACAATGCTTTTCCCTATCTTTATGTGTACTCAAAATATTGTGTACTTTATGTTGTACTTAAAATAGGGTTGTACTTATGTTTTTTTTACTTAATTAGTGATTTAAATTTATTGATTTACAGGGCTGTGCCTCTTACAGTGCTGTATACATAAAAGGATGTACAAAAATTTTTGTGCGTACTTACAAGGAACATTTAAATTTTGGAACCCCCAAAAGGAACAAGTACAACAGTAGCAAAAACAATTGAAAACAACACACAATTTGAAGAAAAACTTAAAAAAAAGTTTAGGTTTATTGTCGACTAGTACCAGGATTTCCAGAAAAATCCAGAAAAAACCCCGATGTTTCCCAAATACCTCTTGGGAAAATTTGGGTTAAACCCCTTTTCCAAGCAAATCTACTGGGGACACTTTTTTTTTTTTTTTTTAATTTGATAAAGAACTTTCCCTCCCCCCCAAAAATAAGTTGGAAAAACCATCCCCGGGGGGGGTTTTTGAACCCGCGGGTGTATTTCACCCCTACACCTAGGGTGTAGAATTTTCCCTAGTTGGATGAATCTTATGTGGCGCTCCCCAGGGGCAACGCGAAGGTCTTGAGTTTTGAGACTCTCTGCCGCGGGGTTTAAACCCCACCCTGTATGGTTTTTTTGTAATTGGTCATTACGATTTCGTGGTTAAATTGGTCAACCCTTTCCGGGGTTTTTGATGAAGTCCATCGGGTTTCCCCGCGTCAAAAACCCTTACCAAATTAGAACAGGCCCGGGTTAACAAAAACAGACCACAAGGGGCCATAAACCGCCTCGAAGATGTGGATGCTTTTAAAGTAACCATACTCTGAATTTTTTGTTTCCAAAGCCAAACTTCTTTGAGTTTCTTTAAAAACACCAAAGATTTGGGGGGGGGTTCGGTTGTACTCGGGGTGGGATGCCGAAGGTATGTGGTGTCTCCCATTTTGGGTTTTGCGGGAGTGGGCTTGTGATCCGTTTCTTTTGTGGCGTGGGTTTCCCCCGTCGTGGCGGGGAGGGGGCTGGCGCCTATGGTAGTTTTTTTAAGGTGGTGCCCATCTGAGGGGACATGGTGGGGGGGTCAGGGAAGAAGCCTGTGGGGCTTCGGTTGCACTCCCAAAGGGGGGCCCGGGCGTACCGTCTGCAAATTGCCTCAACACTTTTAATGTGGGGGCGCCACCTTTTTCCCAGCCCCCCCACCCCACCACAAAACATCGTCACCAAAGAACTGTGGGATGAAAGTCGTATTAACAAGCATGAAGACAAAGGGCCCAAATGCAGAACAAGCTTTTTCCCCAATAAGTTTCGCTCTGTTTTACCGGGAAAAAGTCTCACAATGATAAAACTGAAAAAACAGACATTAAAAAAAAGAACAAAAGTTTTTTCAGCAACTTTTAATTTTAAATTGGGGCAGCTGAGCTTACATTTAAAAAAAACAAATGTAAATTAATTTTTAAGTAGAAGTGTCTTTGGGCACGCCACTGGCGGACAGCACAACGAATTGGGGGAAAAAATTTAGCCATTTTTTAAAAGGGCGTAGAAGCATCCGTTATGAATAACACAGTTCTTTGTGTTACCCGGAAACTGGAATCATCCAGTTAGTGTTATGATCAATTTTTGTATTCTCGCTTGGTGTTTTTAAAAAAATATTGCGAAAACCTTTTTTTACAAAGGGAAACACGTTGAGTTAGGAGATTCATGATCTCTAGGGTTTTTAACCCTGTTGGCTTTTCAACCCCTTGTCTCGAAACATTAACTGTGTGGGGGGTGTGTGTGTGTGTGTGGTTTTTTGTATGTTTTGTGTGTAAAACGTGCGTACTTAACCATGCCAAATTTAGGGGGGAAACAGGATCGACCCTAAATCGGGGCTCCGTCTCTTTTAAATTTAAAAACGGGGTGGGGAAAAACCCCCACCTTGGGTTTGTTCAAACATAGCATTTATGTATTATTTGACCTTCATGTGCCTTAAAAATGCCCCTCATATCATTACTCTCAAGGGCCACAGCACTATGACATGCGCCTAATTAAGAGGTTGCAAGGCCCGGGATACCCTAATCAGAGTCAAATAAGAGTGTGACCTGCCAAACTCTAATCTTGATCCTCTACGCCCCCCATGAAGATAATACATCCCTATCCATCTGTCTGGCCATTTTGGGTTTATATTTACTGTTTTCTTTGGGGCTTTTTTAAAATACAGAGCGGGGCTGCAAGGAACCCGGGGAGACAGATGCAGACCCAAACTTGAAGGAATTCAGTAAAAAAACTCAAATAAGGAAATTTTTAAAAAAATAATTTTTTGTCAAGCACTTCTTTAGCCCAACAGGGTCGGTTTGCCGGTTGCCCAG
Organism: Cherax quadricarinatus; assembly: GCF_026875155.1. Lineage (NCBI taxonomy): Eukaryota > Metazoa > Arthropoda > Malacostraca > Decapoda > Parastacidae > Cherax > Cherax quadricarinatus. Next base: position 45,975,184 of record NC_069399.1, on the reverse strand, counting down.
CAAAGTTAAAAAACAATGAACACTTTTTGGATACACTTCATTACCGCTTCGTCGGTGGGTTGTTTTTTATAATTCATGGGTTTCACCAAGTGCTTCAAATCCATGCATGGAGCAGCTTGCACAACTTCACTTATGGAACTGCCTTCATTACAAAAGTTGCTCCTAATGTCCCTGAAGTGAATCTGAGTGTTCTATGCTCACGTGTTCTGGTCGCTTAGGAAACATTCACTATATGCCGTCACCTCGTCTTGTACCATCAGTTTTTGGATACATTTCTGGTGAGGCATAGTGTTGAAAAGTTTCTTTGAGCAGAAGATGCAGTCTGCCCCTGTCTTCCTGCATGTCTAATTTACATCAACCTTTCTTTGGATTTCAACAGGACTCCGAAGGAGGATCTTTTCTAAACTCCGGCGGTGTTCCCTTGATACCGTGAAGGAGCCATTTCAATTTAAGTATTCAACATTCCTCTTTATCTTATTCATTGACTGATATTCAAGGATTGGGAACTCCCTCCTTCTTTCTTGAATAGAAGCAGATTACCTCCAAACCACGGAACGGGTGGGGTTTGAACCCATGGCGAGTGAGTCGTAAAACTCCAATCCAGTGCGTAAGCCATAAGTTCAAATCCCACCCGTTCCGTGGTTTGTTTGCAATCGTGCTATAACGATTTCGTGAATCCTGATTTTCTCCCATTTTCCAGGTGCTGAGTGACCACTGGGAGTTCAGCACTTATCCACGACTAAAAAGTGATACTCTGTCATTTCGCTCAACGTATTATTTTTTCTGTAGCGTGTATAACGTTTGTGTTGCATTTTACGTCAATCAGAAGTATGGCACCAGTTCTGTCTAATGAATATCATGAGAAAAATATAGAGCGTTAAGCCAGTTTGAGTCATTCAGCGCCAGGGGTTATAATGGCTGTCTTCTGTCCGATAAGTACCAGAGAGAGACGCGCCTTATTGGTAGGTCGGTCAAGAGTGACTTATTGGATATTCTTGCAGGAGGATCCTCAGAATCCCGAGGACCCGAGGAGGATCGTTCAGATTCGGGGCTTCATCTTGCGTTGCAAAGTAAAATATCGGTTATCAGTGGAGCCTCATGCTTGGCTTCCCCTGGTGCTTCGAAAACCATTCCTTCATTCTCACAAATGCTTCAGAATGGGTTTTCCCCTTTTCTTTTCTCGTAAGATCTTTGGTTTTTTTGTTTCCCTCCTTCGCGAAGGTTTTTATTTTTTTTTTACCGTAAAAACCTGTTTAGTTCTTGAACACCGTTCAATAATTTTTTATTATTATTTTTATTATTATTATTATTATTATTTTATTATTATTATTATTATTATTTTTTATTATTTTTATTTTATTAAAAAACCCCCCGAAGAGGTACTTTTAACATGATAAATAGTTTTTTCTTTTCCTTTTTTTCCCCTTCAAATATTTATTCATGCAACGGCTCAAAATTTCAGCACTTTGTAAGGGTAAGGAGGAGCTAATTCTTGGAAAAAATTTGTAGTTCTGGGTCTGTGACCAATACCGAACCCGCCCCCACAGCCGGGAAAGGGCGGGATAATTTCCCAAAACTCAGTGGGGGAATTTGGAAAACGTTCGGAGAAAAAACGTTGTCCCTAGAGACGCAATGAAAACTGTGTGGGAACAGATCTGATTATTTTAAGGAAAAAAGGGCGGGGAAATATTTTTCTTTCCCGAGTGGGGGTTTAATATATCTCTTACTCATCTGGAGGGCTTCATATTTAAGGGTTTGGGCATCAGAGAGCCACGACAAAAACCTTTAAGCTTTGTTTGTATGCGGGAAAATTTTTTGAGTAGAAAATAGGAAAAATTTCTTGGAACACGGAATCCTCGCTTTAACTGGAGAATGAATCATCTAAAAAGTACAAATTTTCCCCAAAGGTTTTTTTTCTTGAACACAAGACACACGCTATTGCAACAAATTAGCCGGTTTTTTGAATAAATTTTTGATCTGTTTTTTTTTACTAAACAAACAAATATTAGAATATTTGGTTTCAGTCTTTGCTAAAAAATGCCCTTTCAATGGGTTTAAAAACCTTTTTTCCCCATTGGGTAGGCATTTTTATAACAATTTCATTAAGAAAATTATTTCCATGAAAAAACCTTTTTCGCCTCGTTTCCTCTTTCAGGTCTTTAAAAGACCGAACTGACCCTTGTGGAACCCCACTAGTCACATTACCCCTTTTCCAACCCCTCCTCCAAGACAGCAACTCGTTGCGCTTCCCCGTTAATATTCCTTGAAATTTCGTAGTGCTTTCCCTGACCCCCCTGCCCCCTGTAGGTTTGTGTCAGCCTTTTTGGGATACGTATCGTCATCTGGCAGACTAAAAAAGTGTAATCAACCCTCTATCCTGCATAACTTAGTTTTCTGTGTAATACAGCTCTAGAGATTTGTAGACAGCATTTCCCACTAGAACTCACTAAAACACTACGGACTCAATCATTCCACACAGCAACCCCAAAATTAAACTCAAAACCACCACCCCACACACACAACACACCACACACACACACACACCACACCCAACACACACACACACACAAAACACCACACACACCACATACCACCCAAAAACTTTTCACACACACACACACACCACACCACACACACACACACACACCACAAACACACCCACACCACACACACAACACACACCACACACACATAACACCACACACACACTCCACACACCACACAACACACACACACACCCCCACACACACACAACACACACAACACACACACAACACACACACACACAACACCACACACACACACACACCAACACCCACACCCACAACACACACACACACACACACAACACCACACAACACACAGGGGCCCGGGGCTATACCAACCCCTGCAACCACAGCTAGGGAACACACCTAGAGTTTTAAAATGGGGAGGGGAATAAAGGGAAATAGGGAAAAACCAAACTACAAAAAAGGGGGACTACACGATAGAGAACTTCCTGCAGAGGTTCAATGGATAGAGAATTGTAGAAATTCGTAAAAAAAGATGATGGTACTAACAAAAAAATTTGTTACCCAAGGGGAACTAAAAATGGAAAACCAAAGCGAATCCCTGGTTTACCCAAGGTGTGGGGGGCAAAAACTAAGTGCACAAGAGAAAGGAAAAAATACAAAGGGAAAGGGTCCAAGAAAATAAAGAGATTTGTCGAAAGGGCCCGGAACGAGTTTCACAATAAGGGGGGAGGCCCCGCGACAGTACGAAAACAACAGCATCGAAAGTCAAGTCTGACCCCAAACTGTTGATAGCCACTCAGAGGAAAACATAGTCAAAAGGGCCAGGTGATCGGCTAGGAAAGATGGGGGGCTCACAAAAAAGACCAACAAATTTAAAGGGAAACCTTTACAATGGACGAAGGACTCGGGAAGACGAAAAAGGGGACCCTGAAGGGAAAGCAACAATGGGGGATGAAATACACACAACCCAAAGGAGGAAAAGAAAAAGTGCTAAGTGACCTCAAACCTCAAAAGGGAACAAAAACTCCCTGGGCCTTAGAGAGGGGGCAGAGACACGTGTGGCCCCCTAACCCCAATTTCAACACTAATTTGAAACTTTACAAATTCCCCAGGTATGGAAGACGGCATATGTAGCCCTCATTTTTAAGAAAGGAAACAGAAACGAAGCACTAAACTATAGACCAGGTCACTGACGAGTATAGTATGCAAAGTCATAGAGAAGATTACCAGGACGAGAGTGGTGGAGCACCTGGAACGGAAAAAAATTAACGACAACCAGCACGGATTCATGAAAGGCAAATTCTGTGTCACAAACCTACTGGAGTTTTATGACAGCTTAACAGGAGTAAGACACTAGACAGAGGGTTTGTAGATTGCATTTCTTGGACTGCAAAAAAGCCTTCGACACAGTTCCTCATCAAAAGATTAGTGCAGAAGCTAGAGGATCAGGCGCGTATAACATGAAGGGCACTGCAATGGATCAGAGAATACATGACAGGGAGGCAACAACGAGTCATGGTATGTGATGAGGTATCACATTGGGCGCCTGTGACGAGCGGGGTATATATGTATATATGTATATATATATATATATATATATATATATATATATTATATATATATATATATATATATTATATATATATATATATATACATATATATACATATATATATATACATTTATATATATATAACATTTATATATATATACATATATATACATATATATATAAGTAGTGATGATTTCTACAGAGCGGTCTCCTCCTCTCAGTGGCTTCCTCCGCTCAGTGGCTTCCTCCCAAAAGGCCTTCTACAGAGGGGTCTCTTCTACAGAGTGACTTCTCCCAAAAGGACTTCTACAGAGCGGTTTCCTTTTCACACCTATGTGCTAATGGCCTTGACCTCGCCCTCGAGACCACCTCGCCCTCGAGACCACCTCGCCCTCGAGACCACCTCACCCTCAAGCCCCCACTCATGACCCCCAACCCGCGCCCCCACCCGCGCCCCCGCGCCCCCCACCCGCGCCCCCCGCGCCCCCCACCCTCCCCGCCTGCCCCCGCGCCCTGCCCCACGCCCGCCCCTCGCGCCTGCCCGCGCCCCTCGCGCCCCGGCCGTCGCGCCCGCCCCGCACCTTCTGCTGCGCCTTCTGCAGCGTCGTCCGGATCGCCCCCGCTCCCCGAATTTTTTTCCGATTTTTTTCGAATTTTTTTTAATTTCATTTTATTGTGCTCTCCACTTCCTCGAATCAAATTTTTGGATTGCCCCTCCCACTCTCACCCCCACCCCAAATTTTTTCGAATTTTTCTCGATAATACAAAGACTCCAATTCCTCGGATCAAATTTTTGGGTTCCCCCCCTCTGGGGGTAAGCATTCAAATAAACTCCCACTTGCATCCCAATTTTTTTTTCGAATTTCATTTTCTTATGATCTCCTCGGATCAAGTTTTTTTGGATTCCCCCCTCTGGGGGTAAGCATTCAAAATGGACTCCCACTTGCATCCCATTTTTTCTCGATAATACAAAGACTCTACTTCCTTGGTTCAAGGTTTTGGATTCCCCCCTATGGGGTTTCGAAATTCTTATGATCTCTTTGGATCAAGGTTTTCTCCTCCATCTCCTCGGATCAAGTTTTTGGATTCCCCCCTCTCAGGGTAAGCATTCAAATGAACTCCTCCTATGGGACATGGTACTTTCTCTTACTACAGGTCTAAACAAGTGTGACGTCACCCCACCTGTGTTTACTCGGCGGTCAGTAACGTCACGTGATGACCTCACACATACAAGCTGAATCTTGTCGACTTCCCCCTATGTCAGTGACGTCACGCGATGACCCCGCACACACAGGCTGAATCTTGTCGACTTCCCCATCTCAGTATTACACATTTCATATACAACATAGGGAAAACATTTTCTCTCTTAACCCAGGATAATCCAAATAATTTCACATTTTTTCGTTAATACCCACAACAATCCACAATTTCTTTACAAAATACAACACAAGTCTAGACATTTTTCTCGTTTTAACTATTTCATCTCAGGTCACTCCCCACGAAGTAACCTTCTCTCTCTCCTCCCCACCCTCCCGAACCCTCACACTCCAACCAACACCTCACAATTTTCACTCATAACCCCCAATTTTTCTCGTTTTAACTATTTCATCAGAAAGTCACACCAGGCCCGGTGGTCTGGTGGCTAAAGCTCCCGCTTCACACACGGAGGGCCCGGGTTCGATTCCCGGCGGGTGGAAATTCCGACACGTTTCCTTACACCTATTGTCCTGTTCACCTAGCAGCAAATAGGTACCTGGGTGTTAGTCGACTGGTGTGGGTCGCATCCTGGGGGACAAGATTAAGGACCCAAATGGAAATAAGTTAGACAGTCCTCGATGACGCACTGACTTTCTTGGGTTATCCTGGGTGGCTAACCCTCCGGGGTTAAAAATCCGAACGAAATCTTATCTTATCTTATCTTATCTTACCACTTTTCGATAAATTCACTAATCACAATTTTACATATTACGAAGTTAATACGCACACACACCTCACTTTACTTTGAACACCTTCAAAACACTCATAAATCATTTGAATACTCACAAAAATACCTTTGAACATTTCCAAACAATACTGAAACACTTCCAAAATATCATTTTGAATACTCCCAAATAAGATTTGACAGCTCTAATTTATCTGCATATACACATTTCATTAAATTACAACTCATCCCCCCAAACTCCTCCCTCAGTCTCCAGACTTCACAAGACATTACCAATTTTAGACCCCCACCACCAAATCACGAAAACACTTTTTTTAAAAAATTATTCACACAAAAATCACAACACCAATTCGTATCTTTTTTACCGTATCTATCAACACCTCACCAAGATCCCCAAAAAATCTAAAACACATCTCAAAACTACTATGACACTGAAACACTATTTTTTAAACTTCGCACAAAAAAAACAACACAAAAATACCACAACACTTCCCCCAACATCTAAAAACTAACATACACTATATACATAACTACACAAAAAAAAATAATACACAGACACCCACAACTTAACTTTAAATCAAAAATTTTAAAGACTGAACTACCACCGAATCTAAACATTCCCCTCCAACTAAGACAACACACTTAACAAAAGACTACCCCAAAAAACCTATACTTACATATTGCGGTATGAATTTTCATCCCGCATTATGTTGCATACCTTTCCCATCCACACACCCTAAAACATCCTATTCATCCGTATACTCCTAAGTTTTTAAAAAACCCCGACAACCCACTACATTAGAGCCAAGTTAGTAGGTGGTGTTGGAGTGGGAGGTTCACTGGCTCCACTCTGAGGGGTCCGTGGGGGTAAAACAACTCAAATTACGGAATGAAAAAGGGAAGGATGTTTTAGGGAATGGGGAGGGGAAATTGATATAAACAAAAAAGCGGTTGAATATTAAACCCCAAATATGTCAAAAAGGGGTTTTTGGTGTATGTCTTAGTTTAAGATGGTAGCTTAGTTGAGGTAATGTCTTAGATTCGGGTGTATCTCCATGTCTTAAATTTGTGATTGAAAGTAAAAGTTGGGGGTTTGTCTGTGAATTATTTTTTTGTATAGTGATATTTTTAAGTGCCAGTTATTTTTAAAAGTTGGGGAAGGTTTGGTTTTTTTGTGTATGTCTTTTTTTGGGGAAAAAAAAAAAAGTTTAAAAAAAATAGTGTTTTGGATCTAATTTTGAGATGCATGTTCTTAGATTTTTGGTGACCGGGTGGTGAGTTTTGATAGAGAGGGTAAAACAGATATGGAATTGGTGATCGTGATTTTTGGTAATAAATTTTAAAAATGTTGTTTTTTTGATTTGGTGGGGGGGATCATAAAATCTGGGAATCGTCTTTTGGGAAAATGTCTTTTGATAATGTAGGGTTAAAAAAGGTAAAAAAAAAGGGGGGTTGGGTTTTGGATTTTTACCAACCAACCAAATAACACAATGGAGTGGACGTCACTGGAGGGGAGCTCGCTCCTTTGAGGTGGACACGTGTGTTTTGGGGGAGTGAGGTGAATGCCTTAGATATTTCAAATAGAAAATTTTTTTGTGTAAATGTTTAAAAAATGATGTTTTCTGTGAATTTCGATTTTTGAGGGAAGTGAACATGGGGGATTGTTGTTGTGGTTGTTTAGATATGTTGTGTACAAGAATGTTTTTTAGTTGAGGTGATCATTACAAAAGGTTTGCGTATTGGTTTGTTTTCAAGCTTTTTTTTTTTTTTTTTGCGTCCTGGGGGGGGAGTTTCTTGGTTATAGGATTTAAGGGGATTTCTAAAAAAGGATTTAAGGGAGTTAAAAATTAGTTTTTTGGTATTTGCGGTGGATTTGTATATTTAGTGGGGATTTTTTAAATCATAGTTTTTTGGAAATATTTGGGGGTGTTTTTATGGGGTTTTTTTTAATGGTTTTAAATGGTGCAGATATTTTTTGAAAACGACATGGTGTTTTAAGTTGGGTTTTAAAGTTTGCATTGTTTGATAAGGAAGTCCAGTCATAAGTGGATATTTTTTTTTTGTGCTAATTTAAAATTTTGGAAATGAGGAGGAGTTTGGTGAGAAGTAATTTCGGTTTAAAGAATGTGTAAGTGGAAAAGAGAAAGTAATTGGGGGGGAGTTTGAGAAGAAAAAAAGTTATGTATCTTAGTAAAAGTATAGATATTTTAGTGATCTTCGTTTTTTGATGATGTTTTTAAGAGAATGGACAAAAAAAAATGTGTGATCTTATGGTGGGGGATAGAATTGGCAAACGCTGAAGTGGTGATCTTGATATTTGGAAATAACGATAGTGTTTTTTGGGTTTGTTTTGGAAAATGTCTCATGTCAAAGTCTGAGTTAGTTTTTTTTGGGAATGTTGTAAAGTCGGGGACTGAGGGGTAGAGGTGGATGGTTGTAATTTCATTAATGAAAGTGAATTAGATAAATTTAAAATGTCAAACTTATTTGGGGGAATCAAAAAGATATTTTTTTAAGTGCTTCGTGTTGTTTGGAAATTTTAAAAGGGTTTATGTTTTAAGATTTTTGAAAAAATTTAATAATCTAGGGGTTTTCTGTAGTGAGAGAAAAAGGAGTGGTGGAGATAGAAAAAGGGGCTCAAAAAATGAAAAGATGTTTTGAAGGTTTCAAAGTAAAGTAGGGGTGTGTGTGTGGGGTGTGTGGTGGTTTTGTGTGGGTTTGGTGGCATAGAGTTTTGTGAAATCTTGGTTACTGATTTTTGTGGTTTTTGGTGTTTTCAAAAGGTGTTTGGGAAAGGGGGAGTGGATGTGAAAAATCGGGGGGAGATGGGGAGGGGTAGGGGGGGGGTATTTGAAATTTAAAAAAAAGGGGGAGATTTTACTGAAAAAAAAGGTGATGTTGAATATTTAAAAAAAAAATTTAGAATTGAAAAATTATATATATTGGAAAAAAAATGGGGGTGTTGAAAAATGTCGCAATAGTTGGGTAGTGAATTAGTTGGCGAGTATAATACAATTTTTTGGGGCAAGGAATGGGGATGGGAGGATTTTTTAGAAATTTTTAGTAATTAAAGAGGAAAGGATTTCTTTAAGATCCCTAAAAGAAGGGAAAAAATTGTGAATAAATTGGGAATGATGAGGGGGTGGGGAAAGAAATCAACAAAGGGTCCAAAAAAGATATGTAATGGGTTGTTTTTGT
>NC_069399.1:45911528-45965479 GCF_026875155.1 Cherax quadricarinatus | reverse complement strand
AAAACTCCAATCCAGTGCGTAAGCCATGAGTTCAAATCCCACCCGTTCCGTGGTTTGTTTGCAATCGTGCTATAACGATTTCGTGAATCCTAATTTCCTCCCATTTTCCAGGTGCTGAGTGACCACTGGGAGTTCAGCACTTATAGACGACTAAAAAGTGATACTCTGTCATTTCGCTCAACGTATTATTTTTTCTGTAGCGTGTATAACGTTTGTGTTGCATTTTACGTCAGTCAGAAGTATGTCATCAGTTCTGTCTAATGAATATCATGAAGAAAATATAGAGCGTTAAGCCAGTTTGAGTCATTCAGCGCCAGGGGTTATAATGGCTGTCTTCTGTCCGATAAGTACCAGAGAGAGACGCTGCCTTATTGGTAGGTCGGTCAAGAGTGACTTATTGGATATTCTTGCAGGAGGATCCCTCAGATATCCACTGAGGATCCTTGTAGGAGGATCGTTCAGATTCTGGGCTTCATCTTGCGTATGCAAAGTAAATACTCGGTTATGCAGTGGAGCTTCTCATGCGTTAGGCTTCACCTGGTGCTTCAGTAACCATTCCTTCATTCATCACAAATGCTTCAGAACTGGGATTCTCTCTTCTTTTCTCGTGAAGATCTCTTGGTTTCATTTGTTTACCTCCTTCGCGAAGGCTTTTATACTTTTACCGTAAAAACCTGTTTAGTTCTATGAACACCTGTTCATTATTATTATTATTATTATTATTATTATTATTATTATTATTATTATTATTATTATTATTATTATTATTATAAATAATAACAAGAAGAATAATAGAATAATATTTTTATTATTATTAAAACATATTTTATACTGTTAATATTATTATTATTATTATTTTATTATTATTTTTATTAATTATTATTATATTGATTATTATTATCTATTATTTTACACCGTATGGAGGATACTTTTAATGGATGAAATAGTATGTTTTTTCTGTTTCCTTCTTTTTTTTCTTCCTTCAATATGTTACTTCATGCAACTGGCCGTCGAAAATTCAGCACTTGTGTAAGGTAAGGAGGAAAAGATCTAATTCTTGGAACAATAGTATGTTCTTGGGTCTGGAACAGAGTTACCGAACCCGTCCCTCAGAGCCAGGAATGGTGGATAACTCCAAAACTCAGTTGGCGTAACTTGGAACGTTCGAGAAAGAACGTTGTTCTCTAGTTGCACGTCAAAGTGTAACTGTGTAGGAACTGATCTGATATTTTGTGAAAAAATGGCGTGGAACTAATTTCATTGTTAGATCAGGTTAATATATCTCAGTTGAATCACGGAACGGCTTCAGATTTAATGGTTGGTTTATTCAGAGTGCCACGACAATACCGTTAGCTTTGTTTGTATGCAGGAAATTTGTTGATGTCGGAAAATGAAAAATTTTTGGATCATTGGAACCGCTTTACCTGGAGAATGAATCATCTGCTAAAGTACAAATTTTCACCAAAGGTGTGTTTCTTGAACACAAAGCACAGCTGCTATTGCATGACAAATTAGCCGGTTTTATTGAATAAATATTGATACTGTTTTTTGTACATAACCAACAAATACTTAGAATAGTTGGATTCAGATCATTTGCTAAAAAATGCCCTTTCTGATCGGTTTCAAACCTTTCCCATTGGTAGGCATTGTTATAACAATTTCATTAAGCAAATTATTATCCATGAAATAAGCCTCTGCCTCGATTTCCTCTTTCATGTCTGTTCAAGTACCGAACTGACCCTTGTGGAACCCCACTAGTCACACTTACCCATTCCGACACCTCCTCCAGACAGCAACTCGTTGCTGCCTTCCCGTTAAGTATTCCTTGAATTTGCTGTAGTGCTTTCCCTGTAACTCCTGCCTGCCCCTGTAGGTGTTGTGTCATGCTCTTGTGGGATACTGTATCGTCATCTGGGAGACTAAAAACATAGTGTAATCAACCCTCTATCCTGCATAACTTTAGTTACTGTGTAATACAGCTCTAGCAGATTTGTGAGACAGCATTTATCCATCACTACTGAACTCACATAATCACTACGGACTCACATCATTCCTACACCAGTCACACGAACATTAAACTCACAAAAACACACACACACACACCACACACACACACACACACAACACACACACACACACACACACACACACACACACACACACACACACACATCACCACACACACACACACCACACACACAAACACACACACACACACACACACACACACACATACACACACACACACACACACACACCACACACACACACACACACACACGGGCCAGGAGCTATGACTCAACCCCTGCAACCACAGCTAGGTGAGTACACACACATAGAGTTACAAGTGGAGAGGGTAATAAGAGTAGAATAGGAAAAGCCAAACTACAAAAGGTGGGACTACACAGATATGAGGAACTTCCTGCAGGAGGTTCAATGGGATAGAGAATTGGTAGAAAAGTCGGTAAACGAGATGATGGAGTACGTAACAACAAAATTTGTTACCAAGGGCAACATAAATAATGGGAAGACCAAAGCGAATCCCTGGTTTACCCGAAGGTGTAGGGAGGCAAAAACTAAGTGCACAGGAGAATGGAAAAAGTACAGAAGGCAAAGGATCCAAGAAAATAAAGAGATTAGTCGAAGAGCCAGGAACGAGTATGCACAGATAAGGAGGGAGGCCCAACGACAGTACGAAAACAACAGCATCGAAAGTCAAGTCTGACCCGAAACTGTTGTATAGCCACATCAGGAGGAAGACATCAGTCAAGGACCAGGTGATCAGGCTAAGGAAAGAAGATGGGGAGCTCACAAAAAACGACCAACACGAGATTAAAGGAAGTATTTACAATGGAGACAGAAAGGACTCTGAGAAGACAGAACAGAGGGGTACACCTGCAAGGGATATGCCAACAAGTGTTGGATGAAATACACACAACCAAGGAGGAGATGAAGAAGCTGCTAAGTGACCTCGATACCTCAAAGGCAACATCTCTCCGTGGGTCCTTAGAGAGGGAGCAGAGACACTGTGTGTGCCACTAACCACAATTTTCAACACATAATTTGAAACTTGACAACTTCCCAAGGTATGGAAGACGGCATATGTAGCCCTCATTTTTAAGAAAGGAAACAGAAACGAAGCACTAAACTGTAGACCAGTGTCACTGACGAGTATAGTATGCAAAGTCATAGAGAAGATTATCAGGACGAGAGTGGTGGAGCACCTGGAACGGAAAAATATTAAACGACAACCAGCACGGATTCAGGAAAGGCAAATTCTGTGTCACAAACCTACTGGAGTTTTATGACAGCTTAACAGGAGTAAGACACGAGAGAGAGGGGTTTGTAGATTGCATTTTCTTGGACTGCAAGAAAGCCTTCGACAGAGTTCCTCACAAAAGATTAGTGCAGAAGCTAGAGGATCAGGCGCGTATAACATGAAGGGCACTGCAATGGATCAGAGAATACCTGACAGGGAGGCAACAACGAGTCATGGTACGTGATGAGGTATCACATTGGGCGCCTGTGACGAGCGGGGTATATTAGTATTATATGTATATAATATATTATAATATATATTATATATATAATTATATATATATATATATATATATATATATATATATATATATATATTTATATATATAACATAATATATAATATTATGTATTATATGCATATATATATATATATATATATATATATATATATTATAATATATATATATATATATATATATATTATAATATATATATATATAGATATATATATATATATATATATATATGTAAAATATGTATTACCTATAACTAAACCCCTTTCTATACAAAGTTCAATCAAAGGGCTCCCATTATCATTTACACCTGGCACCCCAAACTTACCTACCACACCCTCTCTAAAAGTTTCTCCTACTTTAGCATTCAGGTCCCCTACCACAATTACTCTCTCACTTGGTTCAAAGGCTCCTATACATTCACTTAACATCTCCCAAAATCTCTCTCTCTCCTCTGCATTCCTCTCTTCTCCAGGTGCATACACGCTTATTATGACCCACTTCTCGCATCCAACCTTTACTTTAATCCACATAATTCTTGCATTTACACATTCATATTCTCTTTTCTCCTTCCATAAACTGATCATTCAACATTACTGCTACCCCTACCTTTGCTCTAACTCTCTCAGATACTCGAGATTTAATTCCCATTTATTTCCCCCCACCGAAACTCCCTACCCCCTTCAGCTTTGTTTCGCTTAGGGCCAGGACATCCAACTTCTTTTCATTCATAACATCAGCAATCATCTGTTTCTTGTCATCTGCACTACATCCACGCACATTCAAGCATCCCAGTTTTATAAAGTTTTTCTTCTTTCTTTTTTAGTAAATGTCTTCAGGAGAAGGGGTTACTAGCCCATTGCTCCCGGCATTTTAGTCGCCTCATACGACACGCATGGCTTACGGAGGAAAGATTCTTTTCCACTTCCCCATGGACAATAGAAGAAATAAAGAAGAACAAGAGCTATGTAGAAAAAGGAGAAAAACCTAGATGTATGTATATATATATGCATGTGCATGTCTGTGAAGTGTGACCAAAGTGTAAGTTGGAGTAGCAAGTATCCTGTTATCTAGCGTGTTTATGAGACAGAAAAAGACACCAGCAATCCTACCATCATGTAAAACAGTTACAGGTTTCTGTTTCACAGTCATCTGGTAATATATATATATATATATATATATATATATATATATAATATTATATATATATATATATATATATATTATATATATATATATGTAATATATATATAAAATATATATATATATATATATATATATATATATATATTATATATAATATATATATATACATATATATATTTATATATATATATATATATATATTATATATATATATATATAATATATATATATATATATATATATATTATATATATATACGTATATATATATATGTATATACATATATATATATATATATATATAACATATATATATATAAATATATATTATATAAATATATAATATATATATATATATATATATATATATATATATATATATATATATATATATATATATATATGCAAAATAACCACTCTAAAGAAAAGGGGGAAATTTCCAAGCGTTTTCGTGACTCTCACATTATAAAGGAACTAGAAAGTAAAGCATCCAAGGAAGCTTAAAAGGGGGTTGGCCAACCCCTCACTATAATCCCACAAGGGTTAAAAACCCCCTGAGCGCGCCCCCCAACGGTAGGTCCTTTACACAAACCCCCCAAAAACTTTTACCCAAAAAAGTTTAAAAATTATTATTTGTCCGTGTTTTTAATTAAATTTTTCCCCAAAATTCTTTTAATAAAAATGGATTAATTTTTTTAAACCAAAGGGAAATTTTATATTATTTCAAAACTGCTTTTTTGAAACAAGATTAAATTTTATTCCTGTCGACATGGATTTTCTTGTACTACTTTTTAACTTTTTGAAAATCAATTGGATGGTTAAAATCCCTTTCTAATAAATAGAGCATTGGAATCTTGTCCAGTTCTATGCTATATTTATGTTGTTTTAATCTTAGTTCGAGATTTTTACCAGTTTGACCGTAATAAACTTTATCGCAAATTTTACAAGGAATCTTATAGACACATCCATCAGCATTTTGGGGGGAATTCTTTATCAAAAGTTTTTTCACTGTATCAAGATTTTTGAATACAACTTTAATATTAAAAGTCTTAAGAAGAGAAGGCATATCAACCAAGTTTTCATGGTAAGGGAGAACCAACATATTTTTAGTTGAATAAGGCTGGTTGTCCCTTTTTGGATTATAAAAAGTGTTTCTAGCAACTTTAAAAGATTTATCAATTACATTTCTTGGGTATTTTAAATCATTACCTATTTCATAAATTTTGGATATTTCCTCATCTATGAACTCAGGACTACAAATTCGTAAAGCTCTCAAAAACATTGATGAGAAAACAGACAGTTTGACTCTATCTTGATGCGAGGAATAATAGTGGACATAGGAACAGTTATTTGTAGGTTTTCTGTAAATTTTAAATTTGAATTCATTATTACCCTTAATAATTAAAACATCTAGAAAAGGCAATGAGTTATTTTCTTCAAACTCAACAGTAAAGTTTATAGAATGGGCTAAGCTATTAATTTTCCAAGGAAATGGTGTATATTTACATTTTGGGCATAAGACACAAAATATCATCAACATATCTGAACCATTTAGCTCTATTAGGGAGGATTGTGTTAAGCAACCTTGTTTCAAAAAATTCCATGTATAGGTTACTAAGAACAGGTGAAAGAGGATTTCCCATTGCCATACCAAACTTCTGAGTGTAAAACTATCATTAAATACAAATTTTGCATCAACAATGCAAAGTTTAATAAGTTTAATGATAGTAGGAACTGGCAATGGTAAATCATAGTTAACGAGTTCTTCAGATAGAAACTTAATAAATCATCAACAGGAACTTTCGTAAACAAGGAAGTAACATCAAAACTAACCATGTTAAAATCATTTAAGTCAGTCAAGGAGCTTAATTTATCAACCAAGTCTATGTTGTTTTTAACATTAAAGTTAGAAATTTTGCCAACAATAGGGCTCAAAATATCAACAAGCCATTTGGATAATTTATATGAAACTGACCCTATGGAGCTAATAATTGGTCTGACTGGATTCCCTGGTTTGTGTGTTTTTATTAGTCCATACATGTAAGGTAAAGATGGATTAGTGGAAGTAAATTGTTTGACTAATTCATCTTTGCCTTTCAGTAGAAGTTTTATTGTTTTATTGAAATAGCTTCCTTGGATGCTTTACTTTCATAGTTCCTTGATAATGTGAGTAGTCACGAAAGCACTTGGAATTTCTCTATTCTTTCAGAGTGGTTGTTTTGCATATTTTGAAATCACCTGTTTACTGTGATCTTATTGCATATATATATATATATATATATATATATATATATATATATATATATTATATATATATATATATATATATATATATATATATATATATATATATATATATATATATATATATAAATAAATATATTATATATATATATATATATATATATATATATATATATATATATATAATATATATATATATATATATTATTACCGATAGGAATATTTTATTACATAATATGGTACAAAGATTTAAGAGATACATTGTTGATATAAAGGTGGCATATACGGTACATGTTGTTACGTGTGTATCACCGATTATAAGGCGAAAATGTCATCCAGCTTTTGTTCCCAAAATACAGCAGATATTACCCCTTTGAACAGCCGCACTGAGCCGCTGGAACAGAAAACTAGCTGCCCTGGGATCCCTAGTTACTCTGATGAGTCTTTTTCCCAGCTCCTTAAAGAATTTAGATGCATTCTTTTCCCATGAGCCAAGGGTCTCTGAGCCTATGGGAACAAACATAATACTGGGCAAGTTCTCCATATTTTCTAGACTTTTGGGACTCTCTGAAGCTGGCAGCTGCCCCTCCTTCCTCCCTGGTGTATTGGAGATAGGTATCAGCCAATGTATAGTCCCACACCACCTGCTTCCCATCTGTCCAGGCTTGAAGGGTGATACCATCTGGACGCTTCTGGCTGCCATCAGATCTGCATAGCTGGGGTGGCTCCCTTACTGCTGGGCATTCCGGCTGTTGTGAGGCTCCTCTTGATAATGTTATTAACCTCCTCATGTACTGCAATCTTTCCCTCGGATTTACGGCACACAAGACCATGGTACCCGAATCGGTCCGCGGCTTCACTGTCACAAATACACCTGTGTTCGGCGAGAATAGGGGCGGCAAGTCGAAGGGCAACACCAATGCGGATGGTCTGTGGGTCGAGGTGTGTGCCAAGGCTGGAGTTGGGAACAGACAACAGAAAATCCCCTGCATGAGGGGCTCTCACTGCCAGGAGGCGGGCTCTATCCTTCTCTGACACACTCTGAAGCATTGTTGAGGCTATATTTTCCACTATTGGACCACCCCAGTGCGATTGTTTGTAGTTGTTGGGGGGAGCAGGTCTGGTTTCTGAGCCCGTTAGAGTATCCCAGATCATGGCTCCGTCAATGAACTTTTGGTCCTGGACTCCAATCTTGTCCCTAAGATGTTCAGGGAGAATCGCTGCTACAAGCCCTCTGGATGCAATACATGAGGACAGAAAAGCAGGTAACGCAATCTGTGATGACTTGCGGACACCAGTGCCTCCTAGTCTGACTGGAACTGTAACTTGGTTCCACTACCCGTCTTCTAGAGTAAGGTTAAGTACTTTCGTAAAAATCTGCCTCAGGATACTGTCATATTCGTGCAGTATAGGGTTATCATATGAAGGTGCACATCTTGGGAAATATGTCAACTTGGGCAGACTCAAGCACTTTGTGAGAAGGTACAAGGCATCGTGGGTGTCCAGATTGCCTATTCGTTGTTCCATTCTCCTTAACTCTTCCAATTTCTTCCTGAGAATTGTGTCAATGGCATCGCTTCCCAGAGGTGCTACTATCAAGACACTATTTGTGAGGGCAATGACTGCTGCTCCTGGTAGTTTTGATCTCACTGCATTTATCACTTGTTGATTGACTGAGATGATTTCACATTTGGATAGATTTAGGATGAGACCCATTTCCTGTCCCCGTGTCATTACCTGTGTAAGATCATGTAGGAAGGACTCATTTGTACCTGCTAGTGTGCCATCATCTAGGAACCAGATGTTTAGCTCGCTGGTCAGTCTGACCGTGATTTCCCTAACTGCTTTACAGAAGAGAAATGGTACAAGAGGATCTCCTTGTTGGACACCCTCCGATAATGTGATTTCATGCTCTCCAAAGAGAAGCATTGATTCCTTGCTATACCCAGCTGCAACAAAAGGGAAGAGACCAGGGAAATGTTCTTGTACTGCTGCTAATACCACGTCTCTTTTCAGGAGATTGAATGCATTCTTGAAATCTAATTTTACCACTGCATTGTCCTCAGGCAGGTTGTTGATATACGCCCTTGTTGCATGAACCGCTGCTTCACTTCCTTGAGAGACCCCAAAGCCAAGCTGGTTTGGTTGAAGCATCATGGCTGCCTCTGTACTAATTCTTCGAACAGCAGCTTTGGATACGAGGCGGCGTAACATGTTGCCTACTGCAATTGGCCGAATTCCTCCATCCTTCTTTTTAAGTGCACAAAGTGTTGCACCAAAAAAGAAAGGTCTAATTTCATCAGGAATCAGACCAGCCAAGGAATTGTTGACGAACCTTGTGATCTCTGAAAGCAGTGTCTCTGCAATTTCCCCAATAACTGGATTAACCATTTCTTTTAAATGCTGTGGCCTTATTCCAGTGTAACCCCCAGCAGAGCCAGATGGGAACGACATTATTGCTTTGTAAATGTCTGAGTCTTCCACAATCAGTGGTTCCACAGTGGGGACAGAGGCGTTGGAACTGTTGGTGCCACTGGTTTACCTGGCAGGGTGCTTTCCTCGAAGTGCTTCAGCCGTGTCAGCATCCCTGGAAGCAACTGTATCTTCGCTGGTAATAATTCTGATTGCCCCCACTGTGTTGCCCTCTTCAATTTTCTTGCTCACCTGGACTTTGACTTTTTCACTGTCAGTGGAGTGAGTGCGGGTTCTGCCTCTCCCTTTTTTGTGTTGACGGGGAAGGCGAATGAGGTTACCAGCTCTAGGAAAATCTCTTAAGGATTTAATTATCGTTGAGGCTAGTCTCTTTACTCTTCTTTCCGGCACAGCCTAAATAAATAAATAAATAAATATATATATATATATATATATATATATATATATATATATATATATATTATATATATATATATATATATATATATATATATATATATATATATACGCTGAGGTCAGTTTTCAAGTGCTCCTGGGAGTTAGCGTGGGCTGTTACCCATACCATGGCTTGTTGTAGTGTTTTAGAATCCCAGGTTCAAGTGTTGAAGAAGGAGATTCTACTTCTTCAGGAGGAAAATAGGAAGCTGAAGCTTCGCATAGATGAGTTTGGGAGCGAGTGTGAGAAGGATTTAGCTGGTATGGAAGGAATGGTCACCAGCAGTGATAGTGGCAGCAGCTTTAAGTGGCAAGTGGTTCACAGTTCAGGAAGAAGGAAGATGAGAGTAAATAGAGAAGATGTGAAGGTAGGAAATCGATTCTCTGTTCTCCAAGACGAGTGTACTTCAGTGGTTAGTGAGGTTGAAGGTACCACCGATTCCCCTGCTAATCAAGGTAAGAATATTTTAATAGTAGGTGATTCTCAGGTAAGATATATGGACCGTGCATTTTGTAACAGAGACAGACAGGTCAGACAGAGAGTGTGTCTTCCTGGAGCTGGTGTTGGCGACATAGTCAGCAGGTTGGATAATATTATGGCAGGTAATGGGAACAAGCCCATTATCTGTCTTAGTGCTGGGGGTAATGACATTGGGAAGGGCAGGAGAGAGGAGATGCTGGATAAGTACAGGTCAGCCATAGAAGTAGTTAGGTCTAAGGGAGGGATCCCAGTCATATGTAGCATCTTGCCTAGAAAGGGAGTGGGTAATGAATGGATGTCTAGGGCAATTGGTATAAATTGCTTGCTAGACAGGTACTGCAAGGAACTTGCAATCCCATTCATTGATAACTGGGACCTTTTCTTTGGCAAACGTGATAAGTATGCAAGGGATGGGGTTCATCTCTCTGGGGATGGAGTGGTTCCATTAGCCAATTCAATTGAGAGGGTAATTGATGACTTGTCTAGGAATTTAAACTGATAGATTATAGAGGTATGGGTGTTTGTGGGAAACAATCAGGCTGCAGCATTAGGGTTAAAAACAGCAGTTATTACCGGGATACCTCAGGGATATGTTTAAAAGACAATATTCAAAATAAAGTTGCTAGTAATGGCAAATCAATTGATCAACAAACAAAGAGAGATAGTAGAGGGCAACGAGTGACTAGCTCCCTTAAGGTTTACTATACAAATAGTAGGAGTCTAAGAAATAAGATAGATGAGCTAAAATTACTTGCAAGTGTAGGTAATATAGATATTATTGGTATAACAGAGACCTGGTTCAACCTGAAAGATAGAGAAATGCCTTCTGAATGCAACATACAGGGTTATAAACTATTCCACACTGATAGGGTCAACAGGAAGGGTGGTGGTGTGGCGATGTATGTCAGAGAAAATTTAAATTGTTGTCTTAGACATGATATAAGATTAGAAACATCGAACACAGAATCTGTTTGGCTTCAGTTTCTCGAGGGTCGTGACAAATTAATTTTGGGTGTGATATATAGGCCCCCAAACCTTGGTAGGGAGTGCAATAAGCTGTTATGGGACGAAATTCATAAGGCATCTAGATACGAAAATGTGATAATGGGAGATTTTAACTTTAGACAAATTGATTGGAACAATATGACAGGAAATCTGAGTCTAGTGACTTTCTTGATACGGTTCAGGATTGCTTTTTAGAACAGGTTGTGACAGAACCAACTAGAGGAAACAATCTGCTTGACTTGGTTCTTGCCAACAAAGATTCACTAATTAATAATCTTGAGGTTAATGATGAGCTTGGGGAAAGTGATCACAAATCACTTAGTTTCAATATATCATGGAATTACCCAGATAACTGCAATCAAATCTCTGTCCCAGATTTTCGCTTGGGCCGACTTCATGGGACTGAAAATTACTTGGGTGGGCTAAATTGGGATGTCCTGACTATGGGTCAGGTAGGTGATCTTGGTTGCCAATATGACATTTTTCAGAGCATAGTTCTAGCTGCCCAGACAACTATTGTTCCGAGTAGGGAAATTAGATCTAACAAAAATGATCCCAAATGGATGAACAATAGATTAAAACATCTCATTGGTCAAAAGAGAGGCATATATAGGCGTATCAAAAGAGGGGATGGGCAGTTAAGAAATCAATATATTCAATTACAGAGAGAAATAAAAAAAGGAATAAGAAAAACAAAAAGAGATTATGAGGCTAAGGTCGCAAGGGATTCAAAGACTAACCCAAAAGGGTTCTTTCAGGTATACAGAAGTAAGATTAGGGACAAGATTGGCCCACTTAAGAGTAACTATGGTCAGATCACTGACAGTGATAAGGATATGTGTGAAATTCTAAATACCTACTTCCTCTCAGTTTTCACCCAGGAAAATACTAGCGATATTCCTGAAATAATAGATTACGTAGAACAGGATGATAATAAACTATGTACTATTGTGGTGACTAGTGACATGGTCCTCAGACAAATAGAGAAACTAAAACCTAACAAATCCCCAGGTCCTAATGAACTGTTTGCAAGGGTGTTAAAGGAATGTAAAGAGGAGCTTAGCATACCTTTGGCTAATCTTTTTAACATATCACTACAAACTGGCATAGTGCCTGATAAGTGGAAAATGGCAAATGTAATACCAATTTACAAGGCAGGTGACAGGTCCTTGGCTTCGAACTATAGACCAATAAGCCTTACCTCCATAGTGGGAAAATTTATGGAATCAATAATTGCCGAAGCAATTCGTAGCCATCTTGACAGGCACAGATTGATTAATGATTCTCAACACGGTTTTACAAAGGGGCGTTCCTGTCTTACGAATTTACTAACTTTTTTCACTAGGTGTTTGAGGAGGTAGATCATGGTAATGAATATGATATTGTGTATATGGACTTCAGTAAGGCTTTCGATAGAGTTCCACACCAGAGGCTATTGAGGAAACTTAAGGCACACGGAATAGGAGGAGAAATTTTTTCCTGGGTAGAGGCATGGCTGACAAATAGACAGCAGAGAGTTTGCATAAATGGGGAGAAATCAGAATGAGGGCACGTCACAAGCGGTCTTCCTCAGGGGTCAGTGTTGGGCCCGTTGTTGTTCACAATTTACATAAACGACATAGATGAGGGAATAAATAGCGACATAAGCAAATTTGCTGATGACACCAAAATAGGCCGTCCAATTCATTCTAATGAGGACATTAGAGCACTCCAGGATGATTTGATTAGACTGACGCAATGGTCGGAGAAGTGGCAGATGCAGTTTAATATTGACAAATGCAAAGTTCTAAATGTTGGGCAGTTAAATAACCATGCCATATATAAAGGATTTAGGAGTTCTGGTTAGCAGTAACCTAAAACCAAGACAACAGTGCATTATTGTTCGCAGTAAAGCTAACAGAATTCTTGGCTTCGTATCTAGAAGTATAAATAATAGAAGTCCTCAGGTTGTTCTTCAACTCTATATATCCTTGGTTAGGCCTCATTTAGACTATGATGCTCAGTTCTGGTCACCGTATTACAGAATGGATATAAATGCTCTGGAAAACGTACAAAGGAGGATGACAAAGATGATCCCGTGTATCAGAAATCTTCCCTATGAGATTAGACTGAGGGCCCTGAATCTGCACTCTCTCGAAAGGCGTAGAATTAGGGGGGATATGATCGAGGTGTATAAATGGAAAACAGGAATAAATAAAGGGGATGTAAATAGTGTGCTGAAAATTTCCAGCCAAGACAGGACTAGCAGCATTGGTTTCAAGTTGGAAAAATTCAGATTCAGGAAGGATATAGGAATGCACTGGTTTGGTAATAGAGTTGTGGATGAGTGGAACAAGCTCCCGAGTACAGTTATTGAGGCTAAAACGTTGTGTAGTTTAAAAAATAGGTTAGATAAATACATGAGTGTGTGTGGGTGGGTGTGAGTTGGACCTGACTAGCTTGTGCTGCTGGGTCTGGTACAGTGCTCCATCCTTGAGTGGGGATGACCAGACTGGGTGGGTCATTATGATTATCCGGGGGGTGGGTCATTGGTCTAATCCGGGGGGGACATGGACCTGCTCCCCATGGGTCAGTAGGCCTGGTGCAGTGTTCCTTCTTTCTTATGTTCTTATATACACCAAGTGAAGTGTAGGACCGTTTTCTATAATTCTAAATTCACGCTTGACTATGAATAATAATATTAGCCTTGAACTTCTTTCCTGGTATATTAAAGTTCTCACTCTTTTTTCCGTATTTATTCATCCATTTGTAATCATAAATTGTTTAAAAAAAAGAGCTATGAAAATCCTAATTTGGTACAGGATAATTGATCTTGAATTCTTATTGAAGAACTCTTACAAAGCCAAGAACAGACTAGATGCTAGAGAGGTGTGGAAATTTTTTTACATATTTTCCTGAAGGAAGAACATAGAAATGAATAATATACTAATTGCGTATTAAAATGTGATGCTATTTGGACCCTTCAAGAAATTTTAAGTGAGGTGTGGAACAGCCAGAGAATGACGCAAAGAAGAGGCGCCATATTGAATTTAATGTATGAAAACTGGACTAAATTGTGCAATGTAATCAGGCGTTCTCGAAGGTCAGTTGGTGTATACTGAGAAATTGTTGACATGTTCCTCCTGAAGAACTAGGATAAATAGTGTGGAAATTCCTTACAATTCGGCAACCAGGACGGAAAAATAGAGGACACCAATTCTCCCAGGAGCACACCTCAGCTAAGTGACGCTTACCCATAATGTACAATAGTTTTTGATAAATTAGACACATGTGCAAGAAACGTTTCGCCACACAGTGGCTTCATCAGTCAATACAAAGGAGAATCTTGAAGAACAGGAGGAGAATGAGGTAATCAGTCCCTCAACCTTGAGTCGATGTGGTCAGTCCATCAATCTTGAATGGAATACGGCATACGTGCGGAGAAGGAGCTTATAAACCGTTGGTAGGAGAGGTGCAGCAGTCAATAAAGATACCCAAGAGTTGCACATGTGTCTAATTTATCAACATGTCGGTTCTCTGAACCATTCATCTACAATAGTTTTTGCGTTGGCCATCGTAAATTCTAGCTGCTAGGGTAAGGTTAGGGTGTGTTCCACCAGCATTGTCTTCCTGTGAAAATATTTTGTGTACCCAACAAATCTAATCATATACAGTCCACGTTATTTTATAATTTACCATTATTGGTGTTAATGTTTAATATTGTAATTATTAATTTAATGTCAGGTCTAGCTTTTTGTGAGTGTGGTAGGGAGTGTGTATCGAGGGAGTTACAGTTACTCGACCTGCTGTGACTTAAGTCCCACTTACCTCATCCAAATTACTTGCAGGTAATAATTCAGTTAATGCCCTGTAAGCCTCCTGCAGGTGATTTGCTCTAATAATAATAATAATAATAATAATAATAATAATAATAATAATAATAATAATAATAATAATAATTAATAATAAATAATAATAATAATAACTCACAAATTAGCCTTTGGTCCTAACAAACTCGGAAATATAATCAGTGAAAATTTAATGTAATGATTTGATTGAAAGTAATGGATTGCTAGGTTCACATCTTACTGGAAATAATTAATGGTGTTTGTGTAGTGGATTATTATAGTTGCCACAGTTATTTGGATTTACATTCCCAGTGGGGCTGGAATTGTATTTCTTATACATTTGTAATGTTAATAGATTTATGTAATTATATAAATTACTAAGCCCAGTGAGGCTAGGATTGTAATCACTATAGTTGTTAATTTGCTAAGCCCAGTTAGGGCTAGGAATGATAATTATCTTCTTTCTGATTATAATAATAATAATTATAATTAATTTGCTAAGCAAGGAAATATTTGGCTAGGATATTTGTTTCATATTATAATAATTATAATTTTGCTAAGCCAAGAAATATTTGGCTTGAATATTTGGTGCATATTGTAACAATTATACCCGAGTCTCATTGCATAATTTGTATAACCAGTGTTCATTAATTGAGTTTACTACATAAAGGAGCCATGGATGAGAGTAATGTAATTCATGTGAATAGAAGGTCCATGAGAATTAAGGCTATAAAGTCCTCATTAATTAAACGCAAAAAAAATCACTTGACCAGAGCTCATAATAAATGCCTGGAATTGGTGACAGAAGAAATTGTGAAAGAGGTTAATTTAGAATTATATTTAGAATCATTAGAGAACAGGTATGTGTCATATAAAAAAATGCAAGACACAGAATATGAAGGAGATCTGCTGTTGAATTGTGCAGATGATAATGAAAAGGAATTATTAAATAATCAATATTATGAACTGGAAGAGAAAATACTCGCATGTAAAAGTAAGGTATTAAATAAATTAACATGTGTAAATACTGCAGTTGACCAATCTAGTAATGTAAATGCCAGGTCTTTGCCTAAACTCCCAGAGTTAAGTCTACCAACACTGAGTCCAGGAGACAACTGAGAGGAATTCTAGTCAGAATTTAAGGCTGCTGTACATGTGAGGATTGACCTAGCAGATGTCACAAAATTATTTTATTTCAAAGGGCAGATTAGAAGAAATGCTTATACCCTGATTCAAGGATTTCAAAATATCGACTCTAGTTACTTGGAGGCAGTTGAGTTGTTAGAGGTGACCTATGGTAATAGGGAACAAAGTAGGTTAGATCTAGTAGATATTGTGATTAATTTAAGAACTCCAGACGACAATTACCACAGTTTGCAACAATTTAGGGTCAAATTAGAAAGCACTCTTAAGTCCTTGATTAATAAGTCTGATTTACGTGAATCAGACTGTATATTAAGTGCTGTCTTACAGAATAAATTGACCAGCAAAATTATAAGAGTGATTGTCTAATAAATACCACAAAGGTTATTTTTCTTTGGAGGAAATAAGATTAAGTCTACAAGAATTAATTGTTCAGTTACAGACCAGCCAACCAATTAATTCTAAGAATGTAACACACGATGACTATGATGTATCTGTCAGGTCTCACAAATGAAAAAAATATCCTAATGTTAATAAATCATCATAACTCATCCCACAAAAAGGGTTACATAGGCACATATCAAGCGGCAGAAACCAAAAATAACTGTTCTCCACATCAAATTAAGAGGATTAAGTACCTTAATAAGAGTGTCCTAGTTAATAATGGGCAAATCAAGAAAAGAGGGATTGTCTTTTTTGCAAGGGTAGTTATTTCTCCAAGAATTGTAATGCTTATGATTCATGGGATGTTAAGGTGGAAAGATCAGAAGAACTTGACAGATGTATCAGATGTTTTGGCAGTCATAATGTAAAGGATTGTTATGTCAAACTGATAATTGCTATCAGTGCCACAAGGGAAGACATCATGTAGTAATGTGTAAGGGTTTGTATAATGATAATAATACTGGTGATGACCCTGACACAGCAGTAACTAGTGTAAAAATTGCAGCTAATGTTAATGATGATGGCATAGCTGAAGTAGACTTACCCGTGGTGAATGTAGAAATTCAGGATAAAAGCCGCAATTAAAAAATGTAACTGCATTATTTGACCAGGGATTTCAACGCACATTCTTAAGATGTAGTTACGTTAATGTTATGGAAGTGCAAAAGGGGGGATCCCACAAATTTAAAATTACATGGTTTTCTGTTAGATAAAAGGGCCCAGTTGTACGACACTGTGTATGTAAATGTTGGCTCGGGCAATGAGAGAAAACGTATCAATGCAGTTATAGCAGCACAGTAGTAGCTAAGAACTATACACCAATAGTTTTAACGTCCCACATCATAAAAATCTTTGAAAGAGTTTTAAGAAGCAGGATAGCAAACCACCTAGACTCCCAAAAATTGCACAACCCAGGGCAACATGGTTTCAGAGCAGGTCGCTCCTGCCTTTCACAACTGCTTGACCACTGTGATATAGTCCAAGATGTACTGGAAAACAAACAGAATGCGGATGTAGTATACACAGACTTTGCAAAAGCCTTTGACAAGTGCGACCATGGTGTAATAGCACACAAAATGCGTGCTAAAGGGATAACCGGCAAAGTAGGCAGATGGATCTTCAACTTTCTAACCAATCGCACACAAAGAGCAGTGGTAAACAGAGTTAAATCAGATGCTGCCATAGTGAAGAGCTCTGTCCCACAAGGCACAGTACTCGCACCTATCCTGTTCCTTAGTCTCATATCAGACACAGACAGAGATGTAAACCACAGCGCTGTATCATCTTTTGCAGACGATACTAGGATCTGTATGAGTGTGTCACCCATTGAGGACACGGCAAAGCTCCAAGAAGATATAAACCAAGTTTTCCAATGGGCAACAGAGAACAATATGATGTTCAATGAAGACAAATTCCAACTACTCCGTTATGGAAAACTGGAGGAAATAATAACTAGGAATTGAGTATACTACAAACTCCAGTCACACAATAGAACGGAAAAGTAATGTGAAGGACCTGGGTATGGTAATGTCCGAAGACCTCACCTTCAAGGACCACAACAATGCCACTATCACATCTGCTAGGAAACTGATAGGATGGATAATGAGAACATTCAAGACAAGAGATGCTAAGCCAATGATGTTCCTTTTTAAATCACTTATTCTTTCTAGGCTGGAATACTGCTGTACATTAACATCCCCATTCAAGGCAGGTGAAATTGCAGAGCTAGAGAATGTACAGAGAACCTTTACTGCACGTATAAGTTCCATCAAACACCTTAATTACTGGGAGCGCCTGGAAGCACTTGACTAGTACTCACTAGAGCGCAGGCGAGAGAGATATATCATAATCTACACCTGGAAGATTCTGGAGGGACTGGTCCCTAATATGCACACTGCAATCACTCCATACGAAAGCAAAAGACTTGGCAGGCGATGCAGCATACCCCCAGTGAAAAGTAGGGGCGTCACAGGTACACTAGGAGAAAACACAATAAGTGTCCGGGGCCCAAGACTGTTCAACAGCCTCCCACCAGCAATAAGGGGCATTACGGGAAGACCCCTGGTTGTCTTCAAGAGGGAGCTGGACAGATACCTAAAGACAGTGCCGGATAAGCCGGGCTGTGGTTCGTACGTTGGATTGCGTGCGGCCAGCAGTAACAGCCTGGTTGATCAGGCCCTGATCCACCGGGAAGCCTGGTCGTGGACCGGGCAGCGGGGGCGTTGATCTCCGGAATGCCCTCCAGGTAGACTCCAGGTAGGGCTTAGTGAAGCTACTAACAGGCTATAACAAAATGGTGTAAAATAGGCACCATCTGGTGTAGACGGTGCCTCGGTGCGGCCAGTAAGGCGTTTGATACGGAGTGATTATTATGCTACATTTGTAAAGGAAATGTAGTGTTAATCTTGTAAAAACAGCAGAGGCCTTGTAATATATGGTAAGATTCCTCGCTCTAATAATAACTAAATGGAACAGTAAATATTTGTTATTGTTATAATCTAATAATTGTGTTAATAAATGGATAGAGAGATGAAACTAAATTGTTGTTAAAAGGAAAATTTGTAAATGGTTCAATAATAGATATATTAGGGCTATATTTAGATGATAATGTAATTAGGTATAGAGATAGGTTACGAAATTAATTGTGTAAATATGTAATTATCCTATCTTTATACCAAAGCCCAGTCTCAGATAATTTTACTTTTAAATGTGTATAAAAATTGTAAGGCAAGATGGAGTACAAAAATTATTTCAGTTAATTAAGTCATTTAACAATGACCATTCCTCCGGCCGTGAAGTGGAAATTTTTTTACATAATTTTCCTAAAGGTAGAACATAAATGAATAATAAAATAATTGCGTATTAAAATGTGATGCTATTTGGACCCTTCAAGAAATTTTAAGTGAAGGGAGATGTGGAACAGCCAGATAATGACGCAGAGAAGAGACACCATTTTGAATTTAATGTTTGAACATTGCACTTAATTGTGCAATTTAATCAGGCTTGCTTGAAGGTCAGTTAGTGTATATCGGCCTCAATCCATAATTTAGAAATGGCTGACATGTCCCTGGTAAAGAATTGGAATAGTGTGGAAAATCCTTACAATTCGGCAAACAAGACGGAAAAATAGAGGACACCAATTCTCCCTGGAGCACACCTCACCTAAGTGACGCTTACCCATAATGTACAATAGTTTTTGCGTTGGCCATCGTAAATTCTAGCTGCTAGGGTAAGGTTAGGGTGTGTTCCACCAGCATTGTCTTCCTGTGATAAACAGTAAGTGGTAATGCGAAAATATTTTGTGTACCTAACAAATCTAATCATATACAGTCCATATTATTTTATAATTTACTATTATTGGTGTTAATGTTTAATATTGTAATTATTAATTTAATGTCAGGTCTAGCTTTTTGAGAGTGTGGTAGGGAGTGTGTATCGAGGGAGTTACAGTTACTCGGCCTGCTGTAACTTAAGTCCCACTTACCTCACTTGCAGGTAATAATTCAGTTAATGCTCTGTAAGCCTTCTGCAGGTGATTTGCTCACATAATAATAATAATAATAATAATAATAATAATAATAATAATAATAATAATAATAATAATAATAATAATAATAATTCACAAGGGGGATTAATAGATGGACTTAATATTCTCTGGTAGATGTTTATTCTAATATATGTCGCATTTCGTAACATACTACTACAACATTATTCACAAGTAGTCACTATAGACTTGGAATCCTTGATGTTATGGCGCTGAATTATTTTATCACGTTATACTAAAGTTTTCAAGTCAGAATGACTTAATTTAGAGGGAGAGAGTTATGGAATTTACAGGGTGACAGTTATAACATTTATTAGGAACTGACAACTCCGAGCAGTACAAATAGGACACGCGTCTATCTGGCGTTCAGCAGACGGAGGATCGAGCCTTCACCACGTCTTGCGCTGGATGACCCACATGAGTTATAGCCTAACGTGAATTATTAGAAAAAAAATTACTGATAGTTATGCCATTTACAGGCTGAGACTTATGGCGTATATATTTGTAAATGGAATTAAATCAAACTTACGTTCATGATATATTGGCTAGTACTCACTGACCTCAATACATCCAGTGACATCAAGACGTCTAAGATACACCGCTAGATATTCACTCTGACCTCAGTCCTGTGTTGGTGACTGCTCTTACCCAAATGATAAAAAAAAGGGTAAAATTAAGTTTTCCTACTTTTGATTAATTAAACCCCCAGTAAAAGAAAAAGTTGTCACTCAACAAGTTAGCACTTAGTGATAATGTTAAAGAAACATCAGTGAGACTTGAGAAGCCTCCACCACCAGTCATCTTGGCGGAGCTGACCCACAGACCTCTGGTGTCAGGGTCCTGGCATGGAAGATTAACCTTATTAAAGTTAGTTTAACTTTGTACATGAAAAACTGTTATGTTGTGTAACAGAACGCTTTCCCAGCTGAGTCAACCTCAGATGAAACTTGTCTTACTAAAAACTACACTATAAAAAGAACCCGTGTTACAAACACTGATTAGGCTTGCAAAAAAAAAAAAAGTAATAGGCTTGTAAAAGAACATAATCTTACAAAAAATCGTTAGGCTTTCAAAAAATATTCTCATACATAAACATTTTTTTAATAAAAGCTCCTATAATGTTGTAGAGCGGCATAAATCACGTTCATAAGTCTCTTCACAGCAGAAACAATGGAGAGACGGGGGTGAGGAGGCGTACAGAAGCGCTGTCCAGAATACCTGGAATATACCTGGAGAAGGTTTCGGGGATCAATGCCCTCGTGGACCGGTCTGTGACCAGGCCTCGTGGTGAATCAGAGCCTGATCAACCAGGCTGTTACTGCTGGCCGGACGTAAACTGACGTACGAACCACAGCCGGCTGGTCAGGTACTGACTTTAGATGCCTGTCCAGCGCCTTCTTCAAGACAGCCAAGGATCTATTGGTAATCCCCTTTATGTATGCTGGGAGGCAGTTGAACAATCTTGGGGCCCTGACACTTATTGTGTTGTCTCAGCGTGCTCGTGGAGCCCCTGCTTTTCCTGCCCAGTGTTTTGCTGTCGTAAGGAGTGATTTTCGTGTGTACATTTGGTACTAGTCCCTCTAGGATTTTCCAAATGTATATTATCCTGTATCTTTCTCGCCTGCATTCTAAGGAGTACAACTCATGGGGCTTCAACCGTTCCCAGTAATTTAAGTGCTTTATCGTACTTAAATGTGTCGTGAAAATTCTCTGTACATTCTCCAAATCTGCAGTTTTTGCCTACCTTGAAAAGGGCTGTTAGTGTACTGCAATATTCCAGCCTAGAGAGAACAAACGATTTGAAGAGAATCATCTTGGGCTTCGCTTCTCTAACTTTGAAGGTTCTCATTATCCATTCTATCATTTTCCTAGCAGATGCGGTAGAAACATTGTAGTGATCTTAGAAAGTAAGATTCCCTGACATTATCACTCCCAGGTCCTTCACATTAGTTTTTCGCTCTATTGCGAGATTGGAATTTGTTTTATACTCCGATACAATTTTAATTTCCCCGAGTTCTCCAAATCAGAGTAATTGAAATTTATCTTCAATGAACTTCATATTGTTTTCCGAGGTCCATGTAAAGATTTGGTTGATGTCCGCTTGGAGTTTTTCCGTCTCATCGATGATGACACTGTCGTGCGAATTCGGGTGTCATCCGCACAGGAAGACACAGTGCTGTAGCATGCTGGGACACACCACCATACATTTTCCTAAATTCCTTCTATATCAGAAAAAAATACTCAGAAATGGGAGAGGATATAAAAGTATAATCATGTTCTTGATGGTATATAATTCCGAGATGTTGATAAATAAAACACATGTGCAACACTTGGGTATCTTTATTGTAGGTAATAAAACACATGTGCAACACTTGGGTATCTTTATTGTAGGTAATAAAACACATGTGCAACACTTGGGTAACTTTATTGTAGGTAATAAAACACATGTGCAACACTTGGGTATCTTTATTGTAGGTAATACAACACATGTGCAACACTTGGGTATCTTTATTGTAGGTAATAAAACACATGTGCAACACTTGGGTATCTTTATTGTAGGTAATAAAACACATGTGCAACACTTGGGTATCTTTATTGTAGTAATAAACACATGTGCAACACTTGGTAAACTTTATTGTAGGTAATAAAACACATGTGCAACACTTGGGTATCTTTATTGTAGATAATAAAACACATGTGCAACACTTGGGTATCTTTATTGTAGGTAATAAAACACATGAGCAACACTTGGGTATCTTTATTGTAGGTAATAAAACACATGTGCAACAACTGGGTATCTTTATTGTAGGTAATAAAACACATGTGCAACACTTGGGTATCTTTATTGTAGGTAATAAAACACATGTGCAACACTTGGGTATCTGTATTGTAGGTAATAAAACACATGTGCAACACTTGGGTATCTTTATTGTAGGTAATAAAACACATGTGCAACACTTGGGTATCTGTATTGTAGGTAATAAAACACATGTGCAACACTTGGGTATCTTTATTGTAGGTAATAAAACACATGTGCAACACTTGGGTATCTTTATTGTAGGTAATAAACACATGTGCAACACTTGGGTATATCTGTATTGTAGGTATAAAACACATGTGCAACACTTGGGTATCTTTATTGTAGGTAATAAAACACATGTGCAACACTTGGGTAACTTTATTATAGGTAATAAAACACATGTGCAACACTTGGGTATCTTTATTGTAGGTAATAAAACACATGTGCAACACTTGGGTAACTTTATTATAGGTAATAAAACACATATGCAACACTTGGGTATCTTTATTGTAGGTAATAAAACACATGTGCAACACTTGGGTATCTTTATTGTAGGTAATAAAACACATGTGCAACACTTGGGTAACTTTATTGTAGGTAATTAAACACATGTGCAACACTTGGGTATCTGTATTGTAGGAAATTAAAACACATGTGCAACACTTGGGTAACTTTATTGTAGGTAATTAAACACATGTGCAACACTTGGGTATCTGTATTGTAGGTAATAAAACACATGTGCAACACTTGGGTATCTGTATTGTAGGTAATGAAACACATGTGCAACACTTGGGTATCTTTATTGTAGGTATAATAAAACACATGTGCAACACTTGGGTATCAGTATTGTAGGTAATAAAACACATGTGCAACACTTGGGTATCTGTATTGTAGGTAATAAAACACATGTGCAACACTTGGGTAACTTTATTGTAGGTATATAAAACACATGTGCAACACTTGGGTATCTTTATTGTAGGTAATAAAACACATGTGCAACACTTGGGTAACTTTATTGTAGGTAATAAAACACATGTGCAACACTTGGGTATCTTTATTGTAGGTAATAAAACACATGTGCAACACTTGGGTATCTTTATTGTAGGTAATAAAACACATGTGCAACACTTGGGTAACTTTATTGTAGGTAATAAAACACATGTGCAACACTTGGGTATCTTTATTGTAGGTAATAAAACACATGTGCAACACTTGGGTAACTTATTGTAGGTAAAAAACACATGTGCAACACTTGGGTATCTTTATTGTAGGTAATAAAACACATGTGCAACACTTGGGTATCTTTATTGTAGGTAATAAAGATACCCAAGTGTTACACATGTGTATTATAATCATAAAAAATAAATTGTCAAGACTGTGTGACAATTATGAATTATGAGAGGTCGTCATTACACTGTTTTTCATGAGAGTGCACAGCATGGGAGTGCACAGCATGGGAGTGCACAGCATGGGAGTGCACAGCATGGGAGTGCACAGCATGGGAGTGCACAGCATGGGAGTGCACAGCATGGGAGTGCACAGCATGGGAGTGCACAGCATGGGAGTGCACAGCATGGGAGTGCACAGCATGGGAGTGCACAGTATGGGAGTGCACAGTATGGGAGTGCACAGCATGGGAGTGCACAGCATGGGTGTGCACAGTATGGGAGTGCACAGCATGGGAGTGCACAGCATGGGAGTGCACAGTATGGGAGTGCACAGTATGGGAGTGCACAGCATGGGAGTGCACAGTATGGGAGTGCACAGCATGGGAGTGCACAGTATGGGAGTGCACAGCATGGGAGTGCACAGTATGGGAGTGCACAGTATGGGAGTGCACAGCATGGGAGTGCACAGTATGGGAGTGCACAGCATGGGAGTGCACAGTATGGGAGTGCACAGTATGGGAGTGCACAGTATGGGAGTGCACTGCATGGGAGTGCACAGCATGGGAGTGCACAGCATGGGAGTGCACAGTAAAGATAGCAGAGGATTTAGAAAGTCCACCCCGAGGCTATTTGCTAAGAAGAACTATCTAGATTAACGACTATTGTATATTATTTATTCAAGGGAAGAAAGGCAGTTTTCTCGCCACTTCCACTCTGGCATCACTACAGCGACCACAATGTACCATTTTATCATATAAAAACCATACCTTATTACAAAAAAATAGCATGGGATATACAGAAGAGCTTGAAGTTAAGGGAAGACAGGAGACGCAACGATCTCTACTGAATCTCGACTATTTCTCTCGAAACTCCTCGTATTACGTCCCTGCCACTCACAGAGATGTCTACCAGAGGTTCTACTGCTGGTTACAATTATTTACTACTATTGACTTCATTGCCTCAGGATCAACTGATGATCCTGATTCAGTTGCTGAGCAGACATAAGGAATCAGTTGATTTTTTATACTAATATAAAAAATTAATAATTTTGTACCAAGAGTACCATAGAAAACTCACCTAACCTTATCATAACAAGCGCAATTTAATTTAGCCGAATCCAGCCAAATATATTTCAGATAAGTTTATAATAATTCAACAATAATTTCGTTAGGCTCAGAATGATTTATGCGAAATATTGAATACACAGATTTTCGCTTACCTTATTCGGAAACAGCGTTGCTATTTAAGTCAAAATCGCAAGTTTTATCAATTCGGAATGATATATATATATATATATTATATATATATATATATATATATATATATATATATATATATATATATATATATATATATATATATATATATATATATGCAAGGAATTCGCAAGAGCAGGCGAAATATACACAAAACACTGATCTCTGGCTGAAGGAGACTCGAACCTACGATTGGTAGATTGGTATAACACTGCGTACCTTGTTCCAAGGTTCATAGGTTCGAGTCTCCTTCATCCAGAGATCAGTGTTTGTGTATATTTCGCCTGCTCTTGCGAATTCCTTGCATTGTTAAAGTCTCTAGTAAGGTTGATGCATGCAGGGGATGAGATGAAAAGCTGTAAGCCTTCTCCCTAAAAGCTGGCTGCCTTGGATCAACGTGTAACGCAAGCTGCATGCCAAGGTATTGTTCAGTGTGGGTAGATTGGTATAGCACTGTGTACCTTGTTCCAAGGTTCGTAGGTTCGAGTCTCCTTCAGCCAGAGATCAGTGTTTATATATATATATTAGTATATATATATATATATATATATATATATATATATATTATATATATATATACTAATCTCTGGTCGAAGGAGACTCGAACCTACGAACCTTGGGACAAGGTACACAGTACTCTAACCATCGTACAACACTGGACAATATTTTCTCATCCAGCCAACGCCAGAAGTTTAGATCCATGGCAGCCAGCATTCAGACAGGTGGTGTTAGCTATTTCATCTCATCCCCTGTATGCATCGACCGACGGGAGATTTTTAAAATGCTTAGAATTCGCAGAACAGGCGAAGCATTCACAAACACTAAATTGTGGTGATATTGAGGGTTATTATACCTGCAACCCAGCACACGAGGGTTATTAAACCTGCAACCCAAAACACGATGGTTATTAAACCTGCAGCCCAGCACACGAGGGTTATTAAACTTGCAACCCAGCACATGAGGGTTATTAAACCTGCAACCCAGCACACGAAGGTTATTAAATCTGCAACCCAGCACACGAGGGTTATTAAACCTGCAACCCAACACACGTGTCAGCGTGCCTCGTTGTGCTCCGGGTTTTCTCGTGTTTACACGGTCGCTCTTACGTGTTAGAACTTTAATTTGTGCCATCAATCCTATACGATACATCCCTCTAGCGCCTGGAACCAATCTTGGGCGGAAAACATTATATACTGAGTAAAAAAAGGAGAATTAGTGTGCAGTACCTAGCAGAGTTTACTGCCAGAGGGGAATCATAGGCCTGTGTTCCGTGTGCAAAATAATAATAATAGAAATTTTCTTTGTCAGAGGAAAGAAAGTCTCCCTGATAACATTGTGTATACATAGTGTATAGTGTATACTACAGTGGCTCCCTAATATATAGATGATAAAGGCTAAAGTGTCATTTGAAAACAGGTGAATTTGTAAATGAAGTGATAAGCCTATAGAGGCAGGTGCCAGAAGTCGCCAGAAACTTACCACAGAGGTCAGCTGTTTTAATATAATCTTCCTGGCCTGCTAGTGTACTCGCATATAATCTAGTGATACCAGTGAATAGCAGAATACAGTGTTGTAGTAGCAACTAACCAGTATTATAATGGTACTTAGTGGAGTGGAGTGACTTTCATTAGTTTTCTTTTTTCTTGAAAATACCAGACGTATACTGTGAATTTCATATAACCTGTAGTTACCAGCGGTCGCAATATACACAACGAGAAGCAATTATTACTACAGAAAAAGCGTCCTTCCTCCAAAATTTCCACCAGTCAACTATAGTGATAATATAGCATTTATTGTGGTGAGACGAAAAAAAAACTAGAAAAGCTAGATACAGCGATTGATAAACAAGGGTTGAGGCTCGACCGTTCGTCATTGTAGGAGCTGCCAGAAATCACCGGCTCTTCAACACGCAAGTTATACTTTTGTATCAATCAAATCACATATTACTCGGGTAGATAATTTCAAGTAGATCCTTCATGTGTTAGCCCAAATCACCGACTAGTATGTTTTAAATAAGTGACCCACTGATCAGATCAGGTCGACTGGTCCGAACCCTCGACTGGTCCGAACCCTTGATGGTCCGAACCCTTGACTGGTTTCAAACGGATTCGTTGGACAATACAGCAGACTGTAAACGGATGGGGTTGTAGGCGCCCTTATCAAACACAAACAATAAAAATAAATCAGGAACGTACACGGTAAGCTGTCCAATATACAAGTACAGTTAGAAATAGAAATACAAATAGCTAGAGCTTCATTTAAGGAGGTTATTAATAGAGTATTCAAGAGGTTGCTAGTAGAATTACAGTAAATCAACCATTCAAATCATTATGAAGCTCTGTATAGTCTGCAGTCAATCAAACAAACGGGCTTCCACATGGATAAATTGTCATTTTTGTGGAAACTGGTGTCACGCCCCTTGTGCAGATATCCAAGAACTAGCTACAAGCAGTATTAAAACAGGGAAGTGTTTTTGGGTATGCCCAAATGAGGAAAATCTGTGGACTAAAATCACAAGGGTATTAAAAGAGGATAACATCAAAGCTGCTTTCATAGACAACCTGGAAGCTTTCTACAACAGATGGGAACATAAAAAGTCTGGGCTGAATGGTACTGCCCTTGATACTGGCCATGTAGTCAGAAACTGTAAGGCTGGAGGTGATGTCCTGGTAGTCAGTAAATGTGGGACTGATAGTGCTGTCCTGGGAGATAGTAATGGTGAAGCTGGAGGTGCTGTCCTGGGAGACAGTGATGGTGAAGCTGGAGGTGCTGTCCTGGGAGACAATAATGGTGAAGCTGGAGGTGCTGTCCTGGGAGACAGTATGGTGAAGCTGGAGGTGCTGTCCTGGGAGACAGTAAGGTGAAGCTGGAGGTGCTGTCCTGGGAGACAGTAATGGTGAAGCTGGAGGTGCTGTCCTGGGAGACAGTAAGGGTGAAGCTGGAGATTTTGTCCAGGTAGTCGGGAATTATACGCAGGAAGGAATACATATAAATGACCTCATAGGGGACAGGAGCCGTAGTGGGAAAACAAGTGTAATCAAAGATAAGATAAAACCAATATTGCAAACTAGAAATACCACAGGAAATAGCAAACAAGAGGACTCCACTAGCAATAGTGAGGATATATTACCAAAAACAACAGGTGGGAGCTCCATTGTTGGTGCTAGGGAGGATAGGAATAAGACAGGGAAACATGCACCAACAGGGAATACAGTCACAGAAACCCAAGGCAAACGGAAACCAAGCCTGTGCACATACTATGCACTTGGTATCTGCAGACATGGGAAATCTGGAAAAACAGACGGGACGTGCAACTATGACCACCCTAGAAAATGCCATGCCCATATGACAACAGGAAAATGCAAACTCCCTTCCTGTAAGCTTTTTCACCCTGAAATGTGTACCTCTTCAGTACAGGAAAGACTGTGCTATAACTTAAATTGCCAGGCACACCATCTAAAGGGTACAAAAAGATACAAAACATCCAGGCCATGGGAAAACCTGGGTAGCCACAGCCACTCAAGAGGGAGAGGATTTTTAGTGCCAGGAAGGAAAAAAAAACTGGCAGGAAATGGCAGAAATCGTACACCAAATCCAGTCATTCCTGGAGTGGAACCACAGTCGATGGCCTCCACTCCAAACCAACAGATACAGATACTAATGCCGGAAAAAAAAATTTCCCCCCAGTACCAACAATACCACCAATCCGACGACATTCTTCTTTGCAAATATACAGGGTCTAAAGCCAGCAACAAACAACAAAATACCTTTCATCCGTGGACTGCTTGCAGAGGCAAAGGCAATGTTCGCGGCTTTCACTGAGACCCACATAAAGGATCACTTGGACAACGAAATATGGATCCCAGGTTACAACCTATACAGATGTGACAGAGTGAACAGGCAAAAGGGGGCGGTTGGCCTGTACATTGCAGAGTCACTTGTTTGCACAGAACTGCTAAATGCCTCAAAGGATGTAGTGGAAGTTTTAGCAGTAAAGGTCGAGAACCAAAACCTAGTCATTGTGGTAGTCTACAAGCCTCCGGATGCAACATCCCAGCAATTCCAGAAACAGCTGTTAAAAATTGACCACTGTCTGGAAAATCTTCCAGCTCCTGTACCCAACATCTTGCTCTTGGGGGATTTCAACTTAAGGCACCTAAAATGGAGGAATATAGCAAATAATATTGTTGCAGTAATAACACCAGGAGGCAGCTCTGATGAAAACTCACTCACGCGAGCTTTTAAATCTCTGCACAAAATTCAATTTAAACCAGCAAATAATAGAGCCTACTAGACTGGAGAATACACTAGACCTCATCTTCACTAACAATGATGATCTGATAAGAAATGTCACCATATCAAAAACAATATACTCAGATCACAACATAATTGAGGTTCAGACATGTATGCGTGGAGCCCCAGACCGACATAATGAGACTAGTCACGAGGGAGCATTCACCAAATTCAACTTCAGTAACAAAAATATAAAGTGGGACCAAGTAAACCAAGTCCTAACCGATATAAGCTGGGAAGATATACTAAGCAACACAGACCCCAACTTATGCCTAGAACAGATTAACTTGGTGGCACTCGATGTATGCACAAGGCTTATTCCTCTAAGAAAAAGGAGGAGTAGATGTAAAATAGAAAGAGACAGGCGCTCCCTTTACAGGCGACGGAAAAGAATAACAGAGCGGCTAAAAGAGGTCAATATATCTGAAATGCGTAGGGAGACACTGGTCAGAGAAATAGCAAGCATCGAACTTAAGCTAAAGGAATCTTATAGGAGTCAGGAATCGCGGGAAGAACTAAAAGCCATAAATGAAATCGAAAGAAACCCAAAGTATTTCTTCTCCTATGCCAAATCAAAGTCGAGAACAACGTCCAGTATTGGGCCCCTACTTAAACAAGATGGGTCCTACACAGATGACAGCAAGGAAATGAGTGAGCTACTCAAGTCCCAATGTGACTCAGTTTTTAGCAAGCCGCTAACCAGACTGAGAGTCGAAGATCAAAATAAATTTTTTATGAGAGAGCCACAAAATTTGGTTAACACAAGCCTATCCGATGTTATCCTGACGCCAAATGACTTCGAACAGGCGATAAATGACATGCCCATGCACTCTGCCCCAGGGCCAGACTCATGGAACTCCGTGTTCATCAAGAACTGCAAGAAGCCCCTATCACGAGCCTTCTCCATCCTATGGAGAGGAAGCATGGACACGGGGGTCGTCCCACAGTTACTAAAAACAACAGACATAGCCCCACTCCACAAAGGGGGCAGTAAAGCAACAGCAAAGAACTACAGACCGATAGCACTAACATCCCATATCATAAAAATTTTTGAAAGGGTCCTAAGAAGCAAGATCACCACCCATCTAGAAACCCATCAGTTACACAACCCAGGGCAACATGGGTTTAGAACAGGTCGCTCCTGTCTGTCTCAACTATTTGATCACTAAGAAAAGGTCCTAAATGCACTAGAAGATAAAAATAATGCAGATGTAATATATACAGACTTTGCAAAAGCCTTCGACAAGTGTGACCATGGCGCAATAGCGCACAAAATGCGTGCTAAAGGAATAACAGGAAAAGTCGGTCGATGGATCTATAATTTCCTCACTAACAGAACACAGAGAGTAGTCGTCAACAGAGTAAAGTCCGAGGCAGCTACGGTGAAAAGCTCTGTTCCACAAGGCACAGTACTCGCTCCCATCTTGTTCCTCATCCTCATATCCGACATAGACAAGGATGTCAGCCACAGCACCGTGTCTTCCTTTGCAGATGACACCCGAATCTGCATGACAGTGTCTTCCATTGCAGACACTGCAAGGCTCCAGGCGGACATCAACCGAATCTTTCAGTGGGCTGCAGAAAACAATATGAAGTTCAACGATGAGAAATTTCAATTACTCAGATATGGTAAACACGAGGAAATTAAATCTTCATCAGAGTACAAAACAAATTCTGGCCACAAAATAGAGCGAAACACCAACGTCAAAGACCTGGGAGTGATCATATCGGAGGATCTCACCTTCAAGGACCATAACATTGTATCAATCGCATCTGCTAGAAAAATGACAGGATGGATAATGAGAACCTTCAAAACTAGGAGGCCAAGCCCATGATGACACTCTTCAGGTCACTTGTTCTATCTAGGCTGGAATATTGCTGCACACTAACAGCACCTTTCAAGGCAGGTGAAATTGCTGACCTAGAAAATGTACAGAGAACCTTCACGGCGCGCATAACGGAGATAAAACACCTCAATTACTGGGAGCGCTTGAGGTTCCTAAAACTGTATTCCCTGGAACGCAGGCGGGAGAGATACATGATTATATACACCTGGAAAATCCTAGAGGGACTAGTACCGAACTTGCACACGAAAATCACTCACTACGAAAGCAAAAGACTTGGCAGACGATGCATCATCCCCCCAATGAAAAGCAGGGGTGTCACTAGCACGTTAAGAGACCGTACAATAAGTGTCAGGGGCCCGAGACTGTTCAACTGCCTCCCAGCATACATAAGGGGGATTACCAACAGACCCCTGGCAGTTTTCAAGCTGGCACTGGACAAGCACCTAAAGTCGATTCCTGACCAGCCGGGCTGTGGCTCGTACGTTGGTTTGCGTGCAGCCAGCAGCAACAGCCTGGTTGATCAGGCTCTGATCCACCAGTAGGCCTGGTCACAGACCGGGCCGCGGGGGCGTTGAACCCCGGAACTCTCTCCAGGTAAACTCCAGGTAAACTCAAGAGTTATTAAACCTGCAACCCAACACACGAGGGTTATTAAAACTGCAACCCAGCACACGGTGGTCATTAAACCTGCAACCCAGCACACGAAGGTTATTAAAAATGCAACTCAGGACACGAGGGTTATTAAACCTGCAACCCAGCACACGAGGGTTATTAAACCTGCAACCCAGGACACCAGGGTTATTAAACCTGCAACTCAGCACACGAGGGTTATTAAACCTGCAACCCAGGACACGAGGGTTATTAAACCTGCAACCCAGTACACTAGGGTAATTAAACCTGCAACCCAGCACACGAAGGTAATTAAACTGCAACCCAGCACACGAAGGTTATTAAACCTGCAACCCAGCACACGACGGTTATTAAACCTGCAACCTAGGA
Organism: Cherax quadricarinatus; assembly: GCF_026875155.1. NCBI lineage: Eukaryota > Metazoa > Arthropoda > Malacostraca > Decapoda > Parastacidae > Cherax > Cherax quadricarinatus. The sequence goes on along the minus strand of NC_069399.1, from coordinate 45,932,642 downwards.
CACGAGGGTTATTAAACCTGCAACCCAGCTCACGAGGGTAATTAAGCCTGCAACCCAGCACACGAAGGTTATTAAACCTGCACCCCAGCACACGAGGGTTATTAAACCTGCAACCCAACCCACGAGGTTTATTTAAACTGCAACACAGCACACGAGGGTTATTATACCTGCAACCGAACACTCGAGGGTAATTAAACCTGCAGCCCAACATACGAATGTTATTAAACCTGCAAGCCAGCACACGAGGGTTATTAAGCCTGCAACCCAGGACACGACGGTTATTAAACCTGCAACCCAGGACACGGGGGTTATTAAACCTGCAACCCAGCTCTCGATGGTTATTAAACCTGCAACGTAGTACACGAGGGTTATTAAACCTGCAACCCAACACACGAGAGCAATTAAACCTACAGCCCAACTTACGAAGGTTGAGAAACCTGCAACCCAACACACGTGGGTTATTAAACCTGCAACCCAGCACACGAGGGTTATTAAACCTGCAACCCAGCACAAGAGGGTTATTAAAGTTGCAATCCAGCACACGAGGGTTATTAAACCTGCAACCCAGCACACGAGGGCTATTAAACCTGTAACCCAGGACATGAAGGTTACTAAACCTGCAACCCAGAACACGATGGTTATTAAACCTGCAACCCAGTACACGAGGGTTATTAAACCTGCAACTCAGCACGTGAGGGTTATTACACCTGCAACCCAGCACACGAGGGTTATTAAATCTGCAACGTAGTACACGAGGGTTATTAAACCTGCAACCCAACACACGAGAGAAATTAAACCTACAGCCCAACTTACGAAGGTTGAGAAACCTGCAACACAACACACGTGGGTTATTAAACCTGCAACCCATCACACAAGGGTAATTAAACCTGTAACCTAGCACACGAGGGTTATTAAACCTGCAACCCAGCACACGATGGTTATTAAACCTGCAACCAAGCACACGAGGGTAATTAAACCTGCAACCCAGCACACGAGGGCAATTAAACCTGTAACCCAGCACACGAGGATTATTAAACCCGCAATCCAGCAGACGATGGTTATTAAACCTGCAACCCAGCACACGAGGGTTATTAAACCTGCAACTCAGCACATGAGGGTTATTACACCTGTAACTCAGCACACGAGGGTTATTAAACCTGCAACCGAACACTCGAGGGTAATTAAACCTGCAGCCCAACATACGAATGTTATTAAACCTGCAAGCCAGCACACGAGGGTTATTAAGCCTGCAACCCAGGACACGACGGTTATTAAACCTGCAACCCAGGACACGGGGGTTATTAAACCTGCAACCCAGCTCTCGATGGTTATTAAACCTGCAACGTAGTACACGAGGGTTATTAAACCTGCAACCCAACACACGAGAGCAATTAAACCTACAGCCCAACTTACGAAGGTTGAGAAACCTGCAACCCAACACACGTGGGTTATTAAACCTGCAACCCAGCACACGAGGGTTATTAAACCTGCAACCCAGCACAAGAGGGTTATTAAAGTTGCAATCCAGCACACGAGGGTTATTAAACCTGCAACCCAGCACACGAGGGCTATTAAACCTGTAACCCAGGACATGAAGGTTACTAAACCTGCAACCCAGAACACGATGGTTATTAAACCTGCAACCCAGTACACGAGGGTTATTAAACCTGCAACTCAGCACGTGAGGGTTATTACACCTGCAACCCAGCACACGAGGGTTATTAAATCTGCAACGTAGTACACGAGGGTTATTAAACCTGCAACCCAACACACGAGAGAAATTAAACCTACAGCCCAACTTACGAAGGTTGAGAAACCTGCAACACAACACACGTGGGTTATTAAACCTGCAACCCATCACACAAGGGTAATTAAACCTGTAACCTAGCACACGAGGGTTATTAAACCTGCAACCCAGCACACGATGGTTATTAAACCTGCAACCAAGCACACGAGGGTAATTAAACCTGCAACCCAGCACACGAGGGCAATTAAACCTGTAACCCAGCACACGAGGATTATTAAACCCGCAATCCAGCAGACGATGGTTATTAAACCTGCAACCCAGCACACGAGGGTTATTAAACCTGCAACTCAGCACATGAGGGTTATTACACCTGTAACTCAGCACACGAGGGTTATTAAACCTGCAACCAATCACACGAGGGTTATTAAATCTGCAACCCAGCACAGGGTTATTAAACCTGCAACCCAGCACACGAGAGTTATTAAACCTGCAACCCAACACACGAATGTTATTAAACCTGCAACCCAGCACACGACGGTTATTAAACCTTCAACCCAGCACACGAGGGTTATTAAACCTGCAACCCATCACACGAGGGTCATTAAGTCTGCAACCCAGCACACGAGGGTTATTAAACCTGCTACCCATCCCACAAGGATTATTCAACCTGCAATCCAGCACACGAGTATAATTAAACCTGCAACCCAACACACAAGGGTAATTAACCGTGCAAACCAAAATACGAGGGTTACTAAACCTGCAGCCCAACACACGTGGGTTATTAAACCTGCAAGTAAGCACACGAGGGTTATTAAACCTGCAACCCAGCACAAAAGGGTTATTAAACCTGGAACCCAGCACACGAGGGTTATTAAACCTGTCCCCCATCACACAAAGGTAATTAAACCTGCAACATAGCACACGAGGGTTATTAAACCTGCAACCCAGCACACGAGGGTTATTAAACCTGCAAACCAGCACCCGAAGGTTATTAAACCTGCAACCCAGCACACGACGGTTATTAAACCTGCAACCGAGCACACGAGGGTTATTAAACCTGCAACCCATCACACGAGGGTTATTCAACCTGCAACCCAGCACACGAGGATAATTAAACCTGCAACGCAGCACACGAAGGTTATTAAACCTGCAACCCAGCACACGACGGTTATTAAACCTGCAACCCAGCACACGAGGGTTATTAAACCTGCAACCCAGCACACGAAGGTTATTAAACCTGCAACCTAAGACAGGAGGGTTATTAAACCTGCAACCCAACACAAGACGGTGATTAAACCTGCAACCAAGCACACGAAGGTAATTAAACTGCAACCCAGCACACGAAGGTTATTCAACCTGCAACCTACCACACGAGGGTTAATAAACCTGCAACGCAGCACACCAGGGTAATTAAACCTGCAACCCAGCACACGAGGGTTATTAAACCTGCAACCCAGTACACGATGGTTATTAAGCCTGCAACCCAGCACACGAAGGTTATTAAACCTGCACCCCAGCATACGAGGGTTATTAAACCTGCAACCAAGCACACGATTGTTATTAAACCTGCAACCCAGCACACGAAGGTTATTAAACCGTCAACCCAGCACACAAGGGTTATTAAACCTGCAACCCAGAACACGAGGGTAATTAAAACTGCAACCCAACACACGAGGGTTATTAAAACTGCAACACAGCACACGAGGGTTATTAAACCTGCAACCCAACACACGAGGGTAATTAAACCTGCAGCCCAACATACGAGGGTTATTAAACATGCAAGCCAGCACACGAGAGTTATTAAACTTGCAACCCAGCACACGACGGTTATTAAACCTGCAGCCTAGGACACAGGGGGTTATTAAACCTGCAACCCAGCTCAAAACTGCAATTCAGCTCACGATGGTTATTAATCTTGCAATGCAGTACAAGATGGTTATTAAACCTGCAACCCAGCATACGAGGGTTATTAAACCTGCTACCCAGCACACGAGGGTAATTAAACCTGCAGCCCAAAGCACGAAGGTTATTAAACCTGCAACGCAGGACACGATGGTTATTAAACCTGCAACCCAGACTTGAAGGTTATTAAACCTGCAACCCAGCACACGAATGTTATTAATCCTGCAACCCAGGACACGAAGGTTATTAAACCTGGATGTCACTTGCTCACCCTTAATCAAGAATATAAAACACACCTAAAGCCAATAATAACCCAACAAAAAGCCGCGGTAAGAATAACACTAAATTCCATCCCTGGCAACCCCCCCCCCACTCTTCATAGATCTAAACTTACTCAATGTTCAGAACATCCACACTTACTACTGTGCAATCTATGTCTACAGTACCTTAAATTCCAATATTAACCTTTACCTAAAACGCTTTCTTGATAGTTGTGACAGGATCCACAGGCATAACACCAGACACAAACATCTCCATGACATTCCCCGTGTCCGACTAAACCTTTACAAAAATTCAATGTATTTCAAAGGACCTAAAATCTGGAACACCCTACCTGAAAACTCTAGAACTGCAGACACATTCATCACTTTCAAAACTACAGTTAGAAAACATCTTATCTCCCTGATACCCCCCAACAACTAACTACATGATAACCACCTGGTGGTTCACAATTACACTCACTTACCCACTGACTATAAACCCAGAAATACCAATCTTAATCTTAAAATAATAAATCCTAACTAGTCATAAGTTTGCCTATGATAATCCAATATAGACACCTTGTATTGTGCCAAAACAAAAGCATTCACGTTGCTAAACTCACAAATTATAATGTAGTCACTTAGCCTTAATACCATAATCTGTAAGGATTTAATATTAAGAATTAATCTAAGTCTACCCGAAATGCCTAGCCATGCTAGGTGTCCTAGTGGCCCCCTCTGTAATTAGTATTTTATAACATGTAAACCACACAATACCCAAAACCTGTAAACCCCACATTGTAACCCTTATAGAGAATAAACTTGAATTGAATTGATTTGAATATTATAAACCTTATAAAAGAAAAGGAATTAAAGTGATCTCTGAGCGCAATACACAGATATACACTTCTCTGTACTTATACAGATATATATTTCTCAGTATATACACAGATATACACTTCTCTGTACTTATACAGATATATATTTCTCAGTATATACACAGATATACACTTCTCTGTACTTATACAGATATATATTTCTCAGTATATACACAGATATACACTTCTCTGTACTTATACAGATATATATTTCTCAGTATATACACAGATATACACTTCTCTGTACTTATACAGATATATATTTCTCAGTATATACACAGATATACACTTCTCTGTACATATACAGATATATATTTCTCAGTATATACACAGATATACACTTCTCTGTACATATACAGATATATATTTCTCAGTATATACACAGATATACACTTCTCTGTACTTATACAGATATATATTTCTCAGTATATACACAGATATACACTTCTCTGTACATATACAGATATATATTTCTCAGTATATACACAGATATACACTTCTCTGTACATATACAGATATATATTTCTCAGTATATACACAGATATACACTTCTCTGTACATATACAGATATATATTTCTCAGTATATACACAGATATACACTTCTCTGTACATATACAGATATATATTTCTCAGTATATACACAGATATACACTTTTCTGTACATACACAGATATATATTTCTCAGTATATACACAGATATACACTTCTCTGTACATATACAGATATATATTTCTCAGTATATACACAGATATACACTTCTCTGTACATATACAGATATATATTTCTCAGTATATACACAGATATACACTTCTCAGTATATACACAGATATATATTTCTCAGTATATACACACACATACACCTCTTTGTATATACACAGATCAATAACAACACTGCACTAGTAAAGGACTCGGACTCATGCTTTGTTGGTCTGCCTCTTGTTGGGCGAAAACGCACGACGCCCTTATCCACTGGACCATACGATACTTAAGAGTAGGGCATCCAGAGGAACTGGATGTGGGTTCGAGTCCTTGGCTAGTGCACAATTAAACACCTTTCAGCATATACACATATACACCTCTCAATATATACACAGACATACACCTCTCAGTATATACACAGACATAAACCTCTCAATATATACACAGACATACACCTCTCAGTATATACTCAGACATACACCTCTCAGTATATACTCAGACATACACCTCTCAGTATATACACAGACATACACCTCTCAGTATATACACAGACATACACCTCTCAGTATATACAGTCACTTCACATTTTTTACTCCTCCCTGAGTTGTCTACACACATTCGCTGTGTATTCTCTGCATGAATAAATGAAGCTAAAGAAAGAGAGAAATTTTGTCTTGTCTGAAGCTTGTACTGCACCATAGGTCTTGTCTGAAGCTTGTGCTGCACCATGTTTCTTGTTTGAAGCTTGTGCTACACCATGGCTCTTGTCTGAAGCTTGTACTACACCATGGGTCTTGTCTGAAGCTTGTGCTGCACCATGGGCCTGGTCTGAATCTTGTGCTGCACCATGGGTCTTGTTTGAAGCTTGTGCTACACCATGGATCTTCTCTCAAGCTTCTGCTGCACCATAGGTCTTGTCTTAAGCTTGCGCTGCATCATGGGTCTTGTCTGAAGCTTGTGCTGCACCATGGGTCTTGTCTGAAGCTTGTGCTGCACCATGGGTCTGGTCTGAAGCTTGTGCTGCACCATGGATCATGTCTGAGGCTTGTGCTGCACCACTGGTCTAGATTGAAGCTTCTGCAGCACCTTGCGTCTTGTCTGAAGCTTGTGCTGCACCATGGGTCTTGTCTGAAGCTTGTGCTGCACCATGGGTCTTCTCTGAAGCTTGTGCTGCACCAAGGGGCTTGTTTGAAGCTTGTGCTGCACCATAGATCTTGTCTGAAGCTTGTGCTGCACCATGGGTCTTCTCTGAAGCTTGAGCTGCACCATGGGTCTTCTCTGATGCTTGCGCAGCACCATGGGTCTTGTTTGAAGCTTGTGCTGTACCATGGGTCTTCTCTGAAACTTGTGCTGCACCATGGGTCTTGTCTGAAGCTTGTCCAGCCCCCTGTGTCTTGTCTGAAGCTTGTGCTGCCCCATGGGTTTTGTCTAAAGCTTGTGCTGCACCTTGGGTCTTGTTTGAAGCTTGCCCTGCAACATGGGTCTAGTCTGAAGCTTGTGCTGCACCACTTCTCTTTTCTGAAGCCTGTACTGCACCATGGGTCTTGTCTGAAGCTTGTGCTGCACCATGGGTCTTGTCTGAAGCTTGTGCTGCACCATGGGTCTCGTCTGAATCTTGTGCTGCACCACTGGTCTAGATTGAAGCTTCTGCAGCACCTTGCGTCTTGTCTGAAGCTTGTGCTGCACCATGGGTCTTGTCTGAAGCTTGTGCTGCACCATGAGTCTTCTCTGAAGCTTGTGCTGCACCAATGGGCTTGTTTGAAGCTTGTGCTGCACCATGAGTCTTCTCTGAAGCTTGTGCTGCACCAATGGGCTTGTTTGAAGCTTGTGCTGCACCATAGATCTTGTCTGAAGCTTGTGTTGCACCGTGGGTCTTGTCTGAAGCTTGAGCTACACCATGGGTCTTCTCTGATGCTTGCGCTGCACCATGGGTCTTGTTTGAAGCTTGTGCTGCACAATGGGTCTTCTCTGAAACTTGTGCTGCACCATGGGTCTTGTCTGAAGCTTGTCCAGCCCCCTGGGTCTTGTCTGAAGCTTGTGCTGCCCCTTGGGTCTTGTCTGAAGCTTGTGCTGCCCCATGGGTTTTGTCTGAAGCTTGTGCTGCACCTTGGGTCTTGTTTGAAGCTTGCCCTGCAACATGGGTCTAGTCTGAAGCTTGTGCTGCACCACTTCTCTTTTCTGAAGCCTGTACTGCACCATGGGTCTTGTCTGAAGCTTGTGCTGCACCATGGGTCTTGCCTGAAGCTTGTGCTGCACCATGGGAATTGTCTGAATCATGTGCTTCGCAACTGATCTTGTTTGAAGTTTGTGCTTCACCATGGTTCTTGTTTGAAGCTTGTGCTGCACCATGCGTCTTGTCTGAAGCTTGTCCTGCCCCATGGTTGTTGTTTGAAGCTTGTGCTGCACCATGGGTCTTGTCTGAAGCTTGTACCACACCATGGGACTTGTCTGAAGCTTGTGCTTCACCATGGGTCTTGCCTGACGCTTGTGCTGCACCATGGGTCTTGTCTGAAGCTTGTGCCACACCATGGGACTTGTCTGAAGCTTGTGCTTCACCATGGGTCTTGCCTGACGCTTGTGCTGCACCATGGGTCTTGTATGAGACTTGTGCTGCACCATGGGTCTTGTTTGAAGTTTGTGCTGCACAACGGGTCTTATCTGAAGCTTGTGCTGCACCATGGTTCTTGTCTGAAGCTTGTCCTGCCCCTTGGGTCTTGTCTGAAGCTTGTGCTGCACCAAGGGTTTTCTCTGAAGCTTGTGCTGCACCATGGGCCTTGTTTGAAGCTTGTGCTGCACCATGCGTCTTGTCTGAAACTTGTGTTGCACCATGGGCCTTGTCTGAAGCCTGGATGCACCATGTGTCTGATTTAAGCTTGTGCTGCACCTGGTCTCTGAAGCTATGCTCACCATGGGTGTTGCCTGACGCTTGTGCTGCACCGTGTCTTTTGTCTGAAGCTTGTTCTGCAAGATGGGTCTTGTTTGAAGCTTGTGCTGCACCGTGGGTCTTGTCTGAGGCTTGTGCTGCACGATGGGTCTTGTCTGAAGCTTGTGCTACACCGTGGGTCTTGCTTGAAGCTTGTGCGGCACCATGGTTCTTGTTTGAAGCTTGTGCTGCACCATGGGTCTTCCCTGAAGGTTGTGCTGCACAATGGGTCTTGTCCGAAGCTTGTGCTGAACAATGAGTTTTGTCTGAAGCTTGTGCTGCACCTTGGGTCTTGTCTGAAGCTTGTCATGCCCCATGGGTCTTGTCTGAAGCTTGTGCTGCACCATGTGTTTTGTCTGAAGCTTGTGCTGCACCGTGGGTCTTGTTTGAAGCTTGTGCTACACCATAGGTCTTGTGCGAAGCTAGTGATGCACCACGGGTCTTGTCTGAAGGTTGTGCTTCGCCACTGATCATGTACAAAGTTTGCGCTTCATCATGGTTCTTTTTGAACGTTGTGCTGCACCAGAGGTCTTCTCTGAAGCTTGTGCTGCACCAGTTGTCTTGCCTGAATCTTGTGCTGCACCACTGGTCTTGATTGAAGCTTGTGCAGCACCTTGCGTCTTGTCTGAAGCTTGTGCTGCACCATGGGTCTTGTCTGTCGCTTGTGCTGCACCATGGGTCTTTTCTGAAGCTGGTGCTGCACCATGGGTCTAGTTTGAAGCTTGTGCTGCACCACGGGTCTTGTCTGAACCTTGTGCTGCACCATGGGTCTTGTCTGAATCTTGTGCTGCTCCGTGGGTCTTGTTTGAAGCTTGTGCGGCACCATGTGTCCTGTCTGAAGCTTGTGCTGCACCATTGGTCTTGTCTGAAGCTTGTGCTTCGCCACTGGTCTTGTCTGAAGCTTGTGCAGCACCATGGGTCTTGTCTGAAGCTTGTGCTGCACCGTGGGTTTTGTCTGAAGCTTGTGCTGCACCATGGGTCTTTTCTGAAGCTTGTGCTGCACCATGGGTCTTGTTTGAAGCTTGTGCTGCACCATGGGTCTTGTCTGAATCTTGTGCTTCGCCTCTGGTCTTGTCTGAAGTTTGTGCTTCACCATGGTTCTTGTTTGAAGCTTGTGCTGCACCATGCGTCTTGTCTGAAGCTTGTCCTGCCCCATGGTTGTCGTTTGAAGCTTGTGCTACACCATGGGTCTTGTCTGATGCTTGTGCCACACAATGGGACTTGTCTGAAGCTTGTGCTTCACAATGGGTCTTGCCTGACGCTTGTGCTGCACCATGGGTATTGTCTGAATCTTGCGCTGCACCACGGGTCTTGTATGAGACTTGTGCTGCACCATGGGTCTTGTTTGAAGTTTGTGCTGCACAACGGGTCATATCTGAAGCTTGTGCTGCACCATGGGTCTTGTCTGAAACTTGTGTTGCACCATGGGTCTTATCTGAAGCCTGTGATGCACCATTTGTCTTGATTGAAGCTTGTGCTGCACCCTGGGTCTTGTCTGAAACTTATGCTGCGCCATGGGTCTTGTCTGAAGCTTGTGCTGCACCATGGGCATTGTCTGAACCTTCTGCTGCAGCATGGGTCTTGTCTGAAGCTTGTCCTGCCCCATGGGTCTTGTCTGAAGCTTGTGCTGCACCATGTGTTTTGTCTGAAGCTTGTGCTGCAAGATGGGTCTTGTTTGAAGATTGTGCTGCACCATGGGTCTTGTCTGAAGCTTGTCCTACCCAATGGGTCTTGTCTGAAGCTTGTGCTGCACCATGTCTTTTGTCTGAAGCTTGTTCTGCAAGATGGGTCTAGTTTGAAGCTTGTGCTGCACCGTGGGTCTTGTTTGAAGCTTGTGCGGAACCATGGGTAATGTCTGAAGCATGTGCTCCACCATGGGACTTGTCTGAAGCTTGTGCTTCGCCACTGGTCTTGTCCAAAGTTTGTGCTTCACCATGGTTCTTGTTTTAAGCTTGTGCTGCACCATGGGTCTTCTCTGTAGCTTGTGCTGCACCATTTGTCTTGTCCGAAGCTGGTGCTGCACCATGGGTCTTGTCTGAAGCTTGTGCTGCACCTTGGGTCTTATCTGAAGCTTGTCCTACCTCATAGGTGTTGTCTGAAGCTTGTGCTGCGCCATGTGTTTTGTCTGGAGCTTGTGCTGCACCGTGGGTCTTGTTTGAAGCTTGTGCTGCACCATGGATCTTGTGTGAAGCTAGTGATGCACCATGGGTCTTGTCTGAAGCTTGTGCTTCGCCACTGATCTTGTCCAAAGTTTGCGCTTCATCATGGTGCTTTTTGAAACCTTGTGCTGCACCAGTGGTCTTCCCTGAAGCTTGTGCTGCACAATGGGTCTTGTCTAAAGCTTGTGCTGCACCGCTGGTCTTCTCTGAAGCTAGAGCTGCGCCATGGGTCTTGTCCGAAGCTTGTTGTGCACCATGGGACTTGTCTTGAGCTTGTGCTGCACCACTCGTCTTGCCTGAAGCTTGTGCTGCTCAATGGATCTTGCCTGAAGCTTGTGCAGCACCATGGGTCTTGTCTCAAGTTTGTGCTGCACAATTGGTCTTGTCTGAAGCTTGTGCTACACCAAGGATCTTGTCTGAAGCTTATGCTGCACCACTGGTCTTGCCTGAAACTTGTGCTGCTCCACTGGTCTTGCCTTAAGCTTGTGCTGCACCATGGGTCTTGTCTGATGCTTGTGCTGCACGATGGGTCTTGTCTGAAGCTTGTGCTGCATAAAGGGTCTTGTCTGAAGCTTGTGCTGCACTATGGGTCTTGTCTGAAGCCTTGTGATGCACCATGGGTCTTGTTTGAAGCTTGTGCTGCACCATGGGTCTTGTCTGAAGCTTGTGCTGCACCAGGGGTCTTGTCTGAAGCTTGTGCTGCACCATGGGTCTTGCCTGAAGCTTGTGCTGCATCTTGGGTCTTGTCTGAATCCTGAGCATTACCGTGGGTCTTGTCTGAAACTTGTGCTGCACCATGAGTCTTGTTTGAAGCTTTTGCTGCAGCACGGGTCTTATCTGAAGCTTGTGCTGCACCATGCGTCTTGTCTGAAGCTTGTAATTCACCATGGGTCTTGTCTGAAGCTTGTGCTGCACTGTGGGTCTTCTCTGAAGCTTGTGATGCACCATGGGTCTTGTTTGAAGCTTGTGTTGCACCATGGGTCTTGTCTGAAGCTTGTGCTGCTCCAGGGGTCTTGTCTAAAGCTTGTGCTGCACCATGGGTCTCGTCGGAAGCTTGTGCTGCACCATGGGTCTTGTCTGAAGTTTGTCCTGCACCACTGGTCTAGTCTGAAGTTTTTGCTTTACCATGGTCTTGTTTGAAGCTTGTGCTGCACCATGGGTCTTCCCTGAAGCTTGTTCTGCACCATGGGTCTTGTCCGAAGCTTGTGCTGCACCATGGGTTTTGTCTGAAGCTTGTGCTGCAGAACGGGTCTTATCTGAAGCTTGTGCTGCACCATGGGTCTTGTCTGAAGTTTGTCCTGCACCACTGGTCTAGTCTGAAGTTTTTGCTTTACCATGGTTCTTGTTTGAAGCTTGTGCTGCACCATGGGTCTTCCCTGAAGCTTGTTCTGCACCATGGGTCTTGTCCGAAGCTTGTGCTGCACCATGGGTTTTGTCTGAAGCTTGTGCTGCAGAACGGGTCTTATCTGAAGCTTGTGCTGCACCATGGGTCTTGTCTGAAGCTTGTCCTGCCCCTTGAGTCTTGTCTGAAGCTTGTGCTGCACCATGGGTTTTGTCTGAAGCTTGTGCTGCACCATGGGTCTTGTTTGAAGCTTGTGCTGCACCATGGGTTTTGTCTGGAGCTTGTCCTGCCCCTTGAGTCTTGTCTGAAGCTTGTCCTGCCCCTTGAGTCTTGTCTGAAGCTAGTGCTGCACCATGGGTTTTGTCTGGAGCTTGTGCTGCACCGTGGGTCTTGTTTGAAGCTTGTGCTGCACCATGGATCTTGTGTGAAGCTAGTGATGCACCATGGGTCTTGTCTGAAGCTTGTGCTTCGCCACTGATCTTGTCCAAAGTTTGCGCTTCATCATGGTGCTTTTTGAAACCTTGTGCTGCACCAGTGGTCTTCCCTGAAGCTTGTGCTGCACAATGGGTCTTGTCTAAAGCTTGTGCTGCACAGCTGGTCTTCTCTGAAGCTAGAGCTGCGCCATGGGTCTTGTCCGAAGCTTGTTGTGCACCATGGGACTTGTCTTGAGCTTGTGCTGCACCACTCGTCTTGCCTGAAGCTTGTGCTGCTCAATGGATCTTGCCTGAAGCTTGTGCTGCACCATGTGTATTGTCTGAAACTTGTGCTGCACTATGGGTCTTGTCTGAAGCTTGTGATGCACCATGGGTCTTGTTTGAAGCTTGTGCTGCAACATTTGTCTTGTCTGAAGCTTGTGCTTCACCAGGTGCCTTGACTGAAGCTTGTGCTGCACCATGGGTCTCGTCGGAAGCTTGTGCTGCACCATGGGTCTTGTCTGAAGCTTGTCCTGCACCACTGGTCTAGTCTGAAGTTTGTGCTTCACCATGGTTCTTGTTTGAAGCTTGTGCTGCACCATGGGTCTTTCCTGAAGCTTGTGCTGCACCATGGGTCTTGTCCGAAGCTTGTGCTGCACCATGGGTCTTGTCTGAAGCTTGTGCTGCACCTTGTGTCTTGTCTGAATCTTGAGCAGTACCGTGGGTCTTGTCTGAAACTTGTGCCGCACCATGAGTCTTGCTTGAAGCTTTTGCTGCACCACGGGTCTTATCTGAAGCTTGTGCTGCACCATGGGTCTTGTCTGAAGCTTGTGCAGCACCACGGGTCTTGTATGAGACTTGTGCTGCACGATGGGTCTTGTTTCAAGTTTGAGCTGCACAACGGGTCTTATCTGAAGCTTGTGCTGCACCCTGTGTCTTGTCTGAAGCTTGTCCTGCCTCTTGGGTCTTGTCTGAAGCTTGTGCTGTACCATGGGTTTTGTCTGATGCTTGTGCTGCACCATGGGTCTTGTTTGAAGCTTGTGCTGCACCATGGGTGTTGTCTGAAACTTGTGTTGCTCCATGGGCCTTGTTTGAAGCCTGTGATGCACCATGTGTCTTGATTGAAGCTTGTGCTGCACCCTGGCTCTTGTCTGAAGCTTATGCTGCACCATGGGCATTGTCTGAACCTTCTGCTGCAGCATGGGTCTTGTCTGAAGCTTGTCCTGCCCCATGGGTCTTGTCCGAAGCTTGTGCTGCACCATGTGTTTTGTCTGAAGCTTTTCCTGCATGATGGGTCTTGTTTGAAGCTTGTGCTGCACCATGGGTCTTGCCTGAAGCTTGTCCTGCCCCATGGGTCTTGTCTGAAGCTTGTGCTGCACCATGTCTTTTGTCTGAAGCTTGTTCTGCAAGATGAGTCTTGCTTGAAGCTTGTGCTGCTCCGTGGGTCTTGTCTGAGGCTTGTGCTGCACTATGGGTCTTGTCTGAAGCTTGTGCTGCACAGTGGGTTTTGTTTGAAGCTTGTGCTGCACCATGGGTCCTGTCTGAAGCTTGTGCTTCGCCAATGGTCTTGTCCAAAGTTTGTGCTTCACCATGGTTTTTGTTTGATGCTTGTGCTGCACCATGGGTCTTCCTGAAGCTTGTGCTGCACCATGGGTCTTGTCCGTAGCTTGTGCTGCACCTTGGGTCTTGTCTGAAACTTGTGCAGTACCGTGGGTCTTGTTTGAAGCTTGTGCTGCACCATGGGTCTTGTCTGAAGCTTGTGCTGCACCATGGGTCTTGTCTGAAGCTTGTGCTGCACCATGGGTCTTGTTTGAAGCTTTTGCTGCACCACGGGTTTTATCTGAAGCTTGTGCTGCACCATGGGTCTTGTCTGAAGCTTGTAATTCCTCATGGGTCTTGTCTGCAGCTTGTGCTGCACCATGGGTTTTGTCTGAAGCTTGTGCTGCACCATGGGTCTTGTTTGAAGCTTTTCCTGAAACACGGGTCTTATCTGAAGCTTGTGCTGCACGATGGGTCTTGTCCGAAGCTTGTGGTGCACCATGGGTCTTGTCTGCAGCTTGTGTTGCACAATGGGATTTGTCTGTAGCTTGTGCTGCACCATGGGTCTTGTTTGAAGCTTGTGCTGCCCCATGGTCTTTTCTGAAGCTTTTGCTGCAATATGGGTCTTGTCTGAAGCTTGTGGTGCACCGTGGGTCTTGTTTGAAGCTTGTGCTGCACCATGGGTCTTGCCTGAAGCTTATGCTGCACCATGGGTCTTGTCGGAATCTTGTGCTGCACCATGGGTCTTGTTTGAAGCTTGTGCTGCACCATGCCTCTTGTCTGAAGCTTGTCTTGCCCCATGGTTGTTGTTTGAAGCTTGAACTGCACCACGGGTCTTATCTGAAGCTTGTGCTGCACCATGGGTCTTGTTTGAAGCTTGTTCTGCCCCATGGGTCTTGTTTGGAGGATGTGCTGCACCCTGTGTCTTCTCTGAAGCTAGTGTTGCACCATGGGTCTTGTCTGAAGCTTGTGCTGCACTGGTCTTTGAACTTGTTGCTGCCCTCCTTGCTGAAGCTTTGCCGCACCATGGTCTTGTCTGAAGCTTGGCTGCACACTGGGTCTTGCTGAAGCTTGTGCTGCACCTCTGGTCTTGCCTGAAGCTTGTGCAGCACCATGGGCCTTGTCTGAAGCTTGTGCTGCACTGTGGGTCTTGTCTGAAGCTTGTGATGCACCATGGGTCTTGTTGAAGCTTGTGCTGCACCATGTGTTTTGTCTGAAGCTTGTGCTGCACCAGGGGTATTGTCTGAAGGTTGTGCTGCACCATGGGTCTCATCGGAAGCTTGTGCTGCACTATGTGTCTTGTCTGAAGCTTGTGTGCACCACTGGTCTAGTCTGAAATTTCCGCTTCACCATGGTTCTTGTTTGAAGCTTGTGCTGCACCATGGGTCTTCCCTGAAGCTTGTGCTGCACCATGGGTCTTGTCCGAAGCTTGTACTGCACCATGGTTCTTGTCTGAAGCTTGTGCTGCACCTTGGATCTTGTCTGAATCTTGAGCAGTACCATGGGTCTTGTGTGAAACTTGTGCTGCACCATGAGTCTTGTTTGAAGCTTTTGCTGCACCACGGGTCTTATCTGAAGCTTGTGCTGCACCATGGGTCTTGTCTGAAGCTTGTGCTGCACCACGGGTCTTGTATGAGACTTGTGCTGCACCATGAGTCTTGTTTGAAGTTTGTGCTGCACAACGGGTCTTATCTGAAGCTTGTGCTGCACCATGGGTCTTGTCTGAAGCTTGTCCTGCCCCTTGGGTCTTGTCTGAAGCTTGTGCTGCACCATGGGTTTTGTCGGAAGCTTGTGCTGCACCATGGGTCTTGTTTGAAGCTTGTGCTGCACCACGGATCTTGTCTGAAACTTGTGTTGCTCCATGGGCTTTGTCTAAAGCTTGTGATGCACCATGTGTCTTGGTTGAAGCTTGTGCTGCACCCTGGGTCTTTCTGAACTTTGGCCCATGGCTTGCTAAGCTTGTGATGCACATGTGTTTGTCTGAAGCTTATGCTGCACCCTGGGTCTTGTCTGAAGCTTATGCTGCACCATGGGTCTTGTCTGAAGCTTGTGGTTCACCATGTCTTTTGTCTGAAGTTTGTTCTGAAAGATGGGTCTTGTTTGAAGCTTGTGCTGCCCCGTGGGTTTTGTCTGAGGCTTGTGCTGCACAATGGGTCTTGTCTGAAGCTTGTGCTGCACCGAGGGTCTTGTTTGAAGCTTTAGCGGCACCATGGGTCCTGTGTGAAGCTTGTGCTGCACCATGGGTCTTGTCTGAAGCTTGTGCTTCGCCACTGGTCTTGTCCAAAGCTTGTGCTTCACCATGGTTCTTGTTTGACGCTTGTGCTGCAAAATGGGTCTTCCCTGAAGCTTGTGCTGCACCATGGGTCTTGTCCGAAGCTTGTGCTGCACCATGGGTCTTGTCTGAAGCTTGTGCTGCACCTTGGGCCTTGTCTGAATCTTGTGCAGTACCGTGGGTCTTATCTGAAGCTTGTGCTGCACCATGGGTCTTGTCTGAAGCTTGTCCTGCCCCTTTGGTCTTGTTTGAAGCTTGTGCTGCATCATGGGTTTTGTTTGAAGCTTGTGCTGCACCATGGGTCTTGTTTGAAGGTTGTGCTGCACCCTGGGTCTTGTCTGAAGCTTGTGTTGCACCATGGTCCTTGTCTGAAGCTTGTGCTGCACCCTGGGTCTTGTCTGAAGCTTGTGCTGCACCGCTGGTCTTGCCTGAAACTTGTGCTGCTCCACTGGTCTTGCCTGTAGCATGTGCAGCACCATGGGTCTAGTCTGAAGCTTGTGCTGCACCACTGGTCTAGTCTGAAATTTGCGCTTCACCATGGTTCTTGTTTGAAGCTTGTGCTGCACCATGGGTCTTCCCTGAAGCTTGTGATGCACCATGGGTCTTGTCCAAAGATTGTGCTGCACCATGGGTCTTGGCCGAAGCTTGTACTGCACTATGGGTCGTGTCTGAAGCTTGTGTTGCACCTTGGGTCTTGTCTGAATCTTGTGCAGTACCGTGGATATTGTCTGAAACTTGTGCGGCATCATGCGTCTTGTCTGAGGCTTGTCCTTCCCCATGGTTGTTGTTTGAAGCTTGTGCTGCACCATGGGTCTTGTCTGAAGCTTGTGCTGCACCATGGGTCTTGTTTGAAGCTTTTGCTGCACCACGGGTCCTATCTGAAGCTTGTGCTGCACCATGGGTCTTGTCTGAAGCTTGTAATTCCCAATGGGTCTTGTCTGCACCTTGTGCTGCACCATGGGTTTGGTCTGAAGCTTGTGCTGCACCATGGGTCTTGTTTGAAGCTTTTGCTGCACAACACATTTTATCTGAAGCTTGTGCTGCACCATGGGTCTTGTCTGAAGCTTGTGGTGCACCATGGGTCTTGTCTGCAGCTTGTGCTGCACAATGGGTTTTGTCTGAAGTTTGTGCTGCACCATGGGTCTTGTTTGAAGCTTGAGCTGCCCCATGGTCTTTTCTGTAGCTTGTGCTGCAACATGGGTCTTGTCTGAATCTTGTGGTGCACCGTGGATCTTGTTTGATGCTTGTGCTGCACCATGGGTCTTGCCTGAAGCTTATGCTGCAAGATGGGTCTTGTCTGAAGCTTGTGCTGAACCGTGGGTCTTGTTTGAAGCTTCTGCTGCACCATGGGTCTTGCCTGAAGCTTATGCTGCAAGATGGGTCTTGTGTGAAGTTTGTGTTTCACCATGGTTCTAGTTTGAAGCTTGTGCTACACCGTTCGTCTTGTCTGAAGCTTGTCCTTGCCCATGGTTGTTGTTTGAAGCTTGTGCTGCACCATGGGTCTTGTTTGAAGCATGTGCTTCACCATGGGTTTTGTCTGAAGCTTGTGCTCCACCATAGGCCTTGCATGAAGCTTGTGCTGCACCGTGGGTCTTGTTTGAAGCTAGTGCTGCACCACGGGTGTTATCTGAAGCTTGCGCTGCACCATGGGTCTTGTCTGAAGCTTGTCCTGCCCCTTGGGTCTTGTTTGAAGCTTGTGCTGCACCATGGGTTTTGTCTGAAGCTTGTGCTGTGCCATGGGTCTTGTTTGAAGGTTGTGCTGCACCCTGGGTCTTGTCTGAAGCTTATGTTGCACCATGGGTCTTGTCTGAAGCTTGTGCTGCACCATGGGCCGTGTCTGAACCTTCTGCGGCAGAATGCGTCTTGTCTGAACCTTGTCCTGCCCCATGGGTCTTGTCTGAAGCTTGTGCTGCACCATGTGTTTTGTCTGAAGCTTGTGCTGCAAAATTTGTCTTGATTGAAGCGTTTGCTGCGCCATGGGTCTTGTCTGAAGCTTTTCATGCCCTATGGGTCTTGTCTGAAGCTTGTGCTGCACCATGTGTTTTGTCTGAAGCTTGTGCTGTAAGATGGGTCTTGTTTGAAGCTTGTGCTGCACCGTGGGTCCTGTTTGAAGCTTGTGCTTCACCTTGGATCTTGTCTGAAGCTTGTGCTGCACCGTGGGTCTTGTTTGAAGCTTGTGCTGCACCATGGGTGCTGTCTGAAGCTTGTGCTGCACCAATTCTCTTGTCTGAATTTTGTCCTGCACCACTGGTCTAGTCTGAAGTTTGTGCTTCACAATGGTTCCTGTTTGAAGCTTGTGCTGCACCATTGGTCTTCCCTGAAGCTTGTACTGCACCATGGGTCTTGTCCGAAGCTTGTGCTGCACCATTTGTCTTGTTTGAAGCTTTTGCTGCACCTTGGGTCTTGTCAGAATCTTGTGCAGTACCGTGGGTCTTGTCTGAAATTTGAGCGGCATCATGCGTCTTGTCTGAAGCTTGTCCTTCCCCATGGGTCTTGTCTGCAGCTTGTTCTGCACCATGGGTTTTGTCTGAAGCTTGTGCTGCACCATGGATCTTGTTTGAAGCTTATGCTGCCCCATGGTCTTTTGTGAAGCTTGTGCTGCACCATGGGTCTTGTCTGAAACTTGTGGTGCACCGTGGATCTTGTTTGAAGCTTGTGCTTTACCATGGGTCTTGCCTGAAGCTTATGCTGCACAATGGGTCTTGTCTGAAGCTTGTGCTGCACCATGGGTCTTGTCTGAAGCTTGTGCTGCACCATGGGTCTTGTTTGAAGCTTGGGCTGCACCATGGGTCTTGCCTGAATCTTGTATTTTGCCACTGGCCTTGTCTGAAGTTTGTCCTTCACCATGGTTCTTGTTTGAAGCTTGTGCTGCAGCATGCGTCTTGTCTGATGCTTCTCCTGCCCATGGTTGTTGTTTGAAGCTTGTGCTGCACCATGGGTCTTGTCTGAAGCTTGTGCCACACCATGGGACTTGTCTGAAGCTTGTGCTTCACCATGGGTCTTGTCTGAAGCTTGTGCTCCACCATGGGTCTTGTATGAAGCTTGTGCTGCACCATGGGTCTTGCTTGAAGCTTGTGCTGCACCACGGGTCTTATCTGAAGCTTGTGCTGCACCATGTTTCTTGTCTGAAGCTTATCCTGCCCTTTGGGTCTTGTGTGAAGCTTGTGCTGCACCATGGGTTTTGTCTGATGCTTGTGCTGCACCATGGGTCTTGTTTGAAAGTTGTGCTGCACCATGGATTTTGTCTGAAGCTTGTGTGAAACCAGGGATCTTGTCTGAAGTTTGGGTGCTGCACCGGGGGTCTCGTCGGAAGCTTGTGCTGAAACATGGGTTTTCCCTAAGCTTGTCGCACAAAGGGGACATTTCTAAAGTTTGTGCTTCCCCCATGGTTTTTTTTAAAGGGTTGTGGGCCCAGGGGTCTTCCCAAAAAGTTTGGTTGCTGAAACCTTGGGGTTTTGTCCCGAAGCTTTGTGCTGCCCAGGGATTTGTCTGAAGCTTGTGGTGCCCCATGGGCTTGTCTGCAGCTTGTGCGCAAAATGGGTTTTGTTGAAGTTTGTCTGCCCAGGGGTTTGTTTGAAGCTTGAGCTGCCCCATGGTTTTTTCTGTATTTGTGCTGCAAATGGGTCTTGTTGAATCTTGTGGTGACCGGGGGATTTTGTTTGAGCTTGTGCGCACCATGGGTCTTCCCTGAGCTTATGTGCAAGAGGGGTTTTGCTGAAGTTGGCTAAACCCGTGGGTTTGTTTGAAGCTTCGCTGCCCCAGGGTTTGCCTAAAAGCTTATGCGCAAGATGGGTCTTGTGTGAAGTTTGTGTTTCACCATGGTTTTCTGTTTTAAGCTTGGCTACCCCGTTCGTCTTTGCAAAGCTTGTCCTTCCCCATGGTTGTTGTTTGAAGCTTTGCTCACCAGGGTCTTGTTTGAAGCATGTGTCACCATGGGTTTTTTTTAAGCTTGGCTCCACCATAGGCCTTGCATGAAGCTTTTTGCTGCCCGGGGGGCTTTTTGAACTAGTGCTCACCAGGGGTTATCTAAAGCTTCGCTGCCCATGGGTTTGTCTGAAGCTTGTCCGCCCGGGGCTTGTTTGAACTTGTGCTGCCCCATGGGTTTTGTCTGAAGCTTGGCGGGTGCCATGGGTCTTTTTTGAAGGTTTTGCCCCAACCCTGGGTCTTGTCTGAAGCTTATGTTGCCCCATGGGTCTTGTTGAAGCTTGTGCTGCCCTGGGCGTGGTCTGCCTTCTGCGGCAAAATGCGCTTGTCTAAACCTTGCCCGGGCCCCATGGGTCTTGTCTGAAGCTTGTGCTGACCATGTGTTTTGTTGAAGCTTGTGCTGAAAAAATTTGTTTGATTGAAGCGTTTGCTGCGCCATGGGTCTTTTTGAAGCTTTTCATGCCCATGGTCTTGTCTGAAGCTTGGCGCACCATGTTTTTGTTGAAGTTTGTGCTGTAAGAGGGGTCTTGTTTGAAGCTTGTGCTGCCCCGTGGGTCCTGTTTAAAGCTTGTGCTTCACTTGGATTTTGTTGAAGCTTGTGCGCACCGGGGTCTTTTTTGAAGTTTGTTTGCACCTGGGTGCTTCTAAGTTGTGCGCACAATTCTTTGTCTAATTTTTTGCCTGCCCCCACTGGTTTAGTCTAAAGTTTGTGCTTCACAATGGTTCTTTTTGAACTTGTGCTGAAAACCATTGGTCTTCCTAAGCTTGTACGGGCCCGGGGTCTTGTCCGAAGTTTGTGCCCCCATTTGTCTTGTTTGAAGCTTTTGCTCATTGGGGTCTTGTCAGAATTGTCCCGTACCGTGGTTTTGTCTGAAAATTTTAGCGGCATATGCGTCTTGTCTGAGCTTTTTCCTTCCCAGGGCTTGTCGCACTTGTTCTGCCCATGGGTTTTTGTCTGAAGCTTGGCTGCACCTGGATCTTGTTTGAAGCTTATGCTGCCCCGGTTTTTGTAAAAGCTTGTGCGCACCTGGGTCTTTCTAAAAATTTTAGGGGGA
>NC_069399.1:45899098-45911028 GCF_026875155.1 Cherax quadricarinatus | reverse complement strand
CCCCTTTTAGTGAAATTGCAAGTACCTTTTTAAAATTTGTTTTTTATATTAAAAAGTTTATA
This sequence comes from Cherax quadricarinatus, assembly GCF_026875155.1. Classification (NCBI taxonomy): domain Eukaryota; kingdom Metazoa; phylum Arthropoda; class Malacostraca; order Decapoda; family Parastacidae; genus Cherax; species Cherax quadricarinatus. The sequence goes on along the minus strand of NC_069399.1, from coordinate 45,910,966 downwards.
CCTAGTTGTATTTTAAAGCTCATTCTAGCTCAATACTTAGACAAAAACCAAAAACTAACTATCCCCTAGTTTATTTTTCCCTCATTCTAGCTAAAATACTTAGACAACACCAAAAACAAATTTATACTAGTTGAAATTTAGCCTTTTCTAGCCCATACTTAGAAAAACACCAAAACTAACTATCCCTTGTTTTTAACTTTAGCTCATTCTAGCTCAATACTTAGGACAACACCAAAAATAACTAAAATTTAATTTTTGTACTTTAGCTCATTTTTGCTCAATACTTAGGACAACACCTAAACTAATAAAACCAAAGTTGTTATTTTGGGTTTTCATTCTGGGGCCCCAAATACTTAGAAAAACCCTAAACTAACTATCCCTAGTTGTACTTTACCCTCATTCTAGCTCAATACTTAGACAAAACTAAACAAAAACTATACTATTTTGTACTTTAGTCATTCTAGCTAAATTTTTAGAAAAAACACCTTAAAAAAAATTTTTTCCTAGTTGTATTTTAAGCTCTTTTCTAGCTCAATCCCTTAGACAAACCAAAAATTTAAACCCTTATCCCAAAGTTGTATTTTTAGCTCATTTTAGTAATGTTAGAAAAACACCCAAAAACAAACTTTTACTAGTTGTCTTTAGCTCTTCTAGCTCAATCATAGACAACACTAAAATTCTTTTATTTTAGCCCCTTAGTGCAATTAAAAGATTTGGCCCTGGTGCCCTTGTAATTTTTTTTTAATAGTATTAGTTTATACCTAGTTGTACTTTAGTTTCACTCTCCCAAAAACACATGGGACAAAAAATAAATTTTCCCTTTATGTTTATTATTTAAATATCCCTCTTTATATATAAAATTTTGCTTTAGCTATATACTTACCCAAAAACCTCCCCCACTACAGAAAATCATTTAATAGAATACCACATAATACAGGATATAAACAGCCACTTTTTAAACCCTAAAAGATAAATTGATCACGTTGACCCGCTTTTAAACCCTTATAATCAAAACACCAATCAAAATTATTAAGAAAGTAACTCCCTTTATTAAAAGCATCAAAAAGCCGCACTATCTAAAACACTGCTCAAAGTTTCGTTTTAAATTAAACATCGGGTCTAAGAAAAAATACTGTGTTGATTTCCCCATGGCACCCCTTGAGTCATTTAAAGACCCCCTTCCCCTGAATTATTCTTACTGAGCCCTGGCTTAAGCAGGACACAATTGATATCTACCCACTACCAGGATTACAAGCAATCCACAACTGCAGACCATACCAAAGTTGGGGGGGGTGGTACTGCAATCTATTACTCTAAAAAACTATCTTTTTATTAGCACTAATGCTTTAGTGATGAATTGGGGAATACATTTTTGCTAATTTTACTGTAAAAAAACCTCAAACGCCTATAACAACCCGGTCCCATGTAAATACCGGATACCCAACAAACATCCCCAAACTTCAGTGAGAATCTAAAGTCACAAATAACAAACAGACAAATGACAAGAACCACCTTCTCTTAGCTGGAGACTTAAATATCAACCTTGGCCTACCAGATGATCAGACTGAAAACTGATTTCATAAAACAATATAAAAACACACTTCTTACCAACAATAATACTAAACCAACCAGGCTGACTGAGACAAGTCCCAACCATAAAGACCAATATGGACCAATTTATAGCCCCCTTAAAATCAGGGAAAATCACAGACAGCACTATGACCATACCCAACCTTCCTCTTAACAAACATTAGTAAGCCACCACTCGAATACAACAAAGTTTCATTTAGACTCCATGAGAGGCCTCAAAAAGGAATTTCACACCCAGCCCTTTAGAGACTGTTGATGGCCTACAGAATTCTCCAATCCAAATTTGGAATTGACGATTGGAAAAGGAATTTTTCCTTAAAAAATACTTGACTTACAACAAATTGTCCTATAAAAACGAACAGATCACGAAATAAACGGCTTGGTTGCCCATGGCTAACCAAACGCATTCTGAAATCCATTGATAAGAAACACCAATATGAAAAAGCAATAAGACAGGGCTTAATACACAAAGGGTATTCTTTAAAAAATATTCAACAGTTCTCACCAAATAATAAATGAAAGCCAAACAAACTGTACTACTCCAGCAGATTCACTGACACAAGAGAAGATATAAAAAAGACCCTGGGAAAACACTTTCCAGATTCTGGGGACCCAATAAAACTGAAAAAAAAAGAACAAGAATTTGTCCTAACTAAAACCTCATGAAACACACTGATCCCACTGATACAGCTAACAAGATAAACGACTTCTTCTCAAAACATTAGGATCTAATCTCGCCATAACTCCAGTACAATGCCCGTGCCAGGGATCTCCTAGATGGGAATTTCCCATATCCTTCTATCTTGTACCAAAATGTCGCCCACGGAAGTCACTGCAATCATAAAGTCATTAAAATTTACTCGTGGAATCTGTCTCTCGTCCCACCATTATTGTACAAGCGAGCGGCCCATGTCCTTTCGAATGCTATTACATTACTTTTAACAATTCACAGAAAATAGCATTTTCCGACACTACTCAAGACAGCAAGGGTCTACACCAATCATAAAGGTGGTGACCCACCATTGCCATCCAAAATCTTCGAGAAACTCGTGCACCAGGAGACTATATTCATTTATAAGTCACAAAAACATACTCAACCCCTGCACCAATTTGGATTCAGGTAAAAATAAAAGCTAATGATGCAATTATTAAAAATGCTTAGTCATGCTTTACACAGATGGAAAATAAGGAATATCCGCTAGGAATTTTTATTGACCTAAGAAAGCGTTATGTCACAGTAGACACGGCATCCTACTCGCAAACTTGACCACTGGGGTATAAGTGGCCATGCGCTTGCATATTTCAATCGTACCTTTCTAATAGGTATCAGTATGTCACATTAAAAACCACAGACCCCTCATCAATACGGGCCACTTGATACTGGTGTTCCGCAGGGAAGTGTCTTGGATCCTTTGCTCTCGCCTCATTTACATCAATGATTTCCAAAAACAATCCCAACAGCTGAAACCCATTCTCTTTGCTGACTACACGAACTTATGTCATTCTCCACCCTAATCTTGCCACCCTCAACACCATTGTTTAACGAGGAAGCTGCTCTAAATATCGACCTGGATGACAGCCAATAAACTTACCACTTAACACTTGACAAAACTATATATTATGTTTTATTAGCCAGAGCAGGTGTTGCGCCAACTAACATTAAGATCGACAACTCACTCTAATTGCCTTGACTTAATGAGGGCAAATTCCTTGGCCTATACCTCGACAACAACCTGAATTTCCAGCACCCATATCCAACAATAACAAAAAAAAGTATCCAAAACGGTGGGGATCCTCTCTCTAGATACCGATACTACGTGCCGCAACTGCCCTTCTACTACTATCAATTCACTTTTATATATCCATACCTCAAACCTATGTATCTGTTGAATTGCTTGGGAGGTTAAACTGAAAACAACACACCTTAAAGCCAATAATACCCAACAAAAGCTGCAGTAAGAATATATCATTAAATCCCTTTCTATGGCAACTAAACCCCCCCCCCCCCCACTTTTCGTAGATCAAACTTACTCCCTCTGATCAGAACATCCACACTTAATTACTGTGCAATCTATATCTTCAGGACCTTAAATTTCCAATATTAACCCTGAACTAAAAAAACGCTATCTTGATAGTTGTGACAGGATCCACAGGCATAACAACGACACAAATCATCTCCATGACATTCCCAGTGTCCGACTAAACCTTACAAAAATTCAATGTTATTTCAAAGGGCCTAAAATCTGGAACACCCTACCTGAAAACTCTAGAACTGCAGACACACTCATCACTTTCAAAACTACAGTTAGAAAACATCTTATCTCCCTGATACCCCCCAACAACTAACTACATGATAACCACCTGGTGGTTCACAATTACACTCACTTACCCACTGACTATAAACCCAGAAATATCAATCTTAATCTTAAAATAATAAATCCTAACTAGTCATAAGTTTGCCTATGATAATCCAATATAGACACTTTGTATTGTGCCAAAACAAAAGCATTCACAATGCTAAACTCACAAATTATAATGTAGTCACCCAGCCTTAATACCATAATCTGTATGGATTTAATATTAAGAATTAATCTAAGTCTGCCCGAAATGCCTAGCCATGCTAGGTGTCCTAGTGGCCCCCTCTGTAATTAGTACTTTATAACATGTAAACCACACAATATCAAAATCCTGTAAACCTCACATTGTAACCCTTATAGAGAATAAACTTGATTTTATTTTATTTGATTTGATGAGTGAGGATGTTGCAGTCAGAGGAGTCATTTGAAACGCGATATTCGCACGCATCTGGCAAGACACTGATTGAATGATAGTGAGTTTTCTTCTCTTGGGGGATCACCTTCCCTCAGTGAGAGACTACCGATGTGGTACTAAAACTAGATGTATTTCGGTCGCTGTGTTATCCCAAGAAAGTATCTCTGTGTTGTTAACCCCAGCCTTCTCTACCTCAATACACACACAAAAAAGTTCAGAGTGCGCCATAAGTATATAATTCAGTGACGTATTAGCGTTGAAGACTTGAAGTTATCACACGGACACTAACATCACTTTTTTTTCCAATAAAAAATCGCAGTGTAGGACATATGCAGCGGTAAACCAGTTCAAGATCTTGTAGTGAGACATGCCAGCTTTGAAACCAAGCTGAAGAAGAGTTCTCTTGTTATCTCAGAGACCAATATCCTAAAGTACACCAGCACCAACACTTGTGTTGGTGCTGAAACACAAGTGTTGAAACACAAGTGCTGAAACACAAGTGCCGAAACACAAGTGCTGAAACACAAGTGCTGAAACACAAGTGCTGAAACACAAGTGCCGAAACACAAGTGCTGAAACATAAGTGCTGAAACACAAGTGCTGAAACACAAGTGCCGAAACACAAGTGCTGAAACACAAGTGCTGAAACACAAGTGCTGAAACACAAGTGCTGAAACACAAGTGCCGGAACACAAGTGCCGAAACACAAGTGTCGAAACACAAGTGCTGAAACACAAGTGCTGAAACACAAGTGCCGAAACACAAGTGCTGAAACACAAGTGCTGAAACACAAGTGCCGAAACACAAGTGCCGAAACACAAGTGCTGAAACACAGGTGGTGAAACACAAGTGCTGAAACACAAGTGCTGAAACACAAGTGCTGAAACACAAGTGCTGAAACACAAGTGCTGAAACACAAGTACTGAAACACAAGTGCTGAAACACAAGTACTGAAACACAAGTGGCGAAACACAAGTGCTGAAACACAAGTGCTGAAGCACAAGTGCTGAAAACAGCTACAAATGCTGAAACACAAGTGCTGAAACACAAGTACTGAAACACAAGTGCCGAAACACAAGTGCCGAAACACAAGTGCTGAAACACAAGTGGTGAAACACAAGTGCTGAAACACAAGTACTGAAACACAAGTGCTGAAACACAAGTACTGAAACACAAGTGCCGAAACAGCTGCCGAAACACAGTGCTGAAACACAAGTGCTGAAACACAAGTGCTGAAACACATGTGCCGATTACAATTTTTTGGAACACACCGGCCGTCTCCCACCGAGGCAGGTGACCTAAAAAGAAAAACTAAAATCTTTTTTTTTTTTAACTTTAGTAATGTACACACGAGAAAGGGTTACTAGCCTCTTGCTCCCGGGATTTTAGTCGCCTCTTATGACACGCATGACTTATGGAGGAAGAATTCTGTTCCACTTCCCCATGGAAGTTATCACACTTCCCCATGGAAGTTGTCACACTTCCCCATGGAAGTTATCACACTTCCCCATGGAAGTTGTCACACTTCCCCATGGAAGTTGTCACACTTCCCCATGGAAGTTATTATACTTCCCCATGGAAGTTATCACACTTCCCCATGGAAGTTGTCACACTTCCCCATGGAAGTTGTCACACTTCCCCATGGAAGTTATTATACTTCCCCATGGAAGTTATCACACTTCCCCATGGAAGTTATCAGTTATCAGTTATCCTCATAGAAGTTACAGAAAAGCTACAAATAACTGTTCCTATGTACACTTATATTCTTCACATCAAGATTGAGTTAAACTGTCGGTTTTCTCATCAATGTTTTTGAGAGATTTGCATATTTGTAGTTCAGAATTCATAGATGAAGAAATATCCAAAATTTATGAAATAGCTAATGATCTGAAATACCCCAAAAACGTAATTGATAAAGCATTTAAAATTGCTATAAATGTTTTTTTCAATCCAAAAAGGGCCACATACTAGGCTGCAAGCCTAGGGGAAGGGGGCAACCTCGAAACCTGTCACAGACACGTAGGAAGTTAGGTTAGGTAAAGATTAGCCGGTATTCTCCCGGCCCGGGCCCTTTCCAAGTGGTGGCCCGGCCTTGGCTCCCTCTTTAGGGAGTGTCTGAGACCTAAGTCTCCCATGGGAGGAGGCACGAAGTGAATTTGTAACATTTGAAGATTCTTCATATGTCGCGCATCTCTGAGTTGATGTTGCTCCATGGCTTGTTTGTTGATTCACATCATCACTGACAATGAGACAATTGAGCAACTTCGTTGCCAAGGGTGTTCCTCCATTACAGTCCCAGAGGAAGGAGGGGAGGGATGAATATTTTGGTCATGTTTTTTTTTCCCCTGTATATTTTTTTGAGGATTGCTTCACTGATTGGTTGAGAGCGTCCTTGAGGGAGTTAGGCAGGCTGCTGGAGACGCTACAAACTCTCCCCGCCCCCATGTGATGTAAGACCGGCGTCTGGGTGTGAGATATCCTGGCTGAGCTCGGGTATCCCAGCCATCGTTACTATACTCAGAAGAATAAAAAAAAACAATACTGTGACTGGAACAATACACAAATAACCCGTACAAAGAAGAGAGGAGCATACGACGAGGTGGCGGACCAACTTGAGCATTAACTAGTCACAAACATTAGCCACTACTACTATTACTATTACTACTACTACTACTACTACTACTACTACTACTACTACTACTACTACTACTACTACTACTACTACCATTACTACTGCTATTACTACTACTACTACTACTACTGCTACTACTACTACTGCTACTACTACTGCCTTTGCTACTGCTGCTGCTACTACTACTACTACTACTACTATTATTTCTACTACTACTACTACTACTGCTACTACTACTACTGCTACTACTACTGCCTTTGCCACTGCTGTTGCTACTACTACTACTACTACTACTACTACTACTGTTACTACTACTACTACTATTACTTTTACAACTACCACTACGACGACTACTACTACTACTACTGTTACTGCCACTACTACTACTACTACTACTACTACTACTACTACTAATACTACTTCCACTACAAATACTACTGCAACTACTGCTATTGCCACTGCTACTAACTACTACCACTATTACCACTACTACCACTATTCACTACTACTACTACCACTACGACTACTAGTACTGCTGCTACTACCACTGCTACTACTACTACTACTGCTACGCTACTACACTTCTCCACTACTTTATATACTACCCTACTTTATACTTCAAAACTACTACTACACTACTACACAAAACTACTGCTTATTACTATTACTAAAAAGAGTAAAATACTACCCCACTACACTACTACCACACTCTAACCCTATTACTACTGCTACTACTCCACTGCCACTACGACTGTTATACTACTACTGCTATCCACTACTTTTTTCTACTATACACTGCTGCGCTACTATCACTACTACAAACATACAGACTCTATTCTACCCCACTATTTCTGTTACTGCTACTACTAATTCCACTACCACTACTGCTACGCCACTGCAACTACCACTTTACTACACTACATTACTACACTACTACTACTACGCTGCTACACCACCACCACTACTATTACACTACTACTTACTATACTACTACTACACTACACTTTTATACTCCCTTTTTACGGCTATCCCACAGCACTATTACTCTACTCCAAATTATACTACAATTACGACTTCTACTACTACTACATGCACTACCTCTACACTCCCCACATATTATTACTACCATACTATAAAATACTACTTTTACTTAAACCAAATACTACTACAATACAAAAAATACGCTACTACTACTACTACCACACTTCTACTACTACTACTACCAAAAACAACAACAACTACTACACTACACTACTACACAACTACTAACTACTAATACTACTAACTACAACTATGCACTACTAGTACTACTAAATTTACTACTATACTAAAATTACTACTACAACTACTAACTACATACCATACACTACATACTCTACAATTACACTACAATTCTACTATGGTACAACTACTACACAACTCAATATACTACACTACACTAAAAAAATACTACTCGCAAATACTACTACGATTTCTACTACAAAAAAACACTACTAATACTACAAACACTAAAAACAATACTACTAGCTACTACCTACTACTACAACACTACTACTACTACAAACAACAACAAACTACTACTACAACTACTACTAAACACTACAATACTGCTACAACTACTACTACTACCACTACTTACTACTACTACTACTACTACAACTACTACTACAACTATTTACTACAATTACTACTACTGGTATAAAACATACTACTACAACTACTACTATCTACTACTACTACTACTACTACTAATACTACAACTACTACTACTACAAATACTACTCAACTACTACTACAACAACAACTACTACTACTACTACAACTACTACTACAAGTACTACTACTACTACTACTACTAATACTAATACTACTACAACTACTACTACAACTACTACTACAACTACTACTACTACTACAACTACTACTGCAACTACTACTACTACTGCAACTACTACTACTACTACTGCAACTGCTACTACAACTACTGCTACTACTACTGATACTACTACTACTACTACTACTACTACAACACCTACTACTACTACTACAACTACTACTACTACTACAACTACTACTACTACTACTACCACTACTACTACTACTACCACTACTACTACTTCTACTACTATACTACTACTACTACTACTACAACAACTACTACTACACTACTACAACAACTACTACTACTACTACTACTACTACTACTACTACTGCTACTACTACTACAACTACTACTACTACTACAACTACTACTACTACTACTTCTACTACTACTATACTACTACTACTACTACTACAACAACTACTACTACACTACTACAACAACACTATCTACTACTACTATTTAACTACACTACTACTACAAAATACTACTACTACTACTACTACTACTACAACAACTACTATAGTACTACTACTACAACTACAACAACAACAACTACTACTACTACTACAAACTACAACTTCTACTACTACTAATACAACTACTGCTACTACTACTACAACTACTTCTACAACTACTACTACTACTACTACAACTACTTCTACTACTACTACTACAACTACTACTACTACAACTACTACTATTACAACTACTACTACAACTACTGCTACTACTACTACTACTGCTACTACAACTACTACTACAACTACTACTACTACTACTACTACTGCAACTACTAATAGCTGGACACTGACTCTCAACTTAACAATTTTTACCATACCCCCGGCCGGGATTGAACCCGCGGTCATAGAGTCTCAAAACTCCAGCCCGTCGCGTTAGCCCCCTAACCGCTAGCCCCCAATAAGATTCATCCAACTAGGTATATTTCTACACCATAGGAAAGTTAGCACAGGCACCTCTGTGACCACAAATGCAAGTTTTTACAGACGAATCTCCAGCTAGCGTGGCCGTGACGAACTCTAGCTCAAGCCCCTTCACTGCCGTAACTAATACTCAAGAAATCTAATGACACGATTGCAAATAAACCATACCCCCGGCCGGGATTGAACCCGCGGTCATAGGAGTCTCAAACTCCAGCCCGTCGCGATTAGCCACTAGACCAGCTAGACCACGCAATAAGATTCATCCAACTAGGTATATTTATACTCACATAGGAAGGTTAGACACAGGCACATCTGTGACCACAAATGCAAGTTTACAGACGAATCTCCAGCTAGCCGTGGCACGTGTCGGAACTCTAGCTCAAGTCCCTGTCACTGCCGTCAACATGACTTATGAAATCGTAATGACACGGATGCAAATAACCATACCCCGCCGGGATTGAACCGCGGTTCATAGAGTCTCAAAAACTCAGCCCGTCGCGTTAGCCACTAGAACCAGATAGCCACTAAAGATTCATCCAACTAGGTATATTTCTACACCTTAGGAAAGTTTAGCACAGTAGCCACTCTGTGACCTATGATGTAGGAAATATACCTAGTTGGATGAATCTTATTGTGGCTAGCTGGTCTAGTGGCTAACGCGACGGGCTGGAGTTTTGAGACTCTATGACCGCGGGTTCAATCCCGGCCGGGTATATGGTTTATTTGCAATCGTGTCATTACGATTTCTTGAGTAACAATTTTTAGAGAGGTAGATTACCAAAAGCTCTAGTGGCCTGCCATCATATGACTAAGACCAGCGCCAGGAAGCACTTGTCCTGTTTCCTGACGATTCTAACCTAACCTAACCTAACCTAACCTAACCTAATCTAACCTAACCTTCCCTCTGTTCCTCTTCCTCGGCCTTATAAAGGCTAGCACTTGCGGTAGTGAAGATGGTTCTCTCAACAAAGAGAACCATGGACTCGCTCTAAGAGAATGCAGTCCACAAAACAAGGACGCGGAATAAATATATAGGAGACAAAGTCTCTGTACTTCACATTGGCCCTTAAAGGAAAAAAAAAACAGATTGATATGATTATTCTCTTTTGAAGTTGCTGATCTGTTTGTTCTCCCTTTAAAGGGGAGTGTTTTTATTGTTTCTCCCTTGAAGGTGTTGATGTTTTTGTACTCTCTTGAAGGTGTTGATGTTTTGTTCTCTCTGAAGTTTGTTGATGGTTTTGTTCTCCACTTGTAGGTGTTGATGTTTTTGTTCTCTCTTGAAGTGTTGATATGTTAATTGTTCTCTCTTGTAGGTGTTGATGTTTTTGTTCTCTTCCTTGAAGGTGTTGATGTTTTTGTTCTCTCTTGAAGGTGTTGATGTTTTTGTTCTCTCTTGAAGGTGTTGATGTTTTTGTTCTCTCTTGTAGGTGTTGATGTTTTTGTTCTCTCTTGAAGGTGCTGATGTTTTTGTTCTCTCTTGAAGTGTTGATGTTTTTGTTTCTCTTGAAGGTGCTTGATGTTTTTTTCTCTCTTGAAGGGTGCTGATGTTTTTGTTCTCTCTTGAAGGTGTTGATGTTTTTGTTCTCTCTTGAAGGTGTTGATGTTTTTGTTCTCTCTTGAAGGTGCTGATGTTTTTGTTCTCTCTGAAAAGGTTTGTTGATGTTTTTGTTCTCTCTAGAAGGTGTTGATGTTGTTGTTTTCTCTTGAAGGTGTTGATGTTTTTTGTTCTCTCTGACAGGAGTTGTGTTTTTGTTCTCTCTTGTAGGTGTTTGATGTTTTGTTCTCTTCTGAAGGTGTTGATGTTTTTATTCTCTCTTGAAGGTGCTGATGTTTTTGTTCTCTCTTGAAGGTGCTGATGTTTTTGTTCTCTCTTGAAGGTGCTGATGTTTTTGTCTCTCTTGAAGGTTGTTGATGTTTTTTTTGTTCTCTTCTTGAAGGGCACCCCCCCCCGGGGGGAAGTGGTTCCCCCCCCCCCCCAATTGTTGTGTTTTTGTTCTCTCTTGATAGGTAACTGATGTTTTTTGTTCTCTCTTGAAGGTTGGTTGATT
>NC_069399.1:45884098-45894098 GCF_026875155.1 Cherax quadricarinatus | reverse complement strand
ATGTCCTACGAGGAGAGTGTAAGGGAAATCAACCTGACGACACTGGAGGAAGTGGAGAGATAGGGGAGACCATGTAACGACAAACAAAATACTGAGAGGAATTGACAAGGTGACAAAGACAGATAGTTCCAGAGTATTGACCAGTAACAAGGGGACACAGTTGGAAGCTAAGACCAACCAAGATGAATCACAGGATTGTTAGGAATCTTTCATCAGCCACAGATTAGTCAGTAATGGAATAGTTTGGGGAAGCGGATGTAGTGAGGCAGGATCCATACATAGTCTTTAAGCAGAGGTATGAAAAAGCTCACGGCACAGGGAGAGTGACCTAGTAGCGATCAGTGAAGAGGCTGACCAGGAGCTCGGACTCGACCCCCCGCAACCTCAACTAGGTGATTACACACACACACACACACACACACACTCTCTCACCCATCACACACACACACACACACACACACACACACACAGCACACAACACACAACACTCTCACACACACACACACACACACACACACACACAACACACACACACACACACACAGGGGCCAGGAAGCTCCGACCGCCCCCCCAACATCAACTAGGTGACTATACACACACACACCACCACCACAACACACACACTCTCTCTCACACACACACACACACACACACACACACACACACACACACCACACAACACACACACACACACAACACACACACACACACACACACACCACATACCACACACACACCGCCTCTCACACACACACCACACACACACACACACACACACACACACACACCTCACACTCATACACACACCGAACACACTCACACACACAAAACACACACATCACACACACACACACACACACACACAAACACACAGGGGCCATGGAGCTCGGACTCGAACCCCCGCAACAATCACTAGGTGAGTACACACACATCACAACACACACACACACACTCTCTCTCACACACCAAACACACACACACACACACACACACACACACACACACACACACACACACACACACACACACAGGGCCGAGGAATCTCGGACACTCGACCCCCGCAAACCTCAACAAGGTGGAAAATGTGATGGCGCTGTAATAGATCAGAGAATACCTAGACAGGGAGGCAACAACGAGTCCATGAGGTACGTTAAAAGATGTATCACAGTGGCACTGCTGTGACGAGCGGTCCACATGGGGTCGTCCTAGACCAGTGCTCATTTTTTGTATATGTGAACGACCATGACTGGAAGGGTTAGACATACCACAAAGTGTCCCTGTTTGGCAGGTACTGTGAAGTTAATGAGGAAATTACATCAGGGATTCAGCCTGCACTTTCAAAGAGACCTTGGGACAGACTGGACAAAACCTGGTCCTATCCAACTGGCGATCTATCGAATTTTAACCCCGCCAAATGCAATCAGAAGATTCGGAGAAGGGCAGAGAAGACCGCAGACGGAGTATAGGCCAACTGGAGGCCAAAGACAGCAAACACTCCTAGAAGGAGAAGATCTTGTGTAGTATAACACAGAGCATGTCTCCAGAACACACATCAACCAATAACTGCTGCAGCACATGGGCGCCTGGCTAACCTGAGAAAAGCGTTCCGATACCTTAGAAAGGAAATCGTTTCAAGACGAGTACCCCGTGTACATCAGTCCATACATGGAGTATTAGCAGCACTTGTTTGGCCCCACACTTGATATAGCACGGTTTTCCCCCCCCCCTAAGAAATTAGATAAAGTGCAAAGGTTTTTAGCGACATAGGTTAGTTCCATAGCTGAAGAAATGTCCTACGAAGAAAGTTAAGGAAATCGCCTGAGGACAATGGGGGACAGGAGGGGTTAAGGAACATGATAACGACATACCAATACTGCCCTGGAATATACAAGGTGGACAGAGCAGCAATGTTCCAGAGAGGGAACTCAGAAACAAGGGGTCACATTGGAAGCTGACGTGACCCAGATGAGTTCAAAGGGATGTAGGGAAGTATTTCTTCAGTCATAGATAGTCCGTAAGTGGAAAAGCCTTCAATGTCTGACGTGGTGTGGAGGCAAGAACCAGACAAAGCTTTTAAGATAGGTATGATAAAGCTATGGGAGCAGTAAGAGGGAGGACCTACTACAACTCGGCAGTGAAGATGGCGGCCAGGAGCTGAGTATCGACCCCTGCAACGATAATTAGAGGAGTGAGTACACACACACACACACACACACACACACACACACACACACACGACACACACACACACACACAAGGAAAAAAAAATAATGGAAGAACAAAACGAGTCCATGGTTCATTCTCGAAAAGGTGTAGGGAGGCAAAAACTAGGTGTACTTGAATGGAAAAGGTACAGAAACAGAGAACTTAGAAAAATAGAAGACACAGCGGAAGATCAGAACACTAATATGCACAGATAAGAAGGGAGGCTCCAGCGACAAATCTGTAAAATGACATAGGATCGAAAGTTAAGACTGACCCGAAGCTGTAATGTACAGCCACATCAGAGGAAAACAACATCAAGGACCAGTAATTCAGGACTGAGTAAGGGTGATGGGGAGTTCACAAGAAACGACCGAGAGTGTATGTCAGGAGCTAAACACGAGACTTCATCAGAAGGTATTTACATTGGAAACCAGGTAAGGACTTCAGGAAATTCATAACAGGGGGCACAAACACCAAGTAAGTGCGAGAGGTACAATATACCAAGGAGGTGAAGAAAAGCTGTTATGCGAACCTGACGACCTCAAAGGAGGTGGTACCAGAACAACATCTCTCTGTGGGTCCTTAAAGAGGGAGCAGTGAATTGTGGAGCCGATTACACCCAAAGATCTTCAACACGTCATTTGAAACTAGGTCAACTTCCCTGAGGTATTGAAGATGGCAAATTAGTCCCACTTTTTAAAAAGGGAGACAAACAAGGAGGCACTATAAACTGACAGACCTTTAACACTAACTGTATAGTATGCAAGGTCATGGAGAAGACATCAGGAGGAGAGTGGTGGAGCAAACCTGAAAGAAACAGTGTATAATGAACAACCAGCACTGGTTTCAGGATGGCGAAAATCCTGTGTCACAAACCCTACTAGAGGTTTATGACAAGGTGACAGATAGTAAGACCAAGAGCGTGTGGCTGGATCGACTGCATTCACTTTTGGACTGCAAGAAGTCCTTCGACACAGTATCCTCAAAAGAGTTACAGCAAAAGCTAGAGGATCGAGTCACACATTACAGAAAGGCACTGCAATTGATCAGAGAATACCGACAGGGAGGCACAACGATCATGGTACGCGACGAGAGTCAGAGTGGCGCCTGTGAACAGCGGGGTTTCCACAAGGGTTCAGTCCTGAGGACCTTGCTGTTCTTGGTAAATATTTAGAATTGACATAAGCGGAGGGATGAGACTCAGAAGTGTCCTTGTTTGCAGAATGATGTGGAAGTTAATGAGAAAATCAAATCCGGATGAGGATCAAGGCAGACTACAAAGAGACCTGGACAGGTTACAAGCCCTGGTCCACCAACCTGGCTCCTTGAATTTTAACCCTGCCAAATGCAAAGTTCCAATGAAGACTGGAAGGCAAAGAAGACCGCAGACACAATATAGTTTAGATGGCCAAAGCTGCAAACTCACTCAAGGAAAAAGATCTGAGGGTTAGTATCTAACACCAGAGCAATCATCCTGATGGCGCACATCAATCAATAACTGCTGCAGCATAACGGGCGCCGGCAAACCTAATCTGATAGCGTTCCGAACACCCTCATAAGGATCGTTCAAGACATCTGTATACCCTATTTAACGTCAGGACCATACAGGGCGGTATGCAGTCACCAGATTGGAAATCCATGCACCTAGTCAAGCACGTCACAAAATTTAGAGCAAGTAAAAAGGTTTGAAACAAGACTAGTCCACATAGCAGAGAACTGGGATGTCCTACGAAGAAAGGCGAGGGAAATAGCGAGGCTGAAACGCCATGGAGGACAGGATGGTCATGGAAACATGAAAACGACATGATAAAATACTGCGGCGGAATGGACAAGGTGGACACGAGACGGATGTTCCATAGAATGACAACAGACACAAAAAGGTCACAATTGTGGAAGTTGAAGACCTCAGAAGAATCAAAGGGATGTTAGGAATGCGAGTTCTTCAGTCATAGAGTAGTCCAAGCCGTGGAATAGCCTAGAAAGTGACGTAGTTGAGGCGTGAACCCAACATAGTTACTGAACGGCTGGACAGGGAGAGCGATACAATAAAGGCGACGGGCAAGGTGAGAGAGGACCTATGTAGCAATCATGAAGAGGCGGGCCAGGACATGACTCGACCCCTGCAACCTCGCAAATAGGTGAGGTACAAATAGGTTAGTACACACACAGCGAGGGAGTGGGGCACACACACACACACACACACACGCGCACACCCAACACACACGCACCATCACACACAACACACACTCACACACACACACACACACACACACACACACACACAGCACACACACATAAATATAAAAAAATTAAGTCCCTGCCCAGTGTCTAGCTAACAAGTGCTTCTTTCATAACTTGTACTATTAACTACTACTAAGCATACACCCCTTCCCGACCAAGTGTCTCTCGTCAAGTGCCTTTGACAACTAGAGACAAGTAACTACACACAAGGCTTGTTCCTGAGCTAAGAGTCATAAACTAAGAGGAGAGGCTAATGGAATTAGACCTAACGACAGTGGAAGACAAGGGAAACCAGGGTAGACTTGATAATAACAAAATACTCGGGAATAATTCATACTGTAGGCTGTCTCAAAAACGAGAACTTGAGAATATCGATGGAAGATAAAGTCACATGTGATTCACAGGGATGTTAGGAAGTATTTGTTCACTCTTAAGGTGGGGAACATCTTGGTGACGAAATAGTGGAGACAGAATCCATACATATTTTTAAGAGCAGGCACGATAGTGCCCACGAGGCTAAAGCCAAAATGTGGGAATCGACTCCTGCAACCACAAATGGGTGAGTACATACAAATAATTTGAGTACACACAAACACACACACACACACAGGATCCATACACATGTGTATGAAGAGGTACAATACGGCTCTTGAAGCCGAGGAAGAGTGGAACTAGTAACGACCAGAAAATATGGGACCAGGACATGTGACCCCACCCCTGCAGCCACATATTGGTAAGCTCGCACATACACAAACAAACACAAGTCAGCAAAGTTAATGTTCGCACCTGCGTAACCATGTGTAGCCTTTGTAACACTTGTATACAGTTGGTCTGGCAGAATTAATTAAATCCGGGGATGGTATACTCACTCTTATAGCAGAACACTCTTTTATCGTACCCACGGTAGGCCTGCGGTGCCCTAGGCTTTGCTATAAGGCCGGCGACCTGCCTAAGGTCAAATGTGGCTCCAGGTTGAGGCTGCAGCTGTAGGGTGCCACCTCCTGTGTCTACGACATCGTTATAACAAGCCGAGAGATCTGAGGATGGTTCATTCAGTGTTAGCTTGTGAGCCCATGGTAAGTCCGTCAGTGTGGACCCATGGTGGATTTGTCAGTGTGGACCCATGGTGGATCTGTCAGTGTGGACCCATGGTAGGTCCATCAGTGTGGACCCATGGTCGATCGGTCAGTGTGGACCCATGGTAGGTCCGTCAGTGTGGACCCATGGTAGGTCCGTCAGTATGGACCCATGGTGGGTCTGTCAGTGTGGACCCATGGTGGGTCTGTCAGTGTGGACCCATGGTGGGTCTGCCAGCGTGGACCCATGGTGGGTCTGTCAGTGTGGACCCATTGGTGGGTCTGTCGATTGGACCCATGGTGGGTCTGTCAGTGTGGACCCATGGTGGGTCTGCCAGCGTGGACCCATGGTGGGTCTGTCAGTGTGGACCCATGGTGGGTCTGTCAGTGTGGACCCATGGTGGGTCTGTCAGTGTGGACCCATGGTGGGTCTGTCAATGTGGACCCATGGTGGGTCCGTCAGTCTTGACCCATGGTGGGTCTGTCAGTGTGGATCCGATTATGGTCCGTCAGTGTGGACCCATTGTGGGTCTGTCAGTATGGGCCCAAGGTGGGTCTGTCAGAGTGGACCCATGGTGGGTCTGTCAGTGTGGACCCATGGTGGGTCTGTCAGTGTGGACCCATGGTAGGACCGTCATTGTGGACCCATTGTGGGTCTGTCAGTGTGGACCCATGGTGGGTCTGTCAGTGTAGACCCATGGTGGGTCTGTCAGTGTAGACCCATGGTGAATCTGTCAGTGTAGACCCATGGTGGGTCTGTCAGTGTGGACCCATGGTGGGTCTGTCAGTGTGGACCCATGGTGGGTCTGTCAGAGTGGACCCATGGTGGGTCTGTCAGCGTAGACCCATTGTGGGTCTGTCAGTGTAGACCCACGGTGGGTCTGTCAGTGTGGACCCATGGTGGGTCTGTCAGTATAGACCCATGGTGGGTCCATCAGAGTAGACCCATGGTGGGTCTGTCAGTATAGACCCATGGTGGGTCTGTCAGTATAGACCCATGGTAGGTCCGTCAGTGTGGACCTATGGTGGGTCTGTCAGTGTAGACCCATGGTGGGTCCGTCAGTGTGGACCCATGGTGGGTCTGTCAGTATTGACCCATGGTGGGTCCGTCAGTGTGGACCCTTAGTGGGTCCGTCAGTGTTGACCCATTACAGGTCCGTCAGTGTGGACCGATGGTGGGTCTGTCAGTGTAGACCCATGGTAGGTCCGTAAGTGTGGACCCATGGTGGGTCTGTCAGTGTAGACCCATGGTGGGTCCGTCAATGTGGACCCATGGTGGGTCCGTCAGTGTGAACCCATGGTGGGTCTGTCAGTGTAGACCCATTGTGGGTCCGTCAGAGCGGACCCATGGTGGGTCTGTCAGTATTGACCCATGGTGGGTCCGTCAGTGTGGACCTATGGTGGGTCTGTCAGTGTAGACCCATGGTGGGTCCGTCAGTGCGGACCCATGGTGGGTCTGTCAGTATTGACCCATGGTGGGTCCGTCAGTGTGGACCCATGGTGGGTCTGTCAGTGTAGACCCATGGTGAGTCTGTCAGTGTGGACCCATGGTGGGTCTGTCAGTGTAGACCCATGGTGGGTCTGTCAGTGTAGACCCATGGTGAATCTGTCAGTGTAGACCCATGGTGGGTCTGTCACTGTGGACCCATGGTGGGTCTGTCAGAGTGGACCCATGGTGGGTCTGTCAGAGTGGACCCATGGTGGGTCTGTCAGTGTAGACCCACGGTGGGTCTGTCAGTGTGGACCCATGGTGGGTCTGTCAATATAGACCTATGGTGGGTCCATCACTGTAGACCCATGGTGGGTCTGTCAGTATAGACCCATAGTGGGTCTGTCAGTATAGACCCATGGTAGGTCCGTCAGTGTGGACCTATGGTGGGTCTGTCAGTGTAGACCCATGGTGGGTCCTTCAGTGCGGACCCATGGTCGGTCCGTCAGTGTGGACCCATGGCAGGTTCGTCAGTGTGGACCGATGGTGGGTCTGTCAGTGTAGACCCATGGTAGGTCCGTCAGTGTGGAGTGTGGACCCATGGTGAGTCTGTCAGTGTAGACCCATGGTGGGTCCGTCAGTGTGGACCCATGGTGAGTCTGTCAGTGTGGACCCATTTTGGGTCTGTCAGTGTAGACCCATGGTGGGTCCGTCAGTGCGGACCCATTTTGGGTCTGTCAGTGTAGACCCATGGTGGGACCATCAGTGGGGACCCATGGTGGTGCCATCAGTCGGGACCCATGGTGGTAAAATCAGTGGGGACCCATGGTGGGGTCATCAGTGGGGACCCATGGTGGTGCCATCAGTGGGGACCCATGGTGGGGCCGTCAATGGGGACCTATGGTGGGGCCGTCAATGGGAACCCATGGTGGGGCCGTCAATGGGGACCCATGGTGGGGCCGTCAGTGGGGACCCATGGTGGGGCCGTCAGTGGGGACCCATGGTGGGGCCGTCAATGAGACCCATGGTGGGGCCGTCAATGGGGACCCATGGTGGGGCCGTCAGTGGGGACCCATGGTGGGGCCGTCAGTGGGGACCCATGGTGGGGCCGTCAGTGGGGACCCATGGTGGGGCCGTCAGTGGGGACCCATGGTAGGGCCGTCAGTGGGGACCCATGGTGGGACCGTCAGTGGGGACCCATGGTGGGGCCGTCAGTGGGGACCCATGGTGGGGCCGTCAGTGGGGACCCATGGTAGGGCCGTCAGTGGGGACCCATGGTGGGACCGTCAGTGGGGACCCATGGTGGGGCCGTCAGTGGGGACCCATGGTGGGGCCGTCAGTGGGGACTCATGGTGGGGCTGTCAGTGGGGACCAACGGTGGGGCCGTCAGTGGGGACCCATGGTGGGGCCGCCAGTGGGGACCCATGGTGGGGCCGTCAGTGTGGAACCACGGTGGGGTACTCTGTGGGGACCCATGGTGGGGCCGTCAGTGTGGAACCACGGTGGGGTACTCAGTGGGGACCCATGGTAGGGCCGTCATTGTCGAACCACGATGGGGTACTCAGTGGGGACCAATGGTGGGGCCATCAGCGGGGACCCATGGTGGGGTACTCAGTGGGAACCCATGGTTTGGCCATCAGTGGAGACCCATTGTGGGGCCATCAGCGGGGACCCGTGGTGGGGTACTCAGTGGGGACCCATGGTGGGGCCATCAGCTGGGACCCATGGTGGGGTACTCAGTGGGGACCCATGGTGGGGCCATCAGTGGGGACCCATGGTGGGGCCATCAGTGGGGACCAACGGTGGGGCCATCATTGGGGATCCATGGTGGGGCCGTCAGTGGGGACCCATGGTGGGGTACTCAGTGGGGACGAATGGTTGGGTACTCAGTGGGGACCCATGGTGGGGTACTCAGTGGGGACCCATGGTGGGGTACTCAGTGGTGACCCATGGTGGGGCCATCAGTGGGGAACAATTGTGGAGCCGCCAGTGGGGACCCATGGTGGGGTACTCAGTGGGGACCCATGGTTGGGCCATCAGTGGGGACCCATGGTGGTGCCATCAGTCTGGACCCATGGTGGGGCCATCAGTGAGGACCCATGGTGGTGCAATCAGTGGGGAACCATGGTGGGGCCATCAGTGGGGACCCATGGTGGGGCCCTCAGTGGGGACCCATGGTGGTGCCATCAGTGGGGACCCATGGTGGGGCCATCAGTGGGGACCCATGGTGGTGCCATCAGTGGGGACCCATGGTGGTACCATCAGTGGGGACCCATGGTGGGGTCATCAGTGGGGACCCATGGTGGTACCATCAGAGGGGACCCATGGTGGGGTCATCAGTGGGGACCCATGGTGGTGCCATCAGTGGGGACCCATGGTGGGGCCGTCAATGGGGACCTATGGTGGGGCCGTCAATGGGGACCCATGGTAGGGCCGTCAATGGGGACCCATGGTGGGGCCGTCAGTGGGGACCCATTGTGGGGGCCGTCAATGAGACCCATGGTGGGGCCGTCAATGGGGACCCATGGTGGTACCGTCAGTGGGGACCCATGGTGGGGCCGTCAGTGGGGACCCATGGTGGGGCCGTCAGTGGGGACCCATGGTGGGGCCGTCAGTGGGGACCAATGGTGGGGCCGTCAGTGGGGACCCATGGTGGGGCCGTCAGTGGGGACCCATGGTGGTGCCGTGAGTGGGGACCCATGGTGGGGCCATCAGTGGGGACCCATGGTGGGGCCGTCAGTGGGGACCCATGGTGGAACCGTCAGTGGGGACCCATTGTGGGGCCGTCAGTGGGGACCCATGGTGGGGCCGTCAGTGGGGACCCATGGTGGGGCTGTCAGTGGGGACCCATGGTGGGGCCGTCAGTGGGGACCCATGGTGGGGCCGTCAGTGGGGACCCATGGTGGGGCCGTCAGTGGGGACCTATGGTGGGACCCTCAGTGGGGACCCATGGTGGGGCCCTCAGTGGGGAACTTATATAAAACTTGATCACGTGCACTCCCACGCACTCATAGTCACAAACATACACACGGACAAACGCACTCACTCA
>NC_069399.1:45841598-45879098 GCF_026875155.1 Cherax quadricarinatus | reverse complement strand
CTAGGTGGACAAAGACTGCAAACCTCACTCAAGGAGAAAGATCTTGGGGTGAGTATAACACCGAGCATGTCTCCGGAAGCACACATCAATCAGATAACTGCTGCAGCATATGGGCGCCTGGCAAACCTGAGAACAGCATTCCGATACCTTAGTAAGGAATCATTCAAGACACTGTACACCGTGTATGTCAGGCCCATACTGGAGTATGCAGCACCTGTTTGGAACCCGCACTTGATAAAGCACGTCAAGAAACTAGAGAAAGTACAAAGGTTTGCAACAAGGTTAGTTCCAGAGCTAAGGGGAATGTCCTATGAAGAAAGATTAAGGGAAATCGGCCTGACGACACTGGAGGACAGGAGGGTCAGGGGAGACATGATAACGACATATAAAATACTGCGTGAATAGACAAGGTGGACAAGGACAGGATGTTCCAGGGAGGGGACACAGAAACAAGAGGCCACAATTGGAAGTTGAAGACACAAATGAGTCAGAGAGATAGTAGGAAGTATTTCTTCAGTCATAGAGTTGTAAGGCAGTGGAATAGCCTAGGAAATGACGTAGTGGAGGCAGGAACCATACACAGTTTTAAGACGAGGTTTGATAAAGCTCATGGAGCGGGGAGAGAGAGGGCCTAGTAGCAACCGGTGAAGAGGCGGGGCCAGGAGCTAGGACTCGACCCCTGCAACCACAAATAGGTGAGCAAATAGGTGAGTACACACACACACACACACAAACACACACACAAACACAAGTGGTATTCGTAATTGTTAGTATTGTTTTTCATTTTTTATTAACATAAGTGCCGACGCACCTGAGCACCACCAGCACCACCAGCACCACCAGCGCCACCAGCACCACCAGCACCACCAGCACCACCAGCACCACCAGCACCACCAGCGCCACCAGCAGCACCAGCACCACCAGCACCACCAGCACCACCAGCGCCACCAGCAGCACCAGCACCACCAGCACCACCAGCAGCACCAGCACCACCAGCACCACCAGCACCACCAGCGCCACCAGCACCACCAGCACCACCAGCGCCACCAGCACCACCAGCACCACCAGCACCATCAGCACCGCCAGCACCACCAGCACCACCAGCACCACCAGCACCACCAGCACCACCAGCACCACCAGCACCATCAGCACCACCAGCACCACCAGCACCATCAGCACCACCAGCACCACCAGCACCACCAGCGCCACCAGCACCACCAGCACCACCAGCACCATCAGCACCAACAGCACTCCAGCGCCACCAGCACCACCAGCACCATCAGCACCACCAGCACCACCAGCGCCACCAGCGCCACCAGCACCACCAGCACCACCAGCACCACCAGCGCCACCAGTACCACCAGCGCTACCAGCACCTTCAGCACCACCAGCACCATCAGCACCACCAGCGCCATCAGCACCATCAGCACCACCAGCGCAACCAGCACCACCAGCACCACCAGCGCTACCAGCACTATCAGTACCACCAGCACCACCAGCACCACCAGCGCCACCAGCACCACCAGCACCACCAGCGCCACCAGCACCACCAGCACCACCAGCGCCACAGCACCACCAGCACCACCAGCGCAACCAGCACCATCAGCACCACCAGCACCACCAGCACCACCAGCGCCACCAGCACCACCAGCACCACCAACGCCACCAGCACCACCAGCACCACCATCACCACCAGCCCCACCAGCACCATCAGCACCACCAGCGCCACCAGCACCATCAGCACCACCAGCGCCACCAGCACCATCAGCACCACCAGCGCCACCAGCACCATCAGCACCACCAGCGCCACCAGCACCATCAGCACCACGAGCGCCCCCAGCACCATCAGCACCACCAGCGCCACCAGCACCATCAGCACCACCAGCGCCACCAGCACCATCAGCACCACCAGCGCCACCAGCACCATCAGCACCACCAGCGCCACCAGCACCATCAGCACCACCAGCGCCACCAGTACCATCAGCACCACCAGAACCACAGCCACTACTACCACGGCACCATCAGCACCACCACCACGGCACAACCAGCACCACCACGGCACCGCCAAAACCACCGCCACCATTGCACCAACCCCATCACCTCCACCATCATCCCCACTACCCGCACCACCACCATCACCTCCACCTCCACCACCACCCCCACTACCCGCACCACCACCAACACCACCACTGCACTACCACCATGACCTCCACCTCCACCATCACCCCCACTACCCGCACCACCACCAACACCACCACTGCACCAACACCATCATCTCCACCTCCACCATCACCCCCACTACCCGCACCACCACCACAACACCACTGCACCACCACCACCACCAGTAGCAACACCACTACCTCCACCACCACCACCACCACCAGCAGCAACACCACCACCACCACCACCACCACCACCACCACCAGTAGCAACACCACTACCTCCACCACCACCACCACCACCACCACCAGCAACACCACCAACACCACCACCACCACCACCACCACCACCAGTAGCAACACCACCACCTCCAGTACCACCATCGCCGCAACCTTCCGCAAGTATTCTCACATCATTACATCACAGCCACTTCTCCCGCAGATACTACCAATACATCCGTATGCGGGTGATCTTCGTTTTCGGAGCGGCTAAGTCAGCCGATGAACAGAAGAAAATCAACGAAGAAAGTGACACATACAGAGACATCATCCAACTAGACTTTGTAGACTCCTACAAGAATCTCTCTTATAAGGTGGGTCGACTTCTACAAGAATCTCTCTTATAAGGTGGGTCGACTCCTACAAGATTCTCTCTTATAAGGTGGGTCGACTCCTTCAAGAATTTCCTCTTTAAGGTAATAGAACTAATATATTCAAATTTACCACTAAACCTGAAAGGGTCATTGTGCACTGCAGGGAGGTAAGTGTGAGGGTAATAAGGGAGTGAAGGGCTGGAGTGTGCCAGGCCTGGATTAGTGTGGGTGAAGTTAGGCTGCAAGAGGAAAAGTTTGTGAGGAAGTTTGCATCACAAGTGGAACTTTTAGTAGGTAGGTCAGTGAGAGTTAGTGTGTTGGGGCGGTTGAGACGACCATAAAGAATTTTGTGCCCTGGCTGTCAGTCTGGACATTCTAGTAAGATATGAACTCAGTTTAAGTCGTAATGAACGACTGTCGTCCACGTATCTGTTAACAAGATATGTTTAACTGACAGTACAACCCGACAGTTCTCGCAGAATGGTGCTGAGCGTTTTTCCATGAGGTATCCGTGAGTGAGGAGTGTGTGTGGCCAATGCTTAGACGGGAGAGTAGTCTCCCAAACACGACAACGGTGGGAGGAAAACGACTAGAAACCTAAACGTGACATGAGAGAAAACAATTTGTTGTGGACCAACTAGAGCAACGTTCTTGCCATCGGTTGCTGAACTGT
Source organism: Cherax quadricarinatus (assembly GCF_026875155.1). Taxonomy (NCBI): domain Eukaryota; kingdom Metazoa; phylum Arthropoda; class Malacostraca; order Decapoda; family Parastacidae; genus Cherax; species Cherax quadricarinatus. The sequence goes on along the minus strand of NC_069399.1, from coordinate 45,875,673 downwards.
CGAGAGATCACTGAAAAATAATCTGAGTAAGGAATACCCCTGTAGTAAATTGAGAGGGCGAGAACAGTCGATCTGCTTGTTCGTTCCGTTTAACGTCGACGTGCAAAGGTCCCCAGCAAAAAAAATTGCGCCTTTGCTTTTCTTATACATGTGATATAACCAAAGTTGAATGCGAAGGACGGTGGGATGAGGGAAGACGAATCTCTGGATAGCCTGTAATGTACTGTAAGTGTCCGACACAACTGCGAGTGACGAGGTAGACATCGATACAATGTTAGCCATGAGAAGTGTATGTATAATTCTGTTGTGACAGCCCTGTCCGAGTCTAATACATGACCTCGGAAGTTTTTTGTCAGGAAAAACTGTTGCATATCTAACACCATCAATGCACACTGCCATACCTGGAGTATACCTGGAGTATACCTGGAGAGAGATTCGGGGGTCAACGCCCCGCGGCCCGGTCTGTGACCAGGCCTCTCATGATAATAAGAATGGATAGGATCAAGAAAGAGCAAGTATTAGAGTTATAGGAGGCAAGTGAACTCTCGCACGTGGAACTGAGGAAAAGTGAATATGAATCGTCTGGACTTCCAAGTAGGAAGACTTAAGTAGGATGCAGAGTGAACTTAAGTAGGATGCAGAGTGAACTTAAGTAGGATGCAGAGTGAACGTAGAGGGAGGGTAAATTAAGGAAAGCCAAGGGAAAGTGAATGTAGAGAGGAATGGGACGTAATAAATGGGGATGACGATGATTAAAAATTAATACTATTACAATTCTAATTCTAATAATAATAATAATAATAATAATAATAATATAAATATAATAAAATAATATAATTAATAATAATATTATTATATATATTATATTATGTATATTAGTGATATTATTAGATTAGATAACAACAGAACAATACAACAACCAAGAAATAACAAGAAAACGTAAAAATAACAAAAAACAACAACAACAACAACAAACAACAAAAAAAAAAACATACAACAACAACAAAATAATAATAATAATAATAATAATAATAATAATATTATTATTATTATTATTATTATTTATTATTATTATTATTATTATTATTATTATTATTATTAATAACAACAACAACAATAACAACAACAACAAACAACAACAACAACAACAACAACAACAACAACAACAACAACAACAACAACAACAATAATAATAATAATAATAATAATAATAATAATAATAACACAATGTAACACAGTTCTTGTTCCTGGCAGGTAAGTGTTATTTTCCAACTCCTTATATCGTAGAACAAGAGAAAATGTCCATTATTCCTTTTAGACTTTGCTTTTGTCTCTTACAGGATGAATTACTGAGAAAAAATGACTATATTTCATTATTTTTTTGCTCGCCATGGATGTAAAACAAAAACATATAATAAAATAAATAAAATTTAAATAAATAAAACAAAATTTACACAAACTTTATTTTAAACTTTCTGAAACATATTTACAAAGTTAAACATGAGCAGTTTTTCTAGATCTGTGAGCAGCAACAAATCACTTTCTCACTTAAGCTCCCAAATGTAGTCTGCCATCATGTTTTCATTATAAGATCCCTGATATCTGTGTTCAAAGTCCATTATATGTTGGTGGAAGCGCTCACCTTGCTCCTCTGAGTATGCTCCAATATTCTCCTTGAAAATATCAAGATGAGCATCAAGGATATGGACCTTAATGGACATCCTACAGCCCATCTGACCATAGCTTTTTACCAAGGTCTCAACAAGTTCCATATAATTGCCAGCCTTGTTGTTGCCCAGACAGCCCTGCGCTACAGCAATAAAACTCTCCCAGGCTTCCTTTTCATTCTCTGTGAGCTTCTTTGGAAATTTTGAGCACTCCATGATTTTCCTGACTTGTGATAGCTTGGGAAATAAGTCTTGAAGATACTTGAAGGCTACAGACTCTTTGTCAAGAGCTGTAACAAACTGTTTCATTAGCCCCAGTTTGATGTGTAATGGAGGGAACAGAACAGTTTAGAGGATCCACCATTTGTTTATGTTTGATTATGTCTTCCTACTGAGAACTCAGTCCTTTGATGCCAGTGCTTCCTCTGGTAATGTGCTGCTCTGTCTCTACTATCCCAATGACAGAGATAACAGGGAAACTTTGTAAAACCTCCTTGGAGTCTCATCAAAAATGCCACCATTTTGAAGTCTCCAATAACCTCCCAGCCATACTTATCATAGTTCAAAGCTTCCAGTAGAAGTTTGACACTGTTGTAGTCCTCCTTAAGATGCACTGACTGAGCCAAGAGAAGAGATGGATACTTGTTCCCATTGTGCAGAAGTACAGCTTTTAGGCTTCTGGAGGAGCTGTCAATGAAGAATCTCCACTCATCTGGATCGCATGCAATTCCAATTGCATCAAACAGGCCTGATGCATCATTACAGTAGCCCAACTTGTCTTCATTAGTGAAGAAGACTGAGAAATGTTAGTGACGTTGTCTTTGGCTTGTCACTTTCACACTTTCATCCACCAAGTCCCACTCCTTGAGCCTTGAAATCAAAAGCTCAGCATTTGACTTTGTCAAGCCAAGATCTCTGATAAGGTAACTGAGGTGTGTTTGGTTTGGGTAGTAAGGATTCCTCCCAACAGCTGCATCTGTTAGATCATAGTCTTGTTCACTGTGCTCTTCATTTTCTGATTTGCTGCTTTCTTCTTCTGATGGTTGACATATTTCTGGAGGTGTAGGTGCAGGAAGGTCAGCACAGTGTGGTACTGGTGCAGTGGAAGAGGGAAGGTCTGGATAAGAAATAGCAGGTGCATTTTTCCCAGTTCGGTGTTTGGAAGGATCCACCAGACAGAAGTAACAGTTGGTTGAGTGATCAGTGGGTTCACACCATATTCCAGGAACACCAAACTTCATGGTTCTTTTTTCTCCTCTATATCATCCTGTAAAAGAACAAAAGAATTAGTTTCTGTTACATACATGTCATTTAAAAAAAATGTTCCTATTCAAGATTTTTCCCTTCATATAACTAATGACTTTCTTGCCTTCCAATGTTTTTTTACAATGTTCACAAGCAATATGAGGCGCCCAGGTCTTGTCTTGGTCCACATGTGCAGCAGAATGTATCTGGAGAATGACTGCAGCCTCTTGATGCCATTTCACTTCTTCTGATGTGTCTTCTCAGGTAGCCAGAGATGAAGTGAATGCTGGTTTGTGAGCTCCTGTTTTCATATTTGCCAAACAAAACCCTAGAACATAATAGTTTTACATCAGTCTTTCTTAAAAGTGTTCCAGAAGTGTCCTGACCACAAAAGCAAAGTTCCGGAATTAATTTTTTTTTTAAAGTTTGTTTAGTTATAAAGAATTAGGAAATGATGCTTATTTCCCCAGGAACACCACACAAGTGAATTTTTGTTACATAGTGTAATAATAATAATAATAATAATAATAATAATAATAATAATAATTATTATTATTAATGTCACTAATGAACATAAACACATACATAAACACTATACAAGAATATTACTGTGAACCTCAGTACATCAACTCTGTCAATATTGTTATTGTGATGAATGGTTTGAAAAACCGACAAGTTGAAGATTGAGACACTTATGCAGCATATGGGAATCTTCATTCAGGAAACGTTTCGCCACACAGTGGCTTCATCAGTCCAATACAAAGAGGAAGGCGTAATCAGGCTGAGGGATTGATTACCTCATACTCCTCCTCTCCTTACGCCTTCCTCTTTGTATTGGACTGATGAAGCCACTGTGTGGCGAAACGTTTCCTGAATGAAGATTCCCATATGCTGCATAAGTGTCTCAATCTTCAACATTGTTATTGCTGTAATACTGCTACTTCTACTAGTACTACTACTACTGCTACTACTACTACTACTACTACTACTACTACTACTACTACTACTACTACTACTAATAATAATAATAATAATAATAATAATAAAAATAATAATTAATGTGTATGATTTTTTCCTGTTATGGGGTAACTACATTAGAAGGTTGTCATTGCAGGGTGTGGGAGCTCTGCAGTGGATCTCGGAGCATTGTATGCATGCTCGCTGGATCCTCAAGAGTGACGACGACATTGTCATTAATGTCTTCAGCTTGGTGGCGTTCCTCAAGTACTACGCTGCCTGGGAAACGTCGGCCAACGGCGCACCTCCGTCCAAGCTGCTGTGCGCCGTGTGGTGGGGGATGCCCGTAGCTGAGAGGCACGGGATGCTCCAAGTGGTGCGTCTCCATGGATGAGTTTCCCAACAGCACCTTCCCGACATACTGCTCCGGCTGCGCCTTCGTTATCCCGACGTACCTGGCACCCAGGCTCTATAACGCGTTCTTCCGGGTTCGGTTCCTGTGGGTGGACGATGCCTTCATCTCCGGAGTGATGGCCAAGGCGGCTGGCATCAGTCATCAGCCGCTTCATTCCCTTTACGAGCTCAACCATCATCTAATAGAGAAAAATATGATTTACGGCAACCGGCTCTTCTGTCATCACCCGGGAGCCGCCGGGGCCAGGGCGAAGTGGTGGCCACGCATCGTTCTCAAGGAGACCCGTCACTTACCCAACAGTTCTGAAGAAGTGTACTCGTGATATCGTGGTCTCAAGGCCTTGTCATTATGACATCATTGCATCCGGGCCTTATTTTCGTGATATCTTGGCCTCGAGACCTTGTCTTTGCGATATCTTGGCCTTCAGGTTTTGTCTTCGCGATGTCTTGGCCTCCAGACCTTGTCTTTGCGATGTATAGGTTTCCGGCCCTTGCTACACTCTTCCCACCCTCAGTCATAAAACGGCTAAAGTGATATTTTCCCGCCGGTTCCTGCAGGTTGCTCACTGACAACATCACAGCAACTACACAACAAAAACCAAAGTATTCAGCATTTTTGTTTTCGAAAAAAAAAAATTGCCTTCTAGCCTGCGCAGTTTTTAAACTGTTCTTTATGTATTTATCTTCAGTGATTTATCGATTTATTTTCCAGCATTAAATATTACAATTGCTAAATATAATTATCAGTCTTCATGGAGCCCAAAAAAAAATTTTTTTTTCCCTTTAATCCTGATCAACTTTTTTCTTCAAAACCAAAATTTCAGAATTCCTTTGTCCATTCGTTTTATTTTGTTTATCAGTGTTTCTTTTATTTATCTTCTTGCTGATGTTTATATTAGTCTCTTCGTTCCGATGTTAATATATTTCTTATAGTAAAGAAAATGTGTATTTACAGCTATTTAATATTTATAAAGTCACTCTCTTAGCAAATCAATGTCCCGTACATTGTTCAGAGCATAAATGTAATATATAAATGCCAGAGGTTAAGTAATATATAAATGCCAGAGGTTAAGTAATATATAAATGCCAGAGGTTAAGTAATATATAAATGCCAGAGGTTAAGTAATATATAAATGCCAGAGGTTAGGTAAAATATAAATGCCAGAGGTTAAGTAATATATAAATGCCAGAGGTTAAGTAAAAAATAAATGCTTCGTGTGAGGAAGAGCTGTTCTCAATTCTCACAACCCCCAGGAACATTCATACCTGTTACCTCTGGTGCTAAATGGACAGCAAGTTGCAGAACAAACGCCACTGATTGTCTCTGAATTATATTACCTTCACCAAGTGCGATTATAAGTATTTGCAAATATCTACACTATATCAGTTAAACTGTAAAAGACACAGACCCAGCACCAGGTAACAAAGGGACAACCCGTGTTCAATCCAGCTCTCTAGAATGGAAAATGACCCCAGGGTATGCCCAAAACTGCGTGGTGACAACATCATCCCACAATTGCAGACCCACCTTACTCATTGGACCTGAACCTAGGTACTGGTCTGACATTGGGAGCCTTACACTCGTTTTTGCTTGTTTGGGGAGTAGCTTTTAAAATAGAGGGAGTGTATATGCCACGAATAAAGTGTACATAACTCTTTGCATGCCACAGCTCCTGGTGTGTTTCGCGCTTCTTGGCTTGGTGTGTGTTGCTTGAACATGGCGTTTTGTCACCTTGGCGTGATGTGTTTGCTTTGCTTGGAGTGTGCATCTTGGCCTGGTGTGTTTGCTTGCTTGGTGTGTGTAGGGCTTGCTGGTGTTTTGTTGCTTAGTTTGTGTGGGCATTGCACAGGCCTGTGCTTGTTGCTGGATATTTGTTGCTCGCCTTGGTACATTTTGTTGCTTGCTTGAGGTGTGTGTTGCTTGCACTGGCAGTGTGCTTGCTTGGGTCCTGTTGCTTGCTTGAAATGTAGTGTTGCTTTCTTCTACATTGGTGTGATCTTGTTTCTGGGGTGTGTTTGCTTCTTGGTGTGTGTTGCTTGCAACGGCGTGTTGCATGCTTGCGGAAATCTTGTTGCTTGCTTGGTGTGTGTTTTGCTTGGTGTGTTTGCGTGCTTGTGTGTGGATGCTTGCTGTGGGAGTGTGGTTGCTTAGCTTCTGGTGTGTGTTAGATTGCACTGCGGAGTTGCTTAGCCTTGGTGTGTATTCTGCTTGCCGGCAGCTGTTGCTTGCTTGGTGTGGTGTGTTTGCTTGCACGGCATTTTGCTTGCCTCGACTGTGTGTCACTTGATTTCGCCTATGCGGTCCGCTCTGTGTTGAGCTTGCTTCGGTGTACTGTGCTTGCTTTGGTGTGTGTTTATTGCTTGAGACTGTTCGATGTGTTAGCTTCCTTTGGTGTGTTTGCTTGCTCTTGTGTGTGCTGCTACTTGGTTGTGTGCGCTTCGCTTGGTGTGAGTGCTTCGGCGTGTGTGTTGCCTTGCTTCTTGTTCTGGTTGCTTCTCTGGTGCGTGTGTTGCTTCGCACTGCGGCGTGTTTGCTGGCTTCTGGCGTGAGCTGTTGATTTCCCATGGTGTGTTTTGCTTGCACTGGCGGTGCTGCTTCGCTTTGTGTGTGGTTGCTTGCTTAGTGTGTGTTGCTTGCTTGCGTGTGTGTTGCAATGCTTGTATGTGTTGTTTGCTCTTGGGCATGTGTTGCTTCTGCTTTTTATTTGCTGAAGCCTCGTTTGGTGTGTGTTGCTTTTCTTGAGTGTGTGTCTGCCTTTGCTTGGTGCGTGTTGCATTGCTTGTGTGTCTGTTTGCTTTAGCCTTGGTGTGTGTTGCTTCGTGTGTGTTTTGCTTGTTTGTGTGTGTAGCTTGCCATGTTGTGTGTTGCTTGATTGGTGTTTATGTTATTGCTTGAGCACGGTGTGTTGCTTGCTTAGTGTGGTGCTTGCTTTGTGGTGTGTTGAGCTTGCTTGGTGTGGTTTTGCTTTTTTTGAGTGTGTGCGTTGCCTTGCTGGTGTGTGTTACTTGCTTTCTGTGTGTGGCCTTGCTTTGGTGTGTGTTAGTTCTGCTTGGTGTATGTCTCAGTGCTGCTTCGAGCTGTCTTTCTCTTCTGCTTCTTCATGAGTGTCGTGTATACTTCAGCCTTGGTGTGGGTCTGCATGTTTTGGGTGCTGTGTTGCGCGTTGCTTGGACGGCGTGTATGCTTGCTCTTGGTGTGTCTAGTCCCTGCTTGCGACTTGGATGTCTTGCTGCTCTGCGGCTGGTGTGTGTTGCTTCTTAGGGTGTGTCTGTTGCTTCTGCGTGGTATGTGTGTTCGCTTGCTTGTGTTGCTGCGCTTGCTCTATAGGTGGCCTTTTGCTTGCTGGTGTGGTGTTGCTTGCTTGGTGTGTGTGGTGTGTGTTCGCTTGTTTGGTGATCGTGTTTTCATTGCTGGGTTGTTCTTTTGATTTTTTCTGGAGTGTGTTGCTTGCTTGGGGGTGTGCTACTTTGCTTGTTTGTGTTGCTTAGCTCGGTGTGGTGTTGCTTGCTTGGTGTATGTTTTTTTGCTTGGTGTTGTGCTGCCTTCATTGTGTTGTGTTGCTTGCTTGGTGTTGTGGCTCTTTGGTGTAGTGCTTGCTTGGGTGTGTGTTTGACTTACTTTGGTGTGTGCGCTGCTTGTTGTGTGCTGTGCAGCTTGTTTGGTGTGTTGTTGCTTGCTTGGTGTGATTCTGCGTCGCTTGGTGTGTGTTGCTTGCTTGGTGTGTGTATGCTTGCTTGGTGTGTGTTTGTTTGCTTGGTGTGTGTTGCTGCTTGGTGTGTTTAGCCTTGCTTTGGTGTGTGTGGCCTTGCCTTCTGGTGTGTGTTTGCTTGCCTTGGATGTGGTAGCTTGCTTGCGTGTGTGTTGTTTTGCCTTGGTGTGCTGTTCTTGCTGTTGTGTTGTTTGCTTGTGTTGTTTCTTGCTTGGTGTGGTGTTTGCGTGCTTGGTGTGTGTGGGTTGCATTGGCGTTGTTGCGTGCATTTGGTGCCTGCTGTTGCGCTTTGCTTGGTGTGTGTGTTTGCTTGGGGTGTGTGTTTGCTTTGCTTGGTGTGTGTTGCTTTTGGCTTGGTGTGTGTTTGTTTGCTTGGTGTGTTTTTGCTTGCTTGGTAGTGTGTTGCTTGCTTGGGTGTGTGTTGGTTCGCTGGTGTGTGTTGCTTGCTTGTGTGTACTTCTTGTTTGCTTGGTGGGTTGCTTGCTTGGTGTGTGCTGTTTTGCTTGGTGTGTGTTGTTTGCTTAGTGTGTGTTGCTTGCTTGGTGTGTGTTGCTTGCTTGGTGTGTGTTGCTTGCTTGGTGTGTGTTGCTTGCTTGGTGTGTGTTGTTTGCTTGGTGTGTGTTGCTTGCTTGGTGTGTGTTGCTTGCGTGGTGGTGTTGCTTGCTTGGTGTGTTGTTTTGCTTCGTGTGTGTTCTGTTTGCTTGGTGTGGTGCTTGCCTTGGTGTGTGTTGCTATGCTTGGTGTGTGTTGCTTGCTTGGTGTGTGTTATTGCTTGGTGTGTTGCTTGCTTGGTGTGTGTTGCTTGCTTGGGTGTGTGTTGTTTGCTGGTGTGTGTTGCTTGCCTTGTGTGTGTTGTAGCTTGCTTGGTTGTGTGTTGCTTGCTTGGTGTTGTGTTGCTTGCTGGTGTTTTTTTTTTTTTTTGGGTAGCTTGCTTGGTGTGTGTTGCTTCTTGGTGTGGTGTGCTTTGCTTGGGTGTTTGCGTTGCATGCTTGGTGAGGTGTTTGCTGTTTGGTGTGAGTTATTGCTTGGCTTGGTGTGTGTTGCTCTTAACTGTGTGTTGCTTGCTTGGTGTGTGTTGCTTGCTTGTGTGTGTTGCTTGCTTGGTGTGTGCGTTGCTTGCTTGGTGTGTGTTGCTTTGCCTGGTCGTGTGATGCTTTGCTTGTGTGTGTTGCTTGCTTGGTGTGTGTTGCTTTATGCTTGGTGTGTGTTGCTTGTTTGGTGGTTGTTGTTGCTTGGTGTGTGCTGCTTGCTTCTGGTGTGTGTATCTTGCTTGGTGTGTGTTGCTTGCTCTGGTCTGTGTGTTGCCTTGCTTGGTGTGTGGTTGGCTTTGTCGATGGGTGTGAGCGCTTGCTTGGTGTTGGTGTTGCTTGCTTCTCAATGTGTGTTGCTTGGCTTGGTGTGTGTTTGCTTGCTTGCGTTGTGTGCTTGCTTGTGTGGTGGTGCTTGCTGGTGGTGTGTTGCTTGCATTTGTGTGTGTTGCTTGCTTATGGTGTGTGTTTGCTTGCTTGGTGTGTGTTGCTTCTTGGTGAGGTGTTGCTTGTTTGGTGTGGAGTTGCTTGCCTGGTGTGTGTTGCTTGCTTAATGTGCGTTTGCTTGCTTGGTGTGTGTTGCTTGCTTGAGTGTGTGTTGCTTGCTTGGAGTGTGAGTGTTTCTCTTGCTTGTGTTGTTGCATGCTGGTGGTGTGTTGCTTGCATGGTGATGGTTTGCTTGCTTGGTGAGTGGTGTTGCTTGTTTGGTGTGTGTTTCTTGCTTGGTGTGTGTTGCTTGCTTGTGTGCGTTGCTTGCTTGGGTGTTTGCTAGCTTGGTGGTGTGTTGCTTGCTTGGTGTGTGTTGCTTGCTTGGTGTTGTGTTGCTTGCTTAATGTGTGGTTGGCTTTGGCTTGTGTGTGTTGCTTGCTTGGTGTGCGCTTGCTATGCTTGGTGTGTGTTGCCACATTGCTTGGTTGTGTGTTTGCATGCTTTGGTGTGTGTTGCTTGCTTGTGTGTGTTGCTTGCTTGGTGGTGTGTTTCTTGCTTGGTGGTGGTTGCTTGCTTGGATGAGTGTGTTGGCTTGCTTAATTGTGTTGCTTGCTTACTTTGTGTTGCATTGCTTGGTGTGTGCTTGCTTGCTTGGTGCGTGTGTTGCTTCGCTTAATGCGTGGTGTTGCTTGCTTGGTGTGTGTTGCTTGCTTGGTGTGTGTGGCCTTGTTGGTGTGTGTTCGCTTTCTTAATGTCGTTTGCATGCTTCTGGTGTGTGTTGCTTTTGCTTGGTGTGTGTGGTTGCTTGGTGTGTGTTGCTTGCTTCGAATGTTTTCCTTGCCTTGTTGCTTGTTTGCTTGCTTGCTGATGTGTTGCTTGCTTTCGAGCCCGTGTGTTGCTTCTGTTTTTATAGTGTGTGTTTTGCTTTGCTTGGGGTGTGTTGCCTTGCTTGGTGTGTGGAGAGTTGCTTTGCTTGGTGCGTGTTGCTTTCTTGTGTGTGTTGCTTGCTTGAATTTGTGGTTGCTTGGTGTGTGTTGCTTGGTTGGTGTGTGTTCTTCGTTGTGATGCTTGCTTGGTTGTGTTTTGCTTGGTGTGTGTGCTTGTGTGTGTTGCTTGCTTAATGTGTGTTTGCGTGCTTGTGTGTGCTGCTGGTGTGTGTTGCTTGCTTGGTGATGTTTTGCTTGGGTGGTACTTGTCTTTGTGTGTGTTTGCTTGCTATAGTGTGTGTTGCTTGCTTGGTTATGTGTTGCTTGTGTGTGTTGCTTGCCTGTGTGTGTTTGCTTGCTTAGGGGCTGTGTGATTTTGCTTCCATTGTTTTGTGTTGCTGGTGTGTTGTTGCTTGGCTTGGTGTGGGTGTTGCTATGGTGTGTGATGCTTTGCTTGGTGTCGTTTGCATAGTGCGTGTGTTTGCTTGTTTGGTGCGTGTTATTGCTTGTTGGTGTGTTTGCTTGCTTGGTGTTTCCTGCTTGGTGTGGTGTGCTTGCTTGGTGTGTGTTGCTTCGGTGGGTGTGAAGCTTTGGCTTGTGTGTTATTAGCTTGCTTGCGTATGTGTTGCTTGCTTGGTGTGTGTTGCTTGAGCGCTTGGTGGTGTGTTGCCCCCCCCCCATTTTGCTTGCTTGGTCGTGTGTTGCTTGCTTGGTCTGTGGTGTTGCTTGCTTGTCGTTGTTGCCTTGCTTGTGTGTGTTGCTCGCTTAGTGTGCGTTGCCTTGCTTGCTGTGTGTTTGCTGCTTTGTGTGGTGTTGCTCGCTTATTGTGCGTTGCATGCCTTGGTGTGTGTTGTTTGCTATGGGCGTGTGGATGCTTTTGCTTGGTGAAAGCTGCTTGCCTTGGTGTGTGATTGCTTGCACTGGCGGTGTTGTTGTGCTGTTGTGTTGCCTTGCTTGGTGAGTGAGTTGCTTTATTTGCATTGGCAGTGCTGCTTGCTTGGTGTGTGTTGCTTGTTTGGTGGTGTTTTGCTTGCTTAGTGTGTGTTTGCTTTGGTGGTGTTTTGTTTGTTTGGTGTGTGCTGCTTCTGGCTTGATGTGTTGCGTCTGCATGCATATCGTGTGAGCTGCTATTCACAACCCCCGGAACATCAAACCAGTTTCCCTGGGTGTATATGGAAGCAAGTTGCAGAACAAACGCAGCTGAATGACCCATCGAATTATATTAACCTTCAACCCCAGTCGACGATCATAAGTATTTGCAAATATGTAACACTAAATACATTAGAAATGTAAAGACACAGACCCAGCCAGGAAACAGAAGGACAACTCGTGTTCAACAACAACCCAGTTCAAATGGAAATGACAAGGGTGTAAAACGTGAGTGGTGACAACATCAATCTCTCACAATTGCCAGAACCCACCTTCTCATTGCTGAACTAGTACTGGTCTGACAATGAGGCTTAGCACTCCACGTTTTGCGCTGTTGGGGAGGTTAGCCTTTTAATGAGGGTGTGTATATGCCGGCCGAATAAAGGGTAGCATACTCTTGCAATGCCCACAGCTTCATGGGTGTCTTCTTGCCTTGGTGTGTGTCTGCTTGCTTGAAACGGCGGTGTTGTCAACCTTGGCGAGTGTGTGATTTTTTGCTTGCTTGGAGTGTGCTGCTTGCCTGGTGGTGTGTTTGCTGCTTGGTGGGTGTTGCTTGCTTTGGTGGGTGTTGCTGATAGAGTGTGTGGCTTTTTATGCACTGGCTGTTTGCTTGCTTGGTATTTGTTGCTCGCTTGGTATTTGTTGCTTGCTTGGTTCTGTGCTGACTGCACGGGCAGTGTTGCTTGCTTGGCGTGTCTGTTGTGCTTGCTTGGAGTGTGTTGTTTACACTTGGTGAGTGCTCGATGCTTGGTTTGCTGGTGTGTGTTGCCTTGCTTGGTTGTCGTTGCTTTGCACTGGCGGTGTTGCTTATGCTTGTATTTGTTGCTTGGCTTGTGTGCGTTGTATTGCTTGGTGTGTGTTCTTTTGTCTTGGGTGCTGTATCTGCAATATATAAATGCAACGAGGTTAAAAGTACATAATATAAATGGCCACCAGATGTTGAATACTACAATAAACGCCAGAGTTAAGTAATATATCAATGCCCAGAGTTTAAGTAATAGATAACATGCCAGAGGGTTAGGTAAAATATAAAGCCAGAGTGTTAAGTAATATATAAATGCCAGAGGTCTAAGTAATATATAACGCCAGAGGTTAAGTAATCTAAAAGTGCCAGAGGACAAGTAATATATAAATCGCCAGAGGTTAGGTGAAAATTATAAATGCCAAGAGGTTAAGTAATATAGTAAATCCAGAGGTTTAAGTAATATATAAACGCCAGCGGTAGGTAAAAAATAAATTGCCCGAGGTATAAGTAAGTAACTAAATGCCAGAGGTTAAGAAGCTAATATCAAAATGGCCCGAGGTTAAAGTAAACTACAAACTGCCAGAGGTTTAAGTAAAATAAAAACTGCCAGAAGGTAAAGTAATATAAAAATATGCCTAGAGGTTAAAGAGTCATATTTAAATGCCAAGGTAACGTCATCATATAATAAATGCCAGAGGTTAAGTAATATATACATGGCCAGAGTTTAATAATATTAAATGCCAGCGGTTATTATTATCATAAATGCCAGAAGGTTTAAGTAATATAATACATCTGCCAGAGAGTTAAGTTAATAAATCAATGCAGAGGTTAGTAAACTAAAAATGCCAGACGGTTAAGTAAATATCAAAGCCATGAGAGGTTAAGTAAACAAAATGCCAGAGGTTAAGTAAAAATTATAAATGCCCAGAGGTTAAGTAAATAATACAATTGCCGAGAGGTTAAGTAATATATAAACGTCCAAGGTTAGTAAACTAAAAATGCCAAGTGTTAAGTAAAATCTCAATGCCAGAGGTTTTAAGTAAATATATAAATGCCTAGGTTCTACAGTAAAATATAAACCCAGAGTATAGGATAAAATATAAATCCAGAGGTTAAGTAATATATAAATGCCAGAGGTTAAGTACACTAAAAAATGCCAGAGGTTTAAAGTAATATAAATAAAAGCCAGAGGTTAAGTTAAAATATAATGCCAAGAGGATTATTAAATATAAATGCCAGAGGTTAAGTAATATATAAATGTCATAGGGTTAAGTAAAATATAAATGCCAGAGGTTAAGTAAAATATAAATGCCAGAGGTTAAGTAATATATAAATGCCAGAGGTTAGGTAAAATATAAATGCCAGAGGTTAAGTAATATATAAATGCCAGAGGTTAAGTAATATATAAATGCCAGAGGTTAAGCGTAATAATAATAAATACCAGAGGTTAAGTAATATATAAATGTCAGAGGTAAGTAATATATAATGCCAAGGTTAAAGTAATAATAAATGCCAGAGGTTTAGGTAAAATATAATCCAGAGGTTAGGTAAAATATAAATGCCAGAGGTTAGGTAAAATATAAATGCCAGAGGTTAAGTAATATATAAATGCCAGAGGTTAAGTAATATATAAATGCCAGAGGTTAAGTAATATATAAATGCCAGAGGTTAAGTAAAATATAAATGGCCAGAGGCTGTAAGTAATATATAAATGCCAGAGTTAAGTAATCATATAAATGCCAGAGGTTAATAATTACATAAATGCCAGAGGTTCAGATAATAATAAATGCCAGAGGGTTAAGAACTATCTAAATGGCCAGAGGTTTAAGTAATATATAAATGCCAGAGGTAATGTAAAATATAAAATGTCCAGAGAGTTAGGTAAAATAGAAATCCAGAGGTAAAGTCAATTATAAAATGCCATTAGTTTACAGTAATATATAAATCCAGAGATTAAAGAAAAATATAAATCCAAGGTTCAGTAAGTAGTCTAAACGCCCAGTTAAGTAACTATATAAATGCCAAGCGGTTAAGTAATATAAATGCCAAGAGGTTAGGTAATATATAAAACTGCCCCGAGGTTAATAATATATAAATGCACAGAAAGGTTAAGTAATATATAAACGCCAGAGGCTTAAGTAAACTAGTTAAATGCCAGAGGTTAAAGATAATATATAAAATGCCAGAGGTTAGGTAATACTATAAATGCGCCGGCCAGGGTTAAGTAACTATATACGAATGCCAGAGGTTACGGTAATATATAAACGCCCGAGGTTAAGTAACTTATTATAAAGCCAGAGGTTAAGTAATATAATAAATGCCAGAGTAAGTAATATATAAATGCCAAGAAGGTTAATAATAGATAACGCCAGAGGGTAAGTAATATATAAACGCCAGGGTTAAGTAATATATAAACGCCCAGAGGTTAAGTAATATATAAATGCCAGAGGTTAAGTAATATATAAATGCCAGAGGTTAAGTAATATATAAATGCCAGAGGTTAAGTAATATATAAATGCCAGAGGTTAAGTAATATATAAATGCCGGAGGTTAAGTAATATACATATATAAATGCCAGAAGTGCTAGTCATATAACCCTGAGAGTGGAACTTTTGGTCAGGTGCGCACCGAGGTCTTTTCCCTGGGTTATCGAACGCATACTATAAAGAATATAATTTCCCAATATATGTATATTATACAACAGTATATTGCTCAGTGTATATTAGATACAATTGATAATAAAGTCATGGTGAATTATAGTTATGAATTTTAATAATACAGCATTAATAATACAGCATTAATAATACAGCATTAATAATACAGCATTAATAGTACAGCATTAATAATACAGCATTAATAATACAGCATTAATAATCCAGCATTAATAAATACCACGCAGTAATAACATACAGCATTAATAATACAGCATTAAATAATACAGCATTAATAATACACAGCATTATAATACCAGCATTAATATATACAGCATTAATAATTCAGCATTAAATAATACAGCATTAATAATAGCAGCATTAATAATACAGCATTCATGCTGACCAAGCTGAATAAAGTAAATATAAACCAATAAATATTATAATCATAACAATAAATATTAATTATACCAAAACTGAAAAATAAATGTTCCTTTTGGGAAAGAGAGGCCGTGGGGGGGGGGGGGTAACTGAACGCTAGGGAAGGCTCTTGACCAGGGAACGTGAGCTGCCCACTCCAATTCGTTGGATCAAATCTGACTTATCGTCAAGAAAGAAAAATACACTGACAACAGACTTCCAGTGTTTTTCATCAATGTTTTCCAAATCCGCATAACTTTAAAAATATAAAATATTAAGTCTTGCGACTCCATTTTAAAATTATAATAATGAGGACAGTTCTAATTAGTAATATTTGTTTGCTTGCTTGGTGTGTGTTTGCTTCGGTGTGCAGTTTGCATGCTTGGTGTGTCTGTTTGCTGGTGTGTGTTTGCTTGCTTGTGTGTGTTGCTTTGGTGTGTGTTGCTTTGAGGTCGTGTATGTTCGTTAGCTTGGTGTGTGTTGGCGTTGGGGGTGTTGCTTGGTGTGTGTTGCTTGCTTGGTGTGTGTTGCTTGCTTGGTGTGTGTGCTTGCTTGGTGTGTGTTGCCCTTGCTTGGTGTGTGTTGCCTTGCTTTGGTGTGTGTTTTTGTTTGCTGGTGGTGTTGTTTTGCTTGGGTGTGCGATGCATGCTTGGTGTGTGATGGCTTGATTGGTGTGTGTTGGTTTGCTTTGGTGTGTGTTGTTTTGGCTTGGTGGTTTTGTTGCTGGGTGTGTGATGCTTGGGTGTGTGTATGCTGCTTGGTGTGTGTTTGCTTGCTTGGGTGTTTGCTTGCTGTATGGTGAGTGTTGCTTGCTTGGTGAGTTGCTTTGCATTGGTGTGTGTTGTTTGCTTTGGTGTGTCGTTTGTTTGCTATGGTCTGTGTTGCTGCTTGGTGTGTGTTGCTTGCTTGGTGTGTGCGTTTGTTTGCTGGTGTGTGTTGCTGGTGTGTGTTGCTTGGTGTGTGTTGCTTGGTTGTGCGTTGCGTGCTTCTGAGTGATGTGTTGCTTGCTTTGTGTGGTTTTGCTTGCTTGGTGTGTGAGTTGTTTGCATTGGTGTGTGTTGCTTGGTGTGGGTTTGCTTGGTGTTGTTCTTGGTGTTGTTGCTTGCTTCTGGGTGTGACACATTGTTTGCTTGGTGGTGTTGTATTGAGCTTGTGTGTGTTTTGCTTGGTGTGTGTTGCTTGTGACTTGGATGTTGTTGTTTGCTTGGAGTGTGTTGTTTGCTTGGTGAGTGGTGCATGGCGTGTGAGACATGCTTGGTAGTGTGGTGTTTGCATGGTGTGGTGTAGCTGGTGTCGTGTTGCTATGCTTGGTGTGTGTTTGTTGCTTGGTGTGTGTTGCTTGGTGTGTGTTGCATGGGGTGTGATGCTTGGTGTGTGGTTTGCTGGTGTGTGTTGCTTGTGTGGTTGCTTGGTGTGTGTTGCTTGGGTGTGTGTTTGCATGGTGTGTGTTGCTTGCTTGGTGATGGTGTTGTGTTTGCTTGGTGTGTGTTGTTTGCTGTGTGTGTTGCTTGGTGTGTGTTGCATGCTTTGGGTGTGTTGTTTGCTTGGTGTGTGTTGCTTGTGTGTGTTGCTTGGTGCGTGTTGCTTGATGTTGTGTTGCTTGGTGTCTGTGTTGCTTGTGTGTGTTGCTTGGTGCTATGTTGCATGGTGAGTGTTGCTTTGCTTGGTGGTGTGTTTCTTGCATGGTGTATGTTGCTTCTTGGTTGAGTTGTTTGCTTGGTGTGTGTTGCTTGTGTGTGTTGCTGGTGTGTGTTGCTTGCTTGGTGTAATGTTGCATGCTTGGTGTATGTTTCTTGCTTGGGTGTGGTTGTTTGCCTTGGTGTGTGTTTGCTTGTGAGCGTGTTTGCTTGGTGGTGTTGCTTGCTTGGTGTAATGTTGCTTATGCTTGGTGTGTGTTGTATGCTTGGTGTGGTGTTCTTGGTGTGTGTCTTGTTTGCTTGGTGTGTGTTGCTTGGTGTGTGTTGCTTGGTGTGTGTTTGCTTGCCTATTGTGTATGTTGCTTGCTTGGTGTGTGTTTTTGCTGTGTGTGTATGCTTGGTGTGTGTTGGCTTGGTGGGTGTGCTTGTGTGGGGGTTTGCATTGGTGTGTGGTTGCCTTGCTTGGTGTGTGACTGAGCTTTGCTTGGTGTGTGTTGCTTTGGTGTGTGTTGCTTGCTTGGAGTGTGTTGCTTGGTGTGAGGTTGCTTGCTTGCTGTGTGTTGCTTGTCTTGGGTGTGGTGTTGCTTGCTTGGTGTGGTGCATGGGTGTGTGTTGCTTTTGCTTGGTGTGTGTTGCTTGTGTGTGTTGCTTGCTTGATGTGTGTAGTGCTTCTTTGGTGTGTGTTTTGGCTGCTTGCTTGGGGTGTGTTGCTTACCTTGTGTGTGTTGCTTGCTTGAGTGTGTGTTGTTTTTGCTTGGTGTGTGTTGCTTTGGAGTGTGTGTTGCTTTGGTGTGTGTTCTGCTTGGTGTTGGTTGCTTGGTGTGTGTTGCTTGCCTTGGTGTGTGAGCATGCTTGGTGTGTTGATCTTGCGCTGGAGCCTTGGTGTGTTATGCTGCTTGGGTGTTGTTGCCCTTGGTGTGTGTTGCTTGCTTGGTGTGGTTGCTCTGGTGTGTGTTTTTTGCTTGCTTGGTGTGTGATGCGTGGTGTGTGTTGCTTGGTGTGTGTGCTTGCTTCTGGTGTGTGTTGCTTGCTTGGTGTGTGTTGGCTTGGTGTTGTTGCTTGCGTTTGGGTGTGTTGCTTGGTGTGTGCTGCTTGCTTGGTGTGTGTTTGTTTGCTTGGTGTGTGTTTGCTTTCTTGGTGTGTAGTTTGCTTTCTTGGTGCTGTGTTATGCTTGCTCGGTGTGTGTTGTTGCTTGGTGTGTGTTGCTTGCTCTTGGGGGTGTGATGTTTGCTTCGTGTGTGTTTGCTTGCTTGTTGTGTGTTGCGTGCTTGGTGTGATGTTGTTTTGCTTGAGTGTGTTGTTTGCTTGGTTGTGTGTTTTGTTTCTTACTGGTGTGTGTTGCTTGCTTGTGTGCTTTGGTTTTGGCTTGGTGTGTGTTGCTTGCTTGGTGTGTGGCTTTGGTTTGCTTGGTGTGGTGTTGAATTGCTTGGTGTGTTGTGTTGCTTGCTTGGTGTGTTTGTTTGCCTGGTCTGTGTTGCTTTGCTTGGTGTGTGTTGCTTGCTTCTGGAGTGTGTCTGTAATGCTTGGTGAGTGTTTGCTTGCTATGGTGTGTGTTGCTTGCATGGATGTGAGTTGTTTGCTCGGTTTGTGTTGTTGCTTGGTGTGTGTGTGCCTTGCTTGGTGAGTGTTGTTGCTTGCTTGGTGTGTGTTGAGCTTGCTTGGTGTTGTGTTGCTTGCCTTGGTGTGTGTTGCTTACTGCTATGGGTGGTGTGTTGATTGCTTGTGTGTGTTGCTTGCTATGGTGGTGTGTCTTGTTGCTTGGGATGGTGTTGCTTGCTTGTGTGTGCGTTGCGTGCTTGGTGTGTGTTGTTTGCTTGCGTGTGTTTGCTTGCTTGGTGTGTGTTGCATGCTTGGTGTGTGTTCTTTTGCTTGGGTGTTGTTCGTCTTGGCTTGGCTGTGTGTATGCCTTGCTTGGTGTGTGTTGTTGCTTGGTGTGTGAGTTGCTTGCTTGGTGTGAGTTGCTGCTTTGGTGTGTGTTGTTCGCTGGTGTGTGTTCTTTCATGGTGTGTGTTGTTTCTGCTATGGTGTGTGTTCTGCTTCTCTTGGTGTGTGTTGTTTGCTTGGTTGGTGGCTGTTGTTTGCTTGTCGTGGTGTTGCATTTGCTTGGGTGTGATGTTGCTTGCTTTGCGTGTGTAGGCCTTGCTTGGTGGTATCCCTTGTTGGTGTGTGTTGTTGCATTGAGTGTGTTGCTTGCTTGTGTGTGTTTGTTGGGAGGTGTGTGTTGCTTGCTTGGTGTGTGTTATTGTTGCCCTTCGTGTGGTGTTGTTCTGCTTGGTGTGAGTTGCTTGCTCTTGGTGTGTGTTGCATCTGCTTGGTGTGTGTTGCTGTGCTTGGTGTGAGTGTTATTAGCTTGGTGTGTGATTGCTTGCTTGTGGTGTCGCTTGCTTGGTGTGTGTTGTTTTGCTTGGTGTGTGTTTCTTGCATGGTGTGTGTTGCTTGCTTGGTGTTTGGTATGCTTGCTTGGTTTGTTCTTGCTTGTGTGTGTTTTTCCTTGCATGGTGTGTGTTGCTTGCTTGGTGTGTGATTCGCTTGATTGGTGTTGTTGCATGTTGGTGTGGTGTTGCTTTTTTGGTGTGAGTCTTGGCTTGCTTGTGTGAGTTCGTGCTTAATGTGTGTTGCTTGCTTGGTGTGTGTTGCTTGCTTGGTGTGTGTTAGCTGCTTGGTGTGTGTTGCATGCTTGTGGTGTGTTGCTTTCCTGGTTGTGTGTTGCTTGCTGTTGTGTGTTTTGCTTTGCTTGGTGTGTGTTTCTTGCGTTGGTGTCTGTGTTGCTTGTTTGAGGTGTGTGTTGCTTTGCTTGGTGTAGTGCTGCTTGCTTGGTGCTGGTGTTGCTTCTTGGTGTGGGTGTTGCTTGCTTGGTGTGTGTTGCTTGCTTAGGTGTGTGGTTGCTTTTGTTTTGGTGTGAGTTTGCTTGAGTTGGAGTGTGCTCGTTCGCTCTGCTTTAATGTTGTTGCCTTGCTTGTGTGTGGTTGCTTCTTGTGTGTGTTGCTTATCTTGGTGTGTGTTTGCTGCTTTGGTTGTGTGTTGCTTGCTTGGTGTGTGTTTGCTATGCTTGGTGTGGGGTGCTTGCTTGTGTGTGTTGCTTTCTTGTGTGTGTATGCTTGTCTTTTTGGTGTGAGTTTCGCGTGCGTTGGTGTGTCTGTGCTTGCTTAATGTGCTTTGGCTCTGCGTGGTGTGTGTTCTTGCTTGGAGATGTGTGTTGCCTTGCTTGGTGTGTGTTTATCTTGCCTTTGTGTGTGTGTGCTTTCTTCTGTGTGTGTCTGCTGCTGGTGTGTGATTGCTTCTTTGGTGTGTGTTGCTTGTTTGGTGTGTGTTGACTTGCTTGGTGGTGTGTGCTTGCTTGGTGTGTGTTGCTTGCTTGGTGCTGTTGTTGCTTGCTTGTGTGTGTTGCTTGCTTGGTGTGTGGTTGTGCTTGCTTGGTCGTGTTGCTTGCTAATGAGTGTGGTGCTTGCTTTGGTGTGTGTTTGCTTGCTTGGTGGGGTGTTGCTTGCTTGGTGTGAGTTTGCTTGCTTGGTGTGTGTTGCTGGCTTTGCTTGGTGAGTGTTTGCATGCTTGGTGTGTGTGCTTGCTTGTTGTGTGTTGCTTGCATGGTGTCTGTTGCTTGCTTAATGTGGGGTTGCTTGCTTGGTGGTGTGTTCGCTTGCTAGGTGTGTGTTGCTGCTTGGAGTGTGTTGCTTGGCTTAATGTGCGTTTGCTTGACCTCGGCGTGTGTGTTTGAGCTTGCCTTGGTGTGTGTTGCATGGTGTGTGTTGCTTTGCTTCTTCGTATGTGTTTTCTTGCTTGTTGTGTGATGCTTGCTTGATGTGTGTTGCTTCTTTGTGTGTGTTGCAATGTTTAGTGTGTGTTGCTTTCTTGGTGTGTCGTTGCTTTGCTTGGTGTGTGTTGCTTTCGCTTGGTGCGTGTTTGGCTTTCTTGGGTGTGTTGCTTGCTTGATTTGTGTTGCTTGGTGTGTGTTCTTGTTTGGTGTGTGTTGCTTCTGTGTGATGCTTGCTTGGTGTGTTTTGGCTTGGTGTGTGAGTCTTTTGGTGTCTGCATCTTAAGGTTGGATGCTTGCTTGGTGTGTGCTGCTTGGTGTGTGTTTGCTTGCTTGGTTTGTGTTGCTTGTGTGTGTAGCTTGCTTTGCTGTGTGTTTTGCTGCTTAGGTGTGTTGCTTGCTTGAAGTATTGGTCTTGGTGTGTGTTGCTGCCTGGTAGTGTGTTGCTTGCTTGTGTGGTGTTGCTGCTTGGTTTGTGTTGCTTGGTGTGTGTGCTTGCTTGCTGTGTGTTGCTTGGTGTGTGATGCTTGCTTGGTGTGGTGTTTGCTTAGTGTGTGTTGCTTGTTTGGAGCGTGATGCTTGAGTGTGTGTTGCTTGCTTGGTGTGTGCTGCTTGGTGTGTGTTCTTGCTTGGTGTGTGTGCTTCGTGTGTGTAGCTTGCTTGGTGTGTGTTGCTTGCTTGGTAGTGTTTGCTTTGCTTGTGTGTGTTTGCTCTTGGTGTGTGGTTTGCTTGCTTGGTGTGTGGTTGCTTGCTTGGTGTGTGTATTCTTGCTTGGTTGTGTTTGCTTTGCTTGTGTGGTGTTGCTATGCCTTAGTGTGGTCGTTCTTTGCTTGCCTGTGTGTTGTTGCTTGTGTGTGTTGCTCGCTTATTGTGCGTTGCTTGCTTGTTGTGTGGCTTGTTTGCTTGGCCGTGTGCTGCCTTGCTTGGTGTCAGCTGCTTGCTTGGTGTGTGTTGCTTGCACTGGCGGTGTTGTGTGCTTGTTGTGTTGCTTGCTTGGTGTGAGTTGCTTGCATTGGCAGTGCTGCTTGCTTGGTGTGTGTTGCTTGTTTGGTGTGTGTTGCTTGCTTAGTGTGTGTTGCTTGGTGTGTTTTGTTTGTTTGGTGTGTGCTGCTTGCTTGATGTGTGTTCTGCCTTGCTTCGTGTGAGGAAGAGCTGTTCTCAATTCTCACAACCCCCAGGAACATTCATACCTGTTACCCTGGGTGTATATGGAAGCAAGTTGCAGAACAAACGCAGCTGAATGTCTCTGAATTATATTAACCTTCACCAAGTGCGATTATAAGTATTTGCAAATATGTACACTATATACAGTTAGAAATGTAAAGACACAGACCCAGCACCAGGTAACAAAGGGACAACCCGTGTTCAATCCAGCTCTCTAGAATGGAAAATGACCCCAGGGTATGCCCAAAACTGCGTGGTGACAACATCATCCCACAATTGCAGACCCACCTTACTCATTGGACCTGAACCTAGGTACTGGTCTGACATTGGGAGCCTTACACTCGTTTTTGCTTGTTTGGGGAGTAGCTTTTAAAATAGAGGGAGTGTATATGCCACGAATAAAGTGTACATAACTCTTTGCATGCCACAGCTCCTGGTGTGTTTCGCGCTTCTTGGCTTGGTGTGTGTTGCTTGAACATGGCGTTTTGTCACCTTGGCGTGATGTGTTTGCTTTGCTTGGAGTGTGCATCTTGGCCTGGTGTGTTTGCTTGCTTGGTGTGTGTAGGGCTTGCTGGTGTTTTGTTGCTTAGTTTGTGTGGGCATTGCACAGGCCTGTGCTTGTTGC
This sequence comes from Cherax quadricarinatus, assembly GCF_026875155.1. Taxonomy (NCBI): domain Eukaryota; kingdom Metazoa; phylum Arthropoda; class Malacostraca; order Decapoda; family Parastacidae; genus Cherax; species Cherax quadricarinatus. The sequence goes on along the minus strand of NC_069399.1, from coordinate 45,853,155 downwards.
TGGATATTTGTTGCTCGCCTTGGTACATTTTGTTGCTTGCTTGAGGTGTGTGTTGCTTGCACTGGCAGTGTGCTTGCTTGGGTCCTGTTGCTTGCTTGAAATGTAGTGTTGCTTTCTTCTACATTGGTGTGATCTTGTTTCTGGGGTGTGTTTGCTTCTTGGTGTGTGTTGCTTGCAACGGCGTGTTGCATGCTTGCGGAAATCTTGTTGCTTGCTTGGTGTGTGTTTTGCTTGGTGTGTTTGCGTGCTTGTGTGTGGATGCTTGCTGTGGGAGTGTGGTTGCTTAGCTTCTGGTGTGTGTTAGATTGCACTGCGGAGTTGCTTAGCCTTGGTGTGTATTCTGCTTGCCGGCAGCTGTTGCTTGCTTGGTGTGGTGTGTTTGCTTGCACGGCATTTTGCTTGCCTCGACTGTGTGTCACTTGATTTCGCCTATGCGGTCCGCTCTGTGTTGAGCTTGCTTCGGTGTACTGTGCTTGCTTTGGTGTGTGTTTATTGCTTGAGACTGTTCGATGTGTTAGCTTCCTTTGGTGTGTTTGCTTGCTCTTGTGTGTGCTGCTACTTGGTTGTGTGCGCTTCGCTTGGTGTGAGTGCTTCGGCGTGTGTGTTGCCTTGCTTCTTGTTCTGGTTGCTTCTCTGGTGCGTGTGTTGCTTCGCACTGCGGCGTGTTTGCTGGCTTCTGGCGTGAGCTGTTGATTTCCCATGGTGTGTTTTGCTTGCACTGGCGGTGCTGCTTCGCTTTGTGTGTGGTTGCTTGCTTAGTGTGTGTTGCTTGCTTGCGTGTGTGTTGCAATGCTTGTATGTGTTGTTTGCTCTTGGGCATGTGTTGCTTCTGCTTTTTATTTGCTGAAGCCTCGTTTGGTGTGTGTTGCTTTTCTTGAGTGTGTGTCTGCCTTTGCTTGGTGCGTGTTGCATTGCTTGTGTGTCTGTTTGCTTTAGCCTTGGTGTGTGTTGCTTCGTGTGTGTTTTGCTTGTTTGTGTGTGTAGCTTGCCATGTTGTGTGTTGCTTGATTGGTGTTTATGTTATTGCTTGAGCACGGTGTGTTGCTTGCTTAGTGTGGTGCTTGCTTTGTGGTGTGTTGAGCTTGCTTGGTGTGGTTTTGCTTTTTTTGAGTGTGTGCGTTGCCTTGCTGGTGTGTGTTACTTGCTTTCTGTGTGTGGCCTTGCTTTGGTGTGTGTTAGTTCTGCTTGGTGTATGTCTCAGTGCTGCTTCGAGCTGTCTTTCTCTTCTGCTTCTTCATGAGTGTCGTGTATACTTCAGCCTTGGTGTGGGTCTGCATGTTTTGGGTGCTGTGTTGCGCGTTGCTTGGACGGCGTGTATGCTTGCTCTTGGTGTGTCTAGTCCCTGCTTGCGACTTGGATGTCTTGCTGCTCTGCGGCTGGTGTGTGTTGCTTCTTAGGGTGTGTCTGTTGCTTCTGCGTGGTATGTGTGTTCGCTTGCTTGTGTTGCTGCGCTTGCTCTATAGGTGGCCTTTTGCTTGCTGGTGTGGTGTTGCTTGCTTGGTGTGTGTGGTGTGTGTTCGCTTGTTTGGTGATCGTGTTTTCATTGCTGGGTTGTTCTTTTGATTTTTTCTGGAGTGTGTTGCTTGCTTGGGGGTGTGCTACTTTGCTTGTTTGTGTTGCTTAGCTCGGTGTGGTGTTGCTTGCTTGGTGTATGTTTTTTTGCTTGGTGTTGTGCTGCCTTCATTGTGTTGTGTTGCTTGCTTGGTGTTGTGGCTCTTTGGTGTAGTGCTTGCTTGGGTGTGTGTTTGACTTACTTTGGTGTGTGCGCTGCTTGTTGTGTGCTGTGCAGCTTGTTTGGTGTGTTGTTGCTTGCTTGGTGTGATTCTGCGTCGCTTGGTGTGTGTTGCTTGCTTGGTGTGTGTATGCTTGCTTGGTGTGTGTTTGTTTGCTTGGTGTGTGTTGCTGCTTGGTGTGTTTAGCCTTGCTTTGGTGTGTGTGGCCTTGCCTTCTGGTGTGTGTTTGCTTGCCTTGGATGTGGTAGCTTGCTTGCGTGTGTGTTGTTTTGCCTTGGTGTGCTGTTCTTGCTGTTGTGTTGTTTGCTTGTGTTGTTTCTTGCTTGGTGTGGTGTTTGCGTGCTTGGTGTGTGTGGGTTGCATTGGCGTTGTTGCGTGCATTTGGTGCCTGCTGTTGCGCTTTGCTTGGTGTGTGTGTTTGCTTGGGGTGTGTGTTTGCTTTGCTTGGTGTGTGTTGCTTTTGGCTTGGTGTGTGTTTGTTTGCTTGGTGTGTTTTTGCTTGCTTGGTAGTGTGTTGCTTGCTTGGGTGTGTGTTGGTTCGCTGGTGTGTGTTGCTTGCTTGTGTGTACTTCTTGTTTGCTTGGTGGGTTGCTTGCTTGGTGTGTGCTGTTTTGCTTGGTGTGTGTTGTTTGCTTAGTGTGTGTTGCTTGCTTGGTGTGTGTTGCTTGCTTGGTGTGTGTTGCTTGCTTGGTGTGTGTTGCTTGCTTGGTGTGTGTTGCTTGCTTGGTGTGTGTTGCTTGCTTGGTGTGTGTTGCTTGCTTGGTGTGTGTTGCTTGCTTGGTGTGTTGTTTTGCTTCGTGTGTGTTCTGTTTGCTTGGTGTGGTGCTTGCCTTGGTGTGTGTTGCTATGCTTGGTGTGTGTTGCTTGCTTGGTGTGTGTTACTTGCTTGGTGTGTTGCTTGCTTGGTGTGTGTTGCTTGCTTGGGTGTGTGTTGTTTGCTGGTGTGTGTTGCTTGCCTTGTGTGTGTTGTAGCTTGCTTGGTTGTGTGTTGCTTGCTTGGTGTTGTGTTGCTTGCTGGTGTTTTTTTTTTTTTTTGGGTAGCTTGCTTGGTGTGTGTTGCTTCTTGGTGTGGTGTGCTTTGCTTGGGTGTTTGCGTTGCATGCTTGGTGAGGTGTTTGCTGTTTGGTGTGAGTTATTGCTTGGCTTGGTGTGTGTTGCTCTTAACTGTGTGTTGCTTGCTTGGTGTGTGTTGCTTGCTTGTGTGTGTTGCTTGCTTGGTGTGTGCGTTGCTTGCTTGGTGTGTGTTGCTTTGCCTGGTCGTGTGATGCTTTGCTTGTGTGTGTTGCTTGCTTGGTGTGTGTTGCTTTATGCTTGGTGTGTGTTGCTTGTTTGGTGGTTGTTGTTGCTTGGTGTGTGCTGCTTGCTTCTGGTGTGTGTATCTTGCTTGGTGTGTGTTGCTTGCTCTGGTCTGTGTGTTGCCTTGCTTGGTGTGTGGTTGGCTTTGTCGATGGGTGTGAGCGCTTGCTTGGTGTTGGTGTTGCTTGCTTCTCAATGTGTGTTGCTTGGCTTGGTGTGTGTTTGCTTGCTTGCGTTGTGTGCTTGCTTGTGTGGTGGTGCTTGCTGGTGGTGTGTTGCTTGCATTTGTGTGTGTTGCTTGCTTATGGTGTGTGTTTGCTTGCTTGGTGTGTGTTGCTTCTTGGTGAGGTGTTGCTTGTTTGGTGTGGAGTTGCTTGCCTGGTGTGTGTTGCTTGCTTAATGTGCGTTTGCTTGCTTGGTGTGTGTTGCTTGCTTGAGTGTGTGTTGCTTGCTTGGAGTGTGAGTGTTTCTCTTGCTTGTGTTGTTGCATGCTGGTGGTGTGTTGCTTGCATGGTGATGGTTTGCTTGCTTGGTGAGTGGTGTTGCTTGTTTGGTGTGTGTTTCTTGCTTGGTGTGTGTTGCTTGCTTGTGTGCGTTGCTTGCTTGGGTGTTTGCTAGCTTGGTGGTGTGTTGCTTGCTTGGTGTGTGTTGTTTGCTTGGCTGTGTTGCTTGCTTGTTGTGCTGCTGTTTGGTGTGTGTTGCTTGCTTGGTGTGTGTTGCTTGCTTGGTGTGTGTTGCTTGCTTGGTGTGTGTTGCTTGCTTGGTGTGTGTTGCTTGCTTGGTGTGTGTTTTGCTTGGGTGTGTTGCTGCTTGGTGTGTGTTGCTTGATTGGCTGTGTGTTGCTTGCTTGGTGTGTTTGCGCTTGCTTGGTGTGTTGCTTGCTTTGTGTGTGTTGCTTGCTTGGTGTGTGTTGCTTGCTTGGTGTGTGTTGCTTGCTTGGTGTGTGTTACTTGCTTGTTGTGTGTTGCTTGCTTGGTGTGTGTTGCTTGCTTGGTGTTGTGTTGCTGCTTTGGTGTGTGTTGCTGCTTGGTGTGTGTGTGTGGCTGTTGGTGTGTGTTGCTTGCTTGTGTGTGTTGCTGCTTGGTGTGTGCCTGCTTGCTGTGTGTTGCTGCTTGTTGGTGTGTGTTGCTTGCTTGGTGTGTGTTGCTTGCTTGGTGTGTGTTGCCTGCTTGGTGTGTGTTGCTTGCTTGGTGCGTGTGTTGCTTGCTTGGTGTGTGTTGCTTGCTTGGTGTGTGTGTGCTTGCTTGATCTGCCTGTTGGTGTGTGTTGCTGCTTGGCGTGTGTTGGCATTGTTTGGTGTGTGTTGCTGCTTGGGTGTGTTTGCCTGCTTGTGTTGTGTTGCTTGCTTGGCTGTGTGTTGCCTGCTTGGTGATGTTGCCTGCTTGGTGTGTGTTGCTTGCTTGGTGTGTGTTGCCTGCTTGGGTGTGTGGCTGCTTGGGTGTGTGTGCTGCTTGGGCTGTGTTGCTGCTTGCTGTTTTGCTGCTGCTTGGCTGTGTTGTGGCTGCTTTGTGGTGTTGCCCTCTGCTGTTGTGTGTTTGCTTGCTTTGGTGTTGTTGCCTGCTTGGCGTGTGTGTTGCTTGGCGTGTGTTGCCTGCCCTGGCGGTGTGCCTGCTTGGCGTGTGTTGCCTGCTTGGCGTGTGTGGCCTGCTTGGCGTGTGTTGCCTGCTTGGCGTGTGTTGCCTGCTTGGCGTGTGTTGCCTGCTTGGCGTGTGTTGCCTGCTTGGCGTGTGTTGCCTGCTTGGTGTGTGTTGCCTGCTTGGCGTGTGTGGCCTGCTTTGCGTGTGTTGCCTGCTTGGCGTGTGTGGCCTGCTTGGCGTGTGTGGCCTGCTTGGCGTGTGTGGCCTGCTTGGCGTGTGTGGCCTGCTTGGCGTGTGTGGCCTGCTTGGCGTGTGTTGCCTGCTTGGCGTGTGTGGCCTGCTTGGCGTGTGTGGCCTGCTTGGCGTGTGTGACCTGCTTGGCGTGTGTGGCCTGCTTGGAGTGTGGCCTGCTTGGCGTGTGTGGCCTGCTTGGCGTGTGTGGCCTGCTTGGCGTGTGTGCTGCTTGGCCTTGTTCTCTGGCGTGTGTGGCCTGCTTGGCGTGTGTGGCCTGCTTGGCGTGTGTGGCCTGCTTGGCGTGTGTGCGTTAAATTTGCACATTAACGTTAGGAAAGTTAAATACAGAGTTTGAAAAAAGGGATATTTTAAAGTTATCTTAAATATTATTGCTTCACATTAGGTTACAAAATTTACCAAGAAAAAGCGAGGTATATTAAATTATAATGTTTGCCAGGAGTGATACAGTTCTTCACATACACTCACACATGAGTCTCCAACTCTCAACTTGTATCCGCATTTATCTTCGTAACAACCAGCACAAGTCTTGAAGCGAATGTTGAAATTTCCCAGTTACGTCTGCCTTAATAAACTTTCAATCTCTAAAAAAAAAATCGTATTAGGCTTCAAGCCAAATTTGACAAGCTGAAGATTATTATTTTTTATTTTAATTCTCCTTCGTTTGCTTCTGTGGAAATTTTTTGCATAATTTCCTAAATGTAGAATATAAATGAATAATATAATAATTGCGTATTAAAATATGATGCTATTTCGACCCTTCGAGAAATTTCGATTGACGGGGGGGGGGGGGGGCACAACAACCGGGGCAGTGAGGCCGCAGAGGAAGACGCCATTTGTAATTTGTGGGCACTGGTTGTCGCCGAAATTGTGCTAACAATTCGGTGTCTTCCGAGCCAAACTGGGGGGTTTCGGCCTGAATTTGTAATTAGGACCCGTGTTAATCCCCTGCTGATGAACTGGAACAGGAAATTTGTGGGACCTCATGAATTATGTGTGGATGGCAGAAGATAAGAGATACGAATATCATTCACAGATAAGTGCGCCATTAGTCCTTACATTCAGATCTACAGCTGGCCAGTGTAAGGTCTAGGTGTCAGGCAGGTGTTGTGGTGTGATCCATCTACATTATATGGTACGTGGTAATACGAATTTTCTTTTTTGCACCCAGCAAAACTAATCATATACAGTCCACAACTTTAATTTACCAGAATAGCTGGTTTTAATATTGTAATTATTAATTTAATGTCAGAGAGTAATGAAGAAGTGGGCATCGAGGAAGTTACAGTTCATCGACCTGCGACTTAAGTCCCACTTATCTCCCCCAAATTACTTGCACGTAATAATTCAGGTAATGCCCTGTAAACTTCATACAGGTAATTTGCTCACATAATAATAATAATTCTCAAAATGATCTTGGTCTGGATCTAAACTGGAGAACATTGAAAAAAGCTCATCATTTCATTTTTTAAGCTTAAAAAAGTTTATCCAATACTGTACCCTCAATTTCCCAAGTGCTGTAACCCCAACGGGTTCAGTTCATCCCTAAAAAAATAATGACAATAATGGAAAGAAAAAAAATGATAATAAGAGTAGTTATAACAATAATAATAAAAATAATAATAATAATAATAAATAATAATTAATAATAATAATAATAATAATAATAATATAATAATAATAATAATAATAATAATAAAACAATAATAATAATAATAATAATAATAATAATAATAATAATAATAATAATAATAATAATAATAATATAATAATAATAATAATAAATAAAAAGAAATAGAAGAAAGAAAAAAAAAAAGAATAAAAGAAAAGAAAAGAATAAAAAAAAGCTCAGATCTTCCCAATGACTGAAGTAACAATAGTTTTAATCACTCAGCAGTGTGAACAGTGGATAAAAGGCTCGCCTCTTGCTAATTGACAAGTCTAACCTTACCTACAATAATAGGAGCTGCGAATACATGAGAGAATGAATAAGTGCAGTGAATGAAAGTACGAGTACAGTCAGAGAGCACTGAGACAATGAATAGTGCAAATCTAGGAGGCGGATTTAGGATAAAGGACCCGTGTAGAATTCATGCGATCCCTTGTGACGATTTCACACACAGTTCCTTCAACATGTTTCAGCACAACAGTTTCCTTCAACATGTCAGAAAGCGAGAGAGGGGATCGCCTCTACTATATGCAATAAGAATTAATATATTATAAGAAGATGCCTCTTATCGAACAAGTATTGAATAAACGTCACGATCCTCGCTATTTTATCAGAGACGCCATGCATACAACTTCAACTCATCCATACGAGACATAGACGTCATGCACACATCTTCAGCTCATCCATACGAGACACAGACTTCATGCACACATGTTCAACTCATCCATACGATACAGACGCCATGCACACAGCAGAGTCCTCCCTAATAACTCCATTATTATCTCAACACTAAATTGCAAGTAATTACCACAGCCTTCACTACAGTCAAGGACACAGTCAGTCAGGGACACCACCAATAAGCAAAGTCCACGGCAGGGGTACACACAATCCCTTGCAACGATTGTGGCAAAATATACGGCGGCGAAATATCCTGAGATCTCCACACTCGCATTTCTGAACGTCAGTAAACCAGTAAAACAAACACCTTGAAGAATGCCTGACTTCTACACCGAAGTTTCCGTAACATACGACTCATTGTTACGAAGGTGACAAAGGATCTTAGACTCTTCACTCAACAGCACATCTAACAATTTCAACCAGAACAACGGCTTCTGTAAAACATGAACCTCTTGTTGGAAACTTGTTCGTTATCCCACATAGCAACAGGTCACCATATAGAGGAACACAGCAGTAGGTCTGCTGGCCCATGCTAGGCTGCTTCATCTCTAATCCAACACTTCTCAGTCAAATATTTGTCTAACTTCTTATTAAGCGACTCAGGGTAATAGCCTCATCACACTCGCCTGACTCTTCACCTCCTAATATACGTAGAAGCTCCTCCAGGTAGATGTCGGGTCACCACACGGAGAAGACCCGGGCAAGGATCCCTCCTGGGAAACTACCTGCAACTCTATGCAGGTTAATTCACTTGTGACTTGATCAAGCCTACTGCATGGGCGAAACGTTGTCAATAAATGACCGAGATGTACTGCATTTGTCTTTGTTTTTCCAATGTGTCGAAATTTTGTAGTATTTTTCTGTAGGATGGATTATAATTTGTTAGTCTCTGAAGGGAAAGCGCTAAATCCGTAGGGGATCATACAGCGTTTGGGGACTGGAAAATAATCAACTTCGATACATAAATAACCCGCACAGGAGAGAGCAGCTTATGACGACGTATCGGTCCAACGTGGACAATTAACAAGTCACGCAACACGCAAATGGTCCAAGTCGGACCGAAACGTCGTCGTAAGCTCCTCTCTCCTATGTGCGGGTTATCTATGTATTGTTCCAGTCACGGTGTCGTGCCTTTTTGTTCTTAATCAACTTCGATCCAAGGAAGTGGAGTATAGTTCCTGTTCCCAGGATCAAGAGCCTTTCACGAGGATCTAGGCATCACGAAGCTCATACTGTCAACACAGATATAGTCACGGCAGACGAGTTTTATAACCTTGTGTCCATTTTTCTTTAAGTTGCGTGGAACTCCAATTAAACACACTTTTTTACCCCTGTGCTCCATTATTCTTGTAAAATATAAAAAAAAGCGAAAAAAGAGGAAGTAATGTCATGTACTAAATAACTGAAGGAGTGTCGTGTCATGACCCCGACTGACAATTGTGGCCAGAAGAAACAACTCAGTAGAACTGTTGTTTTTTCGGGAGGTTATAGTGACATTCCTTGTCTGTAGTAAGCGACACTACAACCTCCAGATGCTTAGTGACATTCCTTGTCTGTAGTTAGCGACACTACAACCTCCAGATGCTTAGTGACATTCCTTGTCTGTAGTTAGCGACACTACAACCTCCAGATGCTTAGTGACATTCCTTGTCTGTAGTAAGCGACGCTACAACCTCCAGATGCTTAGTGACATTCCTTGTCTGTAGTTAACGACACTACAACCTCCAGATGCCTAGCTACAATTAGAAGCCAGGCTAGAAAATAAACATGGCTTCAAACTCTGGCAGCGTGAACTTAAATCAAGAGACATTCCGAGCGGACTGTAAGATACACTCTCAAATAACCACATTTATATTTTACTCTCAATGTTGATTTGCCAGCGATCTTCAAAGTATAAAATCGAGTTTTTTTTTAACAGGGCTGCAAGAGGAGTCACTGCAGGAGTGACGACGTTGCAAAAAAACCGGTGAGTAACCTTACCTCTAGTGGGCTATTGTGAGCTGGAGCATGGTCATGTTAGTTGGTACAGGAGCCTGTGAGCTGGAGCATGGTCGTGTTAGTTGGTACAGGAGCCTGTGACAGGTTGTAAGATAATATGAGGTGATAAGGATCCTATAGGAGTCTGTAAAAAGCCTGTAAGGAATCTGTAAGCAGTCTGTAAGGAGTCTGTGTAGGAGTACGTAAGAGAGAACAGGATCCTTTGAGAGAGAAAGATCATCTGAGCCCCCCAGCTGGTAATATTACCTGACACCCCCAAATGGTAACATTACCTGAGGCCTCCAGCTGATAACATTACCTGAGGCCTCCAGCTGATAACATTACCTGAGGCCTCCAGCTGATAACATTACCTGAGGCCTCCAGCTGATAACATTACCTGACACCTCCAGCTGATAACATTACCTGAGGCCTCCAGCTGATAACATTACCTGAGGCCTCCAGCTGATAACATTACCTGAGGCCTCCAGCTGATAACATTACCTGAGGCCTCCAGCTGGTAACATTACCTGGCGCCCCAGCAGGTAACATTACGTGACGCCCCCAGCAGGCAACATTACCTGACGCCCCAGCTGGTAACATTACTTGAGGCCCCCAGCTGGTAACACTACCTGACGCCCTCAACTGGTAGCATTACCTGAGGCCTCCAGCTGGTAACATTACCTGAAGCCCCCAGCTGGTAACATTACCTGAGGCCCCCAACGTGTAACATTACCAGAGGCCTCCAGCTGGTAACATTACTTGAGGCCCCAGCTGGTAACATTACCTCACGCCCCCTGCTGGTAACATTACCTGACGTCCTCAGCTGGTAACATTACCTAACGCCCCCAGCTGGTAACATTACCTGACGCCCCACAACTGGAAACATTATCTGACGCTCCCAGCTGGTAACATTACCTGAAGCCCCCAACTGGCAACATTACCTGAGGCCCCCAGCTGGTAACATTACCTGAGGCCCCCAGCTGGTAACATTACCTGACGCCCCCAACTGCTAACATTACCTGAGGCCCCACAACTGGTAACATTACCTGAGGCACCCAGCTGGTAACATTACCTGAGGCCCCAGCTGGAAACTTTACCTGACGCCCGCAGCTGGTAACATTACCTGACGCCCCCAGCTGGTAACATTACCTAACGCCACCAGCTGATAACATTACCTAACGCCCCAGCTGGTAACATTACCTGACGCCCCAGTTGGTAACTTTACCTGACGCCTCCAGCTGGTAACATTACCTGATGTCCCCAGCTGGTAACATAACCTGAGGCCCCCAACTGGTAACATTACCTGAGGTCTCCAACTGGTAACATTACCTGGCGTCCCACAACTGGTAACATTACCTGAGGCCTCCAGCTGGTAACATTACCTGAGGCCCTGTTACAAAAAACGCGATTCTAAAAGCTTAGAGATCTCCAGTGAATACTAGAAAGGACTGCCCTTCTAGCATCCAGCCTGTTACTGGGTTTTTTAACAATTAGTCAGTATCCTTGTCCAATTATCCATTAGACTTCAGTATGATTCAATAGTGCTTCAGGATTATAACTGGTAGGCTACTAACTAGAGAAATTAAAATTTAATAAATTTATTAAGTATCGTCTAGAGGTATATCAAATTAAATTAAATTAATTACAGTAATCAAAATAATATTAATCACTTCTCTCGTGTACAGTATTATTGTGCTGAAAGCACATATTACATTTATAAGTCTTAAGTACCGTCTGGTACATTAACATTTAATACGATATTACAAATATGTACAAGTAAGTTTGTGTGTATGTGTGTAAGTGCTCTTAGTAGTTCGCTATGTCTCTCGACTCGACTAGACCTAAACAATTGACTGACAAAGTCCTCAAATAAACTAACTTCTTGACCAACTGGCAATCAGAACAGTCTGCTTGAACAATAAAAAGAATGCTAAGCCCAATAGCAATATAACAAGCAACTGCGACACAGAATCAGGAACAAGGAGATAATATAACGACACTAAGTAGGGACCACCTGCAGATCCTCCACAAAAGTCACAAAGCTCCCATACTACTGAATCTAAGTTTAGCATAAGAAAATCCCCGACTGTGATAATACACAGATACCAGTAAAAGATAGGTCAGAAGCTACAGCTCAGGACCTGAGTTGCTCAGAGTGTCTATGCGACACACAACCTCAGTACAACGTCGAAAATCACTAAGTCTATACAATGTTCTGTGAACAGTCTCCAGAACTAACAATAATGAGACAAGAGACGATCTTCCAACAAGAGCCAATAAGGGAGATTAAATCACTTCTTGTCTGGAATACGTCCAACCACCCAGCGAGTCTAGACCAGACTGAATACTTCAGGCGAGGTGAGGACACCCCCCCT
>NC_069399.1:45822041-45841098 GCF_026875155.1 Cherax quadricarinatus | reverse complement strand
ATTCCCCCAATTCGTGAGAAATAAAACATATTACGTTTAAACCTTTACGAATTTATGTTTTACAAACATAAGGTCAGTGTTCCGTATTGATTGTTTACTAAGCTAACCTGTCACTGTGACAGGCCCAAGAGACTTTGTCTGTCACTATGTACTATGTGACGAGGTAAATATCTTGTGCGACTTTTTATGTTACGAGGTAAGCATGTGCTATGAAACCAGACGTACGAACTTAAAAAAAAAAAAAATTGGCTTGTTGTGTATAGAACAAGATGCTATGATGGGAAGACGTAGGGGGTCAAAAATTTTCGTATACTCTGGTTAATAATCCTCCATATTCCTAATCTCGTTTCTCTCCAGTGATCCTAATCTCCCACTGCTTGAGGAACCTTAGTTCTCCAGCTAGCCTTAACATAGCGTTAATAAATCTCGCCTTTGGTCAAGTTAATTACTTTAAGGCACTATGCCTCGCAGGTTCCTTAGAATCAGTGATAGATACAATAGAATAAAGGAAAGACGAGTAGAGACCGTTTTTATTTTAACGTTTTTGCGTTCTATTGTTTTAATAAAGCTCTACAAAGAGCGACACCTTTGTCAGAATTAAAACTTGCTCTACATTGGTTCTTTTCTTAAGTCACTGGTAATTGTCCACAGCATGTATGCACTGAGAGGTGTATGTCTCAGTACATACACGCTGAGAGTTTACTTTAATCCCTACTTTACGGATTAAAGCGCCCTTGACCCCTTGCACAGTCGACAGGCTTGAAGCCCAGTTAACCAACTTTGTCCTCTTCTTCGTGTTCAGCGAGCGACTGGCACACACGCAAAAAGCTCCTCACTCCGGCCTTCCACCTCAAGGTCCTGGAGCAGTTCGTGGACGTGTTCAACATCCAGAGCAACAAACTCGTCAGCAAGCTGAAGAAGGAGGCTGACGGTTGTGTCTTCGATATCTTCCCCTACATCACCAATTGTACTCTGGACATCATCTGTGGTAGGTACTCACACCATCACCTATTATCCTTATGCCTTTTCACATAGGTCGGTATATAGGTAAAGAGATATTATCCTACCTCAGAATATTTTAAATCCAAGCAGCAGTATCTAAAATATTGTCAGTCCACAGGATATCACCAACAACAATCGACTAAATACATGAATAGGTGCAACAAGATGTCTCGCTCCGCCTGGCAGTTGAACCTCACCTCTTTTCGTTTGTGAAGCAAATGCTCTTATAAGTAATCCTTAATTATATAGTATTAGTAGTAATGACAGTAGTAATAGCATTTGCAGCAGCAGAAGCGATAGTTGCTGTAGTAGTAGCAGTTGTAGTTGTAGTAGTAATATTTAATTACCAGTAGTATTATTGTCATTATTATTATAATTATTTTTTATTTATTATTATTATTATTATTATTATTATTATTATTATTATTATTATTTTATATTATTATTATTATTATTATTATTTTATCGTTCATAGAAGCGAGTACATTCTTTTCAATCAAAGAGAAATTTCATTACTATTGATATATTATTGGTTCCATAAAGACATTTTTACGTTTGATATAATATTTAGATTTTAATGCCAGCTCCTGTTGATGTGTTGATTGCACGTGAAATGCCTAGAACTATCATATACAGTGGACCCTCGACTAACGCTATTAATCCGTTCCTGAGAGCTCATCGTTAGTCAGAATAATCGTTAGTCAAGTTAATTTTCCCCATAAGAAATAATGGAATTCAAATTAATCCGTGCAAGACACCCAAAAGTATTGAAAAAAAAAGTTTTAACACATGAAATATTAATTTTAATACACACAAACTGAAGAAGACATGCACAGTTACATGACACTTACCTTTATTGAAGATCTGGTGATGATTGATGGGATGGGAAGAGGGGAGTGTGTTGATGTCTTAGTGTTTTTAGAAGGGGAATCCCCTTCCATTAGGACTTGAGGTGGCAAGTCCTTTTTCGGGTTACTTCCTTCTTTTAATGCCACTAGGACCAGCTTGAGAGTCACTGGACCTCTGTCGCACAACAAATCTGCCCATAAGGCCTGTACCTCCCGTTTTCCTTTATGACATTCCTAAAGTGTTTCACAACATTGTCAGTGTCACCATTAAACACTTTTTCAGGTTTCAGTCCTTCACTGTCTATGTACTCCTTGAATTCCTGCACATATTTTTCACTGCTTTTTGGTCCAAACTGGCAGCCTCACCATGCCTTATCACATAGTATGCCACACGATTCTTAAATCTCTCAAACCAACCTTTGCTGGCCTTTAAATTCACTCACATCACCACTAGTTGCTGGCATTTTTCTAATTAAATCGTCATGCAATTTCCTAGCCTTTTCACATATGATCGCTTGAGAGATGCATCTCCTGCTATCTGTTTTTCATTTATCCATACCAATAACAGTCTCTCCAACATCTTCTATCACACTTGCGATCTCAGTTTTCGAAAACATATAGTTGCTCACCTTTGGCAAGAACAGCATCCTTGATTGCCGTTTTCCTTGGCCACAATAGTAGCCGATGGTGATTGGGGTTTTGTGTACAGCCTGGCACAGCTCGGAGACATGCACTCCACTTCATACTTACAATGATCTCTTTCTTCATTACCATAGTAATTCCCTCACCCTTTTCCTTTTGCTGTAGGGTTGGCACTAAAGCTTTCTTGGGGCCCATGGTGACTTATTTGCAGGTGCAATCACTAAAAAAGGCTGTGATAATATGAAATGTTTCCGATTGTATCTTGGAAGCGCCCGCGGTGGCTGGCTGGCTTGAAACACTGCCAGAAGTGGACGCGTCTCAGACGAACGAATAGTGTTTGTCGATTTTTAGCGCTAAATCGAGCAAAATTTTTGCGATAAAAATTGTATCGCTAGTCAGATTTATCGTTAATCGATGCCAACGTGGTCGAGGGTCCACTGTATTATATATAATATATATATATATATATATATATATATATATATATATATATATATATAATATATATATATATAATATTATATATATATATATACAATAATAATAATAAATATTATATATATATATATATATATATATATATAATATATATATAATATATAATATAATATATATATATAAAATCTATATATTGACAGAGACAGCGATGGGGTGTTTCATCAACGGTCCCGGACAACCCTGAGTCAGACTACATTATGGCCATCCACAGGTAAGCCACAATTTTTTAAATGGTTGAATTTTTATGGTTGATGTTCCACCCTACATATAACATTAGTATTAATTTATTAAGTAGTATAAAATAAAGTTAGGTTAGGCAATACATTGTTTTGAGTTAACTTGCAGAATAAAAGGTTAGGTTATTTTAGGTTAGGTAAGGTAAGTCTAGTTAGTTAGGTTAGGTTAGGTTAGGTTAAGTTAGGTTAGGTTAAGTTAGGTTAGGTTAAGTTAGGTT
This sequence comes from Cherax quadricarinatus, assembly GCF_026875155.1. Lineage (NCBI taxonomy): Eukaryota > Metazoa > Arthropoda > Malacostraca > Decapoda > Parastacidae > Cherax > Cherax quadricarinatus. The sequence continues at coordinate 45,837,654 of NC_069399.1, read as the reverse complement.
AGGTTAAGTAGGTTACGTCGTGGAAAAATATGGGTGATACTTCTTTTAATAAATCTTTTAGGCGTTGAATAAGTTCCATAGTTTTTCGATGTTGTTATGTCTACTTATGGCACCTTATTGTATGTTATTTTTGTAGCTACCAACTTGTGAATTTTATTTTGTCAATTTAAATCTAGTTATACTCTTGATCTTGTTAACAACCTATATCAGACCCTAGTGCAATTGTTCTTGTTAACAACCTATATCAGACCCTAGTGAAATTGTTCTTGTAATAAAGTTGGTAGAATTACCGACAATATGTAAAGTAAAAGGACACAAGTGCAACTAATGTGACATTTATTGTGGCAACGTTTCGCTCTCCAGGAGCTTTATCAACTCCTGGCTTGATAAAGCCTCCTGAGAAGCGAAACGTTGGCCACAATAAATTCACTATTATGTTGCACTTGTGAAATTGTTCTTGTTAACAACCTATATCAGACCCTAGTGCAATTGTTCTTGTTAACAACCTATATCAGACCCTAGTGCAATTGTTCTTGTTAACAACCTATATCAGACCCTAGTGCAATTGTTCTTGTTAACAACCTATATCAGACCCTATTGCAAATTGTTGCTTGTTAACAACCTATATCAGACCCTAGTGCAATTGTTCTTGTTAACAACCTATATCAGACCCTAGTGCAATTGTTCTTGTTAACAACCTACATCAGACCCTATGTGCAAATTGTTCTTGTTAACACCTATATCATACCCTTAGTGCAATTGTTCTTGTTAACAACCTATATCAACCCTAGTGGCAATTGTTCTGTTAACAACCTATATCAGACCCTAGTGCAATTGTTCTTGTTACAACCTATACCAGGACCCTAGTGCCAATTGTTTCATGTTAACACCTATATCAGACCCTAGTGCAATTGTTCTTGTCACACCTATACCAGACCCTAGTGCAATTGCAAGTACCATTTTAATTTGTATTTTATATTATAGTAAGTTTATAACTTAGTTGTACTTTAATTCATTTTAGTCTCAATACTTAGACAACAACCTGAACTAACTATCCTAGATTGTACTTTAGCTCATTCTAGCCACAACACATAGACAATATCAACTTCACTATGATTATTTGATGATCTATACTCTATATGACCAAAGTGCTTTAGCTATATACTTGTCCAAACCTCCCACACACCTACATAAATCATATTAGAACACACACATAATACAGGATATAAACAAACCACTATTTAAAACCTAAAAGATTTAATGATCACGTTGACCTTGATCAAACCTCCATAATCTAACACACAATCAAAACTTATTGGAAAGTAACTGCCGTTATTACACAAGCATCACAAGCAGCACAATCCTGAACACTGCACAAAGTCTATCAGGTTTTCTTAACTACAACATCAGTCACCTTAAGCAAACACTATATGGATGACCTCCTGGCACTCCTTGAATCACTAGAAGACAACCCTTCTCCTGCATTAATTCTTACTGAGACCTGGCTTAAGGCAAAGACACAATTGATTCTACCCACTACCAGGATACACAGCAATCCACAACTGCAGACCATACCAAGTTGGGGGTGGTACTGCAATCATTACTCAACAAACTATCTTGTATTACCACTAATTGCTTTAGTGATGAATATGGAGGAAATTCATTTTTGCTAATTTTACCTGTAAAAAAACTCAAGACCCTATAACAATCGTGCCATATACCCGGATACCCCACACAAACATCCCAAACTTCAGTGAGAATCTAAGTCACTAATAACAAACAGACAAAGAACAAGCACCAACTTCTCTTAAGCTGAGACATCAATATCAACCTTGGCCTACCCAGATGATCAACTGTAACTGATTTCATGAAGAATATGAACAACACACTTCTTCATACCAAGCAAAAACTAAAACCAACCAGGCTGACAGAGACAAGTGCCCCCAATTAGCCCCCTCTTAAATCAGAGATAATCACAGATAGCACTACTGACCACTACCCCAAACCTTCCTCTTAACAAACATAGTAAGCCACCAACCGAATACAACAAATTCACTTAGACTCCATGACGAGACCTCATACGGATTTCAACAGCAGACCTAGAGACTGTTGACTGGCAAACAGAATTCTCCAATGCCAATGGTATGACGATGGAACAGACATTTTTCTTAACAAAATACTTAGATATACAAATCAAACATTGTCCTATAAAGACGAAACAGATCACAAATAAACGGCTTGGTTGCCCATGGCTAACCAGCAGTCCAGCATTCTGAAAATCCATTGATAAAGAACACCAATATGAAAAGCAAATAGACAGGCTTAATGCACAAAGATATGCTTAAACACTATTCAACAGTTCTCACCAAATTAACAAAGAAAACCAAACAACTGTACTACTCCAGCAATTCCACTGACACAAGAGGAAGATAAAAAAGAAGACCTGGAAAACACTTTCCGCGATTCTGGCACCCACAAACAGAAAAAAAAACAGAATATTGTCTAACTCAACTCATGAAACACCACTGCATCCCACTATACAGCTAACAAGAAACACGCCTTCTTCTCAACATAGGATCTAATCTCGCCAGTAAAATCCCACGTACCAATGCCGTGCCGGGGAACTACCCTAGATTGGGAATTTCCCAAATTCCTTTCTATCTTTACCAACTGAGCCCATGAAGTCACACCACGAACATAAAGTCACTTAAAATAACTCGGGGAATCTGTCCTCATCGTCCCACCATTATTGTACAAGCGAGCGGCCCATGTCCTTTCGCATGCTATTACATTTACTTTTTAAACAAGTCACAAAGAAACTACACTTTCCCGACACTACTCACGACAGCAAGGGTTACACCAATACATAAAGGTGGTGACCCCTACAGACGTAACAACTAAAGCCAATATCAAAACTTACCACTGCTATCCAAAATCTCGAGAAACTCGTGCACAAGGAGACTATATTCATTTATAACGTCACAAAACAACTCAAAACCCCCTGCCATTTGGATTCAGAAAAAATAAAAGCACTAATGATGCAATATATAAAAATGCTAGACCTGCTTTAACAACAGCATTGGAAAAAATGAATATCCGCTATGAATTTTTATTGACCTAAGAAAAGCGTTTTGAGACAAAGTAGACCACGCATCCTACCCACAAACTTGACTTGACACTATGGTATAGAGAGGCCATGCGCTTGCATATTTTAAAATCCTACCTTCTAATAGGTATCAATATTCACCATTATAGACACAGCCTCATCAATACGGGCCACTTTACTGGATTTTCCGCAGGGAAAGTGTCTTGTACCCCTGCTCTTCCTCATTTACATCAATGATCTTCCAAACATCTCCCAACACCTGAAACCCTTCCTCTTTGCTGACGACACGACTTATGTCATCTCCCACCCTTAATTTTGGCCACCCTCAACACCATTGTTAACGAGGAGCTGCTCAAAATATCGACCTGGATGACAGCCAATACACTTACACTTAACAGAACACAGGTAAAACCTACTATATATGTTTGGTAGCAGAGCAGGTGTTGCCAACTTAACATAAGATCGACAACACTCTAATTGCCAACATAATGAGGGCAAATTCCTTGGCCTAATACCTCGACAACAACCTAAATTTTCAGCACCCATATCCAACACATAACAAAAAAAGTAATCCAAAACGGTTGGGATCCTCTCCAAGATACGATACTACTGCTGCAAACTGCCCTTCTCACACTATAATCCATCAATTATATAGCCATACCTCACCTATGCATCTGTGCTTTTGTTTCAACTGAACCAACACACCTAAAGCCGAATAATAACCCAACAAAAAGCCGCAGTAAGAATAATCACCAAATCCCCTCCCTTGGCAACACACCCCCCACTCTTCATAGATCTAAAATGACTCCTGACCCAGAACATCCACACATTACTACTGTGCAATCTAACTACAGGCAACTTAAATTCCAATATTAACCTTGACTTAAAACCTTTCTTGATAGTGTGAACAGATCCACAGGCATTACAACAACACAAACATCCTCACCTGACATTCCCCATGTCCTGAATTAAACCTATTACAAAATTTCAATGTTATTTCAAAGGACCTAAAATCTGGAACACCCCTAGCCCTGAAAACATCTGAACCTGCAGACACATTCATCACTTTGAGAAACTACAGTTAGAAAACATCTTATCTCCCTGATGCCACCCCGACAACTAACTACATTATAACAACCACGCTGGTGGTTCACGGATTACACTCACATCACCCACTGACTATAAACCCAGAAAACAAATCTAATCTTAAAAGAATAAATCATAACTAGTCATAACTTTGCTATGATACCTCCAATATAGACACTTTGTATTGTGCCAAAACAAAAGCATTCACATTGCTAAACTCACAAATTATGATGTAGTAACTTAATCCGTAAACCATAATCTGTAAGGAATTAAGTTTTAAGATTAATCTAAGAGTCCTGCCCTAAATGCCTAGCCATGCTAGTGTCCCTATGAGCCCCCTCTGGTCATTAGATTTTATAACATGAAAACCACAACAATATCCCAAATCCTGTAAACCCCATTATGTAACCCTTATAGAGAATAAACTTGAACTGAATTGAATTCAATTGAATTTATTGTTTTGGTAGAGTCCAGCAACCAATTTTCAGCTTTCTCGGGTTGACAGTCATTTTAACGTTTTATTTTGTGCGGGGAGTCAACACCTTATACCGTAAATTAAGAATCGTCCTTTGGGATCATGACCATCATTTTTTTCAGGATTCAACGCCTTAATCAGCAACGCATGATCATCCTCTTGACGCAGCCAGTCTCATTTTATGTCTTTTTTTCTGAAGGATTCAGTAAGTAAGTAAGTAAGTAAGTAAATTTATTCAGGTATACACAAATACAGTTACATAGAATTATCGTACATAGCAGCATATGTGTAGAGAACCTGGGATAACTCAAAAAAGTCAGACAGAATGACTTATTTCCATTGGGGTCCTTTTACCTTATTATTATAATATAAAGGTTATAATATTTTCTTATTATTCTACAATGAAGATAACATCTTATTATCATACTAAAAAGACTTATCTACTACACGAGGGTCATTAAGACTATCTACAATACGAGGGTCATTACTAGGATAAGGTAAAATTTACACGTATTTTAGCTAAAAAAATAGAAAAACAATCCCCTCCCTTTCTGTAGCTTCCATCATCCAGAACACTTTTTGGCATCTTCTTGATCTGGTTCATGCTCTGAACTGGCTTTGGCATGGCGGGTATCTGTTTCCCATTCCTTTATTGCTGTACAATAAAAGGTGTTTGACGCCTGGCCACTGACTGTGGGTACTACAAAGTTGTGCTCTCTCCCCCTAGTATACTATGATTGCTTTGGTTCCCAACCTTGACAAAATGACAGCAAGATATTCTGGACACTGTTTCGTGAGCAATTATAACATGATTTAGCTTCAGTTGTTACTTCTGTCTTCAACATTCAGCTTATCCAACTGCCCTTAATTCTCCTGCCTACATGATCTCATGGTCACCAGCCCCAGGATGAATCTTACGATTTGTTCTGTGTGATTTGCAGTCTAACTTTCTTTTTTTGTCAAGGCAGAGTACCATGAAGAGCAAGCGTAATCCCATATTGGCATTGTATACGGGCTAGACATAGGGTCCTCGAGCTCAGGTAGGGTAGACACTGTGCTTGTCTATACAGAACTTCAGTCTGGCATTGCTTTCTTTACCTACACTTTTCCCTATCAATTCTCCTGACATGCATGGGTCCAAAGGGGATCCCAGCTATTTTACTGATGAAACCAAAGTGATGGACTCCCCATACACTGAAACAATAAAATTATTATCCTTCTCAGTTTAATGTATCGTTCCAAAGAGAATGGCTTCAGTTTTCCCTAGGTGTCAATGATAGCTTGTTGTCTACTAACGCATTTTGCTGCAGGACTCCAGTTCCAGTGAGTTAAAACATTACAATATCTTGTGGGTCTTTACCTGTCACTAAACAAGCACTGTCATCTGTAAAAAAACATACAGCTAGAGTTTGCACTTGACACTGATAGGCATATCAATGACATAACATAAGAATAGTACGGGACCCAGAATACTACCTTGGGGAACTCCACATGTTTTATCACGGCAGGGTTCTGATTCCGTTTTGTGTTTTGACTATTTTTGTCTCCTGTTGCAAAGGTAGGACTTAAACCAATCTACAGAACCTATACCGATAGCTGAAGTTTCTTACATAATATATTGTGGTTGACAGTATCGAAGGCCTTGTTTGGCAGGTCTAAGTTACCATAGGTACCTTATGAGTTCCCTTTTGACATTTCTGTTCTCAGGTAATCCTTCAGATTAATAAGGGGAAGGTATCGTTGAGTAGGTCTTCTAAAGCCCGATTGATAGCTATGGAGAATGCTGTTGTCATTAATGTCTTACTACTTAGAAATACACCGCCGCTCTCCAGAATTTTAGATTATTATACTGAGTAACTAAACAGGTCTATAGTTGCTTTCATCAACCTATTATTTTTCTGAAGATAGGATTAACTCGGCCTCCTTGACCCCTCCGGTATGTATTAGTGGTGATTGATTGATTAATAAGTGAGCTATAGGGCATAGACATTCAGAAGCACCATCTTTTAGGAACTTAGACGGATGTATCAGGGCCTGTGCTCTTAGTTGGGTTTAACCTGCTTAGTTCTATTTGAAATGAAGTCATGAATACACTTACTAGTTGACAACCTGTTTTGGGTTACCCTTTTATTGGTATAGAAAGTTTGAAACTTAATCAGAGTCTTGTTAAAGGTATTGTATGCAGCTGGTAGTTTACTTAATAGTGATGATTGCAACGATGTGTAGTAGGAATTAAGCAATTTGCCACCTTAATGTTTCGTCTGGCCATACCTCATTATCGATATTGAGTACTATGTTAGACCTATCTACTGCTATGGCTTACAAACCCCAACTGGTTTAGGTTGTTGCCAGAGCATTTCTGGGGTTATGCATATACTCCTTCAATTTTTGTGCAATAGTGCTTTGCCTTTGCTCCTTTTATAAGCCTCTGTACTCTGTAATAAAGTTGGTAGAATTACCGACAATATGTAAAGTAAAAGGACACAAGTGCAACTAATGGACATTTATTTGTGGCAACGTTTCGCTCCTCCAGGAGCTTTATCAAAGCCATTACAAACAATACATGGACACAGAGGGTATATAAAGGCTCAGAGTGAGGTGAATACTAGTGAGGTACCATTTCGATGTTTCACTAGTGGTGGTAGTAGTAGTAGTAGTAGTGGTAGTGGCAAAGCAATTAATTCGTGTACATGAGTAAAGGATATAAAGCTATTACTTTGGGTAACATAAAAATAGGTTGGACACAATATAAACTGGAATGACCAGGTTTATTTCAGTGTTCACTCTCTGTGCTTTGTGTAGTATAACAGGAGAGACTATAGTGATGGCAGGGTTTACTGTTTCAGGAGGAATCTTGCCTAAAATTCGGAGATGGTGAAGCTGCCGTTTGTTTTGTTTTAATGTATTCGAAAACAGCGATACCAGTGCTGATTCAAGGCACTTGCGTGTGCGGAAATTAGTTTCTTTTATCACTAATTGGGCGTCTCTGAATTTCATAAGATGATTGGTGGAATTTTCGGACAACTTAAACAACGCCTGTGTACAACATCACGAATTCTCCACAAACATCTTATGGAAATTCAGAGACGCCCAATTAGTGATAAAAGAAACTAATTTCCGCACACGCCAAGTGCCTTGAATCCACTGGATCGCATGTTCGAATACAATTAAAACAAACAACGGCAGCTTCACCACTCCGAAATCTTAGCAAGAATCCTCCTGAAAACAGTAAAACCCTGCCATCACATAGTCTCTCCTGTTATACTACACAAAGCACAGAGATGAACACTGAAACAACCTGTCATTCCAGTTTTATATTTGTCCAACCTATTTTTATTTATCCCAAGTAATTAGCTTTTATATCCTTTTAACTCCATGTACGAATAATTGCTTTTGCACTACCACTACTACTACTACTACTACCACTAGAGAACATCGAAATGGTACCATCACAGTATTCACCTCACGCTGAGCCTTATATACCCCTGTGTCCATGTAATTTTTGTAAATGGCTTGGATAAAGCTCCTGGAGAGCGAAACCGTTGCCCACAATAAATGTCACATCTAGTTGCACTTGTGTCCTTTTACTTTACTCCTCTGTACTACTCTGTTCCTCACCCTGTTGGATTCATTTAGTGCTGCAATATCCTGTCTGTTTGCTTTAATCATTTTAGCAGCTGTTCTCTTCTGAATTTCAATATTTTTCTAATATCTCAGTAGTCATCCAGGGTTCAGTTCTTCGTTTAATCCTATCCTCTTTTAACTGGTGCAATATTATATTAAGAATGGAGTGAACATTGTTTTGAATTTTCCCAGCATCGTTTACGTCCGTGGCAACTTGTTATCTCTGTCCAGTCACAATTGTTACCTATTACCAGTGTTTCTTTACTGAGTTTCTAGTTGACCTCATTTTTTATTGTTCCCTGTGAGGCCTATCCTATCCCTAGTGATTTTCCTGGTGCAGTAAATGAGAATGAAATGATCACTAAGACCTGTGGTAATGACGCCTGACTGACTAATGTTCTCAGCGCGGTTGCAGTAAGTTGGTCAATTAGGGTGGATGAGAACTTGTGTGATCCGGGTTGGTTTATTAATTAGTTGGGTGTAGCATTTAATCCTATAACTTTTCTTATACCAATTGCGATAGCCCGTTATTTTGTTGCTGAAAACAGATTATTGAAGTCGCCCAGTATTAAATGTTTCGCAATTGCTTTCAACTCTCCGGCAAGACTCTGGAAAAGTCTTCTAAGAACTGGTCCCTGGGTAGGAGGGGCTGTAATAGTTCCCTACTAAGATGGGGGTTTGGTCTTTGGGAACAGCACTTCAAACATAGAATCTCCAGTTTATTGTTATTAAATCAGGTCTTTGGGTTATAACTTAAGTCATTTCTAGTGTAGGCACATACTCCACCACCGTTTCTGTTCCTATCTAAGCGTTTATATTGTAACCTTCTGTTTTGGACCTCATCGGCAGTCACCGTATCATCCAACCAAGATTCATAGATGGTTATAACGCCGCCCTAATTTGGTTAGCTACTTTAGAAGAAATGATCTGCATTGACAATGAATAAAGTGAAGGCTGTTTTTCATAAAACAATCATAATCATCATATATGGCAGTGGGTCATTTGGATTAAAATTAGGTAAAACATGTCATCACTGTTATTTTTTTATATCTAAAGGGTAACTGTGCCAAAGTGCATTTGTTACACAACAAAAATGAAATTCTGGCAAAACCCGTTGCAATATTGATAAATACATCCATCATGCACCCACCCCTTACCACATTTTACAAAAGGTGCCTTTTCTGTTTTTTTCATGTGTATTTAGTACAGTGATGCACTGTTTGGTAGTGTTTAGATAATAATGGCTGATTGTCCTCACATTGACCTATGTATGCAGTTACATATGAGTTAAGGTTATCAATCCCTAGCTACCTAGGCCATCATTATCGCCGTCATTTCATCTGTCTGTTTTGCTCAGCACAATAGTTTGAGGTGCTGGATTAATTTGGATATCACCACTAAAGAGCGCTACAATAAGAGCTATGTGCCACTGTTTTTGTTTTGGGTATGCGGTGTTTGCCATACCATGCGGCGATATGAGGTTTACTTTTCTGGATAGGATGGCAACTGTTGACTTTTACTGTCCAGGGCGCTGTTACTCCATTCACCTTTTCCAACCCCTAGTACACTTAGTATCTGCTTTAGCAATCACACTGAATTACTATAAAATTTTCCTTCCTCTTCAAAACCCTCTTCACTGCTCACTTTTCCCTTAACTTCACAAAACCCTTACAGTTAACCCCCCTTATTAACACACTCCCCCCTACCACCGTCACTTCACAGTCTGGTTTCACCAATTAACTTCTAACCTCTTTTCCATTCTGGTAGACCAAAAGTTTAATCAATTGTTTATCCTCCAAATCCCCCTCATTCCATTTATCGGCGGTTGTGTGCTGTTGTGTGTCTCCTGACCGGTCGCTGACTTCAGCCATTTTTTAAAACACTGAGGGGAATAACGCCACCTGGACTTTCCTTGAGTTATAGATATATTTGCTTTTTTCTTCTGCTATGATTCTCTCACTGTACACTGGTCAGGCTGAATATAGTCAGCTACTAAAACCATTAACCTTGACTATTTAACTAATTCACTTCTTTCCCACGACTGGCACTGAGGGATACCGTCCTATACCTGTTGGAGTTTTGTACTGTTGATTTGACGATTGTCTCCTGTGTTTTCACTCTCCGTTAGCACTGGTACAGGTGATATGTGGTGGTACAGATAAATGCTACGTCAACATATGAACGTCAGTAAAGATGAGAATTTCACTTCGCTAGTTGTACGTCTGGCAGTAGCGGGCTGTTGATGCCGGGTCAGCCATGTTTAAAATGCTCAATTCTTCTCCTCGTTGGCACTGAGAAAAAAGTCCTACAGACCTGGTCATTTCCTTGAGATTTAGTTGATCAGGTTTCTGCCATGATCGTCCCTTCCCGTTAAACACTGGTGCAGTTGATAGGAGGTCAGTTTATTTCATTTTAGTGAAAACTCTTCGTGTCTGTATCACGTCTGGCAGCAGGTCTGGTATTTAATGCCGGTCCCTCTCTGTCAATTTATCTACCATTTCGTTGTCCGTCACCTCAGTATTTATTCAATTATAGAACACATGGATCACTAAGAACACATGATCGTCCTGTGAATGCAGACAGACTAACTGTATTTATTTATTTATTTTTTGCAGGATTCAGCCATCTAATACAGCAACGCATGAGTCGTCCTGTGGATGCAGCCAGACTTTATATTCCGACTACTTGGTACGCCCGGGAGCAAGAAGAGCTGTTTGAAGACAACTTGTCATTCCTTCACCCGGACACGTCAGGCGAGACGAAAGCTGTACAGGCAACAAAAGCAGCAAGCGTGCAAGGGAGTGACGACGAGCACAACATCTGGTATCTAATGACATGTTGATTAGTAAGAAATAAAACAGCTGAAGAATCTGAATCCAAATGTACTCCTCGTAACCGTTTTTTTGTTTTTAATGGGGGAAGGGGCTAGATCTTAGCCTTATTTTGTTGCGTACCCATTTGTTCACAGGATGGATAACGGTGGGTGCACAATAAACTTCCGCTTCCAGCGAGGAAATCTAATCTAAATCTACGTCACTTTGATATTGAGTTTAGATATTCCTCTCTTGGCTGCCCGTTAGAGAGAACTCAAAGTAAGAAGTCAACCCAGCTGCTTGTGTTGACTAGTGTATTATTTCGTGATCTAGTGCGCCTGGCATTTGAATATATTGCTTGTAGTTTAAATTAATTGCAATGATTGTATATTTTGCTCGTCATTTTATAGTAGATAATACAAAAAGTATTATCATGTATGAGCAAAAAAATATGAGTAGGAGGAAGAGAGAGGAGAGAGAGAGAGAGTAAACCAAAGTGTGGCTGATAGTATTTTTCACTTCAGTTAAGAAACAACGGTTGCTTTCTGGATCTGCTAGCTGTAGTACCTGAAGGAGGTACAGTTCTCACCGACGAGGACATTCGTAGAGAGGTGGACCTCTTCGTGTTCGCCGGCCACGACACCACCACCGTAGTAGTAACTGGTTGCCTCACATCCTGGTCGTCACCACTAGAATACCAAGGTGAATACTGAAGGTAGACCTTCTTAGTCGTGGAATACTCCAAAACTCTGAGTGTGTCATCTCCAAATTTAACCAGAATTAGTTTTCTGCCATGATAAATCCTTCTCCTGCCGTCCCCTGTGCAAGCTCCTCTTGGAGCAAACACACAGGGACTTTCTTTGTGATTATTCAATTTTAAATAATTTAAAGAGCAGCCTGAACCTTTCTTACATATTCAGAAATCAGTCCAAAAACTGTACCCATACACAATATACTTTATCAATACGACCAAGGACATCGTTCCTCGCAGACTTAACCTCAGCAATCATTGATTTTTTTTAATCCTCTCTATAATTTGTCTCTCCCTCCAGGCTCGAGTTCATGCAGAACTGGATAGCATCTTCGAAGGAACAGGACCGTAACCAGCCACCATGGATGACATCCGTCAGATAAATACAACTGAGAAACTGCATCAAGGAGCTCTCAGACTCTCCCGTCTGTTCCTTACTCGTCAGACAACCAGTGAAGATATAAACGATTGGTAAGAGATGATTGCCTGTATACCTCAAAGTCTTCACCTATATATTTTGCAAATTAAATACTCTCACTCTCCTCTCTCCGTCTCTCTCTCTTCTTCTCCTCTCTCTCACTTCTCCTCTCTCTCCATCTCTCTCTCTCTCTCTCACTCCTCTACCTCTCTCCTCTCCATCTCTCTCATACTCTCCTCTCGCTCTCTCTCTCCTCACTCTTTCTCTCTCCCAGGGAGAAAAGAGTATAATTGATGCAAATTGACATGATAAAAGTGCTGTTCCAAGTGATCTGATGAAGCCTTAATAAGATTAATCAAGTGGCTTAAACATCTTTTATTGGTTGAAAACACAAACATCCTCATCCAGGAGGCATGAAGATTAGTTGCTTCTGTTTGTACTTAGTTGAAATGATTTGGCCACTAGAGATTTAGAAGGCAAAGGTTGATATAGGAAGCCTCTCGTAGCTCGTACCAGTTCCGGACTCGTACAGGAACAAGATAGTAATGTATATTGATCTTTCTTCTTCATCATCCATCAGGGAAGTATCGCATCCCCGCCGGTGCCTCAGTCATGGTGTTCACCTATGCCCTACACCGTGACCCTGAGCAGTTCCCTGACCCTGAGGTTTTTGACCCTGACCGCTTTCTGCCGGAGAACGCCAGCAAGCGACACCCCTTTGCCTACAACGCCTTCAGCGCCGGACCCAGGAACTGCATCGGTTTGTGGGACTTGATTTCATGTGACATTATATTACAGCAAAATTATTTTTCGTTGTTTATTGCATCTTTCATTAGCTGCGAAGGTGATCTTTGGTGAAGGAGTCACTAAAGAAGGCTCATACTGACTCGGATAACAGCACGTAAGGAGAATTCGTTGATGGAAGGAGAGACACACATGCGGTGCAATGAGATCTTTTAACTGACAAGGTGTCACCTACGCAGTTGGGCTTTCTCAAGTAACAGAGCGAAATGACGTGACCAAAGGATCTCATTGCACTGCATTTGTGTCTGTTGCAGTCGAATTGGTATTTTATAACATCTTTCTCTAAAACTGAGTTATAATTATGGGAATCACCACAATGACAACCTCTACCTGAGTAAGTGGACTTATCGGCCGCTTAGGGGCCCTGATTACTGAGGGGCTACGACTACTGAGGGGCCCTTACTAATAAGGGGCCTCTGGTCGTTAAATATTCTAACACTAGGCTTGCATAAGTTAACAGCATAGAGCTTAAAACCGAATTTACCTTCGATGTCCTCCTAGGCACAGGTGTACAGGAAATTATTTCACAGGCCGCGTAAGACTCCTGTAGTTTGGTGTTTCTCTTATTGAACATACAAAACAGTACAGGAACCTCAGTAACAAGGACAACATCTCGTATTGTTGTTCATGCCATTTATCTGCGAAACTAATTTTCAAAGCTACCTTATGAGTTAGCTCCAGGTTGTTTCACTCATCTACAAATCTATTGCTAAACAATTACATTTCCTATAGCACTATTCGAAACAATAGTTTCCGAGCTAACGCTTTCTTGGTTAGAAATTTGTAATTACCCTGTTTATGATTTAAGTTTATGTCTCCATTAATGTACTTCATTCATACTTCCTTCATTCAATGTCCTTCATGTTTAGGTCTCTCATCCATCTTCTTAATGAAAATTTTCTTATTCAGTAAATTTTGTCATCCACTGCATGTTTTTCAGTGCCACTTATATCCATTCTGTGGTGACAAGAACTAAGCCGCGAATCTTAGTAAGATCTATACTAATAATGGACATAGCTGTAGAATAACGACCTGATTAGAGTTATTACTCCATGCTCCATGATACCATTAGATAGGCTTATACACCCATGTTAGGCACTGTTGTCTTGATTTGTAGGTTTCTGTTTTCCAAATTTTGGGTTTAAAAAAAATTTTTTTTTTTTTATTTTAAAGCCTTCCTCTCGCACGTGCAGTTCTGTATGATCAAACACGCTGTGGAACCCGGTTATGAGTGAGTCAGCTAGGCCTGTATACCTGTTCTTGTACTTGTAAGAAATAAATATTATTATTACTATCTATAATATTATTATATTATTATTATTATTATTATTATTATTATTATTATTATTATTTATTATTATTATTATTTAACTAACTGTCAGATGAAATTAAGACACATGTGCAACATCTGGGTATCTTTATTGTAGACGTTTCGCCATCCAGTGGCTTTATTAATACAAATTCCAGGACATAATTGAGACAGTAGAACATGACTACGGTGTTCTTTGCACCAACTCCAAGGCTGAGGGTCTGGTTACCTCATCTTCTGTATATAGTTCTACTGTCTTCAAATTATGTCCTGGAATTTGTATTGATAAAGCCACTGGATGGCGAAACGTCTACAACAGATACCCAGATGTTGCACACGTGTCTTAATTTCATATTGTCGGTATTGTGTACCATTCTGGTATAACTGTAAGATGTCTGAGCTTCAGTGCTGATGTTTACAACCTTTCGTGTCTTCCAGGTCAGAAGTTCGGCATGATAGAAGAGAAGGTGATGGTAAGCAGTGTGCTGCGCAAGTTCCGAATTGAGAGTATCACTCCAATGAAGAAACTTAAACTCCTTAGCGAGATTGTCCTCAGACCCAAGGATGGCAACCACGTCCGGCTCTTTCCCAGGACAGCAGAGAGCCCGACCTCAGCCAGGGGCAGCAACAGCGTGCAAGACAACAACACCAGGTGTCAGGGTGAAGGTAGTTGATAAAGACAATCCTATGATGGCTTCATAACCGGGCGCAACACTCAAGCTGACACGTACCGTCGTCTGTTTCACTGAAGCTTTATGCAAAGATACATACACATTCTGCAATGTTATTTTACATATTTTAGAAGCAGATTACCTATTTAAAAATAACTCTGTATAAATATCACTCTTTAGCAATGATGACATTGATTTACCTAATTTTAATACAAATGACTCATGCCATATTGATGATTATAATTGTTTTATGAAAACAGGCCTGACGACGAGGTCAAAATAGAAGGTTACAATATAAAACGCTTAGATAGGAACAGAAAAGGTGATAGGGTATGTGTCTACATAAGAAATGACTTAGCTTACAACCCAAGACCTGAATTAAATAACAATAAACTGGAGATTCTATGGTTTGAAGTGCTGCTTCCTAAGACCAAACCTATCTAAGTAGGAACTAGTTACCGCCCTCCTACCCAGGACCAGTTCTTAGAAAACTTTTCCAGAGTCTTGTCCGGACTTGAAAATAATTGCGAGACAAAAAAACTGGGGCACTTCAATA